>JAQPPZ010004836.1:0-1200000 GCA_028583015.1 Wollemia nobilis | reverse complement strand
AGAGGGTGTCCTTGATTGTGTCATGGTACTTTATCTTTTGAAAATATGGCTTTATTCCATAATATGTATGCTAGCACATTTTTGTACTTTAAGGAGTTTGTGATGACATCATGGCAAAAAATAGTCTGGGATTGTTCAAATCTAGTCTTGTACATTTTTAAAATTTATTTCATGACATAGATAATGTTTTGAGGAAGTGTCTTACCACTTGGAGATTTATTTTTGGGTTGAAGCATGGGATATATTGGTAAAAAGGACTTACAAATGAGAGCATAATTTTGACCTACATTCTTAGTTCCTCCCATGGATTTTTTCTTATGAAAATTAAGAAACTAGAAAGCCTTATCTCATAGGGTATGGAGTCAAATATTCCTAAGGGTAAGAAAATTTCGTGCTGATGTAAAGAAAATTATAAAAGTGAGGGATGCAATGGGTGGGTGATATTATACTGTGTAGAATTGAAGGGTAAATGGTTTTGGAATGAGCATTGGTGGTTAATGGAGTGAACATGAATGTGAAGTAGAAATGGATTGTGCCTTCTATAAAAAGAAGTAATGTACCTCGAGTAGAATTTCTAGGTACTTGGATATTAAGTCCATCTTTATAAAATAGCACATTTTTCAAAAATTTCTTTTTGTGTGTAGTTGGCTCTTCACATGCATTCTTTTTTTGTGGTCAATGGTCTTCTACCAACATTCTTCTATTTTTTATTTGGATACATTATGTTTTTTTATCCGTGTGGTTCTAAAATATTGTGCTTTGGTTCTACTATGTTCTCATCCTACACTTACATATCAAGTGTATTCTAATCATATTCTACCCTTATAGTCTCAATAGTAGAGGATTTATAGATGTATTTTGTTCTTCATGTTCATCCTCTTGATCTTCTTCATCGGCCAGGATACTCTCTACTTTTTGAAGTATTTGATAGACCATTGTCCAAGTCTCTAGGGTAGGTTGTTGGAGTTTTTTTATCTCTTCATTGATTGATTTCAGTTGATAGGCCTTTTCATATGAAGGATCTCTATATCTTCTAGCCATTTCTTGAATTTTAGCTTGTATCATAGCCAACTTGCTCAGGAACCCAAGTACTTGGGTCTTATAAATAGGTTCTTACCACTAATTTATTTCTCCTTCATCATTGGCTATTAATTCTATTTGGGCCTGGAGATATTCTCTGGTACGGAGGTGGAGTTCTTCATCCCAAAAATATGGAAATTCAAAATCTTTGGCTTCTTTTTTTGGGCCCATAATTTTCTCTACTTTTGACTATAGCCTATCTATCATTTCCCATCCTTGTTGAATTAGTTTATGTCCCTTTATTATGTTTTTGGAAACATACATTGTTGTGCTCTAATATTTTTTTTTTACAAATTTTATTTTTAGTTCAAACCTCCTTCTGGCTATGTTGATTAAGGCTTCTACTTGTTCTACTTTATCTTCCAAATTATCTTGAGTTTGTGCTAGATCCTTATTTGTAGTTTCTATGACTCCTATGCTGAAGTGCAAGTAGTCAATGATTAGATAGACTTCAAGAGAACTTTGAAAGATTTTGCTCCATCTTTTCTTCTTTAGTTGTATCAACATCTCTTAGGATAAGTGAGATGCTTGAATATTTTGTTTTTTTTCAACTCCTATTGTGAATTTTATAGTTTTTCTATCAATACTTGATTCATCTCTTATTTCTCTTGCATCTGTTGAGGAGTCAAGAGCTTCATGATTATCTTTCTTAATCTTTGAATATTTTTGTTTAAGGATTTTTTTTATTTTGTTCTTCCTTTGTCATTACTTCCAAGATCTTTATTTTTTCTTCTAATTTATTGCATTTGTCTCTTAGCCTATCACCTTGGAGGTATATAGTGTTGACATGAGTCTACATGCTGAACAAAGAATCTTCTAATGGTAGTCAGGCAATATCTATTGCTTGTGTTTCTATATGGTAATCATCCAACATCATTTCAAATTTTGGCTTGTTAACTTTTGGGGTGGCCATGACTCTTAGTTATTGATAAGTAGTTGGATCAACCATGGTCATTATCCTAGGAGGTGCTTGCTCCTCTACTTGCCTTGGTGGCTTATCTTTCCACTAGTATTGTGTATTTTGGCTCATCTCCTTGAGCTTGTTAATGGTGACTGTGGATGGATGATTGGGAGGTGGTAATGTTAGGAAGATGGGTTGGAGAATAGGAAATGGATATGGAGGAATTTTTTGAATGGTTGAAATGATAGTACTTGTGGGAATTTGTGTTTGTGGAGTGGATATGATGGGAGGTGGTTTGAGCATTGCTATTTCTTGAGTGATTGGTCTTGGTGGAGAATTGTATGGTGGAGGAGAAGATGAGGAAAGAACATTAGTAGGGATGAGAGGAGTAGAAGAAGTAGTTGTAGGGACTTGAGAAATCATACATGTTCTTGTTGCTTGTGGCTGCTCCAAGGATGGTTTGGTCACTAGTCTAGTTGCTAGGGGTGGGCCTTAACTTTTGCACTTTTTATTTTCCCTTTCTTATAATTTCCTTAAAGGATTGGGTTTCCTTTTTGTCATCCCTTATTATTTCATTGGGGTAGAATGATTGGATGGTGGTGTTCCCATAAATTGTTGTAGATATGACCTTATGCTCACATAAAATCCTTCACTATTTTTAGTGGTTTGGTCTAGCTCCTGCATCATTTTTTTTGGTACCTCTTATTTTGGGTAGTGTTCATGTTTTGATGGACCTGGTACGAACTTAGGTGCTAGCCCTAGTGGAGGTTTAGGCATGGATCACTTGCTCCTCTTCCCTTTTGTTTTAGGAATAGGGGATTTAGGAAATGGAGCTCCTAGAGCTAAATTTTGAGGTCATTGTTACACTTTTGGAAGCTCTTGTGATCCAGTGGCTACCTTTCCTAAGCCTCCTCCAGTGTATCCCATTTTGCCAATAATTTTAGACCCTTTTGGATATATTTCTTACTAAAACTCTGTTGGGAAAAACATCAAAGTATTTGTTGACATGATTCCAAAGTTTTTTCTATAGGTATTTGTCTTTTTTGGATTTGTTACGGTAGTATCATCATCTTGTTCTTCTTCCAAAATTGATATGTTCTTTTGATGTGTTCTTCTCTAGGACTTGTCTATTCAATTCTTGTTTCTCCTCTTTCTTCTTGTGTTGGAGACTCTTCCTCTTGCACTTCTTCTCCCTCATTATCAACCATTTTGGCTTTAACTTGCTCCTCTTGGCTTCCAAGTGTCTATATTTTCATCGTATTTCTATGAGAAGATTTTATCCATAGACAATGGATATCTAGACTTTTGTGTGCCATGCTCACATCTAAAAATCCACCATTCCATGATTTTGTCCTCTTCCCAACCTATTTTATCTATCATAGAATCTATTTTATCTTGAGTGAGCATATGATCTTTATATTTCTCTAGGTCATAGTCGTACTCTGGTTCGTAGAAGTCTCTCTAAGGAGGAAACTCTTACATCTTGCTTATATTCTAGTCTAGCTCATTTTCTTCAGAATTATTCTAGAGTTGTTCAATATTAGGTCGACTAACCTTTTTGAATGCTGGTGGTTTACCTTTGTTCAAGTCCACCAGTCTATTTTTAAATTTATTAATTGGGTCATACTTCCATTTGTGTGGTATTGCATGTAATTTTAGCCTTTCAAGCTTAGCCTTTAAGATTATATCCTTGCCCTTTTATTGTTAGTGTAATTGAACTCATAATTAAAAGGGAACTCATATGTGCTAACTTTATTTATACTTATGCTAAAGGCTATATTTATCTCATCTACTTGCCAATAATATTCCATAGCAAACACCTAGTCGGTGACATAATATGATAGTAGAAAAGGCTTTCCCACAAAACCATACAACCTTATCATGGTTCCCTCCATCAGGAAGTACCAATCCCCTTCTTCTAACTAAGGGCTTTGTAATTTCTCAATTATTGTTTGGGGTAGTCAGGGAACTTTTCCATATATAAGCTTCAAATTTGGTCCTAAGAATTCTCTATTGAAATCATAGTAGGGGTCAAAAGCCCTGATTAGGAGTGTCCAATCCACTACCACCATATTTCTCCCTAGGTCATTTTGTCTATTCACACCTATCCATGGCATGCTTTCTATTATGTTATATAAAAATAGCCAAGCCAAGTGTGAAGGGTACCAAAAGGTCCCATATTTTATAATTTGTAACTACATGAGTTGCTCATGCATTCTTTCACACAAGAATCCAACCCAATCAAATAAGAGAGGGTTATTTGACTAGTCAAAATGAGATACATCATAATAATGAGGATTAGAAATGGTGTATGCCATGGCAATATGATAGTCATAGAGCTCTTTGTCTATGGGTAATCCAAATATGATGGCTAGCATAGAAAATATGTCTAGGGAATTTGAATTCAAAAATTGGAATTGGGGTTCTAGGGAGGTCATTACTAGGTGTAGGGTGATATAGTTGTTGGTCTAGCCAATTTTTAAAATACTTACCCCCATATTTGTGCCTCTTAAGGTCATAATATTTTTTCTGTTCTTCAATAGTAAAGGGTTTAGGAGGTGTCCTAGGCTTAACTCCTAAAGTGAATGCATCAATGAGAAGGTCGATCATAAGATGAAATAATACTTGGCCTTTGTAGTTTTGGACTATCCTCATTTGAGGATTATAAAATTGAGTAATTACTAATACTAGTTCAGGGCAAGGGTGTATAGGCTTATAGATGTAAGAAGATAAAAATGAATGCCATGTAAATGAACTTAGGCTACTGGTTGACATCTCTTTTACTCACTGGTTAGGCTTCTCGAAGACCTTTGTGCTTGGCCCATAGAGTGACCTTTGTGTCTCGGATTCTATAAGTGTGGTCTTGTAGCACCTTCTTCTCCTTTTGTATTTTCTTTAGTTCCATGATCTATTTAGCACTAGTTTCCTATTTATCGAAAGCTTTTACATTGATATCCATTATTAATGAATTTGAATTGTAATCCTCTTTGCTCACTTCTTTGCTAGTTATCCTTATTAGTCACTACACAATTCTTGCTTGAATCACTTTTTCAGCTCAAGGATTCTATTAATAATTTTGTGGAAGGATTTCTTATCAAGGCATTCTTTAAAATAGTGCAAAACTTGTCGTTAGCAAATTAAATGTAGGTGGTTGATGCATGCTTTTGCTTCATTTATAGATAATTTTTTTATTTTCTTGAAATGTGTGAAGAGATTTGCATGTCTTTCAAATTATGGCTATTATGCTTGTCTGGTAGTTTCATGCAAAATTTTAAAAATTATCATTGGCTAGCTTTTGCTTTAGCCAATGGGATTTTAGCTTTTCAAAATTATTATGGCTTATTTATTTTTCACTTTTCTATGTACATATATTACAAAGGTGGTGGCACTTTAAACAAAGTGCTTTAAATGTAGGCCATTTATTAGTATTGACAAAATTTAGTCATTGATGTCTAATAACTCATATGCATTACGTTCATGTTTGGCGATGATGCGATAAGGTCTAGACCAAAATGAATCAAATTTTTGGTGATTTCTCAATTTTGTTCTATCTTCATCCCATTTGAGCATAAGGTCACCAACCTAGTAGTCTCAAAATGTGGCTTTTTTATTAAACCATCACTTTATTCTAGCTTGATGTTTTTGAAAGTTATTATAAGCCTTCTCCCTTTGTTCTTCCAAGAGTAGAAGCTCTGTCATTCATATTTTTATTACTTCAATATCTAAAAATTCTCTTTGATCTATCAATTTCATTGCAAGTAGTTCAAGGTGTAGGGGAAGAATGGATTCTTTTCCATATACTAAAGAATATGGTGAAGCTTTTAATGCCTTCTTTGTTGTTATCTGATCTACCCATAAATCTTGATCAAGTAGTAGATGCTAACTCTTCTTATTTTCCCCAATTATCCTTTTGATGATCTTCAACAAGTTCTTGTTGGTGGATTCGACCAACCCATTTCCCTATGGGTAGTAGTTTGAAGATGCTTTTAAGTAGATGTCATATTTACTTGTAAAATCAATGATTTTTGTCCCTATGAAAGTAGGTCCATTGTCTATTACTAAGGTGTCTAGGATACCAAACCTTGTGATTAGCTTTTCTAAAAACTCAATTACTATATCTTGATTGGTCGATTTTGTGGCTACTACTTCTATCCACCTAGTGAAGTAGTCAGTTGTCATTAGGATATACTTATGTCCTATTGATGAGTTTGGGTTTATGACTCTGATGAATTCTAGTCCCCATTGCTGAAAAGGTTCTTCTGCTATAATCGATTGTAGAGGAAGTGCAAGATTTTTGTTCTTTCCAACAAACCATTGGCATTTCTCATAGGCTCTAGCTATCTTGAAAGTATCTACAAAGATGGTAGGCCAATAGTACCCAACTCAAAGAATTTTAGTAGTAGTAGTTTATCCTAAATAATTCCCCTTGGATAGGCTTGAGTGAAACTCATTCAACACTTTTTTAACTTGTTCTAGTTTTATGCAATGAAGAAGGACCCCATCAATTTTTTTCTAAATAGTCCTTCTGATAATAGGACATATTTCAATGCTTGTAATTTGTATCTATGTCTCTATGAAGCATTCAATTCTTTTGGGCATCTTCCTATTTGAAAGTATTTTACCAATTTATCAACCCAATCTACTTTCCTACATTTCTCATATCTAGAGTCTGCTTTAATGTTGTCTTCTATGCACATATTGTATTTTGTTCTAATGTAGAAGCTAGTTGTTGGCATAAGGCTCTACCTTTTACTAGATTAGTAGGGCATATCTCAATGTCATACTCCTGTATTTTAGTGATCCATCCAACTCTTTTCTCTCCCAATTCTCCTTGAAGAATGAAATTTTTGACATCTGAGTGAACTACATAGACTATTGTTCTACTTTGAGACACATAATGTTTGAGCTTCTTAAGTGACTTCATGATGGAAAATACTTGTTTCTCTATGAATTTGTAGTTCCTTTGATAATCATGCAATGTCTGGCTTAAAAAAGATATCGTATGTTCTTGATTATCATATTTTTGAGTCAAAACCATAGCATAGCTATCTTCAAATCCATATACATATAGGATGAAATCTCTATTGAAATTTGGGTTGATCAAGACTAGAGCCTGTGTTATAGCCTACTTGATCTATTTGAATGCTTTTCTCCTTTTTGGGGTCCATGCAAATACTACATTCTTCTTCAAGAGTTCTGTCATAGGTTTGACTATTTGTGCAAAGTCAAAAATAAATTTTTGGATAAAGTTAATCTACCCAAAAAATGACTGCAAAGCCTTCTTACTAAGGGGAAGTGGTAAGGCTAGAATAGCTTGGATTATTTCTGGATCAATAGCTAGCCCTTGTTTAGAGATGACATGTCCTAGTAGTTTTCCCTTATGCACAACAAATATTGATTTCTTGGGATTCAATGATATTTTAAATTCATGACATTTCTAGAAAACCATCTCTAGGTGATCTAGATGTTTTTGCTTATCATGAGAGAAAATTGTCATGTCATCTAAGTAAATCAAGATTATTTTATTGACCAACTCACCAAAAGTAAAGTCCATTGCTCTCTAGAAAGTTGCTCTGGCATTAGATAAACTAAATGGCATCCTTTGATATGCAAATATTCCCCATTTGGTGGTGAAGGTCATTTTATGTTGATCTTCATATTTTACCCATATTTGATTATATCCTAAAAAACCATCAAGGAGTGAAAACATTTCTACCCTTGCTATGGCCTACAAGATTTGATCAATCTATGAAAAGGGTAATGGTCTTTCAATGATGCCTTGTTTAAATTTTAGAAATCAATGCAAAGGTGGATATCTCCATTCTTCTTCCTTATTAGAACTAAATTTTCTACCCATGTAGAGTGTTTGATTGGATATATAATCTTGGAATTTAGTAGCTTGAGAAGTTCTTACTTCATTATTGCTTCTATTTTAGGATTGATTAGCCTTTGCTTTTGCCTAAATGGCTTGGCATCAGGTATCAATTCTATAGTATGTTGGATAACACTTTTATCATAAACTTAGAGGTCATCATAGCTCCATGCTATTATATCTTGATACTATTTACATAGCAATATAAACTTGTCTACCTCTTCTTTGGAGCAATATATTCTAATTTTTAGACTTTTTCCTAGTTCAATCTGAACTTCTTTAAAGGCATGTTCCTCTATTTTCATCCTTTGTCTAGTCACTTGATCATTATTGTCAAACAAGATTTCTAAGGTGATCAGTCCCTTAGGTATATGATTATTTTTAAGTTGAATCATCTCTTCTTGATCAACATCTTGTAGCATCTCTTCTGGTTGTGTTGCATAAATTGCTTCTCTTGTTAAGAAATCAATAATCTATTGATCATCTTCAAACACTTGCTAAAATATTTCTTTGTCTAGAATTAAGGGTCTAAATATCATCCTCACCTTATTTTATTTCTCACCATAGCTGGTGGAAGCATAAAATTTTCTCCTTGAGAAGCTAATGCATCAGCCAATTCATTATGTTCCCTAGGAATAGCTTTTATATTCAAGGCTTCAAAACTTTCCATTAGGTCCCATACCCTATTATAGTATGCTTTCAAGTAGTGGTGCTTACTATTACATCTTTCTATTACTTGATTGACTATAAGCTCAGAGTCACCAAATATGGACAACAATTTAATCCCCATTTTTCTACCTACATCAGGCCTAGACACAAAGCTTCATATTCAATTGCATTGTTGGTGTAGCTCCATGTTAATCTATAGGAGAATTCTTTGATCCCCTCTAAAGGAGATATTAACACTATTCTAGCTCTAACCCCATTCTTGCATCTAGCTCCATCAAAGTAAAGCTTCCAAAGCTCTATTATTTAGAGTTCTTGATTTATCATAGCTAGGACCTTTTGTTGCTCTAGTTCTATTATGTGATATGTGCCAATTCTAGTTTCAATCATGGCATTGTAATCTTTGAGAGAAAACTCATCTTCTATTTGTAATTCTTCAAGGATATCTTCTAGAGGGTCTATCTCTTCACTGATCATATTGATACATTCTTCCTCTATCTTTTCTATGTGATATGATATTGGCTTCTCTAGGTAGATTTTAATCTATTTCCCCTTATGTGGGACTATCATATGAGAATAGTCTAGATACATATAGCCTCCTAATTTTGCTGTAAATTCTTGGGAAAGGTAGAGGTTGAAATATGGCTCAAGGTCTACTATCACCACTTCTTGTATTACAGTGATTTTTGGTGCTCTATGTAGCATCATGGGAATATCTTTGATTACTCTAATTGTCTTCATAGGGGTACCATCCAATTGCAAAACTCTAGGGCATGAATAGGTATATTCCATACCCATAGCTTCACACACTACTTTAGGCATAATAGTAGTTGTAGCTCTAAAATCAATCATGCAATTATGTATAATCCAACCCTCCATGCGTAAGGACATGTAGAAGGGTGGTGGCCTATTTTTTCTAATTTTAGGAGCCAACAAATCTTGGGCTAGATTATACTCTAAATTTGGTGCACCTCTAAAGTTGGTCATCTTTAATGAAGCTCTAAGAAGGTCGATCTATCTAGGAATCATCAGGGCATCATACATGCTTACTTTTGAGGGAGTCTTCTTTAATTCTTCAATAATGTTAAATCTTGATGATTTTGGTTATTTCTTTCTTCTCTAGTTCATCAAACCTTTTTCTATACTCTTGAGTGGATTCTATCCTCTATCATTTGGTTATATAAGGATATCTCAATTTATCTTGAGCTTGTTCTTTGGACTCAAGTGAAGTCTCTTTTGCTTTTTTTCTTGTTTCGGATTTGGTCACCCCTTTTCTAGCTCTGGTGGAGGTGGGGTCTCTTTAGGTTCTAGCCAAACTAGATACTTTTTAGAATAAATTGGGGTTTGCTATTTTGAATTTTGAGGTTGGGTGGAACTTGGAATAGCCCTAACTTCTATGGATCTATTTGTAATAGTTTATTTTTAGACTTGGTCAACACTGATATGCACTCTTCTTCTAAAGGATCTTGTGTGATCATAACTTGTTCTAGATCCCATAGCATATTTACTTGACCCTTTTATGCCTTTTCAACTTTCTCTATAGTAGCTAATTGAGCTTGATGTTGGTACATTATGCAAGTGTTAGCATTATGAGGATCACTGCATACTATGCACTAGGGGTTGCCTTTTGATGTCAAGATTGATGGTTCTAGTTCTTGATCATTATAGATATTATTAGCATTTTTAGTTGTATTACTAGTAGAGGCTTTTTGATCTTTAACAACATAGGGAAATATTCTGGGTTGGTATCTTTCAGCCTCTCTTCTTTCAATAGTTGTCATCTTGTTGCTTAAAGTCTTCAGTGTAGTCAACACCTCTTGCATCATTGGAGATTATTTTGGCTCTAGGGTAGGTAATGTTGGTAAAGTTGGTACTAGGGGTAATGCCTTAGGGGTAGGAATGGGAGCTATTGAAGGGAGATGTGTGATCATGATCGGGGTTTCTTTCTATTGAGTGGGCTAGATAATTTTTAGGAAATATGGCATCACAACCCTAGGGGGTAGCCTTCCTATAGAAATCAAAGTATTCTCTATAGTTATAATGACTTGATAGACCTAAGGGAAGGTCATCACATTAGATTGTTGTGTTTGGAGTCCTAGATCAGGACCTAGAGCTTTAATATAATAAATGTATGCCAGGGGACCATGTGATCTAATATCTTGAGGAATTCTTTTCCAGGTTCAATTGAACCTGATATTGAAATCAGTGATGACCTCTTGAGGATATCTCTGAATAATAGTGAATTGAGTAAGTAATGAGAAAGGATCAACTAACTCATTAAATTATTCAACAAAGGGTCTAGCCAAATCAGCCCATGAATGAATACTTCCATATTCCAAAGTATGATACCAATGTAGTATCTTTCCTCTAAAGGATAAGGTGAGGAGTCAAACCATAATGTCTTCTTCTTAGATGTTATGAATTATGGCCAATGAAATCATATCTTGACAGTGTTCATATACCATTTTACCTATGTCATCATAGGTAGGAAAATATTTGAGTGTTTCCTGAGGAATATCATTGAGATGTGCCAAACCAAGTGGTCCAGTAGTGTTCCATTCAAGGAAATTTTGAGGAACTTGTTGCTATTGTTGAGCCATGGATTCAGAATTAGATGTATCTAAGAATTCTTGAGGACTAGAATATGTGGAGTCTACACTTTTTGATAGTAGATCTTGAGGTAAAGACCTAGTTTATCTTGACCTAAAAGTCAGCAACTCAAGAAATGGTAATGGATTCTCAAGTTTCTTGGTTGTTGACCTTGTCAACATAAAAATATAGGATAAAGTGGCAATTGGGTGTTTATTAACCAATTGTAATGCAATAGAGTCACCAAGTGAATAATTGAATGATCTTTAAGAGTAAAATTTCACCAAGATTCTACTCAATCAAATAGATGGGTGAATTGATGCAATTTATCCCACCATGCATGCCAGAAAATGTTGGTCTAAAATCTGCCTAAGTCTATGAAGAGCACCCTAGACTTTAGCCAATATTGGATGACTAAGATTTCTCTCAAGTTCAACCTCTAGAGAAGGTCGACTCCTTGGAATACTTATAAAATCAAAATAGGGGTTTAAGATAAAAGTGAGAAATGGAAGGGTTAGAAAGGAGTAAGGGTTTAAAGAAATTGCTAAAAGATGGATGGGGTATAGTGTAACAGCATTGGACACATACTGCACAAAAGCCTAACCTAATTAACTTCCAATGAAGCTTAATAGACCAACCATTGTCAAATGTATAACAAAGTTCATTCAATTACAATTATATGCTTTAATCATTCCAAAGACTTAATGAAAAGCAATCCAATAGTGATCCAAAGAGAAAAATTTGCTTTAACATAATAAACTAATCACAAAGTGTAACATAAATGACTTAAAACATAATCATTCATTCATAAAAACCTGTAATCACAATTGCAATGGAGGCCAAACAACTTTCACTTTTCCATTAATTAGTAGAGATTATATAGCATACACCTAGGCAAATTGCTACAGAGTTCAACCCTTAGAGATGAACTAGGTATTTATAGGCTACTATTTGAATCTTACAACATACAATTTATAATGTCGTTACAGATTTGTTATACAAATAGCCTAACAAAGAGATCTTATTGGAATTTTGTATTTATGATGTGGCCAGTTAAAATTCTTCCTTATATTTAAATTCAAATGTATTTACATTTCAATCCATGGATCTTCTTTTGTCTCTTGTAAATGGTTAGGTTGTTACAACTGTTTGTCAGAATATTACTTTTAAGTTTAATGGTCTTGTATTGAACAACTGAAGAGCACCAAATTAGTTGTATCTCTAAGAGGGATGTCCCATGGTGATATATATTAAATCCAAGCTCATGATAGTAGTGAGATTCTTAGTTTCTTAGGAATTTCCCAAATCAAATCCAAACTTTTAGGGTGGTCTAATGACATCATGGTTTGACAAGTCCTAATTTTGTTCATTCTCGGCTAGTGTTCTGATTTCTGAGCCTTATGCACTTTGGGTCTCATTGGTGCTTTTGTATTAAGAGCCTAGTCTTATTTTTCTCTAATGTTTCTTGCACACTTTTAGAACTTGGAATGGAAATATTGATGTCATCACTCGAGGAAATCTATAGTTATTCCAATCTATCCTCAAACTAAGAGGGTGTCCTTGATTGATGTTGGATTCACGGTGCTTTATCTTTTAAAAGTCTATATTTATTCCATAATATGTATGCTAGCATATTTTTGGACTTCTAAGAGGCTATGTTGACATCATGGCCAAAAATAGTTCATAATTTTTCAACTCTAGTCTTGTGCATTTCTAGAATTTCTTTTAAGACTTAGCAAGTTTTTTGATAAAGTGCCCAATCACTTGGAGATATATTTTTTGGCTAGAGCATGAGATATACTGGTAAAAAGGACTTGTACATGAGGGCATAATTTTTACCTACAATTTTCAAGTATTTTACTTATTACATGAGGATTTAACCTAGATTATTCTTTTAGTGTATGATCTTAGTGTAATGTGTTTTTAAATGATGTATATTAAATTCTATTTAGATTAGGATAGTGTTATATTTGTAACTGTATAATTATTGCTTTGTTGTATTAGTTTAAGTTTTGGTATATCTTGTAGGAATCTATGTAATTGTATGAAAAATATTTTTTCTCCATAAATATTATGGTGAACTTGACGTGATTTCTACCTTTTTAATATTTTTTTCCAATATTTAGCCATAAGGATTTGGTATATTGTCTGTTATAGTTAGTAATGTATCTACCAATGGATACAATAGTTTTCATAAAAAATTGTAGTTGTATCATTCTCTTATGGATTCCCCTTTATATTTTATGGGTGTTGGTAGAACATCTAGATCGTAAAAGAATTTTTATCAAGATGAATTTCAAATTGATTACTTTCATTATGAAGATCATTTTATTGAAGGTGAAATTTATTTTGAAAATCTTACTTATGATGTGTAGACACCCAATTTTTTATTCTAAAGGACCATTATGTGAGTCATTTACATTGCCAATTGGTTTTGTAAGCAAATCAAGTCAATTTGACCCCATCATACCCAAATATTTGGTATAAAGTGATATTATTTCTTAGTTTCATAAAAATATTACAAATATTTCAAAAAATCACAAAAGTCATACCATTAGAATGGGTACAAAAAGATCCTTCCAATGAGTATAAACATACCTATGCTTGAACTAGAATTGATACTTCAAAATTCCCTAAAAGCAAAAGCAACATAGCCCTATGAAAGCATCATGGTGCTTCTTATACATATAGGACTTTTGCAAATCAAACCTATTGACCCTTTACCTTTTTTCCAAATATCATAAGGCAATATCACTACGAGAAAAAACACTATCAAACTTTTGTGCCGCCATGGTGCTTTTGCTCCATTGTTATCAAAATTAAGATTTTAGTAGTTTAACTACTTGTCACTATCTATTCCATTATGTATTTCATTTTTCGAACTAATTTTATTCATGTCAAGATGTCAAAATATCAATCAAATCCTATTTATTGGTAGTTGCATGACTCCTCATTATTTGCAACTCCAAATAAAACTTTAATAATATCCATACAATTGTTGCAACTCCCTATAAACTCTATGCGACTACACTTGACCTACCTTGTTTTATTCATTAAGGAATGATCAAAATCACTTAAAAAGGTGCTTGGTTTATCTATAAAACAATCATATTGTATAGGCTTGAGGGATAATCACTAATCACATTGTTACTCTACTGAATTCATTTTTGAATGAATGAATCTTCTACAAACCAATACACTATTGAAAATTTTATAGCTTACACATTTTCCATTGACATTATTGCGACTTTGAAGTGCTACTAAAAAAATTTAGCGATCTCCTCCACTTTTCAAATCACATGGTCAACAATTAGGGGAAGGTAAAATATCATTTTTAAGATTTTCAGTGGTCTATTGGTAAGGATATCCTACAACAACCTCATCAAAAAAGGGGTAATCTCTAGTTTTTGGGTTGTAGCTTTCTATTATCTTTTAATCCACTTAAAATCATATCTTTAAATTCATTTATCTAGCATCTAAGATACATTTTTATCTTCTTATATCATTTTACTCTTTACTTTTAGCATTAATTATTGTATTTATGATTGGTAATATTTTTATATTGTGTAAAGAAAAATAGAGTTTTGATCCCTTTGAACAAGGAAGGTTCTTGATCCTTGTCAAAATTAAACAAACCCCTTCATACTAATTGCTTGTATTTCTATATTTTTTATTACATATTTTTTTGTTTTGTAGGTATAGTCAAAAGTATTTTTTAGGAGTAGGTAGGATCACTGTACAAATCTACCTATGGTGCTTTTACCTCACTTTTTCCTAGTGCTTCCATATATTACTTCTACCAAGTGCTTTTGCATGGTGCTTCTACATGACACTTCTACATTGTACTTCCACAAGGAACTTGTGTTTCAGTCTACATGGCACTTCTATTTTTTTTTAGACTTTTTATATTCTAGGATTTTGAACTTGTAAATTTTGTTGTTCTTATCATCCATGTTTCTGATTTAAAAATATTTTTTTAGAAAAAAGGTAGCTAAATTATTTTTTATTATAAAATTGCATAGGAACTAGTAATAGATATTAATTACCACATTACATATTAAATTAAGTGTGTATTTAGTTGCATTATATTGGAAATTTGAGCATGTTGTGTTGTCATTGATGTCAAAAGGTTTGATGTCCTAAGTTGATGGAAATGTTTGTGAGAATATTCTTCAAAGGGCACATGAGGCATGAGGCAAGCAAGAAGAAAGAAAAGCCTTCTCCATGATGGTATTGAAAAAATAAAAGGGTCAAGTTGATTTACCATGGTGGTATTTGAAAAAGAAAAATAAAAGGGTCAAGTTGATTTATCATGGTGGTATTTGAAAAAGGAAAAATAAAAAGGTCTATCTGATTTACCTTGGTGGTAATTTTGCAAAAGAAAAAGGTTAAATTGATTAACTATGGTGGCAAAAGTTTTAACCTAAGAAAAGGCCCTAAGAGAAATTATAATATTTAAATCCCTTGGATTTAAATTATTATAATTAAAATATAATATTTTATTGGTGCCAAAGGTTTGAAATTTGAGCACCAGTCAAAGTTAATGCCAACCATTGCATATAAATATTGCATGCTAAGGTGGTTAATAAAGTGGTTCATGAGTTGAGAAATTCGTGCACCAAAAGATCGTCGTTCGATTCATGATGGAGAGGAAGAAGACATCAATTTTCAGAAATCAAGGTAGAGTAAAGGACAAGGAGTAGGGGCTCCAAATTTCTATCCCATCCAGGTAGGTAGCCTAGATGGCAGCGTCTATGGTGCTAGGACATGGCAGTAGATAGGTCTCGTGTTCGAGATGCGGTGAAGGTAGGTGATAAGGTTTTGTTTGAAGTTTTGTTGTTTTGCATCGGTGGTAGAGGACAAGAAGGAGCACGTGCTCCTTGGGCTTGTGTGGGTGGCTAGCCCACGTGGTGTTTGCCCTTGTGCTAGGGCACAAAGGCCAATGAGGTCACAGGTTCGAGCAGTGGTGGCAACGCTTGAAGGCAAAATTAATTTTTTAATAAAGGTATGCATGTTGTGCTTGGTTAGGGAGTTATAAGGGTTAGTCAATTTTATCATTTTGATATGAAATGGTTAGGGAGCTATAAGGATAGTAAAGTGATTTGATTTTTATTTTAGAAAGGGATGAAAGGTGAAATTTTAGATTGCTAGTGCTTGGTTGATGCATGAGATGAAGTGATAATTTCTTTGGTCTTATTGAAATTTGAAGTGCATTATTTTTGTTTTCATAAGAAGGAGGTATAAGGTGTATATGTGAAATTCATGTGTTGTTTTGTTGAGCATTATTTTACATGAAAGAATAGGAGTAATAAGGTGTAAAAGTGGTTTGATATTTTATTGTAATTTTTGTATGGTGAAATATCTTTTGAGAAGAAAATTCATATGGATGTATTGAGAGAGTATTTTGATATCTAACTCTTGAAGTGGCACTAGAAAGATCAATTGTTGGTGAGATAGATTTTTGAAGACATATCTCCACAAGAGCAATTAAGAGGTATGGGCACATCATCCCTTGTTTAAAGTGTTTGTTGGAATGAATGTTTTGGAACATAAGGTGGAGTGAAAAGGATTGTTTGATAAGCATTGTTGGAAATATTTGAGTGAGGTTTTTGTGCTTCATTGTTGAATATTTTGGAAACATTTGGGATAGAATTTGAGAATAATTTGTGCTTCTATTGTTGAAAGGGTTTGAGACATTTGAGCTAGATATTGTGAACTACTTGTGCTAGGGTTGAAGACAAGTTAGTGCATATTTGTGAAATATTTTGAACATTGATTTGAGAGATATTGATAGCAATTGTGAAGGTGTTTGAGATCAATTTTATGAAGGGAAATTGTGCATTGATGTGATTGATCTTTGAGAGAAAATTTGCAAGAAGAATAAACCAATTTTGTTATACATTGTTTTGATTTGATTTGAAAGGGATTTTGCAAGAGATAGAGAGTGGTTGATTGAGTACAAGATTTGTGAGTGTGAAAAATATTGAGTTTTTGATAGAGCATATCATTCTCTATATGTTCCAGAGGTTAAATAAATTCTAAGTAGAATTTATTTGTGTGAAGAAAGATTTTTGAAAGAGATTTAAGTTGTGTTTGTGAGCAAGTCTTTGAGAAGACTTGAAGGTAGATTTGAGCAAGTCTTTGAGAAGACTTGAGGGTAGATTTGAGCAAGTATTTGAGAAGACTTGAGGGTATATTTGAGCAAGTCTTTGAGAAGACTTGATATCATTTTTGAGCAAGTATTTGAGAAGACTTGAGTGCTAATTTGATCAAGATTTGTGCTAGACTTGGGATAGATTTTGGTGTAGATTTGAGATAGAGTTGAGAGAAGGCTTTGGAGGTGATAGAGCAAAGAGGATAATAGTCTCCAATGGAGAGAGATCCACAAGCCAGAGTAGTGGGGTAGAAGTCTTCTAGAGAGATCACACTAGAGCAGAGGGAATAGAGTTCTCCTGAGAGAGATCCATAAACTAGAGTAGAGGGGATAGAGTTCTCCTGTGGAGTGAGATCCATGAACTAGCTAGGAAGATAGAGTTCTTCTATGGAGAGAGATCCATGAACTAGTTGAGGAGATAGAGTTCTCTTGGATCAAGTTCCATGAACCAGAGCAAGGGGATAGAGTTCTCCTATGGAGAGAGATCCACAAACTAGAGCAAGGGGATAGAGTTCTCCTGTGGAGAGAGATCCACAAATCAGAGCATAGGGGATTGGTGTCTCCTTTGGATAGAGGTCCATAAATATTGTAATAGGGAATTGATTCCTAAGATATTTGTTGAGAAAATTTAGAAGAAATATTTTCTCCATGGAGTAGCCCACATTGGGTGAACCACGTTAAATTTGTGTCTCTCTTGTGTGTGATGATTTATGCATTACTTTGATTACTGCTATTGATATTGCCATTGATAATATTGGATAATATTGTTTGGGAAAGAAAAGTAAAAGTTGATCTTATACTGTTCACCCCCCTCTCAGTATAAGCTTGTGTTCTTCAATTGGTATCAGAGTGGGTTCCTTCGAAAGATTCTAACAACTTGAAGGAAGATAGTACAGGAACATAGATGGCATATCATAATGGATCTTCATCAAATAAGGCACCATTGTTTGATGGGAATAATTATTCTTTCTGGAGCATAAGAATGAAGACTTACTTGATGGCACAAGGATATGAGACATGGCAATCCATTGAGGATGGGTTCACACCTACAACTACTCCTCCCACATATAAATATGGTAAGATGTTACATGTGAATAATGCCAAGGCTATGAATGGAATCTTAAGTGGATTACGTGAAGCAAAATTTGTGAAAGTTATGCATTGCAAATCAGCAAAAGAGATATGGGAAAAATTGAAGCAAACATATGAGGGAGATAAAAAGGTCAAGATGGCAAAACTACAAAACCACAAGAAAATGTTTGAAGATTTGAATATGGAAGATGAGGAAGACATTGCTACATACTTACTTCATGTGGATGAGGTTGTTAATACCATGCGTGGACTTGGATTTGAAATTGAAGACTCCAGTGTTGCTCAAAAAGTTCTAAGGTCACTTCCTATGAGGTATGATGGAAAAGTTTCAGCTATAGAAGAGATGAGAGATATTGAAAAATTGACTATGGATGAGTTACATGGAATTCTCACAGCTTATGAGATGAGAATAGTAAAGGATCCCAACTCCAAGAAAGAGGTAGCTTTCAAAGCATCAAAGAAGACAAAAGATAAGAAACCAGAATCAAGTGGTGAGTCAAGCAGTGATGAAGAAGCTAACTATGGTAGAAGAAACAAGGACTCAAGAAAGCACAAAGGTATGAAAATAGTGAAATGTTTTAATTATGGTAATTTTGGTCACTATGCATCTAATTGTCCAGAAGTTGGAAGCAGTAGCAGTGAAGAGAAATATGATCATAAGAAAAAGGAAGGAGGAAAATCTAGGTATGAAAAGAAAAATAGGTATGGTCAAGGCAAGCATGAAAAGAAGTTCTTTCAAAGGCACAAGAAGAGTTTCTATGTTAATAAGGGAAGCAAGGCTTCAAGTGATAGTGATGAAAGACCCTCAGATAGTGAAGAAGAAGAGATTCTATTTTTGGCAATAGAAGAGGAAGAAAATGCTCCTATTGAAGATAACGTCAAATAGTATGAAGATGCTCTTGAAGACCAAGAAGTAGAGAAAGATTCAGAAAATGAAGAAGAAGGCACAGTAGATCTAGAAGCAGAACTTATTGTTGCTCTTAGAGAATTGAAAAAGGTTAGAAAGCAAAATTCAAGACTAAAGACTCAAGTTCAAGAATGTGAGGAAGAAAAGGAAAAGCTTCTACAAGATCTGACAAACTCAAAAGCTAAGGCAAGGAGAATCAAAGAGGTCATGAGTGGAAAGTTAGAGGTAAAAGAGTCAGAATGTGAAAGATTAGAACATGAGATAGTTTCACTAAGGATGGAAGTAAAATATTCTAAGGACAAGCTACACAGGTTTGGGAAAAGTTCAAAAACCTTGGATAAGATTATCAATGCACAAAGATCTTCATCTATCAAAACAGGACTTGGTTTTGAAGAAGGACAAGGGAAACAAGAAGAAGGATCAAGCTCAAGCTCAAAAGAGGAGGAAGTTTCAGAGGAAGAGAGTGAAGAAGAAATTGAGACTTATGAGGATAAGTTAAAGAATAGAAGCTTCACTAAGAAAGGAAACAATGCACAAACAAGAAACATGGATCATCACAGAGAAGGCAAAGAAAGGACTAAGAGACCAGAAGGCTCAAGATAAGATTTCTTCAAAGGACATTGTTTTTCATGTAATCGGTTTGGTCACAAGGCTATGCATTGCAGGGTTCATGAAAAGAAGGAATATGGTTTTACTAAGAGGAACTTCAAATATGGACATCTCTTTCAAGGGTATTGCTACTCTTGTAATCGATTTGGTCATAAAGCAATCCGCTGCAGGGTTCATGATAGAAATGAGTATGGCTTCACCAGGAGGAACTTCAAGATATTTGCACCTTCTAAGAACTACAACATTAAGTGTTACAAGTGCAATAATCTAGGGCATAAGGCCAAGTGGTGTAGAACATAGTTTCCAGAGCTTCCAGAGACAAGCAAGAATAGGGACACTCAAAAGGATCAAAAGGGTATGTTGAGAAAGAAGGTTGACAAAGAAAAAGAGCATTGTATGCTGGGAGTAGAAATACTCCCACCCCAAAATTAATCACCTCAAGGAGAGGAGGTGGGGAGGGGGCTGAGCTAAGAGTCTTATATTTAGTCCCAAAGGAGTCCCTTTGCCATTGATGTCAAAGGGGGAGAGATTTGAGTAAGGGGGAGAGCATTCAGTCAGGGGGA
The DNA here is from genome assembly GCA_028583015.1 of Wollemia nobilis. Classification (NCBI taxonomy): domain Eukaryota; kingdom Viridiplantae; phylum Streptophyta; class Pinopsida; order Araucariales; family Araucariaceae; genus Wollemia; species Wollemia nobilis. The sequence goes on along the minus strand of JAQPPZ010004836.1, from coordinate 1,179,567 downwards.
GCAGTTTCTCAGGGGGAGCAGATTTGGAATCAAATGGTTTGGAAAAAGGAATTTTTAGAAAAGGGTTGCCATCAATGACAAAGGGGGAGATTGTTGGAAATTTGAGCATGTTGTGTTGTCATTGATGTCAAAAGGTTTGATGTCCTAAGTTGATGGAAATATTTGTGAGAATATTCTTCAAAGGGCACATGAGGCATGAGGCAACAAGAAGAAAGAAAAGCCTTCTCCATGATGGTATTGAAAAAATAAAAGGGTCAAGTTGATTTACCATGGTGGTATTTGAAAAAGAAAAATAAAAGGGTCAAGTTGATTTATCATGGTGGTATTTGAAAAAGGAAAAATAAAAAGGTCTATCTGATTTACCTTGGTGGTAATTTTGCAAAAGAAAAAGGTTAAATTGATTAACTATGGTGGCAAAAGTTTTAACCTAAGAAAAGGCCCTAAGAGAAATTATAATATTTAAATCCCTTGGATTTAAATTATTATAATTAAAATATAATATTTTATTGGCACCAAAGGTTTGAAAATTCGAGCGTCGACGTCAAAGTTAATGCCAACCATTGCATATAAATATTGCATGCTAAGGTGGTTAATAAAGTGTTCGTGTGTTGAGAAATTCGTGCACCCAAAAGATCGTCGTTCGATTCACGATGGAGAGGAAGAAGACATCAGTTTTTGAAAATTGAGGTAGAGTAAAGGACAAGGAGCAGGGGCTCCAAATTTCTATTCCATCCGGGTAGGTAGCCCAGATGGCAACGTCCGTGGTGCTAGGACGTGGTAGCAGATAGGTCTCGTGTTCGAGACGCGGCGGAGGTAGGTGATAAGGTTTTTGTTTGAAGTTTTGTATTTTGCATAGTGGTAGAGGACAAGAAGGAGCACGTGCTCCTTGGGCTTGTGTGGGTGGCTAGCCCATGTGGTGTTTGCCCTTGTGCTAGGGCATGGAGGCCAGCGAGGTCATAGGTTCGAGCAGCAACGACAGTGCTTGAAGGCAAAATTAATTTTTTAATAAAGGTATGCATGTTGTGCTTGGTTAGGGAGTTATAAGGGTTAGTCAATTTTATCATTGTGATATGAAATGGTTAGGGAGCTATAAGGATAGTAAAGTGATTTGATTTTTATTTTAGAAAGGGATGAAAGGTGAAATTTCAGATTGCTAGTGCTTTGTTGATGCATGAGATGAAGTGATAATTTCTTTGGTCTTATTGAAATTTGAAAGTGCATTATTTTTGTTTTCATAAGGAGGTATAAGGTGTATAAGTGAAATTCATGTGTTGTTTTGTTGAGCATTATTTTGCATGAAAGAATAGGAGTAATAAGGTGTAAAAGTGGTTTGATATTTTATTGTAATTTTTGTATGGTGAAATATCTTTTGAGAAGAAAATTCATATGGATGTATTGAGAGAGTATTTTGATATCTAACTCTTGAAGTGGCACTAGAAATATCAATTGTTTGTGAGACAGATTTTTGAAGACATATCTCCACAAGAGCAATTAAGAGGTATGGGCACATCATCCCTTGTTTAAAGTGTTTGTTGGAATGAATGTTTTGGAACATAAGGTGGAGTGAAAAGGATTGTTTGATAAGCATTGTTGGAAATATTTGAGTGAGGTTTTTGTGCTTCATTGTTGAATATTTTGGAAACATTTGGGATAGACTTTGAGAACAATCTGTGCTTCTATTGTTGAAAGGGTTTGAGACATTTGAGCTAGATATTGTGAACTACTTGTGCTAGGGTTGAAGACAAGTTAGTGCATCTTTGTGAAATATTTTGAACATTGATTTGAGAGATATTGATAGCAATTGTGAAGGTGTTTGAGATCAATTTTATGAGGGAAATTATGCATTGATGTGATTGATATTTGAGAGAAAATTTGCAAGAAGAATAAACCAATTTTGTTATACATTGTTTTGATTTGATTTGAAAGGGATTTTGCAAGAGATAGAGAGTGGTTAATTGAGTACAAGATTTGTGAGTGTGAAACATATTGAGTTTTTGATAGAGCATATCATTCTCTATATGTTCCAGAGGTTAAACAAATTCTAAAGTAGAATTTGTTTGTGTGAAGAAATATTTTTGAAAGAGAATTAAATTGTGTTTGTGAGCAAGTCTTTTGAGAAGACTTGAAGGTAGATTTGAGCAAGTCTTTGAGAAGACTTGAGGGTAGATTTGAGCAAGTCTTTGAGAAGACTTGAGGGCAGATTTGAGCAAGTATTTGAGAAGACTTGAAGGTAGATTTGAGAAAGTTTTGGAGAAGACTTAAGTGCTGATTTGATCAAGATTTGTGCTAGACTTGGGATAAATTTTGGTGTATATTTGAGATAGATTTGAGAGTAGGATTTGGAGGTGATAGAGCAAAGAGGATAGTAGTCTCCAGTGGAGAGAGATCCATAAGCTAGTGCAGTGGGGGTAGAAGTCTTCTAGAAGATCACTAGCTAGAGTAGAGGGAATAGAGTTCTCCTATGGAGAGAGATCCATAAACTAGAGCAGAGGGAAAATAGTTCTCCTATGGAGTGAGATCCGTGAACCATCTAGGAAGATAGAGTTCTTCTGTGGAGAGAGATCCACGAACCAGTTGAGGAGATAGAGTTCTCCTAGATCAAGTTCCATGAACCAGAGCAAGGGGATAGAGTTCTCCTATGGAGAGAGATCCATGAACCAGAGAAAAGGGAAAGAGTTCTCCTATGGAGAGAGATCCACAAATCAGAGCATAGGGGATTGGTGTCTCCTTTGGGAAGAGGTCCATAAACATTGTAATAGGGAATTGATTCCCAAGAGATTTGTTGAGAAAATTTAGAAGAAATATTTTCTCCGTGGAGTAGCCCACATTGGGTGAACCACGTTAAATTTGTGTCTCTCTTGTGTGTGATGATTTGTGCATTGCTTTGATTACTGCTATTGATATTGCCATTGATAATATTGGATAATATTGTTTGGGAAAGAAAAGTAAAATTTGATCTTATATTGTTCACCCCCCTTCTCAGTATAAGCCTGTGTTCTTCACATTATAGGGAAATATTACTATTTTGTAATATTTTATTGCATTTTTGTATGGAGATTTTGTAAAAGGATAAGCAAATTTATTTCCTTTGTAACATGATAGGATATTAATCACATATTTTGTATTTATAAAATAATAATAAAATTCATGTAGCTACATCCTATGATAGTCTTATATGTGTGCATAATTCCCATGTATTCTTGCATAGAAATAAAGAATATCTCATCACTTTTGTAGGCACATATAAGGAAAAAACTGCATGTAGAATAGATTTTGTACTCCTCCATTTACTTGTACTTGCATATTGCATCACACAAATTAGGTCTTAGCATTCTAGGATAGGGTAAGACCTTAGAGGGGAGCTTTAAATTCATTTTAAAATCCTAGGTTCATGTAAATTTGATCTACTAAACTTGTTTTCTTAGGACACAATAAGATATTTCCTGATTCATGTGTGTGATCTCATGTGAAGAGGGGTGCATATTTTTAATTATCCTAATTTGTTTGATCACATACTTTGTGAACCCAACATGAAAATCACATGGGACCAAAATATTAATATTTTCTTATCCAAGATCTTCAATTAAGATTAAACATTATTAAAATTAAATAATACCACCTAATGTTTTATCTAATTAAATCAAATCAATAAAGATTTAAGAAGAACATAACAAAAGGCTAGTCCTATCAAGGATTGTATGTAATCCTTTGAGTAACTACAATACAATACTATATATTAAATTGGGTATATTGTGAGCTTGGGCTTCCAGCCACCCACATAGGGTCCCACACATAATTTAATCCGGGAGGGGTATAATTCAATGGAATAATGAGAGTCACAGAGGTATTTGATTACTCCTCATGTACCATCTTGGGATATGCATCCACTGGTCACTACCATGTACCATTGTTGTCCCATTTACCAACTATATCCTATGTAATAATGGGTAAATAAAGTGTGGTTAGGCATATATGGACCTTTAGGTATATAGGAAGGCCCTAATAGATATAAGTCATATAGGTATATAGAGGGGAGGTAATATAAAGACATTAAAACATCATCTTTTTCTTATTTTAAACAATAATAAAAATAAAATAAAATAAAATTTAACTCTCACTCCTTCCTAAAGCATAGCCAAGTAGCACTATATTAGTTGAAGTGTTATCCACAAACTAGCCCATAACACAGAGCCTTTGTATGATGTCCATGAAGTCTAGGCCACATTCAAAAATCCTATGAAGAAGAGGATGAGGGAAATCCTCCCTTGGGTAATCTCTCTCTCTCTCTCTCTCTCTCTCTTATTATGAACAAACAAGGGTAATTTTTCAATATCTTGATTACCTAGCCTCTTTCTTATATAAGAACAAGAAGGCTATACAAACCATATTAAAATTAAGTAAAGATATTTTTTCTACCTTTATCGAGGAAGGGTCCCTTTTGGATTGATCTCAGTATCCTAAACCTAACCCTCTAGCATCTAATAAAGTAGATATATCACATGGGCATCCATATATAGATCTTAATGCATCGACTCTAATTCACAAAAAATCAAGTACACTAATTACTATGACTTCTATAGATGATGAAGTACAAAATTATCCATCATCCTTAAGATATCAACCATCTTTACCTCAATTTCAGTAATTTCTAAGTCAAGATAATTTACCCCATCACTCAATAAATGAGCACAAGTTGTGGGCTATCTAGAAATCCAACCTAAAAATATTATCTTAATAACCTTCCGCCAATACCAATCATTAGAATGGGCTTTGCTCAAAAATTCAATCTTATAGTTGTTAACCTCATGTCCTCAAACCCTTTTTTCTTTAATGGAGTGGGAGAAAATTTCATGATGCCTACTTTGAAATTGTATATCCCAATGCCCTAGTATTATCCCTTTGTCTACTGTCCAAGTCCTTTAATTTTGTGTCACATATGGCATGTGTCATCAAACCCTCTCTCTTATAAAATTTAAGCCCTATAACAAATGAAGTAGTTGAAATAGAAAATGGCCTCAATTTAGGGGTCCTCATCAAGTCATACATACTCCTATGAGGACCTATACAACCAACACTTAGACTCAAACATAACTAGTCATCTGTTTCCTCTAAAGTTTGAAACACTTAGACTCCTATCATAACTAGTCATATGTTTCCTCCAAAGTTTGAAACACCAAAATTCTATATGTACAAGGGGAAAGATAACCCCATAAAACACCTTAGGATATTTCACACTACCTATAGCAACATTGCATAAGATGAGATGTTGATTTTTAAAATATTCCCTAGAAGTCTTAATTGTCCTGCATAGAATGGTATTATCAAATACCATAACATTACCTTAGAACCTTTAACGACCTAGTAAAAATATCTGCACAAATAGTTTTAGTCTTTACTAAATAGAGGATAACAATTAGTTACCTTTATAACCTAAAATAGTCTAAAGATGAAAGTTTCATTGATATTTTAGATAGATGGTGATCCTTAGTGTGGAGCCTTCAATATGCTCCCTAGAAAATAGATATTTTGGATATTTTGTAGGAAATCTTCAAGAATAGTTGGCCTTCTACCTTGAGATGTCCTACATATGTACCTTTGAGAACACTATAGACATGGCAAAATGGGTATAAAATACCATCCTAGAGAAGTGGAATTTAGATACCAAGTGTAAGAAAATAAGACAACACCGAATAAATGAAATAACGAAATAGACAAGTTGCAATAAAAATTATATTTTTATATTGATTTTGAATGGAGCCTTGATCTCTGTTTGCAATGCTTTTTTTTCAAATGCGCAAGGATATGATTACAACATGCTTGTTTTTTAGATTACAATGGGTAGAAAAGGGGAAAATACCCTTTTTTTCCAAATACAAATATCGATGGTATCTTCAGTCTTCTATGCTACAGCGAAGTGGTGAGTGGGCTTGCGTATCCTACGATGGACCACTCCAACTTCAATAGCCACTTCAAGTTTTTGTTTCCTACACACATAAAGAAATAAAATGGGGGTTTAGTAGCACCTGTAGATGTTATTTGAAGATAAATAATATGACTAAAAAACCCTCGAATGTATGTTTGGAAAAAACATAGAAAAGTAGATCTAAAATGCCTTACTAACAAAAATTATTCAAAACTTATGGATCTGATTTGTGTCTTCATTATTTTTGGTGCTCTGGATAACCATGAGATGTATAGTTCTAATTAGATAATTGTGGATGGGATAGTTAGGTAACCATGAATTGAGCGATTGTGACTACTTAACTGTAGATCTGGTGGTTGAGGCTGAGTGGTGGATTCTTCCAAAAATGCACTCTAGGGTATCAAATGTTAGATCTCCTTGGGATGCATGCAATATCCTAGCATGATTTTGATAGTGTGATGGTGTGTATTCTTGACCTTATTTATTTTATGGGGTGATTCTTATTTTATAGGCAATTTCAAGGCTTTGGAGGGAAGGATAGGTGGTAAGCTAGGGCTGCCATGTGGCAGGAGGAGTTAGAGTGAGTCACTTAGAGTGCCTCACTTAACTGGGGTGCTGTGGCTAATGGGTGAGTTCAAGTGGAGTGCAATGTGGAGGATGAGTGAGTGAAAGTGGAGTGCAATGTGGAGGATGAGTGAGTGCAAGTGGAGTGCAATGTGGAGGATGAGTGAGTGCAACTGGGGTGATGTGGCTTGATGAGTGAGTGCAAGTGTAGTGAAATATGGAGGATGTCCCATGTGAAGGGACAAATATGACATGAGTGTGTGAGATGTGGCATGGTGATGGGTAGTGGTGACTAGGACACATGTCCCATGGGGAGATAGGGTATCCTAGGTGGATTTTCTAGATTTAATAAAAATCTAGAAAAAGGTAATTATGTGCAGGATTTTATATGTCTAAGTTTGGACTTAGGCATACATATTTTATTATGCAAATTTGTGTGGTGGTATGCAAATGGTGTTTTGTGAGTGCCTAGGTTTTGGTGTCTACAGATGCCTCTTTTTGTACCACATTGTATGAAACACAATACGGTACAAAAACCAATGACACTTTTCTTTATTGGATGAATGGACTCAAATCTTCTTGATGCACAAGAATAAATGATTTTTTATTTTTTTTGCTTACCCCATCAATTGGAGAATGGGTAAAGGATGAAACCCATGATCCAATTGACCAAATATGGATGATGAAAGTATGTGTATGATTACATTATGTGGGTGTGATGTATGTAAATGTAGACATTGAAATCAACTTTATTCCACAGGTTTGGGATTGTTTGTATTTTCAAATTTACCTTTGGTTTCGATGATGCACAAAATGTTGTGGTAAAAACACTAACCATATTTGTGAGTTTGAGTATCTTGCTACTGTTAATTTCTCCTGTGTGACAAAATTAGTGCATTGGAAACTCAATACTCGAGTGATTGTGGTCGTAACAAATTTTAATTTTGTACCCAAAAGAATAGGGCCTAAGGATACCATTGTGCAAATTAGGTTGAACACAATGATGCTCAAATATTGAGGTTTCATTTGATTTAATGTCACATGTGATGATGTTGGATGTTTTTGAATGAGTGTCCTTATGATGATCTATCCATCCTACCAAATTGCATGGACTGCCAATCACTACAATAATCAGGTATATAGGGTAATTCACTAGATACGAGGGTCATTGCATTATTTTCTTATGATGTTTGTTGAATGGATGTGATGAATGCAAATGTTGGAAATCAAGATCAAGTTGGATGCCCCAAGTTTGAGGTGGACTTGTGTTGTAAATTTACCTTTTGGAATGATTGACATGCAATATGATGAAGTAAAGGAACCAATCACCCTAGGATCCTGTTGTCCTAGTGACTATAGAAAATTTCTTAATGCAAAATGATGAAGTAAGAATTTTTCATGTTTTGTAACCCCATAGAGTAGGCATCAATGACAACCTTGGGAAAATTTTATTGAATGCAAGTCACTCAAAAATTGAAGGACCAACCTGATTTAATTTCAAATATGATGATATGAAATGATTTTTAATAAGTGTCCTTATGGTAATTTACCCATATTATCGAATTGTATGGATAACCAATCGCTGCGACTGCCAAGTGTCTAGAGTAAATAACTAGATAAAAAGGTTCACTTGAGATGATGATGTGAGATGATGATTTGGAGGGTTCTACAATGTTTTTGTAGCCATTTAAATTTTAAGGGGAGTTGTGTAATATGGTCACAAATAAAATTCAATGTGGGTTTCCCCAATCATGGAAAACATGCTCCTTTTAATGAGCATAATTTGCATGATTGAGTGTTTTGAGTGTTGACTTGATTTGAGACTATAATTTTGTAGATTTTGTCTATCCCTTTAAGTCATGAGTCAACGAAGAAGAGATGAAATGATGACAAAGTAGATGACAAAGTTGAAAATGATTAGAATAAAATTGATGTTTTTGTTTTTTGTTACAATTGTGATTTTTACCATTATTGGTAATTATACACGTCTATCCCTTGGAGTAATCCAAACGTATAGATTTATAAGGGAATTGAGATGATAAAAATTCATTTATTGCTTGAGGTGAATCACCATTCAAGGATTTTATGGTAACCTACCCATTAGATCGGATTGCATGGATAATTAGTTGCTGCAATTGCCGGGTGTATAGGATAAGTTACTACATATGAGGATCACTTGAGGCTAAGTGGAAGAAGGAAATGTACACTTGTGTCCCCTGGATCAGTCTGACCACATGGTCTTCTTAGGGAGTTTATATGAGAGCATTTCTATTCTTTCAGGTGCTTGTTGAATTTGTTTTTGACCAAAGGAATGAGGTACCTTTGGAGATTTTTTCTTTTGTTGTTGTTTTTTGTGTGTTATGAAGATGCATGGTAAAAAATATTTTTATTGCTTTTGAAAATGCATGAAGAGTGTGTGTTTTTTTTTGAAAATGCATGAAAAATAAGTTTTTTTGAAAATGCGTGAAAAATATGTTTTTTTTTTGTGTTTGTTTTTTTTTGGTGATTTGAAAATTCATGAAAAAAATGTTTTTGTGCCTCTTTTATTTTTTTAAATCACTGATTTAGGTTTTTATTTTCTTTGCAGTTGTGCGACATATATGTCCACATATCCTTTCATGGGTGTGGGATGTACTTATAGATGATGATTGGAAGTTCTTGGAGGTTGTGGGGTTGCCTGGGTGTAGGTAGGTGAGGACCATGACGGTGGATGATGAGTACTTGTATGCTCTTGTGGAGATATGGGACACTGATAGGGGGTCATTTTAGCTTTTGACATGGGAGCTTACCATTACCATGGAATATTTGTATCGTATATTCCATGTTCATATTGAGGATGTACCATTTTGAGTGGGAAACAACAAGGAGGAGGCCCTGAGGCCTATTTATGGAGATGAATAGGACATGGATTGCAGTAAGGGAGGTATCCCTTACATTCAAATATTCAAGTATTAAAATCTAGGTGCACAAAAAATATTTATTAGGTACATTGTAGGCAACATGTTGTTTCCTAATAGTATGGGGTTGAGGTTCCCATGGAACTAGGTGCGGCTTGTGCTGCATCTAATAGTTGAGCCACAATTTTATACATGGTCTCCCACTCTTCTTTATCACTTTTAAATTGAGTTGTATGAGGTGAATATACGAGAGAAAAAGGGGCTCGAGTGTAGTTTGGTGTTTTAGTTGTGGTTATGGGAGCACATCCGTATAGCTTAGCCTAGGGTTATGCACAAGAGGTTGGACCTAAAACGTACTTGTAAAAAAATGGTTAATCCTAATCAAAATCAAGACGAATCCTAAGAAAATCAAATCAATCATCTTCACACCAAAATTCAGGGGTATTTGAAGCTCTAAAACGTAAGGTCATATTTGGAGAAAATTTTGACCTATTAAATCAGCTTATAACTTCATAAAAATACCACCATTAGATCAGACTTGAAAAGAGCTTTCCAACGAGTACAAATATGCCTATGTTTGGATATATATTGTGGTGAATTGACCCTAAGAAAAAATTGGTCCTAAAAATTTTAGGTGAATGGGCCGATGTCGAGGGTCCTCATATTCACCAATTTTAAATTTTTGAAATTCTAATATTCACCCAATTTGTGAATATTTACCACTATGCATAATGATGGCTTAACCAGAGGGTCTACCGTGTGAGTGGGATAATTCATTGCCTTGTACTATTTATTGGTGGACCAATGAGGAGACTTCACCTAGTCGTACTGGGCCTACAACACAAGAGTATCAGGTTATGTTTTGTGTGATGACTAATAGTGATATCTATTGGTGAACTTGGTAAGTTATTACTTGGAATTATGAGGCAACATAGCTTCGATGGGTGATGAGGCAGGTGGGTGGTTGGGAGTCATGGGAAAGAGATGGGGTTCTTCTAGTTCTCATGGGTGATGAGGTAGTTTAGGTTGGTGTAGAGAGTTCTAGATGCTCCAATTATGTACAAGTGATGAGTTGAGTCTTTGATTCACTCCTAACTTTTTTATCATAGATGATGTCATAGATGATGAGGTAGTGGACATCACAGATGTAGATTATGCTGGGATGATGGTAGAGTATGACATTTAGTTTATGGTGTAACCTCCATAGATGTAAAGCAAGGCTCTAGATGATGTGGCTAGTGGTGATGATCATGATACCAGTGAGCATGTTCCTTGGTGGTAGAAGCATCATCGAGGTAGCGGTGCTAGGGGGTGAGCTGAAGTGGATTTATAGCCTATAGATGTTGGTTTTGGGGTTGGATAAGGTGGATTTAGAGATGGAAGTAGTGGTAACAATAATGGGTATGATGGAGGTGATGGAGGGTAGGGTTTTCCTCACTGTATTGATGAGGACTAGAGGATTCTCTAGGTTGAGCATGAGCTTGGATGATACTGTGAAGTATCATGATGTAGATATCACGAGGCAACAAGATGAGGTTGCTTGGATATATAGGCATAATTACAAGATTTAGAGGGATATTTATGGGATGTGAAGCAAATATAGTAGAGGGGATGATGTTGCTACTATTGCAAATCTCCATGCTGATGTATCTCAGTGAACAACTCATTAGATTGTAAATTTGGATACTACCTAGAGGCAAACTGCTTACATTGCTATGCTCAAGAACACTTTATATCAACATAATATTTTTCTACCTATACCTCCTACTTCCTTAGTGTTCTGATCCAAAATGTGGAGCGAGTCTAGATCTAGTGGTTTGTGGTCTTAGGGTCCTAGCTCCCATGATTCATCTGATTCACAAGAATCATCTTACGGGCATCGCAGGAGTCATAGTGGTGCTAGCTAGTAGCACTTTATTACCTCTTTTTGTACTTTTCTATTTTTTCTTATGAGCCTCAATGCTCTGATGTGTACAACCTTAGAGCATTTTTTACTATGCAATTCATATATATACATGCCTTTATTGTGATCATTTTATGTGTTGTGATTTTTGTTTTATTTTGTGTATGGATGCTATGAAATGTTGTAGTGATAGATGGAATGAATGGTGGATGGTATGTTCTAATGATCATTTGTGCTATTTAGATTTATGCTTGATCAAATTTATCCTTATCACTTAATCAAGGGTGGTAACATGCGGTATTTATAAATGATATGGATAATGGAATGTATAATGAAGATGATTTGGGTATGATTTTGGTATGACTTAATGGTGTTTCAAATATTCATACAGTCTAGTGATCTCAAAAAAACTCATGTATGATCTCACAAATATTCATGATGTTAAGGTTGTCCTAGTGTTTTCAAATTTCTTCAAGGACCAACTATGTGTGCAATTGTTATTATTTTCTAATTATGAGCTAGGTCAAACTAATCCATTGTTGGCTCATGCTAGTAAGATATCTCATTCGAGAGTGACCATAGACTTGTACAAAATAAGGTCGCTAATGTGACAAATGTGGCACCAAACATAAGGATACCACATTTCCAGGTGAGATTCATTCATTCCATTGTTGTAATGAGGATCACCCCATGGTTTTTGAGATACTAATAGTTCTAAGGATTCAATCTCCTTTCCCTTATTTTATTGCATTGAATTTTGGATTTTATTTGAGTTTGGTCATTTTCATAATGGAGCAACATATATTTTTATTGCTTTTTGGAAACTTACTCATTTTGAGAGAGAGAAAAGGAAATTTTATTGCTTTAGGATGCTTTTCAGGATACTTGATCGTTTTGACGAAGAGAAAGGGATTTTTTATTGCTTTTTGAATGTTGTTGAGATACTTTCTCATTTTGAGGAAGAGCAGAGGATTTTTTTGCTTTTGTAAGTTTTTTGGGATACTTTCTCTCTTTTAGGAAAAGCAAGACATTTTTATTGCATTTGCAATGTTTTTGGGATACTTGCTCACTTTGATGAAGAGTAAGGGATTTTTTTTGAAGGTGGAGCTTGTACTTTTGTCAACTTTGTAGTATTTTTAGACCATGCACATAATTGGATGAGCAAGGAAAACTATTTTCTTTATGGCATTAGCAACTTATGACTTCATCATTCCTAGGATTCACAATATTGTTATGTATTTTTATGTGTTTGTATGGGTGTGGTCCAAGAGGAAACTTGGTTGACTAGGAATAAATTATTGCATCTAATGATTGTTTTATTTTTAATTGACGTTGCTCAAAACACTAGGAGTGGTTGAGTGATTGAAAATATTTGGACTTTGCTTATTGATTTACGTGCAATGCAAGGTTTTGAAATACTTTTATTGCAATATTTTTAAAATAAAAAGGATAGACATAAAATAGCCAGTGGTTACATTATTATTATTTCTAATGATTATACGATATCTATCCTACTTTATATGAATCCCTTCGCTTGTAAAAAGAGTATAAGGAAATATGAAATTATTACGATTGATGAAGTGATGATGATATTTTATGTAAGGTTCCCCTGATTAAGGTAACAAGACATTAGTGGACTAGCAGTCATACAATTTAACCAAATGATACTTAATATGATGAATGGTATGAACAAATGCGTAAACTGCCTCTATGTGATGTATGTGGAATGTATGGATGGATGCATTTAATGCAATGAAATGCAAATATTTTTTTTATTTTTTAGGCCATGTATATGTACATATGTATAATCTACATTATGCATAAAATACCTTTAGGTGTATTATGTTTAGTGGCTCAGGTTTCAATGTTCCTTATAAGTTGGAAAGTCTATACGTTCTTGGATCCAACTTCTGTTTAACAATGTGTGGACCTAACCAATTAGCTATGGATTTATCTCTCAAGTACGACAATGCATTGGTGTTTTTTTTATTCTCTTTAAGGATGATATATTCCACTTGGAATTCATGAGGATGGATTTATGCATTGTAGGCACGCTTGATGTGATCTTGATATACTTGTAGATGCTCTAAGGCATTGATTCACCTTTCATCAAGGAGTGTAAGTTGATCAAGATGTTCTTGTCTAGTTGTGTCATCATCCATGAATTCTTGTAATGCAAATTGTAAAGAAGGGATCTCAATCTCAAGAGGTATGATTGCTTCAGTGCCATAGAACAATGAAAATGGAGTTGTACCAATTGGAATTCAGATGCTTGTTTGATAAGCCCATAATGCCAAGGGGAGTTGAGTGTGCCAATCTCTAAAATTTTCTATGACAAGTTTCTTAAGAATTACTATCACAATATTATTGGTTTCTTTAGCTTGTCCATTTTCTTGTGGGTAATAAGGAGTTGAGAAAATTTGTTGGATATTTTACTTGTTGCATAAGGCTCGAAAATCCTTGTTTTTAAAAGAATTATCATTTTTAGAAATAATTTTGGAAGGAATCCCAAAATGATTGATAATATGTTGAAGTATAAACTTCACTATTTGAGGTCTAATTGTAGTGGTCATTGGAATTGCTTCAATCCAATTGGTGAAGTATTATGTGGTAGTTGATGAAACTATGTTGTCCCAAATAGGTAGGTGAAATTTTTCCAATCAAATCTAGGCCCCATTGTGAAAAGGTCCAAAGGCTTTGAATGGGCTATAGTGCTTGCGATGGTACATGAGTCAAGTTTACGTGATGTTGAAATTTTTGACATCTCTTAATGTATTGAAAACAATCACTTTCCATGGTGGACCAATAATAATCCATGCACAAGATGTGCTTTACAATGGCCATTCGACTAGAGTGGCCACCACAAGTACCATCATGGGATTCAGTGATGGTTCTTTGTGCCTCTATGAGATCTAGACATCAAAGTAAGACTCCATAATAGCCATATCTATACAATACATCCCCTAGGATAGTATACAAAACTATTTTTTATATGAATGTTCTCTTTGCAGTTCACTCAAATATGATGGGAAGGTCCCAAAATTGAGAAAGTCTCTTATTTGATCAAGACAAGAATTATAGGGCTTTACATGGACTAAAAAAACACTCTTCTCACCTTCAAATTATGCTCATTTGATTGAAGAATTGGAAATTATTGTGATGATAAGCAGTTGGAATTCTCCTTGTTTGTTCTTAGGAATAAATGATCCCAAAGTATCCATTGCATATTCAAATCTATTAGTCGAATGAGGCAAGTTGTCAATCTTGTGCAAGTCAAATTTTACCAATAACTTTATTTCTACTTCATGACATTGTTTCAAGATTGGTTCTTTGCATTGGTAAGTTCCTTTTACTTGAAAAACGATAAGTTTAGAATCACAAAATATGATTATATGATAAATTCCCATAGCTAGTGCTGATTGAAGCACCAATATTAAGGCTTCATACTATACATTATTATTTGTGCATGGAACATCAAGTTTGAATGATAAAGGAATTGGTATTCCTTTGGGTGTATAAAATATGACTCCATCACCTTGTCCATTTTTGTACTTTGATCCATAAAATAAGAGAGTGATGTCAACATCATCCTAAGGAGGGACTAGTTCTTGTTTAGTGATAGAAAAGACTAAATCAATTGGAAGCTCTATAAGGAGAGGTTGATCATTTGGAAGTGGAGATTCTATGAGTTGATCAACTATCACCTGACCTTTGATGAATTTTTGGCTAATGAATTCAAGATCGAATTCCATTAAGAGCATTATCCATTTTTTGGTTTGGGTGTTGTTGTATGTGTGAGTCATCATGGAACACAGAGGATTTTCTCTAGCTACGACATAGGTAGTGTTATGTAGCATATAGTGTCTAAGTTTCTTGGTGGTAAAAACCACTGCTAAGCACAACTTATCCATGTAAGCATATCTAATCTCATAACTCACCAATATTCGACTAATGTAGTAAATTTCTTGTTCTTTATGATTCTCATTTTACTACGTAAGCATTATTCCTGGTGCAAAATATATTGCAGAGATGTATAGGTGAAAAGGGACTCTTTGAAAAGGCAACATAAGTACTAGTGGTGAAGCCAAATATTTCTTGATATCATCAAAAGCCTCTTGAAATTTGGTTGTCCAAGAAAAAGTCACCCCTTCTGTAGAAAGCGATTGAAATGCTTGCATTTGTATGAGAGTTGTGCAATGAATTATCGAATGGATTGGTTTTTCCTTGCAAATTATGCAACTCTTTCAGATTTTTTGGATGTGGAATCTCGATGATGGCCTTGACCTTATCAGGGTCCACTTCAATGAATAACTTGGAGATAATAAATCCTAGAAGTTTTACTGATGTGATTCCAAATATGCACTTTCTAGGATTTAAACTTTACTTTATGTTCAAGCAATCAATCAGAAATATTTTCTAACACATCAATGTGCTCAATATGTGTTTTGGATTTTGTAATAAGGTTTTCTACATAATATTCAATGATTTTATGCATATAGTCATGGAATATGTATGTCATGGCACATTGATAAGTAGCTCCTACATTCTGAAGACCAAAAGGTATCACCTTGTAGCAAAATATCCCCCAAGATGTTATAAATACTATTTTGTGTTGGTCCTCAAGATTAATTTGAATATGATTGTATCCTAAAAACCATCCATTAATGAAAGCACTTTTTGGCTTGCACATGAGTCTACAAGTTGATCAATGTTGGGTAATGAAAAATCATACTTGGGGCACACTTTATTTAAATCATGAAAATCAATGCATACGCGTACTTCCCATTCAGATTACGAATGGGTACCATGGTTGAGAGCCACTCTGGATAATCAATGGGTACTATGAAGCCCGCATCTAATAATTTTTGTAGCTCTTACTTGATAATTAATGCTATGGTAGGATGACGTTTCCTTAGTTTATGCTTGAATGGCTTAGCTTCAAGAGCTAAGGTAAGGTTGTGGAACACAAAATTAGGGTCAAGGCCAGACATGTCCTTTTATGACCATGAAAATATTTCCTTCTTCCTTGTTAAGACATTGATTATGCGCTCTTTATCTTCTACAAATAAATCTTTTGAAATTTTCACAATTTGTGGATTATTCATGTCTTTGCTAAGGTTCACATCGATGGATTATTTGATAAGAATATGAGAACCTTCTTCCAATTGATGTGGAGTAGGGATGAGATGGATATCATCCTCCACATGCTCAAAGGACTCATGTGACTCCTCTCCTACTTCAATTTGAAAAATTGAAGCAAGCGAGGGTGAATGTTATTGTGGGACGTAAGTGTTTGAAGTTCTTAGCAACTCTTCATATAGGATAAATTTTATGATGGATGGTAGAGATGAAATCATGTCCATGGCAATAAGGATAACATCGATTTGAATCAACTTCACCAAATCATAGGGGTTACTGAGTGCGATGAACAAGTCAACAAAAATGATGTTAACTTAGTGGAAGTGAGGTGGCAATGATTTGATGAGTGATTTATCACTCTCTCTAGGTTGCAACTGATCTATGATGGGTGAATGGTGGTGTTTTGAGAGCAACCAAGGTGGTGGTGGTGGATCTGTCTTAGGACACTCACACTCTTTGTTAAAGTGAAAGATAGTGTGATCTATGAGAAATATTTTTGTGTAACACTCATCTATCTTGATGGGATCTATAGGGACCACATATTCTTGAGGATCATCAAAGATGCACATGATCCAGTATAATTTTACTTCCATTTATTGAAATTCCACAAAATTCTCATCGAAGATATAATCATCTGAAATATGATCAATCATGGTTGTATGCAATATAATCTACAAAAGCCTCATTTAGATAAGGTGCAAAGTTAGGGTCTAGATACTTTTCATCACTATCATCACAATCATCACTCTCCTCATCCTCCTCTTCGGACTCAAGAGTGATTCATTATAATGTATGCTTGAAAGAAGAGTTTGAGGTAGATGGCCTATATCCTAAGCCAAAGTGATCATGGATTTCTCAATATTTAGGCTCAATAATGTGATGTGGATCCTGTTCATGTCATCCAAGGCTAAATCCCTGCCAGTTAACCCTAAAAAAATATCACAAGGGAAAATTTAGGTTGGATAGATATTCTATATTGGCACAAAACTCTTGTATGGATTCCTCATGAGGAGAAGGTGAATTAGATGAAGAATCTACTCCCCCATATACAAAATTGATCCTATTTGGGTAGGAAACTATTGTGTACACTGCACCTATAGCTAAAGGTGGGTTGCATGGGTGACCGTAATATCTAACTAACTAGATAGGTGGTGTAATTGCGACACTCTCAATGATGTACTCACCAATACCCGAATTGGTGAGATGAACTAAAACTTGAGTTGGTTGGGATACAGATGGTTTAGATGATGAGGTGGATACTTCAGTGGTGGTTTATGATTTGGATGAAAGCAATGATTTTATTAGTGATAGCTTCTCTTAGATAGGTGATCCTATATGCAAGATAATGGGTGGTTAGTCTTGAGGTGGACTAGACTTGATGGAATTTCTAGTAGTTGGTGGAGTTGGTTTGGCTAAAAATTTGAATGGTGTTCATGAAATGGGAGGTGCGGCTAATGAAGTTGATGAATGGTTAGAGGGATGATTGGATGTGATGGAACAATTATATTATGTGTATGAACATTGAGTTGGATTGACATTATAGGATGCAAAAGCAGGATCCACTATCGACAAGGCTTTTAGGATGGGAACTTTGGACGATGTGATGTTAGTGGAAATGGTGCAAATGATGAAGGGCTGAATTTAAATGTGGTTGGATGTAAGAAATGGTTCATAGTTATTTGATAACAAGTTACAATACTTAAAAGGCTTAGTGTCTACTTGGATGCAATGGAATTTACCCTAGTGTATGTATTTTATACATTTGTGAAATGTCGAGGGCACACACTTCATCTCCTTGATCCAGGGGCATCTAAGAAGTATGTTATATTGCATTGACCCTTCCAATATGTGGAAGAGTACATGGATAGTCTTCTCCCCCATGGTTATGAGCAAAACTATATTTCCTAGAGTAGAACACAAAGCATCATTAAAGGTCCACAATATGAAAGTGGAAGTGGTGATATGGGATGATGGCATGTTAAGATGCTTGATGTTTGGGGTGGTGATGAGGTTGATGGAGGAACCGGTATCAATGAACACTCTCTTAAATGATTTTATATCAATATGAGCCATGATGTGCAATGAAGGATCAGTTTATTCAGATGATACAATCTTTTCCTCAAAGTCATAGTGTGTGACCTTAGGAAATGTACACCTCTACTCTAATTACAATATTATATAAAAAAAAAGGACCATAAAGAAATAGATAACATGGAAATGACAAATAAAGAAAGATATTTTATTAATTCTTGTGAATCCTGATTACATATTGGTCCCTCTAAGGGATATCCAGTATGATACAATAAGATACAAGCAGATTAATGGTGAGCATGTCTCCTCATAATAGGGTGGTGTTCTTCGTAGGCCTCTAAATATTGCACACAAACTTGTATGAGGGATTATAGATTCCTCCTTCTCCTTCTCTCATATTAGAGGGATCTTATCCACTGAATGCCCTGAATCGGTCCTATGAACCTATAACCTATGTGCATAGAAATAACATAACACTATTAGTAGCATAGGAATCCTCTCCTAATGAGGCTTTTATTAGTAAATTTGATAAACATGATACATAAGCATAATAAGATCAAAATGCAGTAAAAATAAATGATAAATGCATGTAGAACTCAGGAAATAACATTGCAAATGCATTAAATAAATTAGATCTATGCTTAAAATAATTAATAAAGTAAAAGATAGTAACAAATATAAGCTAGAATTTGGATAATAATATCTAAAACCCTAGGCTATGCCTATGGGCCACTGTAAATGACACCAACCGCAAAGTAAACCCTTTATCCTTGCGAACTAGGGACTATAACACTATATTCCTTGCCCGAATTGATGTTCAAGGGTCACCCTTTATGTCTATGCATTGATTGGTGATGAAGAATATTCAATATGAATGGTTATATGGTTTGGAAACATCACTAAATTGGGTAGATCTTTGTTACTCCTTCAAGGGATATTGAATCTCTCTCCAATATGCTATAGCTTCACTACATAAAATTTTGATATTCATCAATATTTTATTTTTATTGGGAGGGTCCATATGTAGACCTCTTATATTTAGATATAGATATGGATCCTAGCTTCCTGGAGAAGCCAAAATACAAATTTGCATGCAACTGACCATCCCAAGGGGAAGGATTAGTCATAAATTTGCATTGAAGGGGTAGTTAGGAGGAGCTCTGGGAGTTCCATGATAAAATCCACTCACAAGCAATGCAAGTGCAACCAGACTACATATGGGCACGTATTCATGGCAAGACTATGTTTTGGTGCTAGCCATTTTCTAGAGCAACGACTAGGTGTGGCCGCTCTTAGCTTCAATGACTAGTGTTGGTGGTTGCTTTGATTGATAGCGGTTAAGCCTGAATGGGCTAGAACTACCATTTTTGAGTGGTTAGGACCATTGCTAGCTCTTGGAAAGGTCCAAGATCATTCATATGGTCTTTAGATGTGTCCATATGAGTAGTATCCTAAACATGATGTCTTTTAGGTGTCTACAGATGCCCCTTTTTGGGATGCATTATGGGAAAACATAGTGTGGAGTAAAAATAGACCACCTAGGGCCAAATTTTAGGGTGTGTGATGATAATTAATCTGATCAACATTGGATACCCTAGTCATGAGAAAGAGCGTGCATCCTAGAATCATTTCTTCCAATAGGATGGAAGACTTAAATTTGTGAATGAAGAACACAAGCTTATACTGAGAGGGGGGTGAACAGTATAAGACCACTTTTTACTTTTCTTTTCAATTCAATATTATGCAGTGTATAGACAATAGTATCAATAGCAGTAATCAAGCAATGCACAAAACACCATACACAATAGAGACACCATAGTTTACGTGGTTCACCCAATGTGGGCTACTCCACGGAGAAAATATTTTACTAAAACTTTCTCAATCAATTTCTTTGGGAATCCTTCCCAATTACAATGTTTATGGATCTCTGTCCAAAGGAGATGTTGATCCCCTAATCTCAAGTTCATGGATCTCTTCCATAGGAGAACTCTTTCCCCTTCTGCTCTGGCTAGTGATCTTCTAGAAGACTCTGTCTCTCTGTTGCACTGACTGGTGGATCTCTCTCCACTTGAAGACTCCTCACTCAGATCTGTCTTCAATTATGTTGGTTGCTGGATCTCTATCCACTGAGACTCTATCCTCTATACTCTATCACCTCCAAAGCTCTATCAATAGGCTCACTCAGAACCTACTCAATAGGCTCACTCAGAACCTGCTCAACAAGCTCACACAGAACTTGTCCAAA
Source organism: Wollemia nobilis (assembly GCA_028583015.1). Classification (NCBI taxonomy): domain Eukaryota; kingdom Viridiplantae; phylum Streptophyta; class Pinopsida; order Araucariales; family Araucariaceae; genus Wollemia; species Wollemia nobilis. The sequence goes on along the minus strand of JAQPPZ010004836.1, from coordinate 1,158,865 downwards.
TCTGCTCAACAAGCTCACATAGAACTTGTCCAAATCTGCTCAACAAGCTCACACAGAACTTGTCCAAATCTTCTCAACAAGCTCACATATAACTTGTCAAATCTGCTCAACAAGCTCACATAAAACTTGTCCAAATCTGCTCAACAAGCTCACATAGAACTTGTCCAAATATGCTCAAGCAAGCTCACCAAGAACTTGCCCAAATATGCACTAGCAAGCTCACCAAGAACTTGCCCAAATCTGCACTAGCAAGCTCACCAAGAACTTGCCCAAATCTGCTCTAGCAAGCTCACCAAGAACTTGCTCAATAATTCAATCTCATAGAAGCATAAAGAGAATTGTTAGAGACTCAATATGTTCTATACTCAAATCCCAATCTCAACTCAAATCAATATTATAGAAGCATAAAGAGAATTTTTAGAGACTCAATATGTTCTATCCTCAAATCTCAATCTCAACTCAAATCAATCTTATAGAAGCATAAAGAGAATTGTTAGAGACTCAATATGTTCTATCCTCAAATCTCAATCTCAACTCAAATCCAGAATATAGAATAGTTTGTTTCATGGAACTTGAACAACCACTTCACACAATCACTTGACTAGGCTCAAACAACTCTTCTCAACCAACTACCACAAGGAACAACTCTTTCTTACAAACCCTAGTCCAAGCATGTATCAACCAACTCAAATGTTTCCAACAATGCTCAACCACAAATCTCACATAACAATGATACTCATGTTCTTTTCAAGTTCAAGTTCTTTGCATAACCAATGGGCTTCAACAACAATGCTAATAAAACATTCTTCACATAACAATGATACTCATGTTCTTCTCAAACCCTATCTCAGGTTTTTCACACTACTAATGGCTTCAACAACAATGCTTATAAAACAAGGTTTAATAGCAACTCTCAACCCAGAAAACCTTGAGACATTCAACCAACTACTTTCGAAAAGGAAACCACAATTAATCCTTTTCTCTCCAATGATATTTCAGAAATCAACCACCATAAACAATCAATAGGAGAATGTGCCCATACCTTTTATGAAGATGAAGAAGCCTTTTGGTTGTCCACAAAATCTGTCTCACTCAACACACTTTCTTTTTCAACTTTCAACAAGGGTTAGAGATCTTGATTAATAACACAACAATAACATCCAAATAACACCTTATTACTCCTACTCAATAACATACACCATGTCACTTCATAAATGAATTGATCTCTTTTGAAAAAGAACAAAGCAACCTTCACTTTTGAACCTCTTTACAAAATCAGAAATATCTCTTTACACACACCTTATTTCTCCCTCTAAGCAAGTTAATAAAATAGCCCTCGGAATAAGCTTTCCAATGATATATAATATGATATACTTCTAAAAATTAAATCACCAGAAATCTCTCTTTTTTTAAACATGCATCATAACCCTTATTCCTCCTAGGGCAACTTTAGAAAAATAAAATATATCTAAAAATTATTAACTTGCCTCTGTCCCTGACGGGATTCAATCTCGTGACCTTCCTTGCTCAGTGCCTTAACCACAACCAACCTGTCATTGGGCCACATGCCCTCACATGCTCAAAAGGAGCACACAACAAAACCTTATGCCATGAATATCTGCGCCCTTCGAAAACAAAACGTGCTTCACGTGTTTCAACACAACAAAACACCTCTAGAAAGAATCGAACGTAGGACCTCCTGCTTCACACACAGTGCATGAACCACTAGGCCAAGGAGGCCTATACGTTTGGCTTTACTCCACAATAGTCTCTTCAATGAACATGAAAATCGTAAGCCTTTTAAAACCCTTTTCACACACACTTCGACACACGATGCGTAGGCTCTTTTACCATTCGAATCCAAATATCAAATCGAGCACTTAGAGAAATAAATCAAAACTTTGGGCATATATATATATATATAAAAAAAAAATATATATATATATATGTCCTCCTCCTTTCCTTTGATGTCGGTGCTATAATTTAAATATTAGTTTTATGCCTTTTCCTTTCTTTGACATCGACGCTATAAATTAAATTTTAATTTTAAATTTTAAATAATTTAAAATTTAAACTTAAATATTTAAAATTAAATATCTCCATCACCGGGGCACCTTTTTCAATGAAACAAAAAGCCAACCTAGGTTTTAAGAAAAACCCATTTCAAATCTGCCATCCATGGTTTTAAATAAAACCTTTTATTTTTCCTGCCTTGGTTTTCACAAAAACCCTGTATATATCCATGCTCTCCAAAATATCATAAATGCTTATTTATGAAATGCTTTGGCCACCAAAACTCAATGTGATCCATGTGACATCAATGACAACATAAAATCACTCAAATTTCCAACAATCTCCCCCTTTGTCATTGATGGCAACACCTCTATTGTAAATCACCACAATCACTGCAAAAACCATCTCTGAGAATCAAAGCTGCTCCCCCTGACTCAATACTCTCTATGGAGGCTGCTCCCCCTAACTCAATGCTCTCTTTGGAGGCTGCTCCCCCTAACTCAATGCTCTCCCCCTTACTCAAATCTCTCCCCCTTTGACATCAATGGCAAAAGGGACACCTATGGGGCTAAAAGATATGACTCTTAAGCTTAGCCCCCTCACCACCTTCTCTCTTGAGGTGATTAATTTTGGGGTGGGAGTACTTTTACTCCCATATTACATTGTTTCTTTCCTCTATCAACTTCCTTCCATGTTTTTTTGATATCCTTCTCTTGATGAATTACTTGATCTTCTTGTCTTGAACCTGTTTGACCTTCTTGCCTTGAAACTGCTTGACCTTCTTGTCTTGAACTTGTTTGGAATTGAGTCCTACACCATTTTGCAATATGTCCAAAGTTATTGCAATTAAAACACTTGATATTGTAGCCTTTGGATGGTGCCCATATCCTGAATTCTTTCTTGAAATAATTTCCATATCCATTCCTTTCTTGAACCCTGTATTGTGAAGTTCTGTTTTCATGACCATTATGACCATGACTTCTGATTTGTGTAGCTCTAAAACCAAAACCATGTTGCTCATTTTCTTTGCACTGAGAAGCTCTATGACCAATCCTGTTGCATAAGAAGCAATGTCCCTAAAAACCATACCTTCTTCCTTTGAAGTTTCTTCTAGCAAAATCAAACTTCTTTGATCCATGGATCTTGCAGTGTATAGCCCTGTGTCCAAATCCATTACAAGAAAAACAATGTCCTTGAAAAGCCCTTTGTTCATGCCTTGGTTCCTCATACCTTTCTTGATCATTATCCTTGTAATCATATTTGACTTGTGCATTGTATCCTTGAATGTTCTTTGTAGCATCTAAATCCTCTTCCTTAATTTCTTCCTTGCTTTCCTCTTCAAGAATTTCTTTTCCTTTTGAACTTGATTCACCTATCTCAAAACAAGATCCAAACTGGATGTTTGGAGCCATAGGAACTTTGGAACTTTCTTCATAAATCTTAGGTGCTTCCTTGCTTTCATATTTTAGAACTTCCTTTCCTTTTGAGTGTGACTTTTCTTGGAAATAAGATACAACTTTAAAATAAGTTTCCACTCCTTTTTGAACCTTTTCATTTAATGTGTCATGTCTTGCCATTATTGTCCTTAATTCTTCATTCATCCTTTCCTCTATCCTTTTTGCATTTTGAAGCTCATATCTTAGATCACTGATTGTCTGAAGTTGTTCTACTCTAATTTTTACATCTGTTCGAATCTTGTTTTCAAGATTCCTAATTTCTTCTTTTAGCCTTTTGACTTCTGTTTTTTGTTTTCTTGGCTCATCCTCTTCTTTTTCTATTACCAAAAGTGAGACTTCTTCTATTTCTTTTATCCCATAGAAAAACCCTTCTTCATCTTCACTGTCACTAAGATCATTATAATCTTCTATAGCAAACAAACTCTCATGATTTCTTTGACCATACCTGTTTCCTTGATGTGTCATCTCATCTTCACTATCACTGAAGCCATTGCAATATCCTGATCTGTGATCTCTTTGACCACACACAAAGCATTGTTCTCTTTCATCTTCTATTCCTAGGAATAGATGTTCTTCCTTTTCATCATTTGACTTGTCTCTATCATTGTGATCTGAGCTATCACTTGCTTCTACAATGTAGAAGGTTTTCTTTGTCTTATGAAAACTTTTCTTCTTCTCATACTTGCTTTGCTTGTATCTATCATCTTTGTCATGCTTATGCTTTCCATATTCTTTTCTTCTGTGACCCTATTTTTCATCATCACTATTTTCTTCATGTGGACACTTGTATGCATAGTGACCAAAATCACCACACTTGTAGCATCTAACTTTCTTCATATCCCTGTAATTTCTTAAGTCCTTTTTCCTTTTGATGAAGTTAGCTTCCTCATCATTATCTGAATCTCTATCTATCTCTGGAACTTTCCCTTTCTTTTTCTCTGAAGCCTTGAATGCAATTTCTTTTATTGGAACTTGATGCTTACTTCTCCTCATCTCATAAGTTGTGAGAGTTCCTTGTAGTTCTTCCATTGTTAGCTTGTTGATATCCATTGTTTCTTCTATTGTTGAAACCTTTGCATCATACTTCATGGGAAGTGATCTCAAAACCTTTTGAGTAACATCTGATTCTTTCATCTCAAATCCTAGACCTCTCATGGTGTTAGCAATCTCATCAACTCAAAGTAAAAACTATGCAATATCTTCAGAATCTTCCATTTTCAATTCCTCAAATATTTTTCTATGAGTTTGTAGTTTTGCCAACTTTACCTTGGAATCTCCTTCATAGGTATTCCGCAACTTGGTCCACATTTCATTTGCTGAATTACATACCATGACCTTTGCAAAATATGTCTCACGTAGCCCACTCAGAATACAATTCATTGCCCTTGCATTGATCTCAACCAATTTCTTGATAGTCTTATCTACCTCGGGATCACCTTCAACCTTATACTCTTTTGCAACCATCTGCCATACCTCATATCCTTGTGATATCAAGTAGTTCTTCATTCTCATGCTCCAGAAAGCATAATTGTTATCATCAAATAGTGGAGCCTTATTTGTAGATGATCCATTCTATGAAGCCATCTGTGTTCTTGTAGAATCTACCCTCAAGTTGTTAGCCTTTTCGAAGGAACCCGCTCTGATACCAATTGAAGAACACAAGCTTATACTGAGAGGGGGGTGAACAGTATAAGACCACTTTTTACTTTTCTTTTCAATTCAATATTATGCGAGTGTATAGACAACAATATCAATAGCAGTAATCAAGCAATGCACAAAACACCATACACAATAGAGACACCACAGTTTACGTGGTTCACCCAATGTGGGCTACTCCACGGAGAAAATATTTTACTAAAACTTTCTCAATCAATTTCTTTGGGAATCCTTCCCAATTACAATGTTTATGGATCTCTATCCAAAGGAGATGTTGATCCCCTAATCTCAAGTTTGTGGATCTCTTCCACAGGAGAACTCTTTCCCCTTCTACTCTGGCTAGTGATCTTCTAGAAGACTCTGTCTCTCTGTTACACTGACTGGTGGATCTCTCTCCACTTGAAGACTCCTCACTCAGATCTATCTTCAATTGTGCTGGCTACTGGATCTCTATCCATTGAGACTCTATCCTCTGTACTCTGTCACCTCCAAAGCTCTATCAATAGGCTCACTCAGAACCTTCTCAATAGGCTCACTTAGAACCTGCTCAACAAGCTCACATAGAACTTGTCCAAATCTGCTCAACAAGCTCACACAAAACTTGTCAAATCTGCTCAACAAGCTCACATAGAACTTGTCCAAATCTGCTCAACAAGCTCACATAGAACTTGTCCAAATATGCTCAACAAGCTCACACAGAACTTGTCCAAATATGCTCAACAAGCTCACACAGAACTTGTCCAAATCTGCTCAAGCAAGCTCACCAAGAACTTGCCCAAATCTGCACTAGCAAGCTCACCAAGAACTTGCCCAAATCTGCACTAGCAAGCTCACCAAGAACTTACCCAAATCTGCTCTAGCAAGCTCACCAAGAACTTGCTCAATAATTCAATCTCATAGAAGCATAAAGAGAATTGTTAGAGACTCAATATGTTCTATACTCAAATCCAATCTCAACTCAAATCAATCTTATAGAAGCATAAAGAGAATTGTTAGAGACTCAATATGTTCTATCCTCAAATCTCAATCTCAACTCAAATCAATCTTATAGAAGCATAAAGAGAATTTTTAGAGACTCAATATGTTCTATCCTCAAATCTCAATCTCAACTCAAATCCAGAATATAGAATAGTTTGTTTCATGGAACTTGAACAACCACTTCACACAATCACTTGACTAGGCTCAAACAACTCTTCTCAACCAACTACCACAAGGAACAACTCTTTCTTACAAACCCTAGTCCAAGCATGTATCAACCAACTCAAATGTTTTCAACAATGCTCAACCACAAATCTCACATAACAATGATACTCATGATCTACAGCCGGCAGGAGCTGCAGGCTACACGTGTAGTGGAAGCTACATGCCCTGCAACCTACACTACAGCCTACACGAGTTGCAGGTTTTACAGTCACTACAGGTGCTACTGGCTTGCAGGCATTGTAGCCTACCAATGCAACAACCTTGCATGTGCTATAGGCACTACTACCATTGCAGACTTATCGATGCTACGGCCTACCAGTGCAGCAGGCACTGCAAGCTTGACAGACCTGTCGCAGCCTTGCAATCTGTAGGCTTGGCAGGACCTGTCGTTGCTTAGCACACACTAGGATTGGCCGCACCTATAGGTATTTTTGCATAGAGAAGCACCGCCTAGGAAAATTTGCAGCTATTAAACATTGAACTAGCACCGCCTCGAGAAACATGCAACAATAGTTGCAAAATTTCATGCAACAGAGGGTGGAGTGCAGTTTCGGTAAAACCAAGGGTAAAACTTATTGTAATTTTTTTAATTTTACTATTCTAAGGTTTTGCATGTAATTTTTATTTTTTTATTAATTTAATTTTTAATAACTTAATTAAATTAATTAATATTTGATTAATTAAAATTTAATTTTTAATTAAGTTATTTTTAAATTAATAAAATATAAATTTTAAACCTTAGGTTAGTTTAAATTTTTAAAATTTGAGCCTTAGGAGTAATTTTTCAATTCAGGGCACAACATTGTAACAAGGAACCTCCAATTTTGACCTTGATTTTTAGTGCTTTTCCATTTTACTCCTGGCTTATACCCGGTTTCACATGGATTCTAACTTGGCTACCCAAGTGGCTGAACTTGCACATGTTGTGAATGCTTTAGCAGATAAAGCTAATGATACTACCATGGCAGAAGTCCTCGATAACCTTGCAATGAAGGTAAATGATATTTTTTTCCACAATGCTTCAACTTTTTCTCATGATTCTCACCTGAGAGTTTGTTGTGAAGTGCCACTTTATGATGGATCCCGAAACCCAGAAGTCTTGAATAGTTGGATTCTTGACATGAGTTCTTGGTTTTCTTATACTCAATTTTCAGATGAGGATATGGTTCCATATGCTAAACTCAAACTTTCTGGTTTAGCTAAAGTACTTGTTGAAAGAAAAAGAGGTCATGATGAACTCACCTCATGGGATGATCTTGTAGACTATCTTAAGACCAATTTTTATCCTTCCAATTATTCTAAGGAATTGGTCATTAAGTGGTTTCGATTTTGACAAGGTACTAATATGACTATGCAGGAATATATCTTTCAATTCAACAGGTACAGGATACTTTTGAATGTGGAGGAAGATATTAAAGCTTTGATTCTCAAATTTCAAAGTGGTTTGTTGGAACATTTGTATAGGGAAATTATGTTTGTTTCTATGGAAACATTGGATTCAGTTTTCAACCAGGCGCAACTTGTGAAGGACAAGTTCAAAGTGCATTCGCAGGCATTCCGCGCACCTGCTACTCAAGTGGTTGCAAAATCATCAAAAGGGAATAGTTATTTCTCACAAAAGAATAATTTTTCTCAAAAGAAGAATGTTTCTTCTCCATCTCCTTCTTATCCTTCTCCTTTCGCTTCTACTCTTTCTTCTTCTTCTTATTCTTCCAAACCTTCTTCTTCTAAAATGTTTTGTAACTATTGTAAGAAAAAATGTCATGAAAAAGCTGATTGTTTTAAGCTTAAAAAGAAGAGTTTAGTCATCACTACTCGAGGAGGATGCTTCCAAATGTCCCCTTGAGTCAGTAGGAGAAAGTAGAGTATACACGAAATTACGAGGTAATCTAAATGAGGTTACCTTGGTAAATGTAAGTTCATCAGGGGGCACTCGTGATGCTTTGTTCATCACTAGAGCTCATTTGCTCCATAATTTTGCAACAGATTGTATAGTGGATAATGGCTCGCAAAAAAATCTAATTGCGAGGTCCATTATCGAGTGATTGAAGTTACCTATGGAGCCTCATCCTCAACCTTTTTATTTGGGTTGGAAGGATAGTGGAAGGGGCTCAGAAATCACTCACACTTGCACATTAAAATTTGCACTTGGCCAACATTTCATGGATCAAGTCACTTGTGATGTGAATCCTATGGATTGTTGTGGGATTTTGCTTGGATAACCTTTTTAGTATGATTAGAGAGCTGTTTATGATACTTTCAAAAGAACATACACACTTAAAAAAGATGATAAGGTCTTTCTCATTAAAAGCACCAACACTCCTAACATCATTCTATATTCCAAGTAAACAAAAAGGGCAATTAAAAAAGGTGGTGATGTTGTTCTAATTTTCATTCACTCTAAAAACACTCCTACATCCACATCCATTCCAAAGCAACACTCTTCAATGGATAAAATATTGCAAAATTACTCACACATATTTTAGGAGCCAAAGTCTCTTCCTCCAATTCATACAATTAATCACAACATTGAAATCATTCCTGGTTCTTCACTACCTAATGCTCCCATGTATAGACAATCTATTTTGCAAAATGAATAAATAAAAATGCAAATAGAAGATTTGTTGTCTAAGGGTTTCATTAAGAAAAGTACTTCTGCTTGTGCCTCACCTATTTTGTTGGTTCTTAAAAAATATGGCACTTGGAGATTGTGCATTGATTTTCGTGCTTTGAACAAAATTTTTGTAAAGAATAGATATCCACTACCACGCATTGATGATTTATTAGATCAGATCCAAGGAGCTAAGTTATTTTCAAAAATAGATCTCAAAAGTGGATATCATCAAGTGCGTATCCAAGTTGAGGATACATGGAAGACAACTTTTAAAATGAAGATGGGCCTCTTTGAATGGTTGGTCATGCCCTTCGGTCTTACTAATGCTCCTGCAACCTTCATGAGGTTGATGAATGATGTATTTCATGATGTAATTGACAAATTTGTAATAATATATCTTGATGATATATTGATATTCTCAAAAACTTGGGAGGAACACCTTGAGCATATCCATAATACACTTGATCTTCTTGTGAAGAATCAATTATATTCCAATTCTTCCAAGTGTTCTTTTGGCAATACTTCAGTTTCTTACCTTGGTTATGTGATTAGTGAAAGTGGAATTCAGGTAGATCCCACCAAAGTTGATGTTTTACTTAAGTGGTCGTCTCCTTCAAATTTTAATGAGTTAAGGAGTTTCCTAGGACTTGCAAATTTTTATCGCAAGTTCATTCCTCAATATTCCACTCTTGCAGCTCCATTGCATTATCTCACTAAGCCTAAAGTTCCATTTCATTGGGAGAAAAGCCAAGATATTGCCTTTGAGAAACTCAAAAAGAAACTTTGTACAACACCTATGTTAACTTTACCTGACCTCTCTCAACCTTTTGAGATTTAAATGGATGCCTCTAAAGTTGCCTTAGGAGCTGTGCTCAAACAGAATGGTCATCCAGTTGCTTATCATTAAAAAAAAAAAATTGCTGCTAAGTTGAACTATTCTACATATGACAAGGAGTTGTATCTATCAAGTACTGGAGACATTATCTTTTGGGAAAAGATACAATAGTACACACTGATCATATGCCTCTCAATTTTTTACAATATCAAAGTAAAATTGAAGAATCAAGACATATGAAGTGGGCCTCTTACCTCCAAAAATTTCACTTGGTGATCAAGTACAAAAAGGGAAAGAGTAATACTATTGTTGATTGTTTGAGTAGGCCTCCTACCGCTCTTGCCTTAATAGTTATGTCCACTTCACACTTGGGATTTAAGACTTGGCCTAATCAGCATTCACAGGATCCTGATTTTGGGAAAATATTTGAGCAAGTGAGTAAGCCTTCTTCTTCCAATTTGCATCCTTTCCAAGATTTCTACATCAAAGAAGGACTTGTTTAAAAATTGGACAAGGTTTGTGTTCCTTGTGAGCCTAGGGTGTCACTTCTTAAGGAAGATCATTCTAAACTTTATGGTGGTCACTTTGGGAAACACAAAACACTTCATCACTTGCAAAGATTTTTTTACTGGCCTAAAATGCAGAGGGATGTGTTGAGATTTTTCAAACAGTGTGCAGTTTTTTGTCGTTCCAAACCAACTAACAAGAAGTTTGGCTTAGGCATGCCTTTGCCCATTCCTTACCATCCTTGGGAAAGCATTTCCATGGATTTGGTTAGTGGTTTTCCCATGATAGTGCGACAACATGATTGTGTGTTCGTGGTGGTTGATAGATTCAGTAAGATGGCTAAGTTTATTCCATACCACAAGACAAGTTCTGCAGCAGACTTAGCCCAATTGTTCTTTGAAAACATTTGGCGTTCCTTTGGTCTACCTACCAGCATTATATCGGATCATGATTCACGCTTTGTGGGTCACTTTTGGTATTCTTTGTGGAAAATTTTGGGAGTTTCCCTTAACTTTTCCATCGCTTATCATTCGCAGTCAGATGGGCAGACTGAAGTGGTAAACCGTACCCTTGTGTAAAGTTTATGAATCTATCATCACGCTTCACCAGCAAAGTGGGACTTGAGTCTCACTCATATTGAACATGCCTACAATAGGGCCCTACATTCTTCTACAGGTCACTCACATTTTTGATGTTTGTATGGGATTTCAGCCCTTGGCACCTTATGAGTTACCTTTGTATTTGCCTTCTCCTGTCACTTCACATCTTCAGAAGGAGCAAGACAAGGCACACTCATTTATTCAGCACTTGCACAATATTAAATCAAAGGTGATTGAGATTTTGCAAAATACATAGCAGCAGCAAAAAAAGGCCATGGATCGACATCGCATTCCTCATCCATTTCAGGTTGGTGACAAATTTTGGTTGCATCTTGACAAACAACGTTTTACTGATAAGACTCATAGTAAAATAAAACCGATTCGCTATGGGCCTTATACTATTCTTCAATAGGTGTCCGAGAATGCTTTCCACCTTGATCTTACCACACACTTGGGAATTCATGATGTCATCAATGTAGATCTTTTGAAGTTGTACTTTGATTCTACATTGGAGACCACACCAGCTATCAGTCATCCTATGGATGTGGTTCTTGATTGTCAGTTACCATTGGATTAAGATCAGATCTATGACACGAAGACTTGATAGACTCACCAAGGATCTACCACCTCATATCTTGTGGCTCGACGAGGACAACTGTTGCATCAGGCTCGTTGGATTTCTTTTTATCAGATGTCCCGTGACTTTCCTACTCTTCTGAAAGCATTGGAGGCCAATGCTTCTATTGTGGGGAGGCATGATGAGGATTGATGTTTGATCACTCATATGACCCCTCTAGTAATTCCTAGCTAGGTTTGCATAGTTTATTTCTTGCAAATTAATATTGTAAGTGAGTCTGCTTCTCACATGCACTTGTGGACACTAGTTATCTTCTAGTTGTCATTTAGGAGTGTTAGTTAGGAAGTGTGAACTCAAAGTAGGAAGTGTGTACTTCAAGATAGATAAAATGGATCTTATAGTTAGAAATATTCCTTTCCTCTTAACTTAGAAGTTACGTGCATTCTCATTTGCACTTTTGTAGCTTATGGTTAAGCATATTGGATCAAATCGATGATTTCATGGGTTTGGTTATGTATTTTGGGCCATTAGAGCCTATATAATGAGTTTGTAAATAATATGAAGTTAGTTGGATTTTCAATCCTTTTCAGGAGTGAAGCATCTCAATTCTACCATAACTAATTTTCCCCAAGTGACCTTATGATAATTTACTCATCTTGTTAGATTACATGGAGAACAATTCACTGCAACTACCAAGTGTATTAAGCAAATAACTGAATACAAGGCTCATTTGAGATTTTGTTGTTATTTGATTTTTTTTTGTTAATTTGAATATTATAATGTTTTTGGATTTTTATTTGTGTGATTTTTTTTGGTATTTATGTAATTTTGATTGTTTTGGACTGATAGGTGTGTTTAATGGCCCATTTTGAGGTGCCTCATGGTGATATTTTGAGTAAATTTATCTTTGTTTCCTAGTTGCTATCAGGTCCAGTGACCCCTACTTGATATATCATGGTTGCTACCAGCATCAACGACCAGCAAGTGTGGGTTGTTGATGCTAGCACTGGCCGAGGCATAAATTGAAAATATAAAAGAAAATTTTAGGGTTTGACTTTTATTATTGTCAATTGTCAATTTGCATTTTTTAGCTCTAAGGTGAGAGAGATTGATTGTGATCTGGGACACTACCGATTTCAGACACCATGATAGAGTAGGGTGATGCATCAACTAACGGAGGAGCCGATGAATCACAAATATCTCTCAAACCCTAGCTTCTTATTTGTTTTATTGGGTAAAATGAACCTCACTAAGTAATCAGTAAATGAACCAAATTAAACCCATTGGCAACAAACTGAAATCATAGATAGGCTTAGTTTAGGTTTAATTTTAGTGGGTTTCACTTAGTTTTATGTTTTTTTTTTTTTTTTTGTTATTTTTGGTTGAGGGAGGATGCCTTTGGTGTGCCACCTCATGGTTACTTATGCTTAGAGCAGCCCCTAAATGGTTAAAGAGGGGCCGTTGTCATCATCAATGACTAGCTTGAATTCCAATGGTCAATTTTTTGACTATTGGCGGCTGGCTGCTACCATCTTTAGCGATCGCTATGTGACCGCTCCTGGTATGAGCGGCTACACGACCTTAGGTAAATTTTGTATCCTCTTTATTTTTGAGGATTTTAATTGATTTTTTTGAAATTTTAAATTGTGAATTTTTATTTATTTAATGTTTAGGTGCATTTAGCCATTATGATTGTAAACTTAGGTTATCTTAGTTTTATTTTGCACAATTTTTGTTTTATTGGCTGCTTTAGCTGTTAAGTACATTTAATTTAGGTAATTTAATTTGCACCCTTTAGATCTTATCTACATGGGCTCGAGACCCTAGATTGCTTGTGCAGCTTCTACCTGAGATGAATGCCATAGATTGGACTTGGATTGATGTTTGTGGCCTCCAGTACGTTACTAGACTACTGACGATTATGTCAAACCAGGCCCACCTCACTACCTTGACACATAGGTGTGAATCCAAGATCAACACATTTCATATCCCCACTGGCAACATGATGACCACCCCGGAGTATGTATACAAGATCTTTTGGATCCCATTTTATGGAGTCCCTATTGTGTCATCTCCCATTGACACCCGAGACATAGTCTTCATAAGAGTTTTTAGGGATCATGCAGCTGCAGCATTTGATGACTATCATCATGGCGGGATCTCTATGGATTGGTGGTACCAAGAGAATTTCTTATCTCGATGACAAGCAATTTTGATGCATGTTATATGTAACATGCGTTTACCTATTTGCTCTAGAGTTAGGTTCCCATGGAACCTCCTAGCTATGATCAAGGATTTGATGGATAGTATGGAGTCCATCATCATGGCTTGGTAGAGTTAACTTTTAGCCCAGTGCTATGATGAGCTATACCAGATTTAGTGCCATGGATGAGCCAACATCGCTTGCAACTTGCTCCTCCAGATCTAGGGATGGGAGCACATCAGGGTGGAGCATTATCCTTGTAATCATCTTTGAATTATGCATTGCATCCTTGAATGTTATTTGTAGCATCTAAATAATCTTCCTTAATTTCTTTCTTGATTTCTTATTCAAGAATTTCTTTTCCTTTTGAACTTGATTCACCTATCTCAAAACAAGATCCAAACTGGATGTTTGGAGCCATAGGAACTTTGGAAATTTATTCATAAATCTTAGGTGCTTCCTTGCTTTAATATTTTAGAACTTCCTTTCCTTTTGAGTATGAATTTTCTTGGAAATAAGATATAGCTTTAAAATAAGTTTCCACTCCTTTTTGAACCTTTTCATTTAATGTGTCATGTCTTGCAATTATTGTCCTTAATTATTTATTCATCCTTTCCTCTACCCTTTTTGCATTTTGAAGCTCATATCTTAGATCACCGATTATCTGAAGTTGTTCTACTCTGATTTTTACATCTATTTGAATCTTGTTTTCAAGATTCCTAATTTCTTCTTTTAGCCTTTTGACTTCTATTTTTTGTTTTCGTGGATCATCCTCTTCTTTTTCTATTACCAAAAGTGAGACTTTTTCTATTTATTTTATCCCATAGAAAAACCCTTCTTCATCTTCACTGTCACTAAGATCATTATAATATTCTATAGCAAAAAAACTCTCATGATTTCTTTGACCATACTTGTTTCCTTGATGTGTCATCTCATCTTTGCTATCACTGAAGCCATTGCAATATCCTGATCTGTGATCTATTTGACCACACACAAAGCACTATTCTCTTTCACATTCTATTCCTAGGAATAGATGTTCTTCCTTTTCATGATTTGACTTGTCTCTATCACTGTTATTTGAGCTATCACTTGCTTCTTCAATGTAGAAAGTTTTCTTTGTCTTACGAAAAATTTTCTTCTTATCATACCTGTTTTGCTTGTATCTGTCATCTTTGTCATGTTTATGCTTTCCATATTATTTTCTTTTGTGACCCTATTTTTCATCATCATTATTTTCTTCATGTGGAAACTTGTATGCATAGTGACCAAAATCACCACACTTGTAGCATCTTTCTTCATATCCCTATAATTTTTTATGTCCTTTTTACTTTTGATGATGTTAAGCTTCCTCATAATTATATGAATCTCTATTTATCTCTGGAACTTTCCATTTATTTTTATTTGAAGCCTTGAATACATTTTATTTTATTGGAACCCGATGCTTACTTCTCCTCATCTCATAAGTTGTGAGTATTCCTTGTAGTTCTTCCATTGTTAGCTTGTTGATATCCATTGTTTCTTCTATTGATAAAACCTTTGCATCATACTTCATGGGAAGTGATCTCAAAACATTTTGAGTAACATTTTATTCTTTCATCTCAAATCCTAGACCTCTCATGGTGTTAGCAATTTCATCAACTCAAAATAAAAACTATGCAATATCTTCAGAATCTTCCATTTTCAATTCCTCAAATCTTTTTCTATGAGTTTGTAGTTTTTCCAAATTTACCTTGGAATATACTTCATAGGTATTCCACAAATTGGTCCACATTTCATTTTTTGAATTACATACCATGATATTTGCAAAATCTATCTCATGCAGCCCACTCAAAATAAAATTCATTACCCTTGCATTAATCTCAACCAATTTCTTGATAGTCTTATCTACCTCAGGATCACCTTTAACCTTATACTCTTTTACAACCATTTGCCATACCTCATATCCTTGTGATATCAAGTAGTTATTCATTCTCATGCTCCAAAAATCATAATTGTTATCGTAAAACAATGGAGCCTTATTTGTATATGATCCTTTCTGTGAAGCCATCTATGTTCTTGTAGAATCTACCCTCAAGTTGTTAGCCTTTTCGAAGGAACCCACTCTGATACCAATTGAATAACACAAGCTTATACCGAGAGTGGGGGTGAATAGTATAAGACCACTTTTTACTTTTCTTTTCAATTCAATATTATTTAGTGTATAGATAGCAGTATCAATAGCAGTAATCAAGCAATGCATAAAACACCATACACAATAGAGACACCACAATTTATGTGGTTCACCCAATGTGGGATACTCCACGGAGAAAATATTTTACTAAAAATTTCTCAATTAATTTCTTTGGGAATCCTTCCCAATTACAATGTTTATGGCTCTTTGTCCAAAGGATATTTTGATCCCTTAATATCAAGTTTGTGGATCTCTTTCGCAGGAGAACTCTTTCCCCTTCTGCTCTGGCTAGTGATCTTCTAGAAGACTCTGTCTCCCTGCTGCACTAACTGGTGGATCTCTCTCCACTTGAAGACTCTTCACTCAGATATATCTTCAATTGTGTTGGTTTCTAGATCTCTATCCACTGAGACTCTATCCTTTGTACTTTGTCACCTTGAAAGCTTTGTCAATAGGCTCACTCAGAACCTTCTCAATAGGCTCACTCATAACCTGCTCAACAAGCTCACATAGAACTTGTCTAAATATACTCAACAAGCTCACATAGAACTTGTCAAATCTTCTCAACAAGCTCACACAAAACTTGTCAAAATATTCTCAAAAAGCTCACATAGAACTTGTCAAATATGCTCAACTAGCTCACACAAAACTTGTCCAAATATGCTCAACAAGCTCACACAGAAATTGTCCAAATATGCTCAAGCAAGCTCACCAAGAACTTGCCCAAATACACACTAGAAAGTTCACCAAGAACTTACCCAAATCTACACTAGCAAGATCACCAAGAACTTGCCCAAAACTGCTCTAGTAAGCTCACCAAGAACTTTCTCAATAATTCAATCTCATAGAAGCATAAAGAGAATTGTTAGAGAATCAATATGTTATTATAATCAAATCCAATATCAAATCAAATAAATCTTATATAAGGGTGAAAATAATTGTTAGAGACTCAATATGTTCTATCCTCAAATCTCAATCTCAACTCAAATCAATATTATAGAAGCATAAAGAGAATTGTTAGAGACTCAATATGTTCAATCCTTAAATCTCAGTCTCAACATAAATCCAGAATATAGAATAGTTTGTTTCATGTAACTTGAACAACCACTTAACACAATCACTTGACTTGGGTCAAACAACTCTTCTCAACCAACTACCACAAGGAAAAACTCTTTCTTACAAACCCTAGTCCAAGCATGTATCAACCAACTCAAATATTTCCAATAATGCTCAACCACAAATATCACATAAAAATGATACTCATATTATTTTCAAGTTCAAGTTAGTTGCATAACCAATGGGCTTTAACAACAATGCTTATAAAACATTCTTCACATAACAATGATACTCACGTTCTTCTCAAACCCTATCTCAGGTTTTTCATATTACTAATGGCTTCAACAACAATGCTTATAAAACAAGGTTTAAGAACAACTCTCAACCCAAAAAACCTTGAGACATTCAACCAACTACGTTCAAAAAGGAAACCTTAATTAATCCTTTTCTCTCCAATGATATTTTAGAAATAAACCACCATAAATGATCAATAGGAGAATGTGCCCATACCTTTTATGAAGATGAAGAAGACTTTTGGTTGTCCACAAAATCTATCTCACTCAACACACTTTATTTTTCAAATTTCAACAAGGGTTAGAGATCTTGAATAATAACACAAAAATAACATCCAAATAACACCTTATTACTCCTACTCAAGAACATACACTATGTCACTTCATAAATGAATTTATATCTTTTGAAAAATAACAAAGCAACCTTCTCTTTTGAACCTCTTTACAAAATCAGAAATATCTCTTTACACACACCTTATTTCTCCCTCTAAGAAATTTAATCAAATATCCATCGGAATAAGCTTTCCAACTATATATAATATGATATACTTCTAAAAAATAAATCACTAGAAATATATCTTATTTAAACATGCATCATAACCCTTATTCCTCCTAGCGCAACTTTAGAAAATTAAAATATATCTAAAAATTATTAACTTGCCTTTGTCCCTGACGAGATTCAACCTCATGAACTTCCTTGCTCAGTACCTTAACCACAACCAACCTGTCATTGGGCCATACACCCTCACGTGCTCAAAAGGAGCACACAAAAAAACCCTATGCTATGAATATCTGTGCCCTTCGAAAACAAAATGTGCTTCACACGTTTCAACATAACAAAATAGTTTTTACAAGAATCGAACGTAGGACCTCTTGCTTCACACACAGCGCATGAACCACTAGGCCAAGGAGGCCTATACGTTTGGATTTACTCCACAATAGTCTCTTAAAAGAACATGAAAATCATAAGCCTTTTAAAACCTTTTTCACACACACTTCGACAAACGGTGCGCAGGCTATTTTACCATTCAAATCCAAATATGAGATCGAGAGCTTAGGGAAATAAATTGAAACTTTGGGCATATATATATATATATATATATATATATATATATATAAGATATCCTCCTCATTTCCTTTGATGTCGATGCTATAATTTAAATATTACTTTTATTCCTTTTCCTTTCTTTGACGTCGACACTATAAATTAAATTTAAATTTAAATTTTAAATAATTTTAAATTTAAACTTAAATACTTAAAATTAAATCTCCATCACGAGGGCACATTTTTCGACGAAAGAAAAAGTGAACCTGGGTTTTAAGAAAAGAACGTTTCAAATCTGCCATCCATGGTTTTAAATAAAACCTTTTATTTTGCCTGCCTTGATTTTCACAAAAACCTTGTATATATCCATGCTCTCCAAAATATCATAAATGCTTATTTATGAAATACTTTGGCCACAAAAACTCAATGTGATCCATGTGACATCAATGACAACAAAAAATCACTCAAATTTCCAACAGTGAAAGCTTGCACACATCCATCAGACGATGAGGTAGCTTCAGTGCTACTATGGGCTTTAGTGCTACTATAGATTCGAATGGAGGAGAGCTACAAACTTAACTATCATATTTGCTTTTTTCCCCCCCAAAAAAAGTAATTTTATGATAGTTGTTGGCAATGATTCATAAGACAAACACAATTTGGCATGATCGAGTGATCTCTTGTTGATTTTGATTATGATTGTGGATATTATGATTACCCCCTCAAATGACCAGTCGATGAAGGAAGGACAATGAGTAAAGCAACGATTTGCTTGACCAAGATGAATGATTTAGACTCTTTTAAAGGTTTTTTTTTTTTTGTTATAGGGTAGGTCCCATATCAGGTGAGATTCCAACCATTTTTAGTAATTGTACATCACTATACCATGGAGCGGTTCGGACACAATGGCCTTCTTAGGGAATCGAGATGATAACAATTGCATTCAAGCTTGTGTTGAATCATTACATTCAATTATTTGTTGAAAAATATTATAGAAGAAATGAGATGAATCCTCATTCGGGCAATCCAACCGCCATGGCCTTCTTCAAGATTGAAGTGAAGCATCTTAATTCTACCATAACTAATTTTCCCCAAATGGCCTTATGGTAATTTACTTATCTTTTCAGATTGCATGGAGCACAAGTCACTGCAACCGCCAAGTGTATCAAAGAAATAACTAAATACGAGGCTCATTTGAGATTTTGTTGTTATTTGATTTTTTTTGTTAATTTGAATTTTATAATATTTTTGGGTTTTAATTTATGTGATTTTTTTTTGATATTTATGTACTTTTGATTGTTTTGGACTGATAGGTGTGTGTAGTGGTTCATTTTGAGGTGCCTCATGGTGTGATTTTGAGTAAATTTATATTTGTTTCCTAGTCACTGTCAAGTCCAATGACCCCTACTTGATATATCGTGGCCGCTATCAGCATCAACGACCAACAAGTGCGGGATGCTAATGCTAGCACTGGCCAAGGCATAAATTGAAAATATAAAATCAATTTTTAGGGTTTGACTTTTATTATTGCTAGTTGTCAATTTGCACTTTTGAGCTCTAAGGTGAGAGAGATTTATTGTGATCTAGGATGCTATTGATTTCGGACACCATGGTAGAGCAGGGTGAGGCATCGACAAGCGAAGGAGCCGATGACTGACAGATATCACTCAAACCCTAGCCTCTTATTAGTTTTATTGAGTAAAATGAATCTCACTAAGTAATAATTAAATGAACCAAATTAAACCCATTGGCAACAAATTGAAATCATAGATAGGCTTAGTTTAGGTTTAATTTTAGTGGGTTTCATTTAGTTTTATGTTTTTTTATTTTTTTTGTTATTTTTGACTAAGGGGGATGCCTTTTGTGTGCCACCTCATGGCCCCTGATGCTCAGAGCGGCCCCTAAATGGTCAAAGAGGGGCCGTTGTCATCATCAATGACTAGCTTGAATTCCAATGGTCAATTTTTTGACTATTGGCGGCTGGCTGTTACCAGCTTTAGCGGTCGCTATGCGATTGCTCCTGGTATGAGCGGCTACACGACCTTAGGTAAATTTTGTATCTTCTTTATTTTTGAGGATTTTAATTAATTTTTTTGAAATTTTAAAGTGTGAATTTTTATTTTTTTAATGTTTAGGTGCATTTAGCCATTATGATTGTAGACTTAGGTTATCTTAGTTTTATTTTGAATAATTTTTGTTTTATTGGCTACTTTAGATGTTAAATACATTTAATTTAGGTAATTTAATTTGCACCCTTTAGATCTTGTCTACGTGGGCTTGGGACCCTATATTGCTTGTACAACTTTTGCCCTAGATGAATGCCATAGATTGGACTTATATTGATGCTTGTGGCCTCTAGTACGTTACTAGACTACTGACGATTATGTCAAACCAAGCCTACCTCACTACCTTGGCACATAGGTGTGACTCCAAGACCAAAACCTTTCATCTCCCCACTGGCGAGATGATGATCACCCCGAAGTATGTATACAAGACCTTTTAAATCCCATTTTATGGAGTCCCTATTGTGTCCTCTCCCACTGACGCCTAAGACATAGTCTTCATAAGAGTTTTTAGGGATCATGCAACTGCAACATTTGGTGACTATCATCATGGCAGGATCTCTATGGATTGGTGGTACCAAGAGAATGTCTCCTCTTGATGACAAGTAGTTTTGATGCATGTTATTTGTAACATGCGTTTACCTAATTGCTCTAGAGTTAGATTCCCATGTAACCTCCTAGCTATTATCCAAGATTTGATGGATAGTATGGAGTCCATCATCATGGCTTGGGAGAGTGAACTTTTAACCCAGTGCTATGATAAGCTATACCAGATTTAATGCCACAGATGAGTCAACGTTGCTTGCAACCTGCTCCTCCAGATTTAGGGATGGGCACACATTAGGGTGGACCACCCAGAAGGATTGTCATTTGAGATTACAACTATAGTAGATGTGGCTCAGTGCTACGAAGGTAAGTTGCCATGATAGTGTGAGGAGTGTAAGAGTTGATGCCATGTAGGGGATTTATCTCATTATATAGTGACTATAACTAGGTTGCAGTCCAAGGACATTATCTGTAGGCCCTATCATGAGTGCCTCTCATGGGAAGAGGTGGATATATTCACAACACAGACTAGGCATGATCGATGGGTTATCGATCACAAGGGCAACATTAGGTACTTCTTTCACTATTCCTGGGTGCTTTGATAGTATGGCTTGCAGTAGGATGTACCTCTAGAGCCCATTTTGTATAGATGGATTATTACAGAGAGGGATATTCCACTACCCTAAGTTACAATAGTTGTAGAGGATGATGAATCTCCAGTAGTGGATGCTGGTATTGCAAATGCCGAGGTCATAGAGGCATATACCAAGTGGTGGGTCACACAACTATGGCATGGTAGTGATAGCTTATTTAAGGACCAATATGAGGTAGCTTCAAAGGAAGATCCTGATGGGCATCAAGTGTGGGCCTAGATAGAGGACTATGGGTAGGCCGTAGAGCAGTAGGTGGTAGAGAAGAAAGTTGCTCCTAAGGAGGAGGAGGAGTTAGCTCCAGATGAGCAGGAGTCTCTTCTCTAGGCTTAGTTGTACCACATGGAGGCTGAGATTCAGGTAGCTCAAATCTAGATCTTACAATGTGATTCTACCATTATAAGGATTCAAACATAGGTCAGGAGCTTTGAGGGGGAGAGGACCACCATTCAGACACATATTGACTTAGTGCATATTAGGATAGAGCATCTCACTTCTAAGAGGGATGTTGCATGAGGATAGGTTGTTCTAGCTATGCTAGTTCCTCAAAGACCGATTGGGATAGATGTAGATGTGAAGATAAGAAATATGCATGGAATTATATTAGAGGACTTAGAGTAGTGCACATGAGATAATGCTTACTAGAGTATGAGGTCAGGCTTCGGGGTGGTTGTCTACCAGATAGGTCTACAGTCGTAGGGCCGCACAAGAGTGGGTATAGTACACTAGGGAAGTCATCAGTGCAGCTAAGCCACATGACCAGGACTCAGATAGAGTAGAACATAGATACCATCTCTCAACCACCTCCCCAAGAGGGTGGCAAGGGTGGAGGTGGTGCTAGTGGCGTAGGCCACTCATGAGTATGCCTTTAGTTATTTTCATTTTTTTTAAGTGTAAGGTCGGATGACCTACATAGTTGTAGCCTATGGGAATTTTTGTACCCTTATGTACTTATTTGACACATATATATGATATCAGCATTTTGAGACTCATTATGTGTACTTATATGTTTTTTATTTTATGTTTATGTGATGTTGTATTATGATTTTATGCTATATGATATGATGTATTGATTTACATGCTCTAGCTACATGATGGATCTATGATTTAGATGCTATGATATATATGTATGGATGCACCATGATGATGGATGCATATATGGATGCACTACCTAGTTTTAAATGCATGTTTAATTTTATTCCATTGTATGCATTTAAATTATGTTGTTATGATATGGTAATTGCAAATTGTGTGATGCACTATTCACATGAAGATGATCTAATGTAAATGAACCTGTATGTCTTAATCACTTAAAAATAAGGAATGCATGTGATGTAAGTTCAACAATCTAATGGGTGCCACCACGGAATGTATAATTATGATGAATGCAAATAATAACTCTTAGCATAAGAATTAATCACATAAACATTAAAATGTGAGATGAGATGATGTGATATGTATGTGCTTTCTTTATAAGCTTTTGTAAATTAAATTGAACTGTACAAAATAGTCAGTGGTAGTCTAAATACATTACTGATATTTGTCTAGTATCTATCCTATTCATGCATAGTGTTTAATGAATAAAACCTCCTAAATAAATCAGATGATTTTATTGATGACATGATTTATTGCTATGAGAGGATTTTTTAGGTTTTCCATGAGACTAGTTACTCCATAAAAAGCTATATACTTAACATACATGAATCCTGAAAAGATAAGTTTTTTTTTATGTTGACCTAGATACTCATTACCCCTATGTGTGCAAATGAATATATTAGATAAAATTAAGCATACCCTAGTGCCAGACAAGATTCATTCAACCCATTACGGTATTGGGGATCCTCAATTATTCATCCTGATCCTAAGTTGGTCTCAGTTGGATTAGACCACTAGGCAATATAGGAAACCTAAAGATAGCCCTTTTTGCAAATTACTTTGAGCTTACCCTAATGCCAGGCAGGATTCATGCATCCCATTTTTGTATTAGGGATCACTCAATGACTTGTGAAGATCGACCATTATAGGGATTCAAGCTCTTCACCCCCTTCTTTTCTTCACATTTATTTGGGATACTTGCTCATATTTTTGAAGAACACAAGCTTATATTGAGAGGGGGGGTGAACAGTATAAGACCTCTTTTTACTTTTTCCTTTATACTTCAAAATAGTAAAGCAATATACCCAAAGCAATATCAAAGCAATGCACAATATCATCCACAAAGTGACACCAATTTTAACGTGGTTCACCCAGAATGGTTGGGCTACGTCCACAAAACTTTTCTCTAAAAGTTATCTCAAAGTTCTTTGGGAAACCTTCCCAATTACAATGTTTATGAGCCTCGGCCCAAAGGAGATACCTTCCCCCAATCTGAATTTATGAGCCTCTGCTCAAAGGAGATACCTTCCCCTAATCTGAATTTATGAGCCTCTGCTCAAAGGAGATACCTTCCCCTCTGCTCTGGATATGATCCCTCAGAAGATCAACTGTCTCTACCTCTTGCCAGCACGTGGAACTCCTTTCCACCGAAGACCTCCTGTCCTCAATGCTTAGCCTAAGAGACCTCTGCCTTCTATGATCACGTCCACAATAGCTCAGACAACTCTGTACCAAACACAGTCAGTCGGTCTAGTACAAGTCTTCCTCTGTCTGTCAGATCTGTCCAACTCTTGAACAAATCAATCCTCTGCACACAAGCCTTCTCAAAGACTTGCCAAATCTGTCCTCAGGTTCTTCTCAAAGAACCAATGCTCCTCTGTCCTCAAGTTCTCTGATAGAACTCTCAAAAACTAGCTCACAAGTCCTCTGCTAGGACCTGTCCAAATCTGCTCACAAGTCCCCACCGAAACCTGTCCAAAACTGCTCACAAGTCCCCACCGAAACCTATCCAAAACCTCAGCAAGCTCATCAAGAAAAACTTGCTTAGCATGAACCCACAAAGAGAATTGTTAGAGACCCAATGTGATTCATCAACCTCATAGAAGCATAAAGAGAATTGTTAGAGACTCAATATGTTCTATACTTAACTCCCAATCTCAATCTCAACTCAATCTCAATCTCAAAAGAATAAGATAGATGTAGTATGCTTTTCTCAAGAACATGAAACACAACCCAACAATTGCCAACCATGCAATATCTCATATAACAATGATACTCATGTTCTTTCCACAACCAATATCTTTTCTCAACCAATTAGGGCTTTAACAACAATGCTTATAGACAAGGTTTAACCAACATCATTCAACTCAACATTAACCTTGAAGCATTCAACCAATCATCACAAGAAAAGGAAACAAGTAGAAATCCTTTTCCCTCCAAAGATATTTGAACAAAACAACCACCAACACAATATCACCAAATGCAAAGAATAACTTGCTCAAATCAACTCAATGGAGTAAGCCCAATATCATGAATCAAGTAAAGCAATAACTTGATCAAACAACCTCTATGGAAGCAACTCAACCATCAAACTCAAAACAGCCAACCAAGGGTTCCACCAACTCAATGCAAGTAGCTAGACTCACAAATATAAACCCTAGTGCACAAAGCTTCCACTATCTCAAACCAAAAATTATGCATTCACCAAAAACTCTCCTTAAGGATAACAATGCATAAGTAGTCTTCAACAAACCAGAAAATAGGATTTACACCTAGCCAAAGGATACCTAGTAGAATACCTTTTCACTCCAACCTTATTTCAGAAAACATACACCAATCATACTCATAAGAAGAATGTGCCCATACCTTATTGGAGTAGAAGATAATTGAACCTTCAAGCTGTCACCACACACAACTCTCAAACTTCCAACCAAGTTAGGGTTAGACTAAAAAGAAATGAGCAATAATATAAACTTCCTTTATTACACCTTTTAGCTCCACTTATTTAAACATCAATAAAATAATGTCAAAGCAAAATATGACAACTTAACCTTATACCTCCATCAATTATATTTGCCAAGTCAACTCAAAATACTCCAAGCAAATAATAAAAGATATACCTTGGCCAACCTTAGTTCTCCAACCTTTGGAGAAAATGAATAACACCACCACAAATGCTAAAGCGCTTTCATTGCTGCTATCCTCGTGCATCACGACCAAGACGAAATTGCCCACAACATGGGTCAAACTTGGCACCTCTGCCCAATGCTTCTTCACTCAACACACCACCACCATTGGAGCACAAGTGCCCAATGAAAAATATAATGTAATCCTATGTGTTGTCTTCCTTCAATCGCCAAGGATTTGAAAACGTAAACGTTTTCCTCAAGCCACCACCATCATCATGAGCGCTGTCCAAAAACGTAACTCCCTAGAAAACATAGTTCGCAGTCTTATCAAATGTCAGAGAAACGCAATCTGTCGGACGTCAAGCGCAAGAAAATCTTGGGCAATTCAATATGGATGGACAACGAAATACAGCGAAAAACATCGCTTTTTCGGAGGACACAAAGCTACGAAATTGCATCGATCGATGGTACCATTACTTTAGAAAATCATCCCCACTTATATAGCCATTTCTCCTTAATTGTTTGACGTCGGCGCTCCTCCAACGATGGCAACACGTCGGCGAATGAATTCTTTATGTGCGTCGCTTAAGGGTTAAAAGACCCTTTAATAATAATTAAAATAATAATTATTATTATTTTATTAATAATAAATTAAACTTAGACCTTTGTCAAAGGTTTGAGTTAATTTAATTATTAATAATAAACATGGACCTTCAAGGTTTTTCAAGAAGTAAAAACCTTTGCATTAAGTTAAGCTTGGTTTTAATAAAAACCCTTAATGAGTCCAAATGGTTTTAAGAAAAACCTTTAACCTTGTCACCATGGTTTTAATAAAAACCCTTTAACATTATGAAGCTTCTCAAGATATTTTTGACATCACACTCTTTTTGATATCAACACAAAAATGCCTTTTGACATCAATGACAACTTATACACTTGAGCAAAGGCAATGTACCCAAAGTACCCAAAATTGCCAACAATCTCCCCCTTTGTCATTGATGGCAAACCTTTACTGAAAACACTTCTCAAGAGCCAAAACTGAAACCAACTGTGCTAACAATTGACCAAGCTGTGCCCACAACCGAGAATCTTCCTTTGAAGTTTTGCTTCCCCCGACTTGAAGCTTTCCTCTTCACTTTGAAGCTCTCCCCCTTACTCATATCTCTCCCCCTTTGTCATCAATGGCAAAGGGCCACCTTTGGGGCTCGGGACTAAGAATGAGCCTCTTAGCTTAGTCCCTCCCCCACCTCCTGATGAGGTGATTAATTCTGGGGTGGGAGTAAAACTCCCATTAGGCACTGATCATCATCAGCGTCTATAACTTCCTTGTCGGGCCTTCTCTTGAACTCTTTGTCCATATTCCTATTCTTGTCACTATTCTTGTTCTTGTTCTCATCCCTGTTCTTGTCCATGCCTTGATCCTTGGACCTGATCATGCCACTGTTCCTGTTCCTATATTCTAGAATTTCAGCTCTACACTGTCTGATTATGTGACCTTCATTGTTGCACTTGAAACACTTGACGATGTTGTTTCTCTGAGGTAAACCTGATCTTTGAATCCACTAGTTCTAACCAAACCTATTCTGGCCAAACCTGTTCTGACCAAACCTGTTCCTGTTATTTGCCTTGCAATAAACTGCCTTGTGCCCAAACTATTGACAAGAGTAGCAATACCCTTGAAAGAAACTAGCACTTCTGAAATTGTCATTTACCTTCTTCACTTGAGCCATGCAATGTGAAGCCATGTGACCAAACCTGTGACAAGCAAAACATCTGCCTTGAAACTTTCCTTTATTTGACCTCTTAGGTCCTGAAAACTTCTTCTTCTCATTCTGAATTCTGTTTTATGTGCATCTATCATTCAAGGACTCCTTATCTGAAATACTTTCCTCATCAGAACTCTCTTCCTTTTGGAGTCTCTTACTAGACTCTCCAACTTGTTCCTTGTGTGGCTTAACAAAACCAAGGCCTGTTTTATCTGTTGTCTTTCTTTGACCTTTGATGAGTGACTTAACCTTTTTGGAGCTATCTTGAAACTCTGTAAAGCTTATCCTTGTACTCTTTAGTTTCCTCTTTCAAAGAAGCCATTTTCTGTTCTAACTCACTATACTCAAGAACCTTAGACTCTAACTCATCCTTGAGTTCTTGTGTCTTAGCTATAGAGAAATCAAGATTTTCTATAAGATCATCTCTCTCCATACAACATTCATCTAACTTATCCTTGAGTCTAGCATTCTTCTTTCTTTCCTTTTTCAAAGCACTAAGAGCATTAATAAGTTCACTTTCAAGATCATTTATTTGTTTGCTTTTTGAATCATCAAAGCCTTTTTCAGATTTCTTATCACTAGAGGTGCTACCTTTTTCAAAAACCATACATGCATCTTCCTTATAGTTTTCTGAAGCATCCTCATACATACTAGAAACCAAATCATTATTTGTGCAATCATCCTCAAGGTGACCAAAATTTCCACATCTAAGACATTTCATGATAATGAATCTATGTTTCGGTTCTTCCTCTTTTTCTGATATGAACAACATCTCATTTTCATCATCACTTGAAGAACTTTCACTATCACTACTAGAACACTTACTTGCTTTGTCTAGGTAGAAACTCTTCTTGTGCTTGTGAGAATACCTCTTTCCTTGATTGTTGTGCTCATCTTTGTTCTTCCTGTGATGCTTGTGCTTTTCAGAATCCTTGCTCTTAGAATCCTGTTTATCTTCATCACTTTCATTCTTGGGAACAGATACGATCAGTAGCATAATGACCAAACTTTCCACAATTGAAACATCTTATATTTTTCATACTTTTGTGCTTTCTAGAGAACTTGCCTTTCTTGCTTGTAATATGCCTCTTCATCACTAGAAGACTCATCACTCTCTTGAAGTCTGTTTACCCTTGGATTTCTTGGTAGCCTTGAAAGTCTGCCTCTTTCTTGACATCAACCTTCACTTGAGTTCTCAACTCAAATGCTGCAAGTATACTATGGAGCTCATCCTTTTTCAACTTATCCAAATCTTTAGCTTCCTCAATAGCAGAAATATTTTCACTAAATCTATTAGGAAGAGATCTTAAAATCTTATCACAAACATCATTTTCAGCAAGCTCAAGACCTAAGTCTTTCATGGAGTTAACAACCTCATCCATACGAAGCATGTAGTCACTAATATTTTCATCATCATTCATCTTGAGTTGTTCAAACATACCTTTGAAGTGTCTCAACTTGGCCTTTCTGACATTTGTATCACCTGTATGAACCACCTTCAACTGTTTCCACATTTCACTAGCTGTCTTGCAGTGAATCACTTTGGTGAGATCTGCTTTCTGTAAGCCTTTCAGGATTGCATTCATTGCTTTTGAATTGTTGTGATGTAGGAGCCTTTCTTCTTTAGTATTAGGACCATGTACAGGAATAGTGTACTCATCTTCAATCACTTCCCAAACCTCATTCCCAAGTGCCATTAGATGAACCTTCATCCTTGCACTCCAAAGACCAAAATCTGACCCATCAAGAATAGGTGCTGCATTGCCACTTGAATGATCCATTGTGTTCTTTACTAGCTTTTCCTTCAAGCTGTTAAACTTTTCGAAGGCACCCACTCTAATACCAATTGAAGAACACAAGCTTATACTGAGAGGGGGGGTGAACAGTATAAGACCTCTTTTTACTTTTTCCTTTATACTTCAAAATAGTAAAGCAATATACCCAAAGCAATATCAAAACAATGCACAATATCATCCACAAAGTGACACCAATTTTAACGTGGTTCACCTAGAATGGTTGGGCTACATCCACAAAACTTTTCTCTAAAAGTTATCTCAAAGTTCTTTGGGAAACCTTCCCAATTACAATGTTTATGAGCCTCGGCCCAAAGGAGATACCTTCCCCCAATCTAAATTTATGAGCCTCTGCTCAAAGGAGATACCTTCCCCTCTATCTAAATTTATGAGCCTCTGCTCAAAGGAGATACCTTCCCCTCTACTCTGGATAT
Source organism: Wollemia nobilis (assembly GCA_028583015.1). Lineage (NCBI taxonomy): Eukaryota > Viridiplantae > Streptophyta > Pinopsida > Araucariales > Araucariaceae > Wollemia > Wollemia nobilis. The sequence goes on along the minus strand of JAQPPZ010004836.1, from coordinate 1,129,381 downwards.
GATCCCTCAGAAGATCAACTGTCTCTACCTCTTGCCAACACGTGGAACTCCTTTCCACCGAAGACCTCCTGTCCTCAATGCTTAGCCTAAGAGACCTCTGCCTTCTATGATCACGTCCACAATAGCTCAACAACCTGTACCAAACACAGTCAGTCGGTCTAGTACAAGTCTTCCTCTCTCTGTCAGATCTGTCCAACTCTTGAACAAATCAATCCTCTGCACACAAGCCTTCTCAAAGACTTGCCAAATCTGTCCTCAGGTTCTTCTCAAAGAACCAATGCTCCTCTGTCCTCAAGTTCTCTGATAGAACTCTCAAAAACTAGCTCACAAGTCCTCTGCTAGGACCTGTCCAAATCTGCTCACAAGTCCCCACCGAAACCTGTCCAAAACTGCTCACAAGTCCCCACCGAAACCTGTCCAAAACCTCAACAAGCTCACCAAGAAAAACTTGCTTAGCATGAACCCACAAAGAGAATTGTTAGAGACCCAATGTGATTCATCAACCTCATAGAAGCATAAAGAGAATTGTTAGAGACTCAATATGTTCTATACTTAACTCCCAATCTCAATCTCAACTCAATCTCAATCTCAAAAGAATAAGATAGATGTAGTATGCTTTTCTCAAGAACATGAAACACAACCCAACAATTGCCAACCATGCAATATCTCATATAACAATGATACTCATGTTCTTTCCACAACCAATATCTTTTCTCAACCAATTAGGGCTTTAACAACAATGCTTATAGACAAGGTTTAACCAACATCATTCAACTCAACATTAACCTTGAAGCATTCAACCAATCATCACAAGAAAAGGAAACAAGTAGAAATCCTTTTCCCTCCAAAGATATTTGAACAAAACAACCACCAACACAATATCACCAAATGCAAAGAATAACTTGCTCAAATCAACTCAATGGAGTAAGCCCAATATCATGAATCAAGTAAAGCAATAACTTGATCAAACAACCTCTATGGAAGCAACTCAACCATCAAACTCAAAACAGCCAACCAAGGGTTCCACCAACTCAATGCAAGTAGCTAGACTCACAAATATAAACCCTAGTGCACAAAGCTTCCACTATCTCAAACCAAAAATTATGCATTCACCAAAAACTCTCCTTAAGGATAACAATGCATAAGTAGTCTTCAACAAACCAGAAAATAGGATTTACACCTAGCCAAAGGATACCTAGTAGAATACCTTTTCACTCCAACCTTATTTCAGAAAACATACACCAATCATACTCATAAGAAGAATGTGCCCATACCTTATTGGAGTAGAAGATAATTGAACCTTCAAGTTGTCACCACACACAACTCTCAAACTTCCAACCAAGTTAGGGTTAGAATAAAAAGAAATGAGCAATAATATAAACTTCCTTTATTACACCTTTTAGCTCCACTTCTTTAAACATCAATAAAATAATGTCAAAGCAAAATATGACAACTTAACCTTATACCTCCATCAATTATATTTGCCAAGTCAACTCAAAATACTCCAAGCAAATAATAAAAGATATACCTTGGCCAACCTTAGTTCTCCAACCTTTGGAGAAAATGAATAACACCACCACAAATGCTAAAGCGCTTTCATTGCTGCTATCCTCGTGCATCACGACCAAGACGAAATTGCCCACAACATGGGTCAAACTTGGCACCCCTGCCCAACGCTTCTTCACTCAACACACCACCACCATTGGAGCACAAGTGCCCAATGAAAAATATAATGTAATCCTATGTGTTGTCTTCCTTCAATCGCCAAGGATTTGAAAACGTAAACGTTTTCCTCAAGCCACCACCATCATCATCAGCGCTGTCCAAAAACGTAACTCCTAGAAAACATAGTTCGCAGTCTTATCAAATGTCAGAGAAACGCAATCTGTCGGACGTCAAGCGCAAGAAAAGCTTGGGCAATTCAATATGGATGGACAACGAAATACAGCGAAAAACATCGCATTTTCGGAGGACACAAAGCTACGAAATTGCATCGATCGATGGTACCTTTACTTTAGAAAATCATCCCCACTTATATAGCCATTTCTCCTTAATTGTTTGACGTCGGCGCTCCTCCAACGATGGCAACACGTCGGCGAAATGAATTCTTTATGTGCGTCGCTTAAGGGTTAAAAGACCCTTTAATAATAATTAAAATAATAATTATTATTATTTTATTAATAATAAATTAAACTTAGACCTTTGTCAAAGGTTTGAGTTAATTTAATTATTAATAATAAACATGGACCTTCAAGGTTTTTCAAGAAGTAAAAACCTTTGCATTAAGTTAAGCTTGGTTTTAATAAAAACCCTTAATGAGTCCAAATGGTTTTAAGAAAAACCTTTAACCTTGTCACCATGGTTTTAATAAAAACCCTTTAACATTATGAAGCTTCTCAAGATATTTTTGACATCACACTCTTTTTGATATCAACACAAAAATGCCTTTTGACATCAATGACAACTTATACACTTGAGCAAAGGCAATGTACCCAAAGTACCCAAAATTGCCAACAATTTTAGTGATGAAAATCACTTTTTATTTTGAATTTTTGTTTTCTTTTGAGCAAGGGATTTATGTAGTGATGATAATCATTATTTATTTTGCTTTGTTCAAGATTTTTGCTTGTTTTTATGAAAGCAAGAGATTTATTTGGGAATGGGGGAGCTTGTCATTTTTACAATGATAAAAATCCTAGACCATGCACATCATAAGATGAGAAAGAGGAAAAATTTCACTTAGGATACGTAGTACCACTTTGTAGTGGTCATATTTTCCTTGTTCCAACTAGGATTTTAGTGTTTTGATTAGTGATAGGATTCTAAAATATACCATGCACTAACACAACTAGACCTCACTTTTTTCTAGTAAATATAGCTTTCTATAGAATTTGATAAAAGCACTAGGTATGGATGAGTTGAAAAAACCTAGTATATTCCTTATAACAACAGGAAGGGTTGTGTTGAAAAACACAGTTACACACATGGGTTATGGATGATGATGGATTTTGATGATGCATGATTGAGGTACAAACGTGGTGTCATTTATCATATTTTGAATACAACCTACCTTATGCAAATGCAATGGATGCAACGTGCCTAATGCAATGCAACTAATGGATACAAATGCTAAATGCAATTTTTTTTGTATTTTTGATGCTTTCAATTATTTTTGAGTTTTGATTATTCTGAATGTTTTTGATATTTTTGACTTTAAACTATTTTTGTGTTTTTATGTTTTGCTTTTGACCAAAGGGCTTTAAGGTGCCTTTGGGGCCTTTTGTGATTCGATAAAAGGTCTTTAATATGCCTTTGGAGCTTTTGTGATGTGACCAAAGGGCTTATGATGCCTTTGGAGCCTTTTGTGATTTGACCAAAGGTCTTATGATACCTTTAAAGCCTTTTGTGTTTTGACCAAAGGGCTTTAAGATACCTTTGGAGCTTTTTGTGAATTGACCAAAGGGCTTTAATATGCCTTTGGATCCTTTTGTGATTTGACCTAAGGGCTTTAAGATGCCTTTGGATCATTTTGTGATTTGACCAAAGAGATTTAAGATGTCTTTGGAGCATTTTGTGATTTTACCAAAGGGCTTTAAGATGCCTTGGGAACCTTTTGTTTTTTTGACCAAAGGGCTTTAAGCTACCTTTGGAGCCCTTTGATTTTGAAGTTTTCTATTAATTTTGTGTTTTTTTTGGTTTATTTGAATATTTTTATATTTTGTTGTACTTATGTGTAAAATGATCTTAAATGAATAATGTTGAGAGGCTCTGGCTCCTCAACACCTTCTAGTGATGTTAGGCAATATGCCCTAGGTCCAATCTTCAGAGAGATGATATAAGGACCTATCCAGTTGGAAGTAAATTTTTATCACAGATGCGATGGCGGATTTGAGTTCTGTTGGTTCTCTTTAAGCACAAGATACCAAACCTTAAAGTCTCTTAGGTGGACTTTATTATTATAATATTGTGTTAGATGATCTTGGTAAACATGAATATTCTCAAGAGCATTGATGTGATGTTCATCCTAGAGGGTCAACTAATCCAAGTGAGCTTGTCGTGCAGTGTCCTCATTGATGAAATATTTCAATGTGATGCACAATGTTGGAATTTCCAACTCTAAGGGCATAATGGCCTCAGTGCCATATACAAGCAAAAATGATGTTGCCCTAATGGGCGTATGCATGCTATTCCTATAAGCCCATAATACAAGGGGTAATTAAAAATGTCAATCCTTATGATTTTATTTTATCGTCTTCTTTAAGATGCCAAACTACCTGAATGGGCTGTAAGACCTAAGATGGCAGATGCGTCAGATTTACATCATGTTGACATTTAACGTATTTCTTGACATACTCACAATAATCATTATCCATGGTGGTCCAGTAATATCCCATTCAAAGTATGTGCTTGACAATGACCATCCTGTTGAAGTGGCCACTGCATGTACCATCGTGAGCTTATGAAATTGCCCAAGATTATTCTTGGGGCTCTAAGCAATGAATGAGGACTTCATAATAGCTTTGATGATACAATAAGCCTCCTCACAAGACATATCTTGTTGCTTTCTATTTGAATACTCATATTTTAGCATGTGACAGTCCCTATGGGATAATTTCAAGTTTTAGGAAAATTTTTAATTGGAATAGTCAATATTGATAAGCTATAGCCTCAAAAGATAAGATGACTTGTTTCTCCTCTGTTTTGATGTGTACAAATAAAAATTGATAAACAACCTTGTGGCGAATGATGGTACCATTATTCGTATGACCCTACAAGATCAAGGACCTCCAAGGCACCTTATTTAAAAAGTCTTTGGCCTTACAGAACCAGTCATGGTTTGGTTCCATATAAATCATATTAATTCTTTGTTATCAAAAGCCTTACATTGCATTGCTGATTGAGAGAGCATTTTCACATGAATGATAGTGAATTTAGCAGACATATTCTGAGGGATTAAGGATCCCAAAGACACCATGGTGTCTATTAATCTATTTTATGAATGAGAGATTACCTCAATGTTGTACCATTACATTTGGGTTAGATAGGTGTCAACAAGCTCCTTATAAGCTTTCAGGATCAGATCCATGCATTGGAACAATCCCTTAACTTGGTTTACTATGAGGAGGGATTCATCGAAGATATTTAGCCTCTTGATATTCATAGTGATGGCTATTTGGAGACCTAATATTAGGGCCTCATATTCTATGTTTTTTTTTGGCATGAAAAATATAATCCTTGTACCACCTCCTTGCTCACACTTTGAACCATTGAAGAACAAAAGCATGTCAACTTTGTTTTTTAGGTTCTTCGGGTTCGATGCTTCTGATAATATGAAGATGAAATCATCAAGAAGTTCTATGGTGAGGGGCCTACTATTCTAAAGAGGTTCCTCAACAAGTTAATCAACTATGACTTATCTCTTGATGGAATTTTAGCTTATGAATTCCAAGTCGAATTCTTTCAATAACATGACCACTTTGCAGTACATGTGTTATGATATATCTTGCTCATCATATACTATAAAGGATTTTTCTTGGATATTACATACGTTGTATGGCTTAGCATGTAGTGGTGCAATTTATTGGTTGCTGATAGGCATATCTTGCTATGTATGTGTATCCTATATCATAGCTCACCAGGGTGCGGATAATGTAATATATCACTTGTTATTTATCTTGCACATTCTTTTGAGCCAACATGGTACCCAAAGCAAAATTGGTAGCGGATATATATAGCAATAATGGCACATATGGCCTTGGTAGAGCTAAGACTAGTGGTGTTTCTAGGTATTTATTGATTTTAGAAAAGTATTACTAATATTATTTGTCCTGCTAGAATGTGACTCCCTTATGTAGTAGCCAATTCATGGGTTGAAATTTATCCGATAGTTGTGCGATGAATTGCTTTATGGATGCTACTTTGCCTTGTAAGCTTATTATATCTTTTATGTTAGTGGATGGGGCCATTTCCAGGATAGCATTTACCTTTTCTAGGTCTACTTTGATGCATCATTTAGAAACGATGAATCCCAAGAGATTTCTAAAAGTTACACCAAAGATGCATTTCTTGGAATTCAACTTGACATTATGTTCAATCAGGTGATCGAAGACCTTATTGAGGATCTCAACATACTCTTCATGTAGTAATGACTTAGCCAATAAGTCATCGATATAGTCTTCTAAGATTTTGTGCATGTAGTCATGGAAAATTTATGTCATAGACTGTTGATATGTGGTATAAGTATTATTAAGACCAAATGGCATTAATTTGTAGCAAAATGTCCCCCATGGAGTGGTTAATGTGGTTTTATGCTGTTTGTTGTTTGTTGTTTTTTTGCTGGGAACACAGCATCTCTTTGTTGTATTTTTCTGGGAAGGCGCATTTTTTTTTGCTGGGAAGGAGCTTTTTTTTTTGCTGGGAAGGAGCACTGGTTACTATGCCGGGAAGGAGAATTTAAAGAAAAAAAAGGAATAGGGGTAGATTGAGGATCGGGCGCTTCCATCACGTGATCCCCCCCACGCCCATATTTCCCCATGTGCACGATGTGCGGTTTTTTTTCCCATGCCCCTCTTCTCCCACACATGTGACACGTTTTTCAGGAAGAAAAAAAAAAAAAAATTTCCCAACCCCCCCACTCAACCCCATGCATGTAACGCATATTTTTTTCCCCCACACCCCCCCGCCCCCCCAACCACGCCGCGCATTTGCAACGTTGGGAGGCCCCCCCGCCCCACCAACCACATCACTTATTCGCAATGTTGGGAGGCCCCCATTCCCCTTCCCAACACGTCGTGACATCTTGCGACGTTGGGAGGGCTCCCCTCCCCTTCCCTCGTGGTTGCGCTATAGGCGCGACACTCATAGTAGGTCGAACTATCATGACAACCGCGATAGCCAAGGTCGTGTGCTGCACACGTGACTAGGCCTCGACCAGGCAGTGACAACTGCCGCTACAGTAGCAGAGGATGGAGGCCACGCTCACCGCAGAGGCTGCATGCCACCCCCATAGCCACCTGCTACTACCAGCAGTGGAGGTAGCCACAACCATGGCCACTTGTCGCTGATAGACAAGGAGAGGAGGAGGCTCGCTCCCCGAGAGCAGCAGGGCTGTCGGGACACTCCTCAAATACGAGGAGGTCCCTGATCCTCTCGGATCAGCCCGCTAGTCCACCTGGTGGTGGACTATGCGGTAAGGCTCTGGGAGCCTATAGGTCGCGGGTTCCAATCCCACCGACCCCCCTTCAACAAAGGTAAAAAAAATTTCACATGTTTTTTTTTATTATTTTTCCTAAAGTTAAACTTTAATTTTTAATTTTAATTTATTTTCTATAGTTTAACCTTTATAAATTAAAATTAAATTTTTTTAATTTGATTTTAATTTCTTTTTAAAGGTTTTTTTAAAACTATATAAATTAAAATTAATATTTTTTTTTTACTTTAAGGTTATAAAATAATTTTTTAAAATCATTTGTGGAGAGTTTTTTTTTAAGATAAAAAGAAGGGGGTATTTTTTTCAAAAATCAAAGGGGGAAAGTGAGTAATTTTTTGAAAAGCAAATTTGGCATTATTGTAAAGGTGCATTTTCGGCTGCACTCGACACCTAGTGGGTCATTCCTGTGGGTACTTTTGTTGTATGGTGCATATTTGATTTCTTGCACTATAACATTAAAATTTACAATCAAATTCACTCCCTAAGTCCCTGAAATAATTAAAACCCATTCGTGCAATTTATTGCACTGCAGCGTTCGGTATTTGTCATACCTCTGGCCAGCACTTATAGGTAAAGCTATCGTGATTGCGCTACTATATCCGCCACCTAATATAGCTACCAAAATGATGTCTGAGCTTGTTCTCTATAAATCATCGGGGAGAGATAAGTTTGCCATTTTGCATTTTTTTACTCCATCCATTACCCTAATAGTTCTTGTGTTTAGGCGTAAATCCTGACGAGAGTTCTTAAATCCAAAGTTTTTAGGGGAAGTTACGCCCCACGCATGCGGATTGTAGACTTTCTATGGTAGGTGCCATCAACAAGACTATTCCCTTTCAGTACTGCTTATGTACCACGTATCGTGTGATCTCTAAAAATCACCTATAGTTTCCCTCACGTCAGGGCGGGTGATTTTTTTGATGTTTCTAAATACCTATAGTTTCCCTCACATAAGGGTGGGTATTTAGTATGGTATAACGACATAGAAAAAGGTATATCAAAAGGGGGACCAATTGGTGTTATAAGGAACCTTCATCATGTCTACAAAACTAATGATTGATTCTCATCAGTTGTTGAAAGGTCCTAATTTCACACTATGGAAAAACAAGATGAAGGCCATCCTAGCAATGGATGACTTATGGGATGTTTTATCTGGAGAAAAAACCAAACCTTCATCTACTATTGGTGCTACAGCTCCATCTACTACTCAAAGAGACTTTGATAAGCTAGACAACAAAGTAAAAGTGCTCATCTTGCTTGCTGTGTCTGATGAAGTCCAACCCCATATTGCTGACTGTGCAACTAGTAAAGCGGCATGGGATGCCCTTAATACTATATATGAGGGAAATAATTATTCCACCATTATATTTCTTCAATCTCAATTACATAGTCTAAGCATGAAGTAGGGTGAGACAGTTGAGTTCTTTCTTTGCAGAGTTTCTAAATTGAAAGCAAAGTTGAATTCTTTGGGAGAACCAATTGAAGACAAGCTCCATACTTTAGTTGTATTGAGAGCTTTACATGATTCTTATCGGGTGTTGATAACTTCCCTTTAGGTATCACAATGGAAAGTTACTTTTGTAGAATTAGTTAATATGTTTCAAGAGGAAGAGGCACGCCAACTACAACAAGATGATTCTTCTAACACTGCTCTCTACATTAATAGGAAAGGACATAACTAGAAGAAGGGTAATTTTCAGAAGGGAGGGAATTCACAAAAGGATTCAAAAGGGAAACAACCTCAACAGAAAAAGAGATATTGCAATATCTATGACAAAGAAGTTCATGATATAAACAGATGTTGGCATAAGAATAAGAAATCAAAATAGAAAGGCCAAAACAAACCACAAAAGAACAAACATCAAGTGAATGTTGCTGTTGAAGAATCTGACATGGATTTTGAGAGAGCCCACAAAGTTCTCATGACTACCACAGTGTCCAAGCAGACAGATCCTATATGGTATGTTGATTCTGGATCCAGTAAGCACATGACTGGTGACAAATCATGGTTTAAGTATTTTGAGGCCAAAGAGGGCAAACCTGTCACTATTGCTGATGATAAAACCTATAAGGTTCAGGGAGAAGGCATTGTTTTAGTCACTCTTCTTGATGGCAAGTGTCGTATTGATAAAGTTCTCTATGTTCCAGGATTAGCAAACAATTTTTTGTCCATCACACAAATTCTAGACAAAGATATGGTTGTGAACTTTAGTGTTGAGGGAGGCAAGTGTTTTTCTATTACTAAGAGGGGTAAGAACATTGCAACCGCTTCATATAAGCATGGCTTATTTTCCTTAGATACTATCTCTACTCCACATGTTGCCATGACAGTCTCTACAGAGGCAAATTCCCTATGGCACAAGAGATATGGACATTTGAGTTCTTGTTACTTACTTGAGTTAAGTAAGTATGAGATGGTAAAGGGTCTTCCTTCCATTTCTACCACTTTACCAGTTTGGTCCGATCGCTAGCGAGAAAGCGACATAGAGTGCCTTTTGAAAAGAGCTCTACAAGAGAAAAGAAACCTCTGGAGTTGGTCCATACTGATCTGTGTGGTCCCTTCACTCCCAATAGTTGTGGGGGTAAGAGGTATTTTCAGTTATTTGTGGATGATTACTCACGAAAGATGTGGGTATTCTTTCTTCAACTGAAATCTGAAGCATTTGGCTTCTTTCAGCAATTCAAGAAATCTATTGAGAAGGAGTCAAGGACTTCTATAAAGACCCTCCACTCAGATCGAGGGGGGGAGTTCACCTCTAAAGAATTTTCTACATTCTTGAAAGAAAATGGGATCACAAGAAAGTTAACTACTGCTTATAATCCTCAAAAAAATGGAGTTGCTGAATGGAGGAATCGTTCCATCATGGAAATGGTTTGTTGCATGCTCACAGGAGCTAGACTTGAGCAACTATATTGGGCAAAAGCTATCACCACAACAGTATATCTGTTGAATAGGGCACCCACAAAGGCCCTACAAGGAATGAATCCATAGGAAGCATGGAGTGGTAGGAAACCCTCCATTTCTCATCTACGCATTTTTGGATGTAAAGCTTTCATGCACATACCAAAAGAGAAAAGGAAGAAGCTAGATGAGAAGACATTGAAGTGTATTCTTCTTGGCTATGATGAGCACTCTAAGGGTTATCATTTTATTGATCCCTTGACCAAGAAGATTCACATTAGTAGAGATGTAGTTTTTGATGAGGCTTTCACATCAACAAACACATCAGATGTATGCCTAGACCTTGTGGAAACTCAGGTTGTTAAATCTCCTTCATAAAAGGTTGGAGGTTCTTCTGGATCTTCTTCAACACCTAAGAAGAAGAATACAAAGTGGTATACAAATACAATCAAAGACTCTAAGCTATCTACTCCACCAGATTTGACTTTGGATAGGCCTCGTACTCGTAGCATGGCACATGAGAAAGCTGCAACAGAGAATATTGGGGTTGATGATCTGTGTCAATATTTTGAAGAACTTTATGTAGATCCAGCGAGAGATACAAAATATATGGATATTGATAGTGATAAGGTGTTTATGTCTTCCATAGATGATATTGAAGCTACATTAGTACAAGTTGCTCTCGGTGAGCCTCAGTGGAAGGCTGTTATGGATGCAGAGTATAAGTCTTTGATGAAAAACAAAACTTGGAAGCTTGTCGATCTGCCACATGGAAAGAAGCCCATTGGCTGCAAATGGGTGTATAAAGTTAAGTACAAAGTAGATGGGACAATTGATAAGCATAAGGCCCGTATTGTTGCAAAGGGCTATGCTCAAAAGGAAGGCATTGACTATGAGGAAAATTTTGCACCTACTGCTCGGATGACAACAATTCAAGTTATTTGTGCTATGGTAGCATAGTTTGGGTGGAAAGTTCATCAGATGGATGTCAAAAGTGCCTTTCTGCATGGTTATCTCCAAGAAGAAGTCTATATGACTCAGCTAGAAGGATTTGCAATGGAAGGCAAATAGTAGAAAGTTTGCAAATTTGTCAAATCCTTATATGGCCTGAAACAAGCTCCTCAAGCTTGGTATATAAAAATGGACAATCACCTCCTACAGCATGGTTTTAAGAGATGTCTGTTAGATGCAAACCTCTATTTCAAGAAATAGGGTTCTGAGATAGTGTTGCTTGTACTCTATGTTGATGATCTACTCATTACAGGGAGTTTAGAAACTATGATCTCTACTTTCAAAAGAGACTTGTGTCAATATTTTGAGATGTCAGATCTCGGACTTCTCCATTACTATCTTGGTCTGGAATTCAGCCAGAAGGAGCACTTCATCAAAGTGTCTTAGAAAAAATATGCCAAGACATTGTTGGAAAAATATCGCATGACTGATTGCAAGCCAATGGCAACTCCGATGGAGACTGAACTTTAGTTATCACGATATGATGATTCACCTCAGGTAGATGGTACTCTCTATCGACAGTTGATTGGGAGTCTCATATATCTGACCAATACTAGGCCAGATCTCGTATTTTATGTCAACTATCTTTCGAGGTTCATGCAGGAGCCTAAGACCACTCATTGGAAAGCAACAAAACGTGTTCTTCACTATGTCCATGGCACAATGGAATATGGCCTAGAATACAAGAGGAACAACAAATTCTTCTTGCAAGGATACATGGACTCCGACTATGCCAGATCATTTGATGATCGCAATTCAACTTTAGGATATATTTTTCATCTAGGATCCGGTCCTGTCTCTTGTCATAGCAAGAAGCAACAGGTGGTTGCTAATTCATCAACAAAGGCAGAGTATCGTGCTGCACGTGAAGTCGTGAGTGAAGTGATATGGTTGCATCACATTTTTACAAGTATGGGTCATCCATCTAAATCTCCAATACACTTGTTTTGCGACAATCAGGGTGTTCTGAACCTAGTCAAGAATCCAGTCCATCATGAAAGAACAAAGCACATTGACACACAATGTCATTTCATTTGAGATGAAGTTTCGAAGCATCGAATTCAGCTTCAGCACATTCCCACCGATGCTCAAGTTGTAGATATTTTCACTAAGGCACTTGCACATGTCAAATTTGAATTGTTTCATAGCTCTCTTTGTATTGCAAAATGATGTAATCAAGGGGGATGTTAGTACAACTAGTAGTTCTTATATTACATAAATAATGTAATAAGGGGGGATGTTAGCATATTTTATATTTTAGCATATAGTTATTACATTATTATTGGGCGTATCTATTTATTTGAATGTCCCATTATTAATAGTGTGTTGCAGTTGATTAGTTCCTGATTCCCTAGACTAATCCTGGCACCATTTTGTATTATTTAAGCATCATATGTTTAATGAATGATTTGCTATTTTACTCCAACATAGGGAGAGCATCTCATGACCTGTAGTCGCATCTACAAGAGCATCTATGTTGGGCAACGGGAATGAATTATTGGATGTTGCCTTATTGAGATACCTAAAATCTATGCAAATGTGGATTCTTCCATTAGGTTTTCCTATGGATACCATGTTTGATACCCATTCTGGATAGTCGATGGGAACAATGAAGACTACATCTAAAAATTTCTACAAGTCGCTCTTTACCATCAAAGCAACGGTTGGATGCATCTTTCTAAGATTTTTCTTAATCGATTTATTTGCAAGGTCTAGTGAAAGATTGTGGACAACCAATTTTAGATCTAGTCCTAGCATATCTTTCTAGATCCAAGAAAAGATACTTGGTCTCTCTTTCAATAGAGGAATAATGATGGTTTGTTCTTCTGGAGATAAGCTTTCTCTAAACTTGACTTTCTTTGGATGATATGGATCATCACTAATGTCCACTTTGAAAGTCTCCTCTATTGCCATATGTGACCCCTCCTCAAGCTAGTGAGGAATGGGGATTAAATGGATGTCATATGTTGGGTTTAAAGGTTCCACTGAATCATGGTCAAAACCAGTGTGATAGACATCATGTGCGCATCCTGGTGAAAAATGGAATGGTTGTAGTATCTCTTCATTAGGGAAGAAATATTCAGGATCTAGGGGTGAATCAACATGATCCCAGTTAATAGAATATAAGTTAAGACACAATGGTTTTTCATGATCTATTGGGTTGTGAAGTGGAGAGGTCAAATCATTGGAGATCATGTTGATGGATGGGATGATATATCGAGGACCATGTGGGTGAAATTTTGCATTAATGATTTATCTTCAACACACTAGATGTGGCTCTAGGGCTATGGGGATATTAGGATCTAGTCTATGGATGTATGATATGATGGGATAATTAGGCTATAGAAGCTCTCTAAATGTAGGTGGATCTGGGTTGACCATGTGATGAATGACATCTAGATTTACTGGTCTTCGCAGGAAGCGAAGGTCAGGATCTATGGTGTGAAGTGTCACCTCTATTTAAATAAGCAGATTAACTTGATGTAAATAATGAGTCTCAAGAAAAGCAATCTTGGTATCATCCTCATAATAATCATTGTTTATGAAGAAACCCTCATTTTTGCCCACTAGAATTGGGTGGTGAATTTCCTATTGATGCCTAAGATAGGCCATTTCAGTATCATCTTCATAATTATCATCGCTTATGAAGAATCCATTAGCCTTTACTGTTGTCCCTATAATATGGCATGCACTTCTTGGCATGAGGTAGGCCATTTAAGTGGATTCATATGAATCATAGCCACTCTAATCTGATATGTATATGCTTTCTATGTTACCTATCCAAGAAAGGTGTTGAATATACCGAGGCCCATGGTAGGTCAATATGGATTCCTCCTAAAATTCACTAGTGACATACTCATTTTTATCTTTCTCACAACCATGGATTGGCTCGTCTTCCCATATGATGATTCCTTATAGGTGTGCTTCAAGAGAGGAATCAAGGTGATACTCATCGTATGGTTCGATATAGACCATAGACACCCATCTATCATCTAAGTAATTGTTATTCTAGGATTGATAGGGATTCCAATAAATGTCTTCCCTAAATCCCAAGCTTAGTCTATATAGGTATACTACCAATGAATCATTGTGGCTTTGTATTTGATACACTAAGCCCCACCTATTAGTAGGCAATTGGTACTATGGTTAGAATGAAAACCGATGTCCTTGCTCGTATAGACCTAAACCTATCCATGCCAATGGTATCGCTCAAAGTACCTTAGACTAAACTCAATATTTGATAAGTAATGAACATTGGAGGTGAATATTTCATCCTCATCCTCTCCAATATCAGAAGCATTATGGGCACAATCCAAACCAACATAAATGAAGTTGGTTTGGTTAGGGGATATCCCTAGCAGAACCACTATTCCTACTGGTAAATTTTGGACTCTTGGCTGTCCCATGTCTTGCATAGACTCAATAATAGGTGTGAAAGTCATGTTCTGCACAAGATATTCACCTAATACTATGTTGGATGAGTGAATTGTCACTTGCGGTGCATATGACATTATTGATGAAGCAGTCAAGGCAGGTTGAGGTACCTCCTTAGCTATGACTTGGGAATCTTCCTCCTCCATGGGATTTGGAATTTCTATAGTTACTATAATTGGAAGTTCTTTAGGTTATTCTTCCACTAGGGGTGCTTTTAGCTTCTAAGAGTCCTTTTATTTGGATGTTATGGATTTATCAAAAGTGCCAGTAGCTTTAGATCTAGGAGGTGGTGCCAGTGTGGACGACTCACCTCACACTGATTTAGACTTGCTCTTTGGATGTGTGATGGGGGATGAAGGCCTTATGTATAGGTGTATTTATGGAAGGATGAAGTCTCTCAAAAATTTAACTTGATGTACATATTTAAATGGGTCTTCATCTGATGGAACCACATGAACTTATCCCTCATGAACATACTTGATGCATTGGTGCAAGATTTAGGGAACACACTGCATATCCCTTAGCTAGGGATGCCCTAGGAGGATGTTGTATTGCATTACCACCTCTAATATGTGACACATCATGGGGATGGTCTTATGCCCTACATGTATAGGTAGAATCATTGTACTCACTATGGAGCACAATGAATCATTGAAAGCTCTCAATGTATAGGAGGTTGGAATAATGTTAGACCTAGGGAAATTTAGGTACCCTGTAGCCTTTGTTGTGATAATATTGATCGATGAGACTGTGTTGATTAGAACCTGATTGAAGGGTATATCATTGATTGATACAATGATATGCAAAGGTAGGTATGCTAAGGTAGTAGGAACTACCTTGATTTCATGATCATAGAAATAGATCACATGATCTTGAAACTACTAGACCTGCCCCATGAAGTTTGTAAATGCATATGGGCTTTGGGGCTGGAGCTCAATCGATCTCAAGATCTCCATAAAATTCTCCTTGTACCTAGGAGATCGTTGTATGATCTCATAAATTGAAAACTTGGCTGGAGTCATTTGTAGATTTTGCTTCAATCTACTTCATATAGTTACCACAAGTCGCATTGGTGGACCTGGAGGATTTTTTTGCACCTATCTCTATTGAGGTACAACCAAGATATGAATAGGATCCACTAGAGTATTTGGTTGATAGTATAATCAACTCCTAGTTGCCATGTTGACTATCTAAACCATTTTGATGTATCCCTGAGTGGGCAGTTGAACTCAAACTTGGTTGACTTGTGTGCCTTGATCTCTGGGGACCTCATGATTTGGAAATGGGTTTTTGAATATACCCATGTCTCTATTATTGGGTGCTAATGGGTTGTCAACTTTTAGCTCACCCTTCTCAATCATGTTTTGCACAACATGCTTGAAATTGATGCACACCTCGATATCATGCCCTTGCTATCTATGATATGGGTAATATTGGTATTCCCTATATCCCTTGGGCTTGGGATGATTAGGGTCCCAGAGTTGTACATCAAGAAATTTGATTCTTTGTGCCTCACTTAACTGATTAAATATCGATTGCATTGATTTAGATAGAGACATGAAATAACGAGGTGGCCAACATTCCTTATTTCAACCTTGGTTTTTATTTGGGTTGTAATTGGCTAACGGGGGGTGAGCTTGATAATTCTATGTTTGTTGGCAATTGACTTCCTTTGGTATTATTAAAACAACCTGGTTGACTTGAGTAGGCTTGGCCTACTTCTGTTGATTATTTCTATGGTTTTATTATTCCACTCCTTTTTTTTCTAGAGCTTGAGGTCTCCTTCATAAATCTTTATGTCATCTATAATATTGGCTTAAGCCAAAGCTTCTTTGAATGTTTTATACTGCTGTAGTTGTAATAGCAATGATATGTGTTTGGCACAACTCTTTATGAGAATTCAAGTGATATCGTTAGTGGGAATGGAGAATGGTAGTTTCACCATTATTTCCCCCATCTATTCCCATATTCCATAATTGGCTCATCGTCATATTACTTTAAGTTCACCATATCAGACAAGTTCACCTTCTTCTTGACACCGAAGGAGAAGCATTCAAGAAATGCATTCACTAGTTTCTCAAAGCCGATGATGTTGTGTTTGGGTAGTTGATTGAACCATTGAGTTGCTACATCGATAATATCATAATGAATATTCTTAGCATTAGAACATAATTATGCTCAATATAGAAGTACACATTCATGAAATTTGTAACATGTTCTTGTGCATCTTCCTCTCCTTTGAACTTGTCTAGCCTAGGCATCTCAAAGTGCCTAGGGTATGCAAGACTTGGTACTGAGGGGCACAGAGGTTGGTTGTGTATTTTACTCAAATTTAGATTTTTTCCAACCGTGTCTTACTTCTCGAGAGATTTTACTCTCTCAATGAGTATTTGGTACACATTCAAAGAAATAATCTCTTGTTCTTGAAGGTTTACTCATGGTGGTAAGGGAGGTAATCCAATGTTTGCTCAATTTGGGCATATGTATTCATCTCCCATGACCATGGATGGAGGTTCATGATATGTTTGCTCCTGGTCTTCCATCCCTGCCTGTTCCTCATTAAGTTGTTTTTGTTTTAGATCCAGGTGTTGATGTTGTGGGGCATGGTGAGTGCACTCGTCTCTTTATCTAGTGAATCTCTCATGCTGATAATCAACACATATATCATGTTGGTATTACTCACCACCTATGTGTAAGTCAGCCTGAGCTAGCCTATCCACTTGCTCTTTGCACTCAGTCATTTCCTCTCTCAAGCATTGCTCATGTAGGCACAAATACCTTTTCCTTTGTTCTTCTTTCTTGAGAGTTTCCAAACACTCTCACTCAACGTACAACACTTATAACCTATGTATGTAGTTGAACTGACCTAATACTAAAGGTTCATGCCTCTCTAAATTTGTGTGAGAAGTTCTAATGGATAGACCTTTCGAAGAGGATCCTACTATGTTCTTGCCCTTGTCTATCAGGGTGACTTGCTCTATGCATTATGATTTGTGTTATGTACCCCCATGGTCGGAGGCAGTGTATGTTCTATGGGGCTGCTTTGAAGCTTCCCATGGTTCATTGGTGTGCCTTGTGGTTATGCTACATGAAATTCCTGGAGATAAAATATGTGGTAGCAATGCTTCTTTGATTTGGTCTCTTGGGAACTCGATCCAACTCATCAAATTGTTTGGTCTTACATGATCGATCCTATGGAGTCCTATTAGCACCAATGAGATAATAATCTAGGGGTATCCTCCCATATATAGAGAGGCTATAAGATGCTCTCAATATATGATTGGGTGTAGAGCTAGTGTCTTGCCTCTCAGTGGGCTGATCTGTCCTACATGTGTCATGTGAATTTTGGGGCCTTGTAGATCTTGCATGCCTATGTTATGACAGAGGTCTTGATGCCTCCTCATATCTATGTGATGATGGATGCCTTGAGGTCTTCACATGTCTATGTAATTATGGAGGCCTTGAGGCCTCCGTATTTCTATGTGATGATGGAGGCCTTGAGGCCTCTACATATCTATGTGATGATGGAGACCTTGAGGCCTCCACATATTTGTGTGATGATGGAGACCTTGAGGCCTCTGCATATCTATGTGATGATGGAGACCTTGAGGCATCCTCATGTCTGTGTGATGATGGAGGCCTTGAGGCATCGTCATGTCTGTGTGATGATAGAGGCATTGAGGCTACATCATGTCTACCATAATAGGAACCAAGATATGGCTCTCTCACTAGGGTTTCTCAAGGAGTCCCCCAAAGGGTTGAGTTGTCACCCTAAGACTTGTTGAACTTCATCCGGTGACATTGTGGGTGGGCAACTCAATACCATTGTAATTGTGAGTGTGCGAAGCATAAGTTTCTACCTCGATGTTGAACTGAGGGTGGTTGCTCTGCATGTATAACATGATTACAATAAATTATTTTCTTATGTCAATTTCAAACCACACAAGTAAAGCAAACAAATTTTTATCTCATTTAAGTATTAATGTGTGTTCCCTAAGTTTTTTTGTGTGTTTTGATGCATTGTTTGTAAATAAGACCTTGTGTCACACATTTTGCATTCTTTTGGATGGTATTCTTATGTTCAAATGGATTTCATGTGTATACTTGCAACTCGACAACCTGGTGATGAAGTCCAAGTCATGTAATCCAACCTATAATGTGTGGTAATGAAGTGCACACACGGTCAGGGAGCACATGTTCTCCCGATCCTCATCCAGTTAACCCAAAGTCAATGATATACCTCTCCTAAGAGAGATACATGCAAATTTCCCATGGGTTATGATGGATCTTGGAGCTGGTATTGGCTAATAATAATAGGTATGCAGGATTTGAGGCAACGGGTGGAGATGAAAGCCACCTTGTTGATCTCTACTAGTGGTTGGTCATGACTTCCAACTCACTAGCGTTAAAGTGATACGTGGTGTGTGGGGTTCTTTTTAGATTTTTATAATGGAAATATATGCATCAAATAGCACTCATGATTATTTACCTATATGCCTAAAAATAACATTTAATTTTAGAAAATGCATATCTAATTGATCTAAATGACTTTCATATAATGCAATTTCTACTTTGTGATGTAATAGCCTCTAGTTGGGCCACATGCAAGCAAGCTTAAACACACAAGAGCCTAGACCATTGGAGACTAGGGTAGACCTTAAAAATAAAGGTATGTTGTTCCTAGAAGCGACTAGAGGAAATCTAAAAAAAAAAATCTAAGAAGCTTCAAATGCATTTTTCTTCCATATTTTCTTATGTTTCCTAAAAAAATGTGATTCTACTTGCTATTTTCTAAAAACAAATTGTATATAGAGAAAGATAGAAAATTAGAGAGTAGCACCAACCTAAAATTCTAATCTGATGATGAAATGGTTGCCCTCTGCTGCACTTTTATGCTAGCCTTTATCGACCAGAGTGGCTACTGCTAGCTGTTAACTTCAATAGTAGTTTTTGTCTACTGGCCACTGTCGACCAGAGTGGCTAAACCTGCACTTAGAAAAAATATGAAAACATTATTAAAATAGTCAAAATAGAAAACTAGGTAGGGTTAACACCATGATCTCCATATGTACGATCCCAAAAAATGTGCACCTCTACCCTAATTGCAATATTATATCGAAATAAAGGACCATAAAGCAAGAGATAACATGGAAATGACAAATAAAGAAAGATCTTTTATTAATTCTTGTGAATCCCGATTACATATCAGTACCTCTGAGGGATACCCATGTCGATACAATAAGATACAAGTAGAGTAATGGTGAATATGTCCCCTCGCAAGGGATGGTGTGCTTCGTAGGCCTCCCGATCTCACACATGAACTTGTATGAGGGCTTATAGATGCCTCCTTCTCCTTCTATCATCTTGGAGGGATCTTATGCACTGAATACCTTGAATCGGTCCTGTGAACTTGTAACTTGCGTGCATAGAAACAATAGAACACTATTAGTAGCATGGGAAGCCTCTCCTAATGAGGCTTTTATTAGTATATTTTATAAGCATGATACATAAGCATAATAATATCAAAATGTAGTAAAACTGAATGATAAATGTGTGTATAACTCAGGAAATAACAATGCAAATACATTAAAAAATCAGATCTATGCTAAAAATAATTAATAAAGTAAAGGTAATAATATATTTAAGCTAAAACTTGGATAATAATGTCTAAAACCCTAGGCTATGCCTATGGGCCACTGTCAAGGATAGCGATCATGAAGTAAACCCTTTATCCTCGCAAACCAGGGGTTGTAGCACTATATTCCTTGCCCAAATTGATGTTCAAGGGTCACCTTTTGTGTTTGTGCACTGATTGGTGATGAAGCACATTTGATTTGAATGGTTGTATGGCTAGGAACCATTGCTAAATTGGGTATAGCTCCGCTAATCCTCCAAGGGATATTGAATCTTTCTCTAATCTGCTATAGCTTAATTGCACAAAATTTTGATATTCATTGATCTTTTATTTTTCTTAGGAGGTTCCATATGTAGACCTCCCATATTTAGATCTAGATCTAGATCTTAGATTCTTGGAGAAGCCAAAATCTATATCTACATGCAACTGGCCATCTCAAGGGGAAGGATCAGTCACAAATTTACATTGAAGGGATAGTCAGGAGGAGCTCTAGGAGTTTCATACCAAAAGCTACCTGTAAGCAATGCAAGCATAGTTAGATTGTGTAATATGGGCCTGTATTCATGACTAGACTATGTTTTGATGCTAGTCATTGTACAGAGTAGCCGCTAGGTGTGACCGATCTCAGCTTTAGTGGCTAGTATTTGTAGCCACTCTGATTGATAGTGGCTAAGCCTGAATGGGCTAGAACTACTCTTTTTGAGTGGTTAGGACCACTGCTAGCTATTGGAAAGGTCCAAGATCATTCATATGGTATTTGGATGTGTCCATATAATTAGTCTCATAAACATAACACATTTTATGTGTCTACACATAGAATACTATTGAAGGGCATAGATCAGATCCATAAGTTTTTGTTAGCAAGGCATTTTAGATATACTTTTCTGTGTTTTCTACAAACATACATTTGAGGGGTTTTATTCACATTCATGATATTCAAATAACATTTATAGGTTCTACTAAACATCTATTTTATTTCTTTATGTGTGCAACAAATAGGCATCTGAAGCGAATGTTGAAGCTAGAGTGGTCCATCATAGGATACACAAGCCCACTCACCACTTGGTTGTAGCCAATAAGATCAAAGTCACTGTCGAAATTTGTATTTGGAAAAAAGGGCATTTTTCTCTCTTTTTTTCCCATTGTAATTTGAGAAACAAGCATGTTGTAATCATACCCTTATGCATTCGAGGAAAAATAATTGAAACGAAGATCAAGGCTCCATTTAAAATCAATCCAAAAAGATCATTTTCATTGCAACTTGTCTATTTTTTTATTTCATTTATTTGGTGTTGTATTATTTTCTTACAAATTGGCAATCATGGTGGGAATCCCTAATGGTTCTATTTGTTATTGCCTTACTAGTTTTTGTTATTGATCTATGTTTGTTTGTGATTGTAGATTTCTAGAGTTTGGTTGCATAGAGATCGAGGATTAAAATCAACTATTCTAGATGCCTTTTGGCCATAACCTACACCTAAGAAACTATGAAGTATGCGGTTATAGATCCGAGCAACCACGTGATCAATATTTATAAACTTTCACCAAAGAAACCATGGAGCACACGGTTATAGAGTTGAACAATTGTGCGATTAGTGTTTACAAACCTACACTTGAGAAACTATAGAGTACATGATTATAGAGTCGAACAACTATGCGATCGGTGTTTACAAGCTTGTAGAAATGTGCAACTGGTGGTTGGAACACTAAAAAACTATAGATTTTATAGTTGAATTGATAAGAGCAAATAGTGAAAGGATCATAGGTGTGTACATCCAAAACCTTTTTTTTTTTTTTTTTTTAAGATTTTAGTAGGTTAAATAGGAGTCTATCCCTGTCTAAAATTGTTTGAATTTAGGTCTTAGGCTAGACATATTTAAAAATAAAAGTGAAATCAAAAGGATCTACATATTAGTTCAGTTAGTAGAGCATTTGTTGTTGTATGTTTCTACTTGTTGCATTTAGGAAATAAATAGAATTGCATGTTAGCTTACATCACATAATAATAAACAAAGCCATCACACACTCACATGAATGTTGGACAAGGTTGGACTTCATCACTAACCCCCAACATATTTACCTTGTTACTTATCCAAGGCTAGCTCCAAGAACCATCTTAGCTATGGAAAGTAGCATGCATTCCTCTTTTGAGGATGTATCACTGCCCACAGTGAATATGGGTGAGGACTGGTAGGACCTAGGCTCCCTAATTGGATTTGGGTTTCATATCCAAGTCCTGGTGGGTTTCACAACTCAAACTTCATCATCAAGTTAGTGTGTGAGAGCATCTAGGTGAAATTCGTAGACTCATTTTAGGGAAAAAAATTTGCACATCATTTTTCTTTTTACCAAAAAAAACCTTCAAAAAAATTAAAAACTTCTTCAAAAAATCAATCAAATTTTGTGGAAACTTAGGAGCAAGAACTTTTTTGGTTGTTTTATTTGCATATTGTTTGCTTTACATTTTCACCACACATCCATATACATCCATTCACTTTTTTTTCACTTCATTCAATCCATAGCGTATGGTAACCTGAAGTCAATCCAGAAAGTTAGCCCAAGTTCAGAGCTAGTTCTCTACTTTCATGGATCCTGTTGAGTGGATACTTTGCCCAGTTGCAAAATCCCCACCACAGTCAGGGTATTAAAATTATATTTTGGTAAGGGTTTAGATTGGACCCTCCATTCCTAAAATATTTTGGTTCCTAGGGGTATCCAAAGGCTTCTCCTTGCAATGCTTGTACTTTGTGAATCCTCAGAATTTCAACCCTATGACTTCAAATTTTCTAGTTTTAACCCTTTGAACATTGTGATTTTAAACCCTTATTTGATAGAATCCACAATTAACATCAAAGCTATCAGTTTTTAGCCTCTTATGGCCTTCACAAATAGCATCATTTTTTTATTATTTTCAATAAATGGAAGGATGGTGTCACCTCACCAACTTCACTCATTCTAGACTAGTGTTCCCAACGTAACCCCTAGATATATTTCTTACATCCTAACATGAATTCCATGTGTTCACAATGTTAACTCTTAATGTTTCTTCTCCACATTATTTTGGAGGACATGTTTGATCCACATGGTATAGATGTATGATATATTTGACCTCTATAAATTAGTGGCCTTACCCATTAAACCATGTTATCTAGGCTTGTATCTAGTGAGCAACTCCACTATGTTGGGCTACTCCATCAAGTGGTGCATGAATTGCACCTCCCTTCACACATCCTCAATGTCATTTCTTATCAATTTTATGAATTATTTTTTGATAAATTGGTAGAGGAATTGAGTAAATTTTGGTTCATGTAGATGGACATATTTTAATAGGATTTTTTTCTATGGTTTGACAAATATTTTGTGTTCATAAGTTTCTTGGCGGTGGAATAATGGATGAAAAAATTGGTGGATGTCTTAAAGCTATTAGGCTCCATAAAAGGAACCATAATTCTATAGTCTCTTTATCTAAATAATTCCACCTCATCAATGATATTTTCCTTCATGTATTTTTATTTCCATTTAAAATATAAAGCTTTGAGCTCCTTTTTAGCATGCTTTAGGATGCCATCAAAGCTGAATAATACCAACCACTTAAGAGAAAATCTATCCAAATTATTAGGCTCACCTACTTGAGATGCATGTCCTCTAGCTTCATAGTAGAGTTTATCATTAGGTAAAAAATTACCACTGGAGAGATACTTTACCTACTGGTAGGCCCTAAATTTCCTTTGATTTACTTCTAGGATCTCTATACCAAAATATTCTATAGGTAAAATTCCTCCTCATGTTTGTTGATCCATTGAATCTCATCAAAAATATTTATTCTTCATACCTATATCTTCTTAGTACAACCTTCATGAAACTCATGAGGATATGCACAAGCTAGATCCTAAAATCTTAGGTATTACCATCATTATCATTTACCATGGTTGTTGTTGGTTGTGTTAGGGTATAGTAGAAAGGCACCACTTGTAGGGTTACCTATTGAGCAATACCCACACCCTCATCACCATGTATACAAGGAGGTACACCTACTTTCTTATCAATAGTTGATCATTAGTTGTTTGTCATTGGTCATTAGTATACATTAAAATGACCTTCGTTCTCCTAATTTTGGATAAAATTTATGAGAATTGAGTAGTTCTTAAATAGGAATTCCTTGTCTCCCTAATCCTAATTTAGAATAATATGATTTTTTTAAAATTTTGGTTGTTTTTGCTTCCCCAAGAATTAAAATCAATGATATTTCTTGGGATTTCTATTACCATCACCATTGAAATAAATAACTTTCTAGTATCTCTTCACTAGATTACTTGGGTTTTGTACTACGTTGTACAAATTCCCCATTTCTTTCCTTGGTTGTAGAATAATTTATTCATAAAAAATATTTTTCTTGTACATTTGGTAATTTGATCTCCCAAAACCTATTGGGATACACCCAATTATAGCATTTGATTCCCACCTTAGGATAATGTCAATTTTATTTGGATGTTGCATGGTTTTTCCTTATGAAATGGGCCCCTCTTATCCATTGGAGGTGGCATGTATTGTTGCCTGTTCCCAAGCCTACTTGGCTTGTTTTTTGGTGTCTCCACGAGGTGGTATTAGAGCCTCTAGGGTATGCTTTGTGGTGACTTGCTTGACTCAGTCATATCCACTTTGAAGTCCACCTTATCCATGGGAGACCTTAATCCTCTCACACATGTAATAGGCTTTAATACCAATGTTAGAAAATAAAATCCTTGTTCATTTATTGTATTTAATGTTACATATTTATATACAATAATATATCTCTTGGTTGTCTCAAGAGACTATTGGTGGTTCATATTCCTATAAGAAAATAATATAATAAGTACCTGCCATTTTATTTTTTAAAACTTGAGGGTTTTACTTCAATCTTGGACAATATTTAATAGTCTATCATATTACATTTTTATTACTTTTAACTTTGCTCTTGGACTTGTGCTTGGATGCATATGACCCTCCTAATAAAATTCTAATTTAACATTTGGTAGTTTGGGCATGATTAAATTTATTTTTTCTTTAATATTTTTTTTAACAAATTGTTATACATCCATTTGATGTTTATGACATACTGAAATATTCAATTATAACTTCCTTTTCTAACTTTTCTACTTGTTGTCCATGTATTTTCTCTTCATCAAAAATTACATATCTAGACAAAATGCATTCTATATATTTGTGGTCATAACATATAAATGTCTTCCTTTCACTATAATAACCAACAAAAATACATTCTTGAATATTCAAATATTTCTTCCTTTCCTTATCTTCAACATGAATATAATCCAAAAAATCATACACTCTCAAGTAACTTATTTTAAAGTATTATTTGTATATCATACCTCATGAGGAGTTGTGTTCTTTACCATAATTATTGGAATTCTATTAAGGATGTGCATTATTATTGGAGTTACTTCAATCCACAATTAATTTCCCATAGCTTTTCTTACCACATGCTTCTTGACATGTCCACAATTGTTTTAATATTCCATTCTACCACTCCATTTTTATGAGGTATATAAGTTACAATATATTGGCTTATTATCCCATTATCATCATAATATTGACTAAATTTCATGGAATAATACTTTCCACCATGACAAATACTTAATATTTTTATTATATATCTACTTTAATTATTTACTATGTATTTAAATCTCTTGAATACTTCAAAAGCATCATTTAAATTCCTTAATAAATATACTCAAGTTTTTAAAGAATGATTATTAAACAATAAAATAATTAAAAAAAAAAAATTTGGCATGCACATTGTGTTAAGTGTGCAAATGATGCACTTTGACTTCCCCCTAGTGATAGTTTTGTTGGGCATGAAGAGAAAGAAGTCAACTATTATTGTGTCAAGGGCAATCCAACTTACTTGGAATAAATATTTTTCCTTTTGGAAAGGCAATTAATTTCCCCTAAGGTTTGGGTATGGCAAGGTCTTGGTTGGGGTGGAGAAAACCAAAGGTCATTGATAGTTGTTCCTTCAAGGTATCTTTGTTGGTATGAATCTAAGAGATAGATTTTCTATGCACATTGTCTTAACATTAAATGCTTAATTGCTTGAAAAAAATTCCACTACATTGATATTATAACATACGTGAGTTAAGTAAAAATGAAATTGGGAAAAAAGAAATATAAATTTTAAACCATGCATATTGTAATTTATAAATTAACATTGATGACACTCAAATTATTAGCTTGCAATATAAATGGAATTCTAAAATAGCATAGCATAAATCTTGCTTCAATACATAAAACTAAAATTAATATACTCCTAATCTAGCTAGGATCCAAATAAAAATCAAATATTTAAGTGCAAGAGACACAATATTTTTGGATTTTCACTTAAAAATGATGGCTAAATTTAGATTTCATCATAATTGGTTAAATATTTTCAGAGTTTACATATTGAATACAAGATTCTTTGTCATCATCAATGGGTATGTTGTAGGTTATTTCAATATTTTAAGGGGTCTTCATCAAGGAGATTCTCTATCCCTCTATATATTCTTATTCATGGTCAAAGTGCTAGGCAAATCTATTAAAATATCTTCTATCATTGAAGGTATTAAACCTGTGCTATATTTGGATCCTATTTCTCATCAAAAATTTATGGACATCACTCTTTTATCCACTTTCACATCTATTCCTCAATCTAGGATAACAAAAAAGATAATTTCCTCCTTTGAAAAAGTGGTGGGTTAGAAGATCAATTTTATTAAGAGAAAAATCATTTTTCTCAACACCCCTCCCAAAAGGTAAATAAAGATAGCTCAAATCCTAGGGTACTAGATAGTTGAAATCCTTTATATTTACCTCATGATACCCCTTTTTAAAGGTATATTAAAAGAAAATATCTTGGATCCTATGGTGGAGAGAATCCAAATAAATCTTATATAATGGAAATATACTTTATGTATCTTTTTAATATCCTAGTTAAAGTTGCCCAAAATATTGAACATATCCAAAAAATTATTTCTTTGGTTAGGTGCTGAAAAAAAGGATAATCCCCATTGTCTCTTGGAACTAGGTCTACAAAAAAAAATAAGCAGAAGGTATGGGCTTTAGAAACCTGAACCAAATGAATAAAGTATTAATGGATAAACAAGGATAGAAGTTTTTTAAGAAGGAAAATGTGAATTGGGTTCATATTCTCTCAACCAAATATTTGGACCAAAAAAAAAAATTTCTTCATGGATTCTCTTCCCTCCTCCAGTTCTATATTTTGTCTTAGCATTCTAAAAACAAGATCTATTATCCTTAAGGGATACAGAAGGAATCTAGGGAATGGGACAAATTTAAGTTTCTAGGAGGATCCTTTGATCCTGAATTCCCCTCTTTCCTACCTTCCAAACCTTGTTGTTGTGGAGCCTAAAAATTGGCTTGTTTTTATTATTCTAAAGTGGCTAATTTTGTCAAAATATCTAATGATAGGAAGAAATGGAAAACTCTCTATATCCCTAACCTGAATAAGAAATAGAAAGTGGCCATCAGGCTCTTATCTGACATCTTGAGATTGTAGGTTATACAAAATTCATATGAGGATGATTATATGTTATACAAAATTCAATGGAAGGATGAAAAGGATGGATCTTTCTCCATAAAATCTACTTACTTCCTTGCTAAATATAACCATGTGTCTTGGCTTCCTAACAAAAAAAATTGGTTTAAAAATATCATCCCTAAAGTCAACTTCTTCTTCTGGTTGGCTATTCAGGATAAGATCCTCACTATTAAAAATATTCAAAAAAGAGGGATGTGTATACCTAATAGGTGCTACTTTTGTGAAGAGTGTGTTGAGTCTTCAAACCATTTTTTATTCCAATGTTCTTTCTGCTTGGAAGTACTTTATTCCTTTTTAAATGCTCTTGGGGTTTATTAGGTTGTTTTGAATCTTCTCTTAGATGACTTTGATCAATGGAACTCCCCCTTATATTCCTTGAGACTATGGATTATCTAGTCCTTCAGCCTTCCTCACTTATTTTAGGTAATTTGGAAGGAAAGAAATAATAGGGCCTTTAAGGATTCCAAAAGAGATGTTGCCTATGTGTTCTATAGAATCCTCTTAGCTATTGGGGAGAATTTCTATAATTTACCCTTGTATCATGGTGGAGGTTTTAAGGATGAGGTTTCCCTAGAGGAGAAGTTACGTCTTTAGTCTAGTAACAGAGTGTTGGAACAACCTAGATTGAACATCAAATCCCAATCCAAATAAAGGTTTCCTCGGGTGGAACAAACTTAATTTTTATGGAGCTTATAAAGGAAATCTAGGGAAATCTAGGGTAGGGCATGTGATTAGAAATGACAAAGGAGATATGATTCTTTATTTTTCCAAAATCCTAGGATTTTAAACTAGCCACTTTGTGGAATCTAGAGTCCTTTGCCAAGGAATAAATTTTTTTGCTTCTATAGATTATAAAAAAATTATCATTGAAGGGGATTGTTTAAAATTATTAAATCTGTAAGCATATCTCAACTCCCTATTAGGATTATAGCAAACATGATGGAGGAATACAATAGATTAATTCAACCCCTGGAAGATTCCTAAATTAAAAATACGTATGGAGAAGGTAACAGATCTACGATTATCTTAGACAATATGGGTATACACCAAGTAGGCCTAACGACTTGGAGAGAAGATGTCCCCTAAGGTCTTGCTAAGATAGAGTAATGGGTTTGGAGTTATTCAATATTTTACTTGATTTTATTTATATGAATAATGCTTTTGAAAATATACTAAGTGGCAAATGTGTGGATATGGATCTTGTTTTTAATCCTGGATATCGAATTTTCAATATCTTGAGGAGAATTCTTTGGAGATACAAGGTCCATTTTAAATTTGAATTTTCTCCTATGGGTGCTAATTGTTTTAGGGCTTGGTATCCTATTTTTAGGTGGTAGATCCTTAATATACTTATCAAAAAATATGTGGCCTTCATCCAAAACCTGACAAGTGTTAAAGGAGATATCAATTTTTTTGTGCATAATAGCTACAAATGTGGTTATATTTTCTTCACATGGTTTCCTAAGGAGAAATATTAGGAGAAAAATCTCCATTTATGAATTGGAGTCATGTGGCACATCAAAAATGATTGAAATCATGTGAAGGCCTTCTATAGAGCTTCATGGCCATCCTCATGATAGCCAGGATGGTGAAGTATATGTGGGAAGGCTATATTTGGGAGAAGGTCTAAACCATGCTAAAGTGATTTTTTGAGATTGGCGGTAACACCTCTTTTTATAATCTAGTTCAAGTTCGTTTGCATGGATTGAGGTGGAAAATTGATATTAAATGCATGGTTGATACCACTTCAAGACATATAATTGAGAGATGAAAATTTCACATTATATTCCCTAAGGGTCTCTTTGATAATCCTAGTAATGAGAGCCATGTGGATCTATGATCCTTCTTTAATTATAAGGTTGAAAAATTGGTTTCTCATCTTCTAGACCTTCCACTTTTTCTCTGACATATTTTTCATGATGCAATATGGTGGTCTCTTATATCACATGATTCTTTATTTTCCATTGAGGCTCGTGCAAGTTTGATGAATTCCAATATCTTGATGATGATAAAGCATGTCAATCATGAATTAAACATATACTCAACCTTCTCTATCCTAAGGTATTCCACTCAAGTTCATCATTGGTAGATCTCCCTACAAGAGATATATAGATGTTTCTTGAGACATTTGAATATTATGCTTAAAGACCCCCCCTTGTTTGAGAAATCTTATTACCTTATGCCCATTGGTATTTCTAGAAAGAGACAAATTTATTTATCTCTACTTTGAAGGAGTGTTGAGTACCTAAGGATGGCTAATATTTAAAAAAAATCAAATATCCTAAATTTGGATGAGACAGTTAGAAGAATTATGAAGAAAAGGGACCTCATAGAATACATCAAGATATTTTAATATATTCAATAAGGAGATCACTTGTCAAATGGATTAATATTGGAGGGATGACATGGTGAAATTTGGTAGATTAAAATTCAAAATCTCCATTCCTTTCATTGTGGATGTTATTGGCCTTCATTTGGAGGGTGCATGTTTGAATAGGGAGAAGCATTTCCTAGCCAAGGAGGTCAATAAATTCCTAGAAA
Organism: Wollemia nobilis; assembly: GCA_028583015.1. Taxonomy (NCBI): domain Eukaryota; kingdom Viridiplantae; phylum Streptophyta; class Pinopsida; order Araucariales; family Araucariaceae; genus Wollemia; species Wollemia nobilis. The sequence goes on along the minus strand of JAQPPZ010004836.1, from coordinate 1,099,053 downwards.
ATAATGTAGAGTTGGAGAAGATCCAAAATGGTTACTCAAAAATCTTCCTTAAGGTGCCTTTGGATAGGGTTGTGCTCATAATAATGGAATATTGCATTATTAATGATAAGGACATTTTTAGGAGCTATCACTTTGCCTTATTGAACCAAATATATTGTAAGATAAGATTGAATATTACTTCCTTCTTATTCAAGTCTCTAGAGAAGACTATTGTGTAGGTAAAGAAGGGGGACATATAGGACCCACTCCACTATGGTCTTATTAAAATGATATTTTATCACATGGTTAAAAAAGGTGGTAGCCTAGGGGGGTCTAAGCCAAATTTGGTGAATAACCCTATTGATTCTCAAGTGAATGAGGAGTTCCCTATCTCTTCTTAGGAAAATTTTCTCAATTCTTAGTCCCCTAAGGTTGAAATGGATCTACTTTTTTCTACCTCTATTGGAAAGTTTTCAAATATACTAAAGGTGTAAGGTGATGCTTTAGTGACCCCTAGCAGAGCTGGTGGAAGTGAAGAGAAAAGTATAAATAAAAAAATATGGATAAAACTCCCATTTTTATTGAGGAGTTTGAGTGAAAAGGCTCTAGATTAGTAAGGAAGAAGGTGAAGCCCTCCATAGGATCCTTAGGGAGAAATAAGGTAAAGCTTGAGAGATATTAAGCCCCCTAAAAACATTGATATCTTCAAGAAGGATGGTGAAAGAATTCATGAGATCTTTAACAAGTATGCTGAAAATGGCTATCTCATGTGCAATGGAGGTCAAAGCTATGATAAATTTGGACTAGGGGGTCCAAAATACTCTAATGTAGGCAAGAACATAGTGGGCTATGAGTTTCTATAGGACTAGTTTCTCTTTTCTCTCAGTTATCCTTGACCATTTCCTATTCCTTTATTGTTCTTTGGCTAGGTGGGTGATGTTCAGTCTTGTTGTTAGTTCCACAGGGTGGGATTATTTTTTTGGACTGATGTTTTTTGTCCTGGGTGTAGATGAGAAACTTGTGTATTGTGGTCCTTTACATTCTATTGGTTCTCTCTATTCCTACCCTACTCTTCTTGTAGCTATGCTTTTGTGATTACCATATTAGCTTGGTGTAAGTCCCATATGGTGGGATAACTTGTTGTCAATTGTTTCTTGGATTTATTTATGAAATTTGGGGTTTCATCTTTGTAAAATGTTTGGAGACCCTTTCAAAATCCCTTCCTTTACCTAATAATGAAAAAAAACAAGCTTATACTATCCTAAGTTCAGTTTTGATTTGGTAAAGTGACCAATATGATTCACATAGCTTAATGTTTGAGAGAGTACAATATTTAGAGGATAAATATATTGAATACAACCATCATCATCATGCATAGATTAGACACTAAATTTTTTAAAATACTAGTATTATGAAGATAAGCATGTAATACATTTGATTCAAATTTACCCACTTGGTGAATTACATTAATAGAGTTCAAAATCAGTACCAAGCTTAAAAAATTCATCCAAATACAAACAAAACATCTAGTAGAAAAATAAGCTAAGTCTAATGGGCCAACTAATGGATGGTTTCTGACCCTTTTAATTGCCTAGAGAGTCAGTATTTATATATATTTTTTGTCTCTTCTGATAGTCTCACTTTCACAATTTTAATTACTATTATATTCTTTTTCTGTGGGGCTTATCAAATCTAATATTTATCTTCCCTATGATATGAGCTCCTTGAAATTAATTTTACTAAACTTCAACCATACCTAATTAAATATAACTCATACAAATTTTGTGGTCTCTTAAATATGATTGATTATGTGGTTCAATTCTTGATCTACCAATTGTAGCAAGTGGGATAGGTTTTAATTTCACCAAATTTCACAACTTATTGCATTCTAACACCACTTGAGCAATGTTAAAATCACGATGATGCAAGTTCCTTGGGATCACCATGATGTATTTTTAGATTTTAATTTTTTATAGAACTTTGTGATTGTATAAGCTTGAATGTTCTTCAGTGATTTGATTTCTATTTTTCTTACCACAAGTAGGTTAATCATTAACTTCACCACATTTTCCAATATACATATTTACATTTTCTTGGTTAGCATTTAAACTCGATTATCTATCATATTTGAATTTCAAGCAACCATGTCAGATATCTTGCAAAGCAATGTCAAAATTGTAGAGGTTAGAATTTATTGTTATTATTATTATTATTTAATTATTTAATTCTATATTTTTTTATTTTTATTTTACTATTTTTTATTATTATTTATTTTATCTATGCCTCTTTCTATTTGTACATTTATTTTAACAATCTCTTTATACAATTTTTTGTAGTTTTTGGCTTCCTTTTGTATTCTTTGATAATTTTCCTATTTTTTGGGAAATATTGCACTATTTGGACCACTCCAATTGATGAGGTTATGAGTTAGTTGAGATTTTAGTTTCCTAAAAATATTTACAAGCTTTTAATTTCCCTACAAATTTCCACTTATGGGGGTTTTCAATCTAGGGGGATTTTATTTTTTCTTAAATTTCCAATTATAAAGGATTTTGATCTAGTGGGTTTTAATTTTATCAACATATTTATTTCTCTATATATATTTATTAGTGGTTGGTAAGCTTGTCGGGCTATTTTATATTATCCGTTGTTGGTAAAACCTCTATTCACAAAACCTTGAGTTGCATCTTTTAAAGCTTTTTCAAAACTTTCTTAAACTTTCCCTTTAAGCTTTTCTTTAGACCTTTGGTAATAAATTTTTAAAATGAAACGTTTAAAAATTTTCCCTTTAAGATTTTCTTCAAACATTCAATAGGAATTTTGGAAACTTTTAACTTTTCCTTTGAATATTTTTCTTTGAAACTTTTAATTTTCCATGGACTATTGATTTATTAGCCATATTTATATTTCTCATATTTTTAGTTTCCTTTGCATTTTAGGCCATTGATATTGGGTATATATATTTCCTCATCAAACTTCGTAGGGCTTTCAGTTGTTAGGGATTCCAATCTTATTCACATTTTTATTTTTATCACTGATTATATTTTTAGATTCCCTTTAGGTGGCTTCACATTAACTTCTATTTTTCCATAGTCTGTTGATAACACTTATTGAAATTTTGGCAGTTGGAGTTTAAATTTTATTCACTCCATATTTTCTTTGGTCATGACAACTCGATAGCCTATAGAAAACAAGAAATTTTAGGCCTCAAACCTCAAAATATAGGTATTTTTGTGTTAGTTACGAATATATTTTCAAGTTGCATGCAATTAAAGTGGTTTCACATTTTTTTATGAATTTTTGCAAGAGATATTGTGTTTAAAAGTTAATGTTGCATGATTAGGCAAATAAATAACATGCTAAAATTTGGAAGGTCATTTCTCCTTGGAACATAGACAAGTTATATTTGCTAAAAATATCTTTTTGATATGCATTTAATGGAGTTGGTTTCATAAATTTTTACTAGGTATTGAAGGAGATATGGGTCTTTAAAATGATTCCGTCCATGTTGTTAGGGTAATTATAAAATTTAAAATGCATTAATTTAAACAAGTTTAGGGATGCTAAGGCTATGAGAATATATGCATATGGTTACTTTTTGGAAATATTATTTTGATCATGTTCTAATGGAAGAGGTTATTTTTAATTTTAAAGAGTTTACCATATACAACAATAACAATAAACATAATGACAAATTCAAGGCACATAGAAATTGGGTATCCATGATTAGAAAATTTAAACTAAAAAATTGAGTATTTGGATGGCTAATTATTATGCACAATCCCAAGCAAACAAGATAAAATTCAAGAAATAAAAAAATGTTCCCCTATTCAATGTAGAATAGGATGCATTGTTCACACACAACAACAAATAGTGACTTTGTTAGGAAATAGTCATGCACATTTTGTAAATAAATGACCCCCTACAAAATAATTAATTTACAAGGCCAACAAAACCAAAAACATTGGCATGCATTTAAGGCTAGGGTTAAGAAATTAACCTAAAAGCAATTCTCCATTTTGTTTAAACAAAATTGTGTGCATATGAATTTATTCTTATTCTAGAATCAATTAAAATTTGCCACCATAGTTTGGAAATCAAACTAGTTCACCTTGAATAAACATTGGTCTGCTAAGATGAGTTTTGCCTCATATGTAGACATATCAACAACTACTGACTAGTGCTCTACTACTATCTATATGTTTATAGGCCCAATATAGTTATCTATGATACAAATATAGACCTTTCTCTACTGTCAACCAAGTGTTCATAGCCCTAGTAGAGTTTTTCTAAATCGCTCAATTAACAAGCCTTAGGGCCTACTTTAGGGTTTGGTATCACTATAAAAAATATAAGGGTGAACATATGAATGGTATTTGCCTTATAACTAAAGAAAAATGGTTTTATTCCTCTTGATCTAAAATCTCAGTAAGATATTTTTATTATGAAGCTATAACATCATTTTGTATTACTTTTATATTGATTTATTTCAAATTTAATACATGGATATATAGAAAATGGATGATTAAGATAATATCAGCTTTATTGAGTTTAGATTAGAACATTTAATCTCCAAACTATATAGAAAATACTTTCTCCTCAGAGTAACTAGAAATTGGTTACACTTGACTAATCTAACCAAAATAGAGGAAATCACAAGATAGAGAAAAAATAAAGACAAAAAAAAATAAAAATAGAAATGGAATGAAAAATACCAACACAAAAAAATATAAAAACAATAAAACTATGTACAAAACTTATTTATAAGGTAGAACTAGAACACTCTTTCGCACTAAAGTAGTGTTTGAGGAATTGTCCATTTACTACTAATAGAACATTCTCTCCAATTAGGCTCTTTAAATAGAAGGTGTTCTCTCCTAGAATATATTATATTTGGAATAGTCCTAGCCAAAGGGGGTCAAGTTTTCCATGGTCACCCTTTTTTTAGGGGTCTTATCCCATAGTAAGAGCAAATTTTCAATCCTAAAGGTCTTAATTTTGGCCCTCTTATAAAACCATCATTTTATCATTCCTTCATGTTTACTAAAATTTTGTTGTGCATCTTATCTTTTCCTATATCAACTCGTCAAATTAAACAATTTAACTTCCATCTTATCATCTATTAATAAATAGTCCATAAATTGTAAGATAAGGATCTTGAGGTTTGTGGGATGGATATGATCTTGACCAGAATATAAATGATTAGGGTATGTTCCTAATAAATAATTAATCCTTGTGCTATCTAATCATAATGTATACTTGAATTTATTATGGTAATCTCTAGGATTTTTGTTCGTAATGTTTTTACTTGTTTCAAAAAGGTTTTTGTTAGTTGTTTCTACTACTTAATTACCTTTAGGATAGTAACTAGAAGAAAAAATTAGAGTTACCTTATTATCATAATCCCATTAAAAATTTGAAAGGAAGAAAATGTAGGGCAATTATCACATACCAGAGCATACAACATATCAAACCTAATCATGATGTTATCTTCAAGGAATTGGGTCATGATCTTTGTTTTGTAGGTTTTTTATGCTTGAGCCTATTAGAGGAGAGATTTTGTCTCGTTATGTTTTTAATAGTCGATTTAAGACAAATAATTAAGCTGAAGCTTGGAAAACATTGGAAGGGTTAAAAATATGCAAAAAAATTAGATAAAGTAGAGTTTAGATATAAGGTGATTCACTCATAGTAATAAATACAATTTTAAGGAAAACAAAGGCTCCATGTAACATACAAGAGATAATTGTGGAAATTCAAGACCTTGCTATAGAGTTTGAAGAAATCAGGTTTACTCATACATTAAGGGAAGGAAACAAATGTGTAGATAGGCTAGCCAATATAGGGGTTTTAATTGAGGATCATGAAGTTAAATTCTACTTTTTATGGTTAGAGGAAGTAGTAAGTTTAGTTGAAGCTAACAAAAAAATATTGACTTCCTAAATCAAATAGTGAATAAGATTTATTTTAATGTTTTTCATTTTTAATATTTTCTTTATTTTATAACATTAATGTGTTTTCATATTAAATATTTTTTACAATTTTTTTGGTTGCACTTATGCTTTAGGAAGAAAACTAGCAATCCATATCTAGTAAAGTGGACTATGATAGTGCAATGTTTTGAAAATATCACTCTACTAAGATGCAATGCATAGATAGTAGAGAGTGGGTTTTGGTATTGTGAAGGATGTTATAGGAAAATATCAAGAAAGATGCTGAATTATAGAACATTTGTATTCACACAAAAATTGAAGAAGATCCAAAAAATGAAAATAAAGAATTCAGATATTTATGAAAATGATGTAGGTATCTAGCTATAGTATCTCAATTGAGATGAGAATTGAATATTTTTGTAAAATATAAATCTCTAAAGGAGAGAGTTGTGACTTTTCAAGGGTGGGGGACTTGAGCACAACCCCTTGTTCTCCAACAAAAAAAAATACTATACTTTTAAGAATTGTCATATTATGCTTGAAAATCTCATTGATATCACTTTTAATGAAATATCTGCTACTTAGATGGGGTTTTACCTAGATTTACTCTTCCTAATGTTATAAACTAGGCCATGCATACTTGCATCTACCACATCCTCACATTCATTTAATACTTTTGAAAATATCCTTTTTCCCATGCTACCTAGTTTTTTTGTAAGAATCATTTATTTTTTTATGGACCAAATAACTTTTAATGCTCTCTCCATACTTTCTCTCAATTCCTACTTGAACTTGAGAACACATTCTCTACTATTTTTAAAATATCTAAAGTAAGAAAATGAGAGTCTTACTTTTGCCTAGAACTCACTCTTGGCATTCATAATAAACATGAAAATAATCACAAATATCTTTATATATATTAATACTTAATTTTTTTTTTTAAATTATTATTATTCTCATGTTTAGTTTGAATAATTTATTATTAATCACATGAGCAATATTGAAGGGGATATGACCTTGTGAAGTAAACCATTCAAAACAAGGGCACTGAAGTTTTTTCAAGTCACATAAAACAAAATTGCAAATATTTATCAACTAGGGTTCAAATGATGGAAAGAGCAATGAAGGACTAGGACTTCAGTGAGGCAAGACATTCTATCTAGACAAATAATTTTAGTTAATTTTTTTTCTTTCTTTATATTAGAAATTTTGCATGCAAATTATTATAAAGTTTTTTTCAAATATTATATTTGCTATAGGACATTCAGATAAATTTCAATAGTTTTTTAGTTTTAGTTTCCTTTCCATGGATATATTTATAGTTAAATACTTAGAATCATCTCTAGTGGTAGAGGTTAGTGAGAACACCTTAGAGAGATCCTCATTGCTCCAATATATGGTGTTTTTTGGTAAATTTAATGGGTATTGGCCAAGGGTTTCAACCTTGAAAAAATAGATTGATAGGAGTTAGAAGTCTCCAGGATTGATTCTATCATTTCTTCCCAAATGTTTCTTCCTAGAATTTTTTTGTTCTAGGGAAGAAAGAGAAAAATACTAAAATGAGGTCCTTGGTTTATAGGAAGAGCAGGAATCTTCCTTACCCATTGGTATGAAGGCTTTTCACCTAAAAATGTAAATCTATACCTAGTACTAGTCTAGGTTAGGATGTTTGGATAACCCATTGGATTTTGAAAAATAGATAACTTCAAGTCAATAGGAAACACTCTAGGCGAATTCATTGAGATTTTAGATATGACCAAAGATGAATTCTCAGTTATTTATACTTGCATATTGGTCATGATTGATATAAGTAAAGCTTTACTGAAAATAATCATTCTTAAGTATGGGGATAAGATGTGGATCCAAACCATATATTATGAAAATATATCTTTTAGATGTATAAGATGTCATGAGGTGGGGTATATTGAGATATCATGCCCTAAGAAAAGCCCAAAAAAATCATATGTAGAAAACCGTATAGAAACTTACAAATGGTTATGGATGAATATGGTATTCAACTTCCAAAAAATAGATCTAGAAAAATTAAATAAAATTAATAGTGGAGACTAGTACAAAAGGATATTGGAAGAAACACCAACTCTTTTGAGGCTTTAGCCTATGAAGAAAAAGTATATTAAAACTTAGAGGACATAGTACAACAATTTCAACATATTAACAAGGAATAACCTATTTAGTATGATCCTGATTTAAGGAAGAACATTCTTGATGAACCTAAGGAATGTGTCTCATCAAGTTTTAAGGACTCTCTTGAAGTAACATGCACCATTCAGGAGAAAAAATTGGTATATAAAATATAATTTTAGAAGTTATTATGTCTTCCATTAATAAATAAATACCAAAAAATGAGCAAGACAAGTCAAAAGCTTTTGTAATAGAGCCAAGAGAGGATAAATATGATGAAAAACAAAATTGTGAAAGAATATTGAGGAATAAAGTAATAATACCTACTCCTAATATAGGAAAGGTAACAAGAGTAAAATCCTCAAATTATTAAGCAAGATCCAAGGAAGCAAGAGACAACATAGAGAAAGGAACACAAACTAAGTTCGTTGAACTTCTATTTACCAAGCAACAAAATGATATTGGTACTACACAGGTTGGGGAAAAATCCCTTAATGAGACATGATTGTAATATCATGGAATATAAGGGGTGCTAATTCCAACTCAAATAAAAGGTGTATTAGGTACCTATGTTTAAGTAATAAGCCTAATATTCTTTGTCTCTAGGAAACTAAAATAACAAAAGAAAAAGATATGAAAGCAGTTTGGGTAAGATGTAATTCTAATTTGTTGGAATCCTTCTAGAAACTCCTGTGTAACCATTCATAAAAATAGGCATTGGATAGTCTCTTTAGTCACTTGCTAATTTGCAGATTTTCATTTCATCCTTATCAATGCCTATGGATGTACAACTCAGTGAGGTAGATTAGAAGTTTGGAGTGGGATTGAAGCCTTTATGATAAGTAAAGACCAAGAAACCCAATTCATGATCATATGAGATTTTATTGCCATAACCAAGCTTAATAAACTTTTTGAGGAGATTAGGAAATTAACCCAAAGTACGAGAGATTTCTCAACTTTTATTCAAAATAATAATGTATGGGAGGTTGAGATTAAAGAAGACAACTATACTTGGAACAAAAATAGGAGAGGCCAAAACCTAATAACAAAAAAAATAGATAGATGCATACTCTCTAATAATTGGCTAGATTAAGGAAATTGTGTTGAAATTAATACCTTAACAAGGATTGGTTCAGATCATTGGCCAATAAGAGTTAAAATTGTGGTAATTCAATTAAAAAATCATATTTTAAATATGAGTAGATGTGGGAAGACCATCCTCAATTTGTTGATATCATAGCTCAAACATGGAATTCTTCAAGTAATGGTGGGTTGTATGCTCTTCCAAATCAAATTAAATCTATGACATTTAGATTAAAAGAATAGAACAAGAACGCTTTTGGAAATATTTTTTAGAAGAAATATGAACTAAAATATAATCTTTCAAAATTCTAAAAAGGTGATCAGAATAATCCAAGCACAGAGGAAAGGGAGTTTCTTAGTGAATATAATAATATTTTGAGTAAGGAAGAGAAATTATAGAGATTAAAATCAAGATAGACATGGTTAAAAATTTAAAATAAGGAGATAAAAATACAAAGTTTTTTATAGGATGGCTATAGTACATGGAGCAACATCTAGAATTAGTAGAATTAAATCAATATAAGGGGTTTGGATTGAAAATGAGAGTGAAATTAGAAAAGAGGTAAAGTATTTTTATTAGAATATTCTAGGATTAAAGGAGACTAAAGTTATTAATGATAAACTTCTTAAACATATTCCTTCAATTATAATGAATGGAGACAATAGGAAACTGATGGAACCTACTACTCTAGAAGAAGTTCATTTAAATATTTTTTCTTTTAATAAAGATAAATATCCAAGTCTAGATGGGCTCTCTATAACTTTTTACCAACATAATTGGGATATAGTGAAGGTTTCTTTATTGGTGGTAGTGGAACAGTTTAGGGTAAAATAATACATACCTTATAAAATAAATGTAACATATCTTACCCTAATTCCAACAAAGAAGGATGCTAATTTTTTTTATTCTATTAGACCCATAAGACTATGTAATATGGCATATAATATTATCTCAGATATGATAGCAAATCAATTATGGCTATTGTTAGACAAAATCATTTCATAAGATCAAGGAGGATTTGTGAAAGGGATACCAATTCTAGATGAGATCATAGTATATCATGAAGTTATTCATTCAGTAGCTTCAAGAACAGCAAAAGCAATGATATTAAAACTTGATATGAGTAAAGCCTATGATAGGGTTAAATGGAATTTTATTTTTGCAATTTGAGAAAAGTTTGGATTCAAGAAGAAATGGGTTATATGGATTAAAGCTTGAGTCTCTATAGTTTCTTATTCAGTGTTGGTCAATGGGTTAGTAATAGAATATTTTATAGCTAAGAGAGTACTTAGATAAGGAGATCCTCTATCTCCTTAATTGTTGATTATTATGGTAGAGGTTTTAAGTAGGAACTTAAATAAGTCTTACAAAGATTGGGTTATAAGTGAACTTAAGATTAGTAATAACATTGACAACATCGTCCATCAACAATTTGTATATGATAAAACCCTTTTTTGAAGGAAAAGGATAAATGGGATCAAGATCTTTGAATAACCTTTTAAAGGAATATGAAATAGCTTCAAGGCAAAAATTTAATAGGATAAAATAAAAAATTTACTTCCTTAACACTCTAACTAATATCAAAGCAAGAATTTACAACTTAATTCAAATGGAGGAGTCACATTTACCAACAAATTATCTAGGGATGCCTTTATTTGAGGGGATAATGAGGATAGAATTATGGAATTCAGTTATTAGTAAAGTTTAGAATGAACTTCTAGCTTGGAAAGGTAGATGGTTATCATTAGCAGAAAAAAATGTAGTTAATTATGTTAGTCTTACAGGCCATTTCAACATATTATATATCATCGTATTCTATGCCAAAATCAGTTGAAAATGTTTAATCTATATTATGGGATCTTTTTTATGGTTAGGTTTATATCATAAAATAATTTTTTCTTTGGTGAAATAGAGCAAGGTGTGTGATTGTAAAATTAGGGGAGGTCTTGGTTTAAGAGTTATTATAGATGCGAACTTAGCTCTTAGGGGAAAAATAATCTGGATATTGTACAAAGAGAGTCAAATACAATGGGCAAGAATTCTTCTAAGTATGTTAATTCCAATAACCCAAGTGTAATTTTTATTGCATTCTCTCTACCAAATGTTTTTGCTCTTAGGAATGGTTTGAAAAAATCTATTGTTGTGATTAAAGGTTTAAGATGGGTGGTGGGAACTAGAGAAAAAATTCTATTTGGATGGATAATTTGTGTGATAAAAACCACTCAATTTAGATCCAATATTGAAACTTTTGATGATATTGGTTCAAGATAAATATGGTGATAGGGTTTCAAACTTTTTTTACAATGATCAGGAAGAAAGATACAAATGGAAAGAATGTTTTTTATAAATATACAAGATATTGATGCTAGGAGGTAATTGAGTAGAAATATAATAACTATGATTATTCCAAGGGAAGCCAAGTATAAATTTATTTCAGAGTTGAGTATCTCAAGAGAATACACAACAAGAAGTGTATATAATGTACAACACCAACAAAATTATAATATCACTAGAATATGGAGAGATATTTGAGATAGCCCAAAATGTTTGTTTGGATAGTAGGTCATAGAAGAATTTTATCCTGGGATAACATTATGAAAAAGGGTTTTCATGGCTCCTCTCAATGTGTTCTTTGTAAAAATGAGGATGAGAGTATAGACCATATCTTGGGACATTGCTCAAGAATCTAGAATCTATGGCAATGGATTCTTAATATGTTTGGTAAATACATGGTGATGATTAGAAAAATTGAATATTGGTTAAAGCAATGGCAGAGAACTTATAAAAGTGAGGCTTTATAGACAATATGGGATATATCAAAAGACGCAATACTTTGGACTGTATGGCTAGAAAGGAATAGAATAATATTTAAAGGAAAGGAAAACAATTTAGAGGTAATGAAAAGGAATATATGTTTATCCATAGAGGAGTCTAAACCAACCCTATTAACTCACCTAATCCCTAATATAGAAGCAAAGAGCCTTGATAGATGGATTTAAGTCATTAAATAGAATTATGATGTTGGGTACAAGAGAAGAAAAAATAAGATAAAGAATATAAAGTGGAAACCACTAGATGTGGAGTGGGTTAAATTGAATTATGATGGAGCATATAAATTAAATCTGGGAATAGGAGGAGGAGGAGGAATAATTAAAAATAAAAGAGGAGAGATTTTGTCTCATTACATTTTCAATAGTGGATTTAAGATAAATAATGAAGTTGAAGCTTGGGTAGCTTTAGAAGGGTTAAAAATATGCAAACAAATGAAATGGAAATTGATATGGATGGAAGGAGATCTTCCATAGTAATAAATGCAATTTTGAGGAAAGCTCAATCCCCATGGAACATACAAGAGATAATTGTGGAAATTCAAGATCTTACTAAAGAGTTTGAAGAAATCAGGTTTACTAAGGAAATAAATGTACCGATAGGCTAGCCAATAGAGGGATTTTGATTGAGAATCATGAAGTTAAATTTTCCTTTCCATGGTTAGAGGAAGTAGTACGTTTAGTTGAAGCTGACAAGAAAATGTTGATTGTATAAATCAATTAATGATTAAATTTACTTTCATTTTTTTCATTGGTAATTTATGATTTATTTTTTAACAATAATGTGTTTTCATATAAACTATTTATTGTAAGTTTTGTGGTTGCACTTGTGTTTCAGTAAGAAAACTAGCAATCCATATTTGGTGAAGTTGACTATGATAGTGCAATGTCTTAGAAATATTACTCTACTAATATGCGATTCATAGATAGTATAGGTGAAATTTTGTATTGTGAAGGTTGCTATAGGAAAATGTTAAGAAGGATGTTGAATTCAAAAATATTTGTATTCATACATAAAATTGAAAAAATAAAAAAAATGAAAATAAAAAATCCTAATAATTTATGTAAAATGATGCAAGTTTCTATATATAACATCTCAATTGAGATGAGAAGTGTATCTATTTGTAAAATCTCAAGCTCTAAAGAAGCGAGTTGTAATTTGTCAAGGGTGGGAGACTTGAGTACAACCCCTTATTATCCAGCAAAAAAAAAATTAATATTAATCACATTGCAATAGAATATATTTTTTGAATAATTCATTATTAATCACATTGCAATAGAGTATTGTTTTTCATATAAATATTACTTTGTTCATATTTATTTATTTTTTGGATTCAATTTTTTTTTTCTTAGTGCTTGTACAATGATTCAAGTTTTATATTGGCTTGCACTAAAATACATACTTGATATGATATGTGCACCATATTTTAATGATACACCATGTATATAAATAGGATATGAGTACATTTTGACAATGCATACCCTATACACCATCTTCTTACCCCTCCCAACAAAAAATAATAATTTATATATTTATATATGAGTGCACAAAGGAATAATTATTCCAAGTTGTTGACTCGCTCTTACCTGTTCATGGGGAACCATAACAAGAATGCAAGAACCCTAGAGCATGTAGATTCTTATGAAACCATAAAGATTTATTAGGAACATACCATCTTCTTATCCCTCCCAATAAAATAAAATAATTAATATGTTTATTTATGAATGCATAAAGGCATAAAACAACTCCCTTTCACTTGTTCATGGATAAGCATAACAAGAAAGCATGAATCTAATTTTGCTACAAGAATATTTGAATCCATCCAAGGGTAATGCTTTTTCCTAAATAGGTTTGAGTGCTCCAAGGTAACAATGAAGTTAAATATGTAGACAATGGAGAGGATATGAATATAGTTATTTTCTTTGAATTTACATATTTAAGTACAAGCTTAGAAAGTGTAGATGGAGCTAAAGCACCTTCACCATTTGCTAGAGTTTTAAGGCAATATTTAATGCAACATGAACATGAACACCCTCTGAGATCCCAATGGCGGTTCATCAATTGCAACATTAGTTTTAGTAGTTACTTAAGCCTAGCTTAATCTTTTATTGTTTTCCAAATTTAAGATTTTTTTCTTTATTTTTATTTTGAAGACTTTACTATATTTTATTCCAATAAAATTATTAACCTAAAAATAATGTATAAATAAAAATTTGATAATAAACCTTTTTAATTAACCTTGTATTCTCAAATTTAATATTCAATTAAAAAAAACTTTAATACAATATTAAATAAAACTAAAAACATTAATAAAAATAAATATTTTCCTATTAATTTTCCCCCATCCCACTTTTACTTTTAGGAATGATTTCATGATTAAGATTGTATGAGTGCATAAGTTATTTGGGAAGGGTCAGGTTTATGCACCCCACCCCACTTTTAGGAATGATTTCATGATTAAGATTGTATGAGTGCATAAGTTATTTGGGAAGGGTCAGGTTTATGCACCTCCAAAATTATGACCCCAAAGAATGGGGTCTGGCGTGTAGTGTAAACCTTCATATCTAGGATGAAATACACGTACACGTAAAGACCATAATATAAGCTATACTTGATACATTTAAACGTATTAATGTGTATTCCATGGATATGGGATGTATCATTAGTATATGACATGTACCCAAACAGGCTATAACGAATTTAAACAAATTTATAATAAATCATTTAAACTTTAATAAAGATAATATAGTCGTAGATCATTTAAATTTTAATAAAGATAATATAGTTATAGAATTGTTAGGGTTTTTAATTTTTAAAAGTTTAAAGTTCAAATTAAAATGTAGGATTAAACAATACAGCTTAACGTGTAAGCAACAACTTTATAATATTACTAGTTTTCTTATATTAAATATAATAAAAATAAAAAAAAAATCTTCTGGACAAATTTATACTGGAACTAAAAACTCATTTCAATTTTGATGCATCATACGACAAATGGCAGCCTTAATTTAATTTATGAACACGTAATAACGTTATCTAAACCATAAATGAACGTTTATCTACGACGCATGCCACACTACACACCCTGACTTGCAGGTTTCAGGTTTTCCCCTATAAATTAACTGCCATGCATCCTTTCATACTCGTTCTTCTAAGCCCTTGATCTGTTACGGTGGTGAAATTGGTGGTGAGGAAATGGGGTTATTGAAGCTTTCCCTTATATTATTGCTATTAACATCCCTGGTAATGTTTTCCTATGTTTCTGTAAGTGAAGAAATGAAGTTTGAAGAAGGGTACACTTCTCACAAGGCTGGGTGGCAGCGTTTTGGTGAACAATGGACGGAAATGAAGCCTAAAGGACCAGTACCACCATCTGGTCCTTCCTCCCGTCTTTCACCGGACCCTCCAATTGGACGTCATTCTCTACAAAATGGTGGTCGACCATGGGAAGAAATGAAGCCCAAAGGACCAGTACCGCCATCCGGTCCTTCCTCCGGTCTTTCACCGGACCCTCCAATTGGACGTCATTCTCTACAATATGTTGGCCAATCATGGGAAGAAATGAAACCGAAAGGACCAGTACCTCCATCCGGTCCTTCCCCCGGTCTTTCGCCGGATCATCCAATTGGACGTCATTCTGTACAAAATGGTGGTCGACCATGGGAAGAAATGAAGCCGAAAGGACCAGTACCGCCATCAGGCCCTTCCTCAAGACTTTCACCGGATCCTCCAACAGGACGCCCTCCTATCTTTTGATCTCAACATTTTATTTTTATTTTACTAGTAGTATAGCCATAAGTACTATTGTATTTGGGCGATCTTCATAAATAATCTAGCAGTGAATGCTTCTCTTCTATGGATGTATTACCATATATGAACTATTCCTGTGAGGCATGTAAACCTAGGTAGAAGAATAAAACGTATTTTGATATGTTTCAGTGTAAAGAAGAAACAAGGTTGGATCTTTATTCTGTCTGCGTTTTGCAGACAATAAATCCCTCTTGTTTTGGAAATATACCTTAAAAAAGTTTCAGGACTTTCGAGGATTAATGGTTTTAATTATGCATGGTATATTTTTAGACTCTGAATTGAACTGTATTCAAGGACTCATGGTTTAATTATGCTTTCTAAATTTTTGAAACTCTGAATTGGCTGTATTCAACACTAAAGTGTATCTGAGTATCATATCTTTCGAAGATCTTTCGAAGATCAGTGGTTTTAAATATGCATGTGATATTTTTAGAGCGAATGTCATTTGTTGTTAAAGACACTGGTCTGAAGAAATTTCTTCATATCTTTGGAAGATCAGTGGTTTTAAATATGCATGTGATATTTTTAGAGCGAATGTCATTCGTTGTTAAAGACACTGGTCTGAAGAAATTTCTTTAAAGATGAGTTCAAGATTATACTCTTTCTTGAATAAAAAAACTCCATATTGTTTTGGAAAGTGGATTATATTCTTCAAACCACCATAAGTACACTTTCTATACCGTGCTAAAATGTTTGGAGTTAATGGTATGTTAGTTTATGAAACACTAAAGCTTATAATTAATAAAATATATAATTTAGGTTTTTTTTTTAGGGTAATTGGGTTACAGTTTAAAAAAATTACTATTATGCTTATGTTTTCAAGGTAATTGGTTTATCCTAAAAAAATTATACCGTAATTTAAGAGTTTAATATTATATTAATATTTTTTAAAAATTTGGATGAGTTTAATAATAATTTTAATATTATATTAATATTTTGTAAAGGTAAAGAAGTTAGAATCCCTGCAGGTAAATAGACATATAAGTGAAAATTATAGAACTTCAAAAATTAATTTGAGGACACTTCGAATCCCTGATAGGTAAATGTATACACCATTTTAAATAAACATATAAGTGGAAACCATATGACTTCAAATGGTATGATGTCGAGAGTTAAAAAAATGGATTACTATAACAAAGACTTAAATCAAAGTAAGATTTTTTCAAGTCAATCGCTATGTTTTCCAATAGTAGTTAATAACATATATATTTTTAATTACATATAGTAATCCACGAGGATTAGAAAAATTAGTTGGAATTAAAGAATTATATATATGGGTGAAATATTTTTTTGGTTGAAGTAAGGTGAAGTATAATAGGTGGCATAATTGAGACCACACTCTTTGATTTGAATTTAGTAACTTTGATAAGAGTTCAACGATATATATTGTTAAGGTGTCTCTACAAAAAAAAGGTGTAATATTTAAATTTTAAAATAAAATTTTTTTAATGCTTGTATGGTTTTTGGGTAGTTATAGATTATACTAACCATTAAAATTAAAAGATATTTAAGAAAGATGACAAAAGTTTTTCTCAATTGGTTATATGGGATTGAAACACTTAATTTGTATTGCATCATCACCACATTGTGGTATATTTTCTTTGTATCACTTGGCAAGATTTGAACTTTGGTCTCTTTTTAAATGTTGAGGAATCTAATTGAGCTAATACCAATAGATAAGAAAGATGATAAGAGTTAATCATCATTTATAAAAAAAAATTGAGTCTTCAAAAATTATACTAATTATTAAAATTAAATTTTAATAAAAAAGTGATAGAAACTAATGACCATTCATTTAAAATTTTAATTTATTGCATAAAATAACTATTAATAAAATAAAATTCTTCCATTCATTTTATCAATTAAAATTTCCTTACACTATAAAGCCTCTATTTCTATAATGTGCATATATTTTTAACTTATAAAAAATACTTTGATAAGAAAATTTAAATATTAAAAAGTATTATGTTATTAATTTTTTTTTTTATTATACACATATATTCTTTTAATATATTTTTATGTTGTAAGAGGTCAAAGGGATAAAGTAGTTTTTAGCATTCATAAGGTTATAGGCCATATGAGACTCATATTGTTTACCCAATATATGGTTATCCCCAACCATACTTTGGTTATCGAAGCATGGTGTACAACCCTACCCTCGATTATTAAAGCATGGCATACAACCCTACCCTACTCAACATTCAAATATTATACCTCTATTTAGACTTGTAAAGTCTCCACAGATAGATTGTTAACTTTGATGTAGCATGCAATGGGATATAACAATCATAAGATGCAGAAATAATATGAAAGGAAGTAAATCTGCTAGATGACTGAAATATGTTATAAATAGAAATGATAAAATGGAATACAATGTAGTTATGGAGGAAATGAACACTCCATGAATAATGTTTTTTTTTGGTATTTACATGGTGGAATCGGTAGCCACCACGAATCCGGGCAGGTTGTCCAGCTTTTATGGCCGCCACAGTATTCTGTGTTGTCCGCCCTGGAAGCCACCACAAAGATCTTCGCGTAGTCCGCCCCTATAACCACCATGCTACAATCATTTTAAACCTTTTATGCCACTGAAAGCACTAGGAAAGGGACAAGCATTCAGTCCGTGCCCGAGATTTGAACCTTGGACCTCCGCCCCCCTTATGGGGTTTGGATGAACCAATTGGTCTACACCTCGGACCTCACTCCATGAATAATGTTACCTAACTACATTGCACCCATATCCAATATGGTTGACTTTATCTAAGCTATGCTCTATGATGTTGTAAGTGATGCTCTATGATATATGACAATAATACAATTATATAGGAAGATAGGTTCCTTGGGAAACACTCTATATAGTTGTTGTGTAAGGGATAATTTGCACATTAATAGTTGTGCATTTATTACATTGTATGAAGAAACTAGGTAACTTCCTTCTTAAGTAATCTAATGTCTTAAATATGTACCTTGGAAGGTACATCACATGACTTAAATGATGTAATATAATCTATTTCTAACATCCCCTATATTACATTATTTGGGTATTGAAGAATTTAGTCTTCAGTATAGATTTTTTCAATTGAATGATATTTGGATTGTTCAGGTCCTTCTTCCTTGTCTTCTATCCACCTTTATTGTAGTATTTGTGAATATTTCGATTGAATAGAACATGATGTAATGAATTCAAGATAATTTTCTTAAACTCAAGCACTACGCTTGTGTA
Source organism: Wollemia nobilis (assembly GCA_028583015.1). NCBI lineage: Eukaryota > Viridiplantae > Streptophyta > Pinopsida > Araucariales > Araucariaceae > Wollemia > Wollemia nobilis. Next base: position 1,080,053 of record JAQPPZ010004836.1, on the reverse strand, counting down.
CTGTATTATACTTATTAAAAAACTCAATATTGTTTTAAAAAGTGGATTATATTCTTCAAACCATAAGTAAACTTTCTATACTGTGCTAAAATATTTGGAGTTAATGCTATGTTAGTTTATGAAACACAAAAGCTTGTAGTTTTTTTTTAGGGTAGTTAGTTTACAGTAAAAGAATTGATTTATAGTAAAAAAAATTATGCGATAATTTAAAAGTTTATAAATATGTTAAAATCCCTGTTTTAAAGTTATACATAAAAAATCTATATACATAAAGTTATACACTATATTAAATAAAGTGAAAACTATAAGACTTCAAATAATATGAAAATATTTTGAGGACACTTCGAATCCCTGATAGGTAAGACTTCAAATAATACGAAAATAATTTGAGGACACTTCGAAACCGTAATAGGTAAATGTATACACCATTTTAAATGGACATATAAGTGGAAACCATATGACGTCAAATGGTATGATGTAGTAAGATTTTTTAAAAGTCAATCACTATGTTTTCGGATAGTAGTTAATAACATAAATTTTTAATTACATATAGTAATCAAAGAGGATTGGAAAAATTAGTTGCAATTAAAGAATTATAGACAAGAATGAAAAGTTTAGATAGTGAAATATTTTTTTAGTTGGAGTAAGGTTAAGTATAACAGGTGTTATAATTGAGGTTACACTTTAGATTTGAATTTAATATCTTTGATAACATTTTAAGGTGTCTCTACAAAAAAAAAATGTATAATATTTGAATCTTAAAATAAAAACCTTTTTAATGTTTGTATGGTTCTTGGGTAGCTATAGATTATATTAACCATTAAAATTAAAAGATATTTAAGAAAGATGATAGAAGTTTTCCTCAATTGATTATATGGGATTGAAACGGTTCCGTCTATATTACATCATCACCACATAGTGGTATTACAACAATGTTTGATATTATCCTTGTATCACTTGACAAGATTTAAATTTTGATCTCCTCCTTAAATGTATCTAACTGATTGAGTTAATACCACATGATAATAAAGATGATAACCATTTATTAAAAATTGGAATCCTCATAAATTATACTAACTATTAAAATTAAATTTTAATTAAAAAAAGTGATAAAAACTAATAACCACTCGTTCAAAATTTTAAATTATAGCATAAAATAACTGTTAATAAAATAAAATTCTTCAATCCATTTTCCCAACTAAAATGTCCTTACATTATAAAGCCTCTATTTCTATAATGTCCATAGATTTTTAAATATATTTTTAACTTATAAAAATTATTTGATAAGAAAATTTAAATATTAAAAAGTACTATATTATTAAGTTTTTTATTTTTATTATACAAATATATTCTTTTAATATATTTTTATGTTGTAAGAGATCAAAGAGCTAAAGTAGTTTTGAACATTCATAAGGCCATAGGTCATATGAGACTCATATTGTTTTCCCAACAAATGGTTATCCCCAAACATACTTTGGTTATCAAATCATGGTGTACAACCCTACCCTAGATTATCTAAGCACTAAGTACAACCCTACCCTGCTGAACATTCAAATCTTAGACCTCTATTTAGAGTTGCAAAGTCTCCATAATTAGGCTACTCAATTTTTATGGTAAAGGTACAAGCCAAGATGACTGTCATAAAGGATGTTATTTACCTAATCATATTTCCGTTATAGAAGATGATATATAAACCTACCTTCCATAGGATTCAAACCTTAGACCTCTATCTAGAGTTCTAAATTATTTACTATTAGGTCACTTAGATTGTATCTAATATATTTTTAAGTTATAAGGATAATTTGATAAATTTTCTTAAATAATAGATACTAACATATGATTATTAGGTCCAGAAGTGTAGACCAATTGGTTCATCCAAACCCCATAAGAGGGTGGAGGTCCATCAGGCCCTTCCTCAAGATTTTCACCGGATCCTCCAACAGGACGCCCTCCTATCTTTTGATCTCAACATTTTATTTTTATTTTACTGTTTCAATCGTAGTAGTATAGCCATAAGTACTAATGTATTTCACAATCTTCATAAATAATCTAGCAGTGAATGCTTCTCTTCTATGGATGTATTACCATATATGAACTATTCCTGTGAGGCATGTAAACCTAGGTAGAAGAATAAAACGTATTTTGATATGTTTCAGTGTAAAGAAGAAACAAGGTTGGATCTTTATTCTGTCTGCGTTTTGGAGACAATAAATCCCTCTCGTTATGGAAATATACCTTAAAAAAGTTTCAGGACTTTCGAGGATTAATGGTTTTAATTATGCATGGTATATTTTTAGACTCTGAATTGAACTGTATTCAAGGACTCATGGTTTAATTATTCTTTCTAGATTTTTGAAACTCTGAATTGGCTGTATTCAACACTAAAGTGTATCTGAGTATCATAACTTTCGAAGATCAGTGGTTTTAAATATGCATGTGATATTTTTAGAGCGAATGTCATTCGTTGTTAAATACACTGGTCTGAAGAAATTTCTTTAAAATGAGTTCAAGATTATACTCTTTCTTGAATAAAAAAACTCCATACTGTTTTGGAAAGTGGATTATATTCTTCAAACCATAAGTACACTTTCTATACCGTGCTAAAATGTTTGGAGTTAATGGTATGTTAGTTTATGAAACACTAAAGCTTATAATTAATAAAATATATAATTTAGGTTTTTTTTAGGGTAATTGGGTTAAAAAAAAAATTACTATTATGCTTATGTTTTCAAGGTAATTGGTTTATACTAAAAAATTATACCGTAATTTAAGAGTTTAATATTATATTAATATTTTTTTAAAATTTGAATGAATTTAATATTAAATTTAATATTATATTAATATTTTGTAAAGGTAAAGAAGTTAGAATCCCTGCAGGTAAATAGACATATAAGTGAAAAATATAAAACTTCAAAAAATAATTTGAGGACACTTCGAATCCCTGCTTGGTAAATGTATACACCATTTTAAATAAACATATAAGTGGAAACCATATGACTTCAAATGGTATGATGTGGAGAGTTAAAAAAATGGATTACTATAACAAAGACTTAAATCAAAGTAATATTTTTTAAAGTCAATCACTATGTTTTCCAATAGTAGTTAATAACATATATTTTTAATTACATATAGTAATCCATGAGGATTGGAAAAATTTGTTGGAATTAAAGAATTATATACAGGGGTGAAATATTTTTTTGGTTGAAGTAAGGTGAAGTATAATAGGTGGTATTATTGAGGTCACATTTTTTGATTTTGAATTTAGTAGCTTTGATAACAGTTCAACGGTTAAGGTGTCTCTACAAAATAAAGGTGTAATATTTGAATTTTAAAATAAAAACTTTTGAATGCTTGTATGGTTTTTGGGTAGTTATAGATTATACTAACCATTAAAATTAAAAGATATTTAAGAAATATGATAGAAGTTTTTCTCAATTGGTTATATGGGATTGAAACAGTTAATTTGTATTGCATTATCACCACATAGTGGTATATTATCCTTATATAACTTGGCAAGATTTGAACTTTGGTCTCCTTTTAAATGTTGAGGAATCTAATTGAGCTAATACCAACAGATAAGAAATATGATAAGAGTTAATGATCATTTATCAAAAAAATTGAGTCGTCAAAAGTTATACTAACTATTAAAATTAAATTTTAATCAAAAAAGTGATAGAAACTAATGACCATTCATTCAAAATTTTAATTTATTGCATAAAATAACTATTAATAAAATAAAAGTCTTCCATCCATTTTATCAATTAAAATGTCCTTACACTATAAAGCCTCTATTTCTACATATATTTTTAATATATTTTTAACTTATAAAAAATACTTTGATAAGAAAATTTAAATATTAAAAAGTATTATGTTATTAAGTTTTTTTTTTTTTTTACTATACACATATATTATTTTAATATATTTTTATGTTGTAAGAGGTCAAAGGGATAAAGTAGTTTTTAGCATTCATAAGGTCATAGGCCATATGAGACTCATATTTTTTACCCAATAAATGGTTATCCCCAATCATACTTTGGTTATCGAAGCATGGTGTACAACCCTACCCTCGATTATTAAAGCATGGCATACAACCCTACCCTACTCAACATTCAAATATTATACCTCTATTTAGACTTGTAAAGTCTCCAATAATATGAAAGAAAGTAAATCTGCTAGATGACTGAAATATGTTTTAGAAATGATAAAAATGAATACAATGTAGCTATGGAGGAAATGAACACTCCATGAATAATGCTACCTAATTACATTGCACCCATATCCAATATATTCAATATGGTTGACTTTATCTAAGCTATGCTCTATGATCTATGACAATAATACAATTATATAGAAAGATAGGTTCCTTAGCAAACACTCTATCTAGTTATGCAAGGGATAACTTGCACATGTACAACTTGCACATCAACACTCGTGCATTTATTACATTGTATGAAGAAACTAGGTAACTTCCTCTTTAAATAATCTAATGTCCTAAATATGTATCTTAGAAGGTACATTTACATGACCTAAATGATGTAATATAATCTATTTCTAACACCCCTATATTACATTATTTGGGTATTGAAGAATTTAGTCTTCAATGTGAATCTTCTTCAATTGAATAATCTTGGGATTGTTCATGTCCTTTTGTAAATATTTTATTGACGATTGAGTAGAACATGATACAATGAGTTCAAGATAATTTCCTTAAACTTAAGCACTACGCTTGTGTACTGTATTATTCTTAATAGAAAACTCAATATTGTTTTAAAAAATGGATTATATTCTTCAAACCATAAGTACACTTTCTATACTGTGCTAAAATATTTCGAGTTAAAGCTATGTTAGTTTATAAAACACAAAAGCTTGTAGGTTTCTTTTTAGGGTAGCTAGTTTACAGTAAAAGAATTGATTTATAGTAAAAAAAATTATGCCATACTTTAAAAGTTTATAAAGATGTCAAAATCCCTGCTTTAAAGTTATACATAAAAATATCTATATACATAAAGTTATACACTATATTAAATAAACTATAAGCGAAAACTATAAGACTTCAAATAATACGAAAATAATTTGAGGACAAATGTATACACCATTTTAAATAAACATAAGTGGAAACCATATGACGTCAAATGGTATCATGTAGTAAGATTTTTTAAAAGTCAATCACTATGTTTTCGCAAAGTAGTTAATAACATAAATTTTTAATTACATATAGAAATCAACGAGGATTGGAAAAATTAGTTGCAATTAAAGAATTGTACACAAGAATGAAAAGTTTAGATAGTGAAATATTTTTTTAGTTGAAGTAAGGTGAAGTATAACAGGTGGTATAATTGAGGTTACACTTGGCAATTTGAATTTAATATCTTTGATAACAGTTTAAGGTGTCTCTACAAAATAAAAGTGTAATATTTGAATCTTATAATAAAAACTTTTTAATGTTTGTATGGTTCAAGGGTAGTTATAAATTATATTAACCATTAAAATTAAAAGATATTTAAGAAAGATGATAGAAGTTTTCCTCAATTGATTTTATAGGATTGAAAAGGTTCCATATATATTACATCATCACCACATAGTGGTATTACAACAATATTTGATATTATCCTTGTATCACTTGGCAAGATTTGAATTTTGATCTCCTCTTTAAATGTTGAAGAATCTAACTGATTGAGCTAATACCACATGATAATAAAGATGTTAACCATTTATTAAAAATTGGAATCCTCATAAATTATACTAATTATTAAAATTAAATTTTAATTAAAAAAAGTGATAGAAACTAATAACCATTCATTCAAAATTTTAAATTATTGCATAAAATAACTGTTAATAAAATAAAAAATTTCAATCCATTTCTCCAACTAAAATGTCCTTACACTATAAAGCCTCTATTTCTATAATGTGCATAAATTTTTAAATATATTTTTAACTTATAAAAAATAGTCTGATAAGAAAATTTAAATATTAAAAAGTATTATATTATTAAGTTTTTTATTTTTACTATACAAATATATTCTTTTAATATATTTTTATGTTGTAAGATATCAAAGAGGTAAAGTAGTTTTGAACATTCATAAGGCCATAGGTCATATGAGACTCATATTGTTTACCCAGTAAATGGTTATCCCCAAACATACTTTGGTTATCAAATCATGGTGTACAAACCTACCCTAGATTATCTAAGCATTATGTACAACCCTACCCTGCTTAACATTGAAATATTAGACCTCTATTTAGAGTTGCAAAGTCTCCATAATTAGGCTACTCAATTTTTATGGTAAAGGTACAAGACAAGATGACTGTCATAAAGGATGTTGTTTACCTAACCATATTTTGGTTATAGAAGATGATATATAACCCTACCTTCCAGAGGATTCAAACCTTAGACCTCTATCTAGAGTTCTAAATTATTTACTATTAGGTCACTTAGATTGTATCTAATATATTTTTAAGTTATAAATATAATTTGATAAATTTTATTAAATAATAGATACTAACATATTATTATTAAGTTCTTTATTTCTAAATATGCATACATTTTAAATATGTTTTAAGTTGTAAGAAGGTTAATATATAGTAGTTTTTAATGTCCATGAGATCATATCCCATATAAGATGACATTCATGGAGGATGAAGTTTACCTAATTCATGGTCATGGTGTAGAACGGTACACATCACAAACCTTATACCTCTTACTTAGAGTTTCAAAGTCTTCATCATGGTGTATAATTTTTTAATCTTATCTATATATATATTTTTTGATATATAGAAGCAATGGTTACAATCATGATTTTTAGTAACTACTAGCACAGCTGGTAGGGTTCAAACTATCTACGAAGGCTCCCAGGACTTCCATCATCTCGGTACATGGTAACCCGACGTGAGATGGGGACCGTTGGACGCACAGGGGTTGCACTGTCGTCATCAATCTGGTGCACCACTCAGAAGAATTAGATCTAGGTGTAGACACCAAAACAGCACCAATCCGATTATGTGACTGCAAACACTGATCGCTTTGACACACACAGCCCCCAGGGCAGCCCTTAGAGGTTAAACAGTGGTCCTAACCACTTTTGTAGCAATTTTGGAAGGTCAGAAGGCAATTTGGCACATTCAGGCACCTTGCTCAATATCCGTCCCACCCAGGGACGAATTCAAATTGGGATCCGTCTCACCCAGGGACGAATTCTGAATTCGCTCTGGGTCAGGACGAATTCCAGGTTCAACGGGCAAAAAGAAAAATGGTGCCAAGTGGCAGTCGAGGACAGTCAATTAATGCCTCCTGCCTTGCATGCGCGTGTAGGTGGGCAGATTGGGCGTTAGAGGACTGTCACAAGGGCAGTCATGGAAGCCCAAGTCATGGAGGAGTCTCCTCCCTCTTGGGAAGGCATGGCCGCCACATGGCACCCATGCATGCCCCTCCAAAAGAGACCCCTTGGGTCTATAAAATGGTGAACTTTCTCACCCAAAGAGGACAAGTTGGAGGCATTTTCAAGCAACGAAGTGCTGCCAAATTGAATACCACATTTTACCCTTTTGATTCACCTCTTCCACATCCTTGATCTCTTTCGCAAGAGAGGTTATTGGGTGGCTATTGGAAGTGTGAATCCGGACCCAAAACCCGACATTTGACCACATTGATCTACCAATTCGTCGACAACCCATTACAAGAGATTTTGGGCCCATCCCAAGTGGATTGGTGCCGAAATCAAGTTCTAACGGTGGGCGGCCCGCCCGGGCGCCCCGCACTTCTTAGTTTCATTTTAATTTGTTCTTTTGTCACTTGTTTATATTCCATTCCATTTTATGCTGTTTAGATAGTTTATAATTTCGATTTCAGAATGTTTTGATCAAATCATATCATGTATTGTCGCTTTTGTTGTCCCCACTAACTTGCAGGTAGCGACGTCAAATTCCCATTGATGGAGGTCAAATTGGGGAAATCCGACCATCTGGGTCATCCCAAAATGCCCCCAATTAGCTAACCCCTATGTTTGCAGGTCTTTTGGAGATCCCGAGATGCGACATTTGGGCAGCATCACTTCGGCGCTTTGTCGTAGGCGAATTCGTCCTACCTGGGGACGAATTACAGTAGAATTCGTCCTGCCCAGGGACGAATTACAGTCGAATTCGAATCGACGGCATTTTTTCTGACTGTTTTGATGGCAGTGGCCCTCTGGTAATGTTCCCTGGTTCCTGTCAAACTTGCAAGTTGTTTAGAATCAGTTCATTCATCATTTTATTCAGTTTTATGCATACATCCTTCATCGTTTTTAGAGAACAAACGTTTCATATTTGCAGCAGGTGCTACTAACAATTTTGTTGTTTCTTTGAATGCAGGAGGAGCAGCAAGGATCAAGGATTCATCAACACCAGCGACGGCAACACTTTGGCCCGCCCATTTCAAATGTGGGCACGCGGAAGGAGGATCACTAAGTCATGATTGTAACCAAAACATTTTAATGCTCCTAGCCCCTAAAAATGGAGGAGGCATCTTTGTAACCGATATTGAGAGAGTATAAATAAAAGAGGGTTGTGCTTTCTATACTTTCTTTCTTTCGTCTCAATTCGTCTCTTTCCTTATTTCATGCATTTCAAATTCGTAGGACTTAAGCGTTCGTTTGATTTTGAATGCATCGCTTTAGTATTTCTTTTTGTTTCCGGAATCTCGTGCTTTCAGTGGCGATCACGGTGGGACTCTGTCCCCTGGTTTTTGAGATCAAGAAACTGATCAAAAATTTGTGTTTTTGTGCTCACAGGTACCATTTTTTCGAACTCTGACTGTTATTCGTCTTTGCCTGTGGCGAATACCTTACTGTAATTCGTCTGACCCTGAGACGAATTCTAATTCATCTCAGACAGGGACGAATTCTGTTCTGTAATTCGTCTCATCCAGGGATGAATTTTTGTCTATGCATTTTCAGGGCCGAGGATCAGAAACAACAAGTTTAGGCAGAGAAAAGGTAAGGGTCTTAAACTGTTCCTGTCATTTTCTGCTTTTTTGTTTCTATTTTCTATCAATTTTGCCTTCTTAAGGAAAGTAGTTGCTTCTGCCTGTTTTAATTTTTAATAAAAAGAACCACACACACATCACGTGGCATTTTTAAACCAAGGAGCTGGTCGTAAGACCCCAGCCCTTGATCAAGACCAACGGTGGGTTCATCACCACCTTGGCTTGATTTTTGCATCCATTTACCCCGATTGTCATTGTTGTTAGGCGTAAATCCTGATGAAAGCTGACCGAGTGTCGTTGGGGTGATTCCCAACGTGCGAGGATAAGTCTTCTATGGTAGGTGTCATTAACAGGACAATCCCCTTTCGTACCGCCTACGTACCACGTACCATCTGCTCTCACGTACCTATAGTTTCCCTCTCGTAAGGGCGGGTATATAGAGAGGTTGGTATATCGGCCTGGCAATGGTATATTGAAGGGGCGACCATTTATGGGAGTCATATGAGCCTTCATTATGCATTTAAACGTTCTTCAAAACTTTCAAAAACAAAACAAAATCATCAAAATGCACTAAAACCAGTCTAGGACACACCATTAATCTTTAAAAGAGATAATCACCGTTTGTGTATGTGTGTGTTCATTTCTGCTTAGTGTAACAAAAAAAAATCAAAAAATCATAAACAAAAAGATAAAAATCTGCTTAGCTTGTAGAAGAGCACCACAATGGTGTACACCCGTAGCCAAGCCCAATCAAGGGCAGAAGCTGTAGAAAGTGTACAAGGAGCGGGCACAAGTCACCTCCGCTTTAGCCCTAAGGACTTGGCCATACCGCCTTGGCGGTCTGGACTACAAGAGAGTCCACATCATTCCATGTCAAGGTGGAATTATAGGGACACCCCCTAGGGGACACGCCCATTCAGCATAGCCCCTTTCGGGAAGAAGCTTTACATGTGGCACTCAACGTAGATAGAAGACCGCCTTTAGAGGCTAGATATGAGTGGCCACCATGCAACGAAGTGCTAGAGAGGCACAGTGTCCATGAGGAGAGACAACGTGACTATGGCATCTCTCCTTTGCCTCCTATCATTGTTAGAACCGAAAGACAAAACCCAGAGCGCAGGGCTCTCCACACAGGGCGAGCTAACTCCACCCGCCCCTTTCACACCCATGAAAGGGAGTACGAGGAAGACCATCACATTCCTCGAGAGCAATATACAACATGGGAGCCTTGCGCTTCCGCACCTGCTAGATACCATGGTCACACATTGAGGCCAGAGCCTCAGGTAAATGCCGCCAACCTCGACAGAGGGAAGCGACCCATTGAAATCTCGGATCATCAAGACCGAGGCAAATACATAGGAGAAACATTCAAGCCTCCTAAGCCCAATATGGCAGACCAAATTGACCTGGCAGTCACCAGACATGCCACCCGCCAAGCCCAGATCACGCGGCTTGAGCAAGATCATCAGCAGTTAGAGCGCTTATACCGCCTTAACAAAGAGCGCATTCAGCGCCAAGCAGATGAGCTACTTTATAACTTACCTGAGAGGGTTCCAACCCCTCACACCCAAAAAGTGGAACCATATGAGAGGCATAATCCCTTGGTGCAGGATAGGTCTCCGCGACCTCGTCAAGCTTTGCCTCCGAGACCCCATAGACCTGAGAGGGAGGCCACTCCCCGAAACAATGATGGGTACCCTCCGCGGGGACCCACTCAGGGTCATAGGTCTCGCCTAGAGACTCCTCAGGAAGTTTACGAGGAGTATGAACAAGAAGTAGAGCGGGCTGAAATGCCCTATCAAGGCGGAGGGGTTGCTATCCGGCCACCCCTCCATAGGCCTCCAGTCTCCCATAACTCACAACGGGAGCAAACAAAAGAGGAAGAGATTAAATCTTCCGATGCATACAAAGCGCTGTTAGAGCATTTGGAGTCTATGGAAACCAAAGCTTCTGGGCCCCAAAAGCCCATGTTACGCCAACTCCGTAGTCATCCGGTGCATCCGTCAGTGCCCACACCTTCTTACCCCGAACATTTCAAGTTGCCTCAATTGGCAATCTTTAAGGGTGAAGAGGATGCTCAAGAGCATGTGACAAGATTCTTGAGCCAATGCTTTGGCATTCAGGATAATGATGCACTGTTGCTAAGGACATTCATAACCACATTCGTAGGCCCTACCTCGGATTGGTTCACCCAGTTGTCGAAGCACAACATAAATAACTTGGATCAATTAGTGGATGCGTTCCTTGAACGCTTCACCTTCAACACCAAGAAGAAGGCATCACTGAGTGACCTGGCCAGCCTCAGGCAATATGAGGAGGAGACAATGGCGGCCTACGGGAATCGATGGAGGGCTCTGCTTTCTAAGCTACCCTACCTTCCCCCTATGTCCGACCTCACACAAATGTTTTCACGAAGTTGTCTGAGATCAATCTCTGGGCTATTGCAGCTGCAACAATACGCCACCTTAGAAGAAGCTCTGGCGCAAGCCAGAGTTATCGAAGAGATCAAAATACAGGATGGCAAAATTGCCAAACCTAAAAAGAAAGAGTGGAACAAAAATACAAAGATAGGGACTACGCAACCAAAACCCGCTACGGTTAATCAAGTTGCGATAAATGTCCCTAAGCCTGCACAAGAAATACAACCTCAAAAGGCTAATTATCAGGCAATGCCTCCTAATAATTATGAAAGAGAAAATAAAAAATAGGAGCAAAATCAGCAACGTCACCCTAAGCGACAGTACACCCCTTATACGGAGTCTAGGGACTCCCTATTTGACCGCTTGTCAGCGGCAAATTTAATCACCCTTCCAGAGATCCAAACCATAGATCCTAACGCTCCCAAGCCTAAGGGATACAGAGAGGATTTGTATTGTAGGTTCCACAGGCGAAGGGGACATGACCTGAACGCATGCTGGAAATTCAAAGGATTAATACAAGACTTGATTGATAATAAAACATTGGCGGTGGACAACCCCATAGCGCCAAATAACCAGCAGATGGGGGTCTTCAAGGATCCCTTGCCTGCCCATGAGGCACAAGCAAAACCCCTTCAGGTCAATGAGGTGCGACAGAATTTCCCCATGCAAGGGTATGTGGGAATGATCAGCATAGTGACCAGGAACAAGAAATACCCAGGAGTTGCCCCCGAGGCAGCCACAAGAGAAGTTCCAGCAACGTCGCAACCTCAACAACACCCTGTGCAGTTACCTCCGCCTAGACCCGAGGTCACGATACGGACCAAACTCACGCAGAGTTTGCGGACCACGTCGGCTAGGCTCTCCATATATGAGCTCATACAACAATCAACGCCCCATCGGGAGGCTCTCATGGAGATTTTGAAAGCCATCGAGTTGCAGCCCCACGAAGCGAATTCCTTCAATAACTTTGTGGGACATGTAAAACGATGCACGGAGCCAGTCATTACCTTTCGAGAAGATGAAGTTAAATCAGTATCTGATGACATGGCAGATCCACCCCTGCACGTTATCATGCGGGTCAACGGGATCCCGTATAAGAGGGTGTTGGTAGACACTGGCTCGTCTAGTAACATCATTACTACAGCAACATTGAAACATCTGAAGCTGCCAGCCTCTCACATCACCGCTTCCACTTACACACTACGAGCATTCAACGATGCGATATGCTCGACAGTTGGCACAATTGTTCTACCCGTTCAGGTAGGACAAAAGACGATACCTACATTGTGCCATATTTTGGAAGGCGAGATGGCGTACAACATATTGCTAGGGCGACCATGGATCAGGGACATGAAGTGTGTCCCTTCGATAGCTCACCAATGTTTGAAGTATGCATTTGAAGGAGAAGTACATGTAGTCCCGACGGACTTAGAACCCTTCAAATATTGCAATGCGGTGCAGTTGATGCCGCAATCGACCCTCCCATCGACGCACTTGGATTTTTAGTTAAATCCATCTAGACAGGGTCCGATGCCACGAGCACCACTGGTGACTAATCCATCAAAACCCCAGCCAGGTGCATCTTCATCGTCCGCTCCTTCACTACCAATGCCACCTATCATGGCTAAATAGAAGGACAAAGGGAAACAAATCCTGGAAGAGGCTCAACCCCTGGAAGAGGCGCTGCCAACAATATCAACCATCTCAATAGAAGAGATACCTAGCACAATGGAAGCTGAGGCTCCTAGTCCACCCAACATGGAATGGACTCCGGAAGGGCTTCCGTTCCCTCCCTCTCAATCACCAACAATTATTGTTGAAATGGCCAACACGGGCCTGGGGGAGTATCTAGTGCGGAATGTTGTAGCAACGCCCATGCTAGAGTCAGTGCAAGACATGGGGAGACCTCACCTCCCCATCGGGATAGTTGTTCCTTTAGGCTACCCATCGAACTAGACCAATTTTGTGTATGGGGGCCTTGACCATGGTGTTGAGCCATGCATGCAAAAGGACGAGGATGAAGAGCCTTTTGTAGGAGATGTCAACTATCTGTCTAACCCAGACTTTGCTCTGAAATATCTTGGCCAATGCAATTGGCATGGATACGGGCTAGGCAGGTATGAGCAAGGAGTGCGTGTCCTTTGCCAGCCAAGATACCAAATGCCTTATGACAAGTCGGGAGTAGGGTTCAACCACCCCCTGCCCTTAGACATCTTGGTGGAAAACATGCAAGGCCTAGGAATAGGCAACAAGGGTGGATTGGCATCGGATCCTTATGCCAACCCAAACACAACATATACATTGGGAGATTACCTCCCATGGTCAACAACCACCCTTGGTAACATCAATAACCCTTCTCCTTTGCTAGAGAGAGGTGAAAGTTCGGGAACTCACTTTCAAGGAGAGCATAAATAGTGTCTAGAAGGATCTTCGAAGGATGAAGCAGAACATGAACCAGTGTCATATGTTCCCTTCGGATCCGATAGTGATCACTCATGAGAGGTTCCCATGAATAACTGGCAAGAGATATTTTTGAAACTGTTCCCTCTAGAGGCTCCAATCGAGCCAGTGTTGTGTCAAGAGAATCAGGTCCCCCCACGGAGCGTGGACCAACAACAATGGGACCAGATTAATTTGCTAGAACAAGGTGAGCCCTTAATCTCGCAAGCAGTTGTTGAAGAAAATGAACATTTTTGGATCTCCGACAGTGATTCGAAAGATGAAACTGAGATGGCCTATCTCAACCACATGCGACAAATGCAACAAAGGCAACAAATGCAACAACGACGTCCCTTGGAGATTGATGACTTATTTGCATAGATGGGCATACTTCCAGGGCATGAGTGGTACGTAGACCCAGCAGGGTGGGACCAAGTGTTGGATCCATGGCTCCAAGTTTACGATGAGCAACGTCCACCCCGAGACCCTATAATGACATCAGTGCCGAGGGAAGACCCTGTCTTCCTATCAGCACATAGGGCCGATCCATTCATGCCAGTACCTACAGAACCAGATCCAAACACAGAGAACATCCAGAATGTTTGAGTCATCACACCCATGGTAATGGAGACCAAGTTCATTTCATCCACATGATCTCCATTGACTTGACCGCACCCATCCACAATCCGGCCGATCCAACATGGTCCTTGCATCTAGACATAGATGCCATCGACTGGGATCACGTCAATTCACCTCCATCCCCATCAGAGTACTGGCCTTTCGATAAAATGCCTCATTTTACCCTAGGGACAACTCAGGATATCTTTCAGGTTGAAGAGGAACCCGAGGTTCCCAACGCAGATTTAAACTCAGCTACTGATATCCATTTGATCCCAACTCCACATCAGTTGGAGGACGGATCCCACATGTCGGTCGAGGAGACGACTGACGTAGACATCGGCTTAGATCCAATGAATCCATAGATTATCAAGCTGGGGGTAAGCTTATCCCCTGAAGAGCAAGCCGACTACATTGCCCTTCTCAAAGAGAAGAAGGAGGTTTTTGCATGGTCATACGAGAGACATGCCGGGGCTAGATCCGTAGCTAGTCATGCATAATCTAACGCTTGATCCGACAATCAAGCCAGTTAAGCAAAAACTACGTAAGATGCACCCAACAGTGGCCTTGATGGTCAAAGATGAATTGCAAAAGCTGTTGGATGCACAGTTTGTCATCTACGTGGATTATCCGCCATGGTTGTCCAACATGGTGCCCATCAAAAAGCTCGACGGGAGGATTCGCATATGCACTAATTTTTGAGATCTAAACAAAGCGAGTCCTAAGGATGATTTCCCCTTGCCCAAGCATCGACGCGTTGGTAGACGCTACAGCAGGTCACGAAATGCTATCCCTCATGGATGGTTTCTCGAGATACAATCAGATTCGTATCAATCTCGAGGATCAACTAAAAATGGCGTTCACAATGCCTTGGGGGACATTTTGTTATAAGGTCATGCCTTTTGGCCTTAAAAATGCTGGCGCCACCTACCAACGTGCCATGACGTACATCTTCCATGATTACATGCATAAAACTTTGGAAGATTACATGGATGATTTGTTAGCCAAGTCTCTTTTGCGCTCAGATCATCTCGATGACTTAAGCAAGATCCTCGATCGCCTCATGGAGCATAAAGTCAGACTGAATCCCAAGAAGTGCGTATTTGGCATCACATCTGGAAAACTCTTGGGTTTCATAGTCTCAAAGCGAGGCATCGAGGTGGACCCAAAGAAAGTCAAGGCAATCCTTGAAATGGTTCCCCCAACTACCATTAAGCAGCTCAAAAGTCTACAGGGAAAGGTCACGTCAATCAAGCGCTTCATAGCGCAACTATCTGACAAGTGCCGACCCATGAACAAATTATTGCACAAGGGGGTTGCATTTCACTGGGATGACGAGTGCCAGTCAGCCTTTGATGACATCAAACAATACTTGGCTTCGCCACCAATATTGGCACCACCTAGACCAGGAGTGTCATTCTACTTATACATCTCAGCTATCGAGGTGGCACTGGGCGCCATGCTGGCCTAGAAGAATGAACTTCACAAAGAATAGGCTACTTACTATCTTAGCCGCACCCTGGTCAGTTATGAACTTAACTATGCATACGTCGAGAAACTCTGCTTGGCAGTGGTGTTTGCTACCAAAAAGCTATGCCACTACATGCTGAGCAACACTACGTATGTTGTGTCTAAGGAGAATCCATTGCGATACATGATGAGTCATACTTATCATAGTAGTCGCACGGCGAAATGGATCATGTTGTTGACAGAATTTGACATAGAGTTTATCGGACAGAAATCTATCAAAGGACAAGTCATAGCCGATCAACTAGCAGAGGCTCCTCTTGAAGACGATCAGCCTCTAGTCATAGAACTACCCGATGATGGGGTCTTCCATGTCTCAGAATCGCTAGATTCTGATGAGCCTGAGTCACAAGCTGACATAACCCTATTTTTTGATGGTTCTAAATGTGAGCAAGGTGGTGGCATGGGAATAGTATTCTTCACACCGTAGGGCGCTCCAATGCCCCTGTCATTTAAATTAAATTTCCCATGCACCAACAATAATGCAGAGTATGAAGCCTTGCTCATAGGTCTTCAGACAACAATCACCATGAACATCAAATGACTGAACATCTTTGGTGATTCGTTGTTAATTGTCAATCAAGTCAAAGGGGTATTCCAATGCAAATGCCCAGTTCTGCAGGCTTATAAAGCCCTTGTGGACAAATTCTTGGCAAAACTTGAGTGGTATGACATCGAGGCACTCCCTCGATCATCGAATCATTTTGCGGACACAATGGCCTCCTTGGGGTCACTAATCCCGCAAGACCTTTCCGGTGATATGACAACCATTCAAGTCAAAACCCTATCGCAATCCGTGATGGAGCGTGCAAGCTCTGACTTGATGCCAGGAATCCACATGATCCAGATTGAACCATCCTCGGATAAGTTCTCTCGAATCCATGATCATCTGAAACATGCCAACTGGGGGTCCTTGTTTTCCCCTACTCCCATTA
Source organism: Wollemia nobilis (assembly GCA_028583015.1). Taxonomy (NCBI): domain Eukaryota; kingdom Viridiplantae; phylum Streptophyta; class Pinopsida; order Araucariales; family Araucariaceae; genus Wollemia; species Wollemia nobilis. The sequence continues at coordinate 1,063,155 of JAQPPZ010004836.1, read as the reverse complement.
ATAGCAACACAACGCTATTCTTACAAGTTCTATCCCACTCAACGTTTGCTAGGGATGAACTTCAAGAGGGATTGGTTGTTCATACTATCGAGGTTTTCGATCAACAGGACTGGTATTTACCCATTAGAGACTACCTCAAGTTAGGTAATCTCCCGCTTGGATTGACACATGCCACAAAATGAGCATTCAAGCAGAAAGCGGCTAAGTATGTCTTGATAGGAGACATTTTGTACCGTCGCAGCTATGAAGGAATCCTCCTTCGTTGCTTGGACCAACAAGAGTCCACTTGGGCAGTCGCCCAAGCGCATGATGGTACATGTGGTGGCCACTTCGAGTGGTATGGCCATCGCAAAGCGCATTCTTCGCATGGGCTATTATTGGCCATCTTTAGAGCGAGATTGTTGCGCATATGTCAGGAAGTGCGTGAAGTGTCAACACCATGCCAATTTGATGCATGTACCTTCCCAGGCCTTGCAGACAGTCCAGTCCGCTTGGCCATTTTTGTAGTGGGGCTTCGATCTAATTGGAAAGATCTCCCCTGCATCGTCAGGCCATCACACGTTTATCATAACGGCCACAGAGTATTTTACCAAGTGGGTGGAAGCAGTTCCGCTTACCTCTACGATAGGACCCCGCATTGTGGAGTTCATTTTGCATAACATCATATGTCATTTTGGTATTCCATCCAAAATAGTCTCGGATAATGGGACACCATTCAAGAACAAAGACGTGCGTGCTTTGACCACAAAGTACAAAATTCAGCATAGTTTTTTGACACCCTATTATCCGTAGGCGAATGGGCAAGCAGAAGCGTCAAACAAAATGCTAGTTGCCATCCTTAAAAATACGGTCACAGACAGTCATAAGGATTGGCACATCCAAATCCCACTTGCCCTATGGGCTTATCGCACTAGCATTCGGACGCCCACTGGGGCCACTCCATTTTTGCTCGTGTATGGCTCCGAGGCAGTCATGCCTCTCGAGTTGGAAATTCCTTCCCTACGCATATCAATGCAAGAGTTCATCGATGATGATGCTGCATGGCAGGCCCGGTTAGACCAGCTTACGTTGCTTGACGAACGACGCGTTAATGCTCTCGAGCATTTACGTATCTATCAAGAGCGACTTAAGAAAGCTTACAACATGAAAGTTCACCTGAGGGACTTTCGGGTTGGTGATTTGGTTTTGAAGGAAAACCAATAGAACTCTAGTTTGTCATCCCACCTAAGGGACAAATTCATGGCAAATTGGATAGGTCCATATGTCATTGATAGCAAAATAGGACCCGAGACATACCGGCTAGCTTCTCTTGATGGAATCAAGGAAATAGAACCCTTGAATATCAGTCATTTGTGACCATTCCACATCTAAGAGAGCCATATCCCAAAAATGCTCCAAGGATTCATATAATCGCTTGGTCAATCCCAAAAATGCTCCAAGGATTCATATAATCGCTTGGTCAATCCCAAAAATGCTCCAAGGATTCCTATAATCGCTTGGTCAATCCCAAAAATGCTCCAAGGATTCCTATAATCGCTTGGTCAATCCCAAAAATGCTCCAAGGATTCCTACAATCGCTTGGTCAATCCCAAAAATGCTCCAAGGATTCCTATAATCGCTTGGTCAATCCCAAAAATGCTCCAAGGATTCCTATAATCGCTTGGTCAATCCCAAAATGCTCCAAGGATTCCCACAATCGCTTGGTCAAAAATAAGAAAATCCAAAAATCATCAAAAACAACAAAAATTTGCATCTCATTTCCAGGCATGCTCAAATTCATCAATAAAAAGCTCTTCTCACATCTCATCTTCATATTCACAAAAATCAATCCATCAAAAATACAAAAATATATAGCTGCATTAAGCATCGCATCCATACATTGCATATTTGTGGTCGTACAGGTCAAAGGCACCATAGGCTGTAATTGCTCTGCTAGTCCATCTTGTTCCACATTTTTCCATTTTATAAGCAATCCAAAAAACAACAAAAACACGCCATTTACTGCTTTTTACCACACTAAAGTCAGTTGTCTTCGAATGTATCAAGAGTTTTCATCTTTCAGTCATAATTTTGCTTTCTAGCCACGTACTGTACCAAGTCAGACAGATTTTACGAAGGTAGAGTTCTACTTGAATCACACCTTGTTACGTAGCATCCCAACACAAATTAAAACACATAAAAATTCCCAAGTTGTGTGAACGAAAGATGAAACCTGCACAGTAATCCAGGTCACCATAAGCGAAACGGTTATCTTGCTCATCCCCCTGTGCAAATGACCCAAAGAATGCTGAGAGTTGGCAAAAGGACAAGCATCTTCCCTACCCAATTCCCCAAGAATCCCAAGTTCTCAATAGTTGCAAAACATCAAAAATTTGCAAAAGTCAAAACACCAAAATTTGATATCCCAGAGTGCATACATCAAAAAGCACATACAATAGTGATTCTTATCACTCGAATCCAAATCCCTTGCTCAAAAGAAAAATATATAAAAATAAATAGTGATTTTTATCACTACCAACGAGCAAGTATCCCAATACAATAGAAGAAAAGAAGGGAGTCGAACTTGAATCCCTGGAACTCTCAGCATTTCGACAGGTCATGAGGCAAGCCTCAGTACCGGTTTGGTTGATAGCCTATCGGTCACTGGCGGTAAACTTCCCGCATGACGATATATCTGTCACATTAACTTGTGTACAGATCAATGTTTGCATGTGGATGAGCTAGCTTATGGTATCCTAGATAGCACCGCAGATTAATCCGACTAAATACAATAAAGGAGTTAGTGGAGCTAATTAGGTGATCCTCGGTACAGGTTTGGTTGACAGCCTATCCGGCACTGGTGGTATCCTGACAAATACCACATAAATGAACTCAATTGCACACACAGGGATGTGAAATAGCTTGGTCAAAGACAAGTCCGATTCATACCTTGTTCAAAAGTCTTGTAAGATAAAGTACAGTCGTGGCTAGTGAGTTAAAACCGTCTGAGTCTCAGAAAACCTTAGCTACATTTCTAAACCAACTGCGCTACTTTTCATCCTTGCAATACCATCAAAAAATACAAAAAAAAACCACATGTATACATGCAAAGTCATTTACCACAACAATCGCCTAACAACAAAATCACAAAGTCCTAAACAGTCTATGGTGCCCTAACCAAACAACACAAATTCAATTCATCCATTACATTTTGCATATCACATATACATCAAAAACATTTGCATTCATCATAACATATGCATCCATCAAAATAAATTAACATGCATACATCCATACTCATCACTCATCGTGCATAAAATCAAATCATCACTCGCATAAACAAAATAAAGTCATCTGTATATATCATCAAAAATGCCCGTAGGCTACAATAACCGGTCATCTGACCCCGCACAATCCAAAAGCTCAAAAACCCCCAAGCCTAGGGCGTCGGCCACCATGATCATGCAGGATCGGTGCGACAGGAACTACCCCCGTGGTGTGGGTCCTATGGGACCCCTCGGGTGGCTGTCGCTAGCCCCCGCATCATGCCTACTCGCCCCCCTCATCTAGTCGCCTACATCGAGAGGATGCTGACTGCTCAGTCTCACTCCCTCTCGAGCGGCATGATGATCCACCTATGCTGAATGTAGGGACCCACCCACCAAGGCGGCTAATCTCTACCTCCAGCTCTAACCGCTACCGCAATGACTCCATCTCTCACTGGCGATACGTCACCAAGTTCTCCTCGCACCATGCCAAAGCCCTATCCCTCTCTACCAGCTACGTCCATAAGAGATCCCTCTCTCGTGCCGCATCAGTACCCCCATCCCATCGATGAGAAGCAGCTAATGCATTCTCTCACTCTGCCAACTACATCCGTAGGAGATCCCTCTCCTGCAGAGCTTCCCCCAACTCCTCATCGTGCCTTCGTAGCAACCCCTCCAACCATGCAATCTCAGCATGTAACCCTACATCCACATTCGTCGCATCTACCCGAGGCATGGGCATCTCTAGAATAGCAGCCTGCTCTGGCTCCCACTGCTCCGTGATGTCCTACATCTCCGACTGATCCGGAGCCCCAAGATCCGCATCCATACCATCCACCTCTACCATCTTCGCATCCTCCAACGGAGCTCCCCAATCATCACCTGGTGCCTCGGCACCCTCCTCACCTACGATAGCTGCCCCCGTGCCTCCCAATGGCCCCTCTCCTCGCCATCATCGTAGTACCCACCATGAGTCATACTCAGCGGTAGTCCCGACGTCATCCACGTCTGGGACATCGATCATCACATCTGAATCCTCGCCTAGTGGCACGATGACCGATCGGTCTAGAGTCCTCTCATCCCCCTATGTCGATAGACCACGGGCTCACCAGGCAACCCCTGGCGCACCCCAAACTATCGGGTCACCCGGCTGTACGAGAAGAACTCATGCTCGGTCCCGTGTCACCCAATCAGCCATCGCTCTCTGCGTACCCATCGGAGCCACTCTCCAGCCTCCGGCTAGGCTGGACAGTCCCGATAAGGGCGCCAAACCACCTCCCCTAGAGTAAGCCGAGAGAAGGTATCGGCATAGTGCCCTACGACACCTGCCCACCGTCGACTCTACCCCTGCTCCTCGGACCATCGCCATAGAACTGCATAACCTATCTCCCTATCCTCCATCTCCGCCCGAGTCATCCATGGTAACCCGGTTGGCCTCTCCACTGCTATGTGCTGCCAAGCCCAGCACTGCAACAAGTAGCTACAACTAATCCCCTTCCGCTGCCGACAGCGGACCTCATACAGCTCCCCATAGAGCTGTGCCAATAGTGTCTGTCCCCATCTCATAATAAGCGGTGCCTCTGTCGGGCACTCTACCAACTGCCAAACCAAATCCAGTAGGTTCCATGGGAACCTCGTGCCTGACGAGTCAGGTAACAACATGTTGGACATGAGGCCCATAAGGAATGCGTGCCTCACGCCCAACACCCCCCTCTCCAGCCACCATCGGACCAAAATCTCGCCAATCTGGCAGTCACCCTCTCCCTCTCTAGTGGATCCTCCACACCCAGCTCCTCCCCATGCCCGAAGCATCTCGTCAATACAGCTGTCCACTGATCACGCGATGATGTCCTGATCGGCAGTCCATCTATCGAAATCCGTAGAAGCCGATAGATATCCTCCAAGGTAATAGTCATCTCCCTTGTTGGGAGATGGAAGGTGTTGGTCCACGGATCCCAAAGATTGATCAGGGCCATCAAATAGGCCTGATCCATGACCATAGGCTCCAGTCGAGCCACCTACTTGAGCCCAAGGGCATCAAGCCACTCCCAGTTAGCTACAGTCGGCCCCCTCGCTTAGTAAAAGTAGTGGGTACACGGTACCGGCTCCTAACAACCTACAAAAGAAAACAATTCAAAAACATTAAAATCATGGAAAAGAACTGTACAACAATAACATAAATATACAACATTGCCTACCAATGTACAACAAAAAACAAACATAAAAATTCAAAAAAAAAAAAAAAAAAAAATTTAGTTCTAGAGTTTCTAATCCTAACTGATAAATTCCAAAAATAAAACAAAACAAAATTAAAAAATTAATTTTTTAGTCTTAGGGTTTCTAATCCTAATCGATTAATTTAAAAATAGAACAAAAAATTCAAAAAACAACAAATATTAAGTCTTAGGGTTTTATGTTCCGTTTATCCTAGGGTTTAGCTATAAGGAAAATAAAAATTCTCTCCCTAGGTTTTGCGCTACGTTTAGTTGTACACTAAGTCTTAGTTGTCTTCAACTCAGTTTTAGGGTTTAAGTTTTAAAATTTTGAAAAACATCATCACAAAAATAATTAAACAAAACACTTGCAGTTTTAAAACAAAAGTAATAATTCTAGGGAGCACTTACTGGTCTCGCTTCGGCTCCGCCGCTCGACCCGGTTTGTGCACTCATGATGTCAGGAGAAATTCAGCAGCGCTTCGCTTCGCAGAATTAACCTCCTTCTCCCCAGAGCTCCAAATCGCAAGAAAAATCAGATGCAAATGAGCCCAAACCCTAGATTTGGCCTTTAAATAGGCCTTTTGAGCTTAAATTCATCCTCCCTTGGGATGAGCGCTCTGGTTAGCGCTCGTCCCACCCTAGGACGAATTCTAAGCTGGTATTCGTCCCACCCTGGGATGAATTCAGGCCAAAAATTTCAAAAAACATCAAAAATTGAACAAAAATGCACTAAAATAGCTAATAAACTTGCCCGATGAGAGTGCTGTTGCACTTGACATCCCGGGCATGCAAAACCGACGTTGGGGTCACGAATTGTCACTATCCTACTCCCTAAGAAGGCTACTTTAGCCGGACCGCTCCACGGGAGGACGGATTTTTGCCAATTTCAGCTCCAAAAAGCGTCGCAAAAAGGGTTACCACCCACCAAAAATAGGTCTAAATGTCAGAAAATTGCACATGCTTAAACGCTAAACCATCTAAGGGCACCCTTGCAAAAGTCATCTTGGGTCAAGCGACTCGTCGCTTTTCTCACGAAGGTCATTCCCTCATCGATTCGTCGCTTGAGGGGGTAGTCACACTTAGTCACCAATCAGCAAACACACACCCAATTAAGGAAAACGACATGCATTCAAAGAATCATTGACAAAGACAATTACGCTCCTGCTTGGGGCAGTAAACAAGCAACAATCACAATCTGATCAAATCACTTGGCATTTCGTGAATCATGAACTCAAGGTTATCACAGACAAAAGGTTGCGCCCTTTGCCTATTCATGACTGATCAATGTCCAAGATCAAGTAACACCTCACCGAAAAAGGTTAACACTTGAATTGAGGATTCAAGAATGCATGCCCTTTCCATACTTGGGGCATCAACAGTTGGTTAGGTTACTAAGAAACCCTAATCATTAGTGCTTTGGTTATCTATTTTTGCTCGACGTCTGCGCCATGCACAACGCATCCCAAAAAGGGGCATCTGTAGACACCAAAACAACACCAATCCGATTATGTGACTGCAAACACTGATCGCTTTGACACACACAGCCCCCAGGGCAGCCCTCAGAGGTTAAACAAGTGGTCCTAACCACTTTTGTAGCAATTTTGGAAGGTCGAAGGCAATTTGGCACATTCAGGCACCTTGCTCAGTATCCGTCCCACCCAGGGACGAATTCAAATTGGGATCCGTCTCACCCAGGGACGAATTCTGAATTCGCTCTGGGTCAGGACGAATTCCAGGTTTAACGGGAAAAAATAAAAATTGCGCCAAGTGGCAGCCGAGGACAATCAATTAATGCCTCCTGCCTTGCATGCGCGTGTAGGTGGGCAGATTGGGCGTTAGAGGACTGTCACAAGGGCGTTCATGGAAGCCCAAGTCATGGAGGAGTCTCCTCCCTCTTGGGAAGGCATGGCCGCCACATGGCACCCCTGCATGCCCCTCCAAAAGAGACCCCTTGGGTCTATAAAATGGTGAACTTTCTCACCCAAAAAGAGGACAAGTTGGAGGCATTTTCAAGCAACGAAGTGCTGCCAAATTGAATACCACATTTTACCCTTTTGATTCACCTCTTCCACATCCTTGATCTCTTTCGCAAGAGAGGTTATTGGGTGGCTATTGGAAGTGTGAATCCGGACCCAAAACCCGACATTTGACCACATTGATCTACCAATTCGCCGACAACCCATTACAAGAGATTTTGGGCCCATCCCGAGTGGATTGGTGCCGAAATCAGGTTCTAACGGTGGGCGGCCCGCCCGGCGCCCCGCACTTCTTAGTTTCATTTTAATTTGTTCTTTTGTCACTTGTTTATATTCCATTCCATTTTATGCTGTTTAGATAGTTTATAATTTCGATTTCAGAATGTTTTGATCAAATCATATCATGTATTGTCGCTTTTGTTGTCCCCACTAACTTGCAGGTAGCGACGTCAAATTCCCGTTGATGGAGGTCAAATTGGGGAAATCCGACCATCTGGGTCATCCCAAAATGCCCCCAATTAGCTAACCCCTATGTTTGCAGGTCTTTTGGAGATCCCGAGACGCGACATTTGGGCAGCATCACTTCGGCGCTTTGTCGCAGGCGAATTCGTCCTACCCGGGGACGAATTACAGTAGAATTCGTCCTGACCAGGGACGAATTACAGTCGAATTCAAATCGACGGCATTTTTTCGACTGTTTTGATGGCAGTGGCCCTCTGGTAATGTTCCCTGGTTCTCGTCAAACTTGCAAGTTGGTTTAGAATCAGTTCATTCATCATTTTAATCAATCTTATGCATGCATCCTCCATCGTTTTTAGAGAACAAACGTTTCATATTTTGTCACAGGTGCTACTAACAATTTTGTTGTTTCTTTGAACGCAGGAGGAGCAGCAAGGATCAAGGATTCATCAACACCAGCGACGGCAACACTTTGGCCCGCCCATTTCAAATGTGGGCACGCGGAAGGAGGAACACTAAGTCATGATTGTAACCAAAACTCATTTTAACGCTCCTAGCCCCTGAAAAGGGAGGAGGCGTCTTTGTAACCGATATTGAGAGAGTATAAATAAAAAGGGTTGTGCTTTCTATACCTTTCTTTTATCTCAGTTCAATTCGTCTCTTTCATTTCATGCATTTCACGTTTTAGGACTTAAGCGTTCATTTGATTTTGAATGCGTCACATTAGTGTTTCTTTTTGTTTTCGGAATCTCGTGCTTTCACTGGGCTGCTTGTCTATGCATGGGCAAGCCCGTGGGATTGGAACCTAGGTCTCCTCTCGGTAAGCGCCCCAACTTACCAATCCACCTAGACCCATGGACCAATCTTATCTATATTTTAGCTCAAGCCCTAAGATAAGGTAGTCAACCTTTGAGTATTAAGGTTAGGATTAATGTCGATTTAGTCTATAAATATAAAGTCTTGTTGTAGTTAAAATCTATTTTCACATTCAAAATTTAGTTGTCTTTATTGTGTATACGAGACTTCACATTCTATAAATGTATAGGATTTGTATTTATTTAGAATCTAGAATCTGCATCTTATATTTTTTATTTTCTAACATTGAATCTGAATTATTGTTTGTAGTGGATGTTTACTTTTCTGCATTATTGAATTGTTACTATTATTACTATATTTTTAGAAGTTATTTCATTGCAAATGATATCAAAGCACTGATATTGGCTCCCTATATTAGTGTAAAAATATGGTATAAATACATGGTATGAATCAATCTAGTATTTCAAAAAATAAATTTGCTTCCTATCACCTAGTAACTTTTCATCAAAATATTAAATACTTAAGATTTTGATGCATTTTTTTATAATATTTTATTAGGTGTATTGGGAACTTTGTAGGAGACCCATATTTCATTGTGATCATTTCTTCAAGTTGGTCAAGATAAGGGTGTCTCTATCAATAGTTTTTAAAGTTAGGTGCGTCAAGATCCTTGTGGGAGATATATGTCATAACGATCCTATCATTAGATCGATCAAAGTAAGAGGTATTTCTCAAAATACTTTTTCAATAGTGCTCCAAAGGATTCTGTTAGGATTTTTCATTTTTCCTGAATGTATGGATAAACTTGCTACTTCTATTATTTGGTTGTAAATCAATGACTAATTGTAGCACATTAATGTGTACATGAGCAAAAAAGAAGCATCAACCTAAAAATATTTGTAATCATCACACAATTCCTTCAAATATTAATAGTTTTGATAATCATACTTAATTATTTTAAAATACAATGGCTTAACCTCATCCCAAGATTTCACCTCTTGCATCAACTCCTCCCAACACTCCTCCAAGTTGTAATGCTCTTTCCAATACCATTGAACCTAGTCTATCATCATTTTTTATGAATTATGAAAAACAAGTTAAATCTATTATTGAATCTCACAAAAAAGTAAATAAGATCATAGATATCATCCAAGTCCATCTCAATATTACCTTTAATGAGCATTTACTTCACCAAGAGTTTGAAAAGTCATTGGGAAATAACCATAGGACATGCATTTAGCACCAAATCTAAAGGAACACTAGTATCAAGACACAAGCATCTACCTACAACTATTATTTGGTCATAGACTTGTAGCTTTTCATGATAGTCACTTGGATCCCTATACAACTAGAGGCCCTATTCTAGGTATGCTTGTTTTTAACTTAGGATTGGTTACTGATGTTGATCCCTTAATAGGAAAATATTTTAGTTTCCTTTATTTTTTCTCATGATGTTCTTATTTCATGCATGATCATCCCCATATTCAAGGGTGTCAATCATAATAGGTATCTAACCAATATGGATAGCATCATCTGTTTATGCCATGTTCATAAAAAATGGTTTTTTTATATTTATTGCTACTAAATTGGAAACCCATGCTCATCAATGGTTGTTATAAGATCTTTGCTAACATGAGAACTCTCTTTCATGGTCTAACTTTAAATTTCTCTATTATTTTGAAAGAGTATATTCCACATCATATACAATCTATTTGATGCAAATAAAGCAAACAAAATATTTTGAGGATTATTACACAAAATTCAAAAGTTTGTTCATGTAGACCTATAATTGAATCTAGAAATAGTGGTATCATCCTTTTTACATATCTTTAAGGGTGATTTTTTTTAGGAAATTTGACATGCGTAATACATACACCCTTAAGGATGCTAGATGTGTAGCTCTAGAAATAGAAAATAGCTTCAATTGTCTCATTCCTAATATTGATTTGATTTTAACCCTCAATGACCTTACTTTAATAGATATAATATTCAACACTCAATCCCTGTTTTAAATTTATACATAAAAAAATCCATGTAGGTAAATTTATACACTATATTAATTAAATATACTATAAGTGAAAACTATAAGACTTGAGGTGGGTACTATCAAAGGGGTTCTATTCAACGGTGGCACAGGGTTTGTTTTAGAAAATGGAAAGTTGTCATTCCTAGGTCTGATTGCTTCAGTATGACTCACCAGGCCTGCCCTCACTTCCCCCATGATCATAACATCCCAGATAATATTTTTAATATTAATCATGGCACTTCCCCTAGTCATGTCCATATTGGTGATTGCCACACCTTCGGTTTCTTCGTGCTTCAGTAGGAAGTCATCATGTCCTTGATTACCATTGATCCTCGCACTAAGGAAATCAAGTTTCCCAACGTACCCCGCTATGTGTGTCTATCATCACTCTCGTTGTTTAAATATTCAAGCATCATGGCATAAATGACTTGGCATACCTCCCCCTCTAAGAGTGGGACCATAAAATTCATTTTTCCTCAAGTCCAACCAATCAGATGTGGCCATTCCCTCCTCCAAGTCCCCATCCAACCGACTTTCATCACCAAAGTCCATCTTGCTTTTATACCGAGAAACCATTGGAATCATAACTAGCTTAGACACCCATGTGATTACCCTGCTTCATATTTTAATTCCAATCATGTCATTTTCTACAGACGCCTCAAAATTTCCCTACTTGAAGCATTGGCCAGTGAACCCTCCTCTACCCACATTTACTCCCCTCTACAAACGATGGTCATAATTGAACCTGATACACTTAGTCTAGAGACGATATCCAAATTTTTTTTATCAACCATGGCTTCATTCCCTTACTTAAGAAGTTTAGGAGGTATGAAGAGGTAATCATAAAAGACTTTGCCAATACTTGAACCAATTGGTAAGTCCTGGTTAGGGGAATGAAATTCACTATCTCTCCCGATCTGTTGGCAGAGGTTGCCGAGCTTCCTAATGAGGGCTTCAAGCTCCATAGAGATAATCACACCATTCAAGAGGAGCTGGATTATTTCATGGACAAAGGGAAGAAATTGGTGAGAGATAATAAAGGTATCATTCAGGAGAAGCTTCCTTATCCATGGTGCAGGGTCCTGATTCTTGTTATGTAGTACATTATGGTGGAAAATGTTGATGAGTTGTTGAGAATTTTCCACCTGCCTTTCTCAACGTTCTTTGGGATGTCAAATAAGTCAAAGTTCCTGAGTATCTATGATGCTGTATTGAGGTTTCTATTGAAAACTATCAGAAGAGGGAATATTCTCAAATTAAACACCAAGGCTTGTTCTTGGTCATTTATGACCATATGTTGCAGAAGATAGCTTCTAAGGTGGATTGGAACCATCTCATGTGCATTTATGAGGATCTCACTGAGGTGGAGATGGTGATGAAAAGTTGCAGCTCCAACAACCATAGAAGCAAGAGAAACTCTAGAGGGAAACGAAAGAGCCTCGACTAGCTCACCTCTGAGAGCACCTTTCCTATTCAGGACCATTCCATTATGGATGTGAAAGTTTTATCCACATTCGAGCACAATCCTTCTGAGATTCTTACAGAGATGTTGGAGAACATCTACCAAACCCAATTGAAGGCTCTTACTGGCCTTGATCATGCTATAAGAATTTCCAAGGCTATTATGGTGAGTAAATCTGAGACCTTTTGAGTTATCCTACCCATCAAGAAGGATAACACCGACACCTATTTCCTGCAATAGACTGGATGGTTTCCTTTGTGTGTATTTTTTGACTAAGAGGTGGTTTCTCTAGTCTTGTCTATCTGGTTTATCATGTTTACTTCTTGGAATTTATCTCTGTGTGGTTTTTTGTTGTCTCTACTAACTCCCATTGATCTTCTATCTTAGTGGGAGGTTTTCTTTTTGTTATGGTTTCTATTTCAGTTTTCTTGTACAAGGTTTAGGGAACCTTTCAAAACCATTTCTACCAATCAAAAAAAATATATAAGACTTCAAATAATACAAAAATAATTTGAGGACACTTCGAATCCCTGATAGGTAAGACTTAAAATAATACAAAAATAATTTGAGGACACTTCGAATCCCTGATAGGTAAATTTATACACCATTTTAAATGAACATATAAGCAAAAACCATATGATTTCAAATGGTATGATGTAGTAATATTTTTTAAATTCAATCACTATGTTTTCCGATAGTAGTTAATAACATAAATTTTTAATTACATATAGGATTGGAAAAATTAGTTGCAATTAAAGAATGATACAAAATCTTGAAAAATTTAAAAGTTTAGATAGTAAAATATTTTTTTGGTTGAAGTAAGGTGAAGTATAATAGGTGGTATAATTGATATTACTCTCCGCAATTTGAATTTAATAGTCTTGATAACAGTTTAACAATATATCATTAAGGTGTCTCTACAAAATAAAGGTGTAATATATGAATTTTAAAATAAAATTTTTATAATGTTTGTATGGTTTTTGGGTAGTTATGTTAGAATTTCACAATAATATATATGAAAAGCATTACATAATAGATGAATATAAGAGTATAAATAATTGATTTATTCCAAGGATCAACTCTGTATAAATAATAGAGTTGATCATTGAGAGTCGTTGGATTACAACAACTCATCAGACCTGATGAAGACACCACTGAGAGTTCTCCTGACACATTGAAGAGTGGAAACTCAAGTGTTTATCCTAGTGGAACCTAAGAGAATATTATCTTATTCTAACACCCTCCTTAAGTGATAATAGGGGAGTTTTTTATAAATGAGTCCAGACAACAAGGCCTGATTAGGTACACATATACAATGTAGATAGTTGGTGGAAAAAACCCTTGTGGAGAAAAACCATCACCTCTTCGTTTTGAAGTGATGGTAAAAACCTAGTGGGAAAAGTCATCAATCAAAAGGAAGAATATTGAAAGAGGCTTGTCTTTGTATGGTGAATATTGTCCTCTTACACAAAACAAAGATGAGTCTCGACAATAAGACCTGATTACGTACTCATGTACAATATAGATAGTTGGTGGAAAAAACCCCTATGGAAACCAACTATTACCTCTTCGTTTTGAAGTGATGGTAAAAAACCCAGTGGGAAAATCCATCAATCAAAAGGAAGAAGTATGAAATAAGCTTGTCTTCGTATGGTGAATATTGTCCTCTTATACAAAATAATGATGAGTCCTGACAACAAGGCCTGATGAGGTACTCATGTTCAATATAATGAGAGGTGGAAGACCTCTGTGTCAATGCAGCTATAATACTTCAATTTTTTCTCTCAATTGAAGGTAACACAGATAAGGAAATGACTTGGTGAAGATGTATGCAATTTGTGCCTCAGTTGGAATATATTCCAAGTGTATGTCCCTGCTCTGAATATGCTACCTTATGAAGTGCATGTGTATCTCAATGTGTTTGGTTCACTGATGTTCAACTAGATTAGATGCAATATAAATTATGCTCTGATTATCACACTAAAGAGTTATAGTATGTTCATGGGTGAAACCAAATTCTATCAGAATTTGAAAAAACCAAAGAGCTTCTTGACTAGCCAAAATTATTGCCCTGTATTCTACCTCTGTAGAAGATAGGGCTACTGCTTGTTGTTTCTTGTATAACCAGGCTATTGATGAAGAACCAAGGAAAAATACATAGCCTAAGGTGGAACATATATCCTCTATTGAACCTCCCCAATCTGAATATGTGTAGCCAATGATATCCATGGATTTATAGAAGAGCCCAAAGTGAGTAGTGCCCTACAAGTAATGAAGGATTCTTTTTACTGCTTGCCAATGACTAAAGTGAGGCTGATGAGAGAATATAAAGTAAGGTATAGTAAACTTCCTACAAGTTGATGGTATAGAGTGGCATCACAAAGAGGGTATGAGTAGGGAGTACTAAGATTAATGCTAGATTGAAAGGGGGTAGGATAAGGTTTACAATCTGTCATTTTGAATCTTTGTAGAATATCTAGTGTACTTTTGTTGCCACAAAGAAATACCTTCATCTGTTTGACTTATTTGGATCCCAAGGAAGTAATGAGATTTACCTAGATCAGCCATTTCAAATTTTTTAGAGGGAGTTTTTTATAATCTAAATGTGATTCAAGTTGTTACTAGTGAGAAGAAGATCATCAACATATAGAACACATATGGTGATGTTACCTTCATTTATCCAAATGTAAATTGTGTTATCGGACTCACAATGAGAAAAATGTGTTGAAAGAATGAAGGAGTCCATATTTTCATACCAAGCTCTAAGGGCTTGTTTGAGGCCATAGAGAGACTTTTTAATCCTACAAACAAGACAGGAGTCTTGAGTGAAACCAGCGGGTTGCTCCATGAATATCTCTTCCTTTAAATATCCATGTAGGAAAGCACTTTTTACATCCATTTGATATACTGGCCATTTGATATATGAGCTTTTTACTTTTCTTATCAAGAGCCTTCCTTTTCTTCTTTGGGATGTGATCCCAAGTAGTATACCCAAAAATATTGAAGTAGGAAACATCTAGTTTTAATCCAGACCAAGCTTCTTCAGGAGTTAAATGGTCAATAGATTTATGAGGTGTGCAATTTTAAATATAATTTGCACAGTAAATAGCTTCTTCCCAAAAAACTTTTGGAAGATCTCTTTAATGGAGCATACAATTAGCCATCTCTTTTAATATCCGATTTTTTATTTCTACAATACCATTTTATTTAGTATTATGAAAGACATAATGTTAATGAATGATGCCATGATTAGAAAAAAATATGGAAAACTCATTACTACAGTATTCCCCCTATTACCTGTGCAAATCTTCTTGATTTTGCAAGATGCCTGATTTTCAACCAAGGGTTTAAAAACCTTAAACTAGGATAGAACATCACTCTTATATTTCAGGAAGTAGACCTAGGACCTTCTATAAAAATCATCAATAAAGGTTATAGCATACTTTGCTCCTTAGAAATATAGTTCAGGAAAGGTCATTAAGTCACTATGGATTAAATCTAGAGGGGATGAGGTGTTTGGAGAACTACTTGGATGGAAAGGATATTTATGTTGCTTTCCAAGAACACATCCAGGACAAAATCCATCACTAGAAGAGACTTGGGGTAATCCTATAACCATATCATGGGTGATCAAATCCTTTAGGTAGTTGTAACTAAGATGCCCAAATATTTCATGCCATATTTCACTTTCAAGATCACCATAAGCCACAAAATAGGAGGCTCCTTATGGATTTTGAAAACCTTTGAAGTGAAAAATATGAGAGTTATGATAAATATTCCCTTTCTCTATAAGAGAATGGGGATTTTGAAAATATCTTTATCTCAACTCCTATTGGAGAGAAGAGAATAGTTTTTCCATTTCTAAAAGTACAAATTTGATAGATGGATAGGTGATTGGTGGTAATATCTAGAACATAGAGAACATCGTTTATGGAGATACCATAAATGGTTATATCCCCTTTTCATTTGAAAGGGATGAAGGAAGAGTCACCCACTTCTATGCTACAAGTAGAGCTAGAGGAGATAGAAGAGAAAGACTTATCTAAATTAGTCATGTGATGAGTAGCTCCAGAATCTAGGACATAGTAATTAGAGGAAGAATTGGAGGTTTTTCCATGAACATTAAGGGCTTTTCCTATTTGCTTATTATTTTCTATCTTTTGATACTTCATAAATTCCTCTAGTTGCTATAATATTTTCTAGCATTTGTTAGCAGAGTGACCATTCGTTTTATAGAGAGTACATGTTATGGGAGTCTTTTCCTTCTTTTTGATTTTTCTTTTTAGAAGAGGTGGAGGCTACGAAGGCTTTTGAAGAAGTGGAAGAATAAGAGATTTCATATCTAGCAATTTTGGTTTCTTCCCTAGTTAATCTATCACAAAATTCTTCTAAAGAGGGCATTTTAAAGGTTGCACCAAGAGCATATTTTGTAGATATGAAGGTGGTAGAAAAAATTTGAAAAACACTATTTAGATTATAAAGGATTAGATAAATGCATTCTTTTTCAGTCTTAATCTTCCCACTGCCTTTGTATTGAGTGAGGACTTCTTTGAACTTAGTGAGGAAGTCAACAATACTATTAAAATCTTCAAGGGATAAAGAAGTTAGTTCGGCTTCTAGTTGCATTGATCTCATCTGATCTACTTTCCCAAAAAAGGTATTTAGTTTCTCCCAACTTCCATGAGGAGTTTTGCAATCTGTAATATGAAACCATAAACTTTCATAAACATTAGAGCTAATAATACCCATAGTTTTGTGCATTTTTCCTTTATGAACAAAGATTTCATATTCTTTATCAAATTCTGGTTGTTTTTCTTCTAATAAATGAGTAAGACCTTTTTGAGAGAATAGATTAAAAATTTTAGGTTTCCAAGTGTGAAAGTTATGAGGGGTGAGAGGTTCAATTGAATTCAACATTTTAACACAAGAGAAAATTTGAAGTTTTAATTTACCAATATCCCCCCCTTAGAACTTCAATTAATTGATTAATACAATTTTTATAAGGAAAATATATGAAGCTTTTCAATATTAGAAAAATCAATACACCTACCCTAACAAGAGGGAAACTATAAGTATAATGAGTTATTAATATTATTTGCTTTATATTGCCAAATATTCTTTATTCTTCACAATACCCGCCCTTACTTGTGGGAAAATATAAGTAGATAGAAGAATTTGGAAGGTTTTTGGTTTGAAATATAGGGAAAATGTTAATAGGATCGTCCTGAGCACCAAGGGCCAACTAGATGAAGAGGATCATCTACGAGTTTCCAGACTATCGTGAGTGCTAGAATGATGTGAGCCCCAAGGGCCAGCTAGACAGAGATGATCATCTATGAATTTGTGAGCACCAAGGGCCAAGCACCAAGGGCCATCTAGACAGAGAGGATCATCTATAAATTTGGGAGCACCAAGAGCCAGTTAGATAGAGTTTCTAGAATAACACTAGCAGTAATTATAATGGTAATAAAAAAATGATCCACATTATGCCAACACCAAGCTAAGAGGATACCCAGATCCCTTTGAATATCGAAAGACTCCCACAATATTAAAAACACACCACTTTATTTAAGCTCTAACGGGTGTTGAGTATTTATGCAACCCAGAGAAGATGAAAAATTCTATACATAATAAAATAACCAATTACTTTTATGATAAATAAAAGGAGATTTTTCAATTTAAAAAAGGGTTGAAAGATGAATTCGAAGGGAGGGAAAAATTAAAATAAAATTTAAAAAACATCCATTTTAAAATGGGCTAAAATAACACCATAGCACAAGGTAAACCTGTTTTGAAGCAAAGGAAGAATTTTTTAATATTTTGAATACCCTCAAGGATGAATCAACACAGATATTTGAAAAAATATTGCATCAAATATTTTTCAACAATAAATATTTTTCTGAAAAAAATTAAACTATAGATAAAAGAAAATGACTACTGAAATAATTTCAAGAAGATAGCCAAAAAAAAATTATCCAATGTAAATGAACCGGATCCTAGAACCTTCAAGAGAGAATACTAGAAAAATATATCCTGCTCTAGGACCATGTTAGAATTTCACAATAATAGATATGCAAAGCATTACACAAGATATGAAGAGAAGAGTAGAAATTATTGATTTATTCCAAGGATCAACTCTATATAAATAGCAGAGTTGATCATTGAGAGTCGTTATATTACAACAACTCATATGACCTGATGAAGACACCACTGAGAGTTCTCCTGACACATGGAGGAGTGGAAACTCAAGTTTTTATCCTAGTGGAACTTAAGAGAATATTCTATTATTCTAACAAGTTATAGAGTATATTAACCATTAAAATTAAAATATATTTAAGAAAGATGATAGAAATTTTCCTCAATTGGTTATATGGGATTGAAACTGTTCCATATATATTACATCATCACCACGTAGTGGTATTATAACAATGTTTGATATTATCCTTGTATCACTTGGCAAAATTTGAATATTGGTCTCCTTAAATGTTGAGGAATCTAACTGGTTGAGCTAATACCACTTAATAATAAAGATGATAACCATTTATTAAAAATTTGAGTCCTCATAAATTATGCTAACTATTAAAGTTAAATTTTAATTAAAAAAGTGATAGAAACTAATAACCACTCATTCAAAATTTTAATTTATTGCATAAAATAATTGTTAATAAAATAAAAGTGTTCAATCCATTTCTCGAACTAAAATGTCCTTACACTATAAAGCCTCTATTTGTATAATGTGCATAAATTTTTAAATATATTTTGAACTTATAAAAAATAGTTTGATAAGAAAATTTAAATATTAAATAGTACTATATTATTAATTTTTTTTATTTTTACTATAAAAAAATATTCTTTTAATATATTTTTATGTTGTAAGAGGTCAAAGGGACAAAGTAGTTTTTTGCATTCATAAGGCCATAGGTCATATGAGAGTCATATTGTTTACCTAGTAAATGATTATCCCCAGACATACTTTGGTTATCAAAGCATGGTGTACAACCCTACCCTTGGTTATCTAAGCATGGTGTACAACAATACCCTATTGAACATTCAAATCTTAGACCTCTATTTAGAGTTGCAAAGTCTCCATAATTAGGTTACTCAATTTGTATGGTAAAGGTACAAGCCATATAATATAACTCTCATAAAGGATGTTGTTTACCTAACCATATTTCAGTTATAGAAGATGGTATATAACCCTACATTCCATAGGATTCAAACCTTAGACATCTATCTAGAGTTCTAAATTATTTACTATTAGGTCACTTAGATTGTATCTAATATATTTTTAAGTTATAAGGATAATTTGATAAATTTTCTTAAATAATAGATACTAACATATGATTATTAATTTCTTTATTTCTAAATATGCATACATTTTAAATATTTTTTAAGTTGTAAGAAGGTTAATATAAAGTAGTTTTTAACATCCATCAGATCATATCCCATATAAGATGTCATTCATGGAGGATGAAGTTTACATAATACATGGTCATGGTGTACAACCGTACACCTCACAAACCTTGTACCTCCTACTTAGAGTTTCATAGTCTTCACCATGGTGTATAATTTTTTAATATTGTCTATATTTTAGCTCAAGCCCTAAGATAAGGTAGTCAACCTTTGAGTATTAAGGTTAGGATTAATGTCTATTTAGTCTATAAATATAAATTCATGTTGTAGTTGAAATCTATTTTCACATTCAAAATTTAGTTGTCTTTATTGTGTATATGAGACTTCGCATTCTCTAAATGTATAGGATTTGTATTGATTTAGAATATAGAATCTGCATCTTATATTTTTTATTTTCTAACATTGAATCTGAATTATTGTTTGTAGTGGATGTTTACTTTTCTGCATTATTGAACTGTTACTATTATTACTATATTTTTAGAACTTATTTCATTGCAAATGATATCAAAGCACTGATATTGGCTCCTCGTATTAGTGTAAAAATATGGTATAAAGGCATGGTATGAATCAATATACTATCTCAAACAATAAATTTGCTTCTTATCACCTAGTAACTTTTCATCAAAATATTAAATCCTCAATATTTTGATGCATTTTTTATTAATATTGTATCAAATGTATTGGGAACTTTGTAGGAGACCCATATTTCATTGTGATCATCTCTTCAAGTTGGTAAAAATAAGGGTGTATTTATCAATAGTTTTTGAAATTAGGTGTGTCAAGACCCTTATGGGAGATATATGTCATAACGATCCTATATTCAGATCGATCAATGTTAGAGGTATTTCTCAAAATACTTTTTCAAAAGTGCTGCATAGGATTATTTTAGAATTTTTAATTTTTCCTAAATGTATGGATAAACTTGCTACTTCTATTGTTTGGTTGTAAATCAATGACTAAATGTAGCACATTAATGTGTGCATGAGCTAAAAATAAGCATCAACCCAAAAATATTTGTAAGCATCACAACATTCCTTCAAATATTAATAGTTTTGATAATCATACTTAATTATTTTAAAATACAATGGCTTAACCTCATACCAAGATTTGACCTCTTGCCTCAACTCCTCCCAACACTCTTGCAAGTTGTAATGCTATTTCCAATACCATTGAACCTAGTCTACCATCCTTTTTAATAAATTATGAAAAACTAATTAAATCTATTATTGTCTTTGACAAAAAAATAAATAAGATCATAGATGTCATCCAAGTCCATCTCAATATTGCCTCTAATGAGATTTTCCTTGACCAAGAGTTTGAAAAAGTCATTTTGCAATAGCCATAGGACATGCATTTAGCACCAAATCTAAATGGAAACTAGTATCAAGACACAAGCATCTACCTACAACTATTATTTGGTCATAGACTTGTAGCTTTTCATGATAGTCACTTGGCTCCCTATGCTACTAGGGGCACTCTTCTAGGTATGGGTTTTTTTAACTTAGGCTTGGTTACTTATATTTATCCCTTAATAGGAAAAGTTTTTAGTTTCCTTTCTTTTTTCTTGTGATGTTCTTATTTCATGCATGATCATCCCCATATTCCAAGGTGTCAATCATCATAGGTGTCTAACAAATATGGATAACATCATATGTTTATGACATGTTCATAAGAAATGTCTTATTATATTCATTGCCACTAAATTGGAAACCCATGCTCATCAACGAATATTCATTGCTACTAAATTGGAAACCCATGCTCATCAATGGTTGTTATAAGATCTCTGCTAACATGAGAACTCTATTTCATGGTATAAGTTTAAATTTCTCTATTATTTTTAAAGAGGATATTCCACATCATATATAATCTATTTGATGCAAATAAAGCAAACAAAATATTTTGAGGATTATTACACAAAATTCAAAAGTTTGTTTATGTAGGCCTATAAATTGAATCTAGCAACTGTGGTATCATGCTTTTTCCATATCCTTAAGGATGAATGTTTTTTAATAAATTTGACATTCTCTAACAATAGAAAAATAGCTTCAGTTGTCTCATTCCTAATATTGATTTGATTTCAACCCTCAATGACCTTAAACTTAATAGACATAATATTCAAAACTCAATCCATGTTTTAAAGTTATACATAAAAAATCCATGTACATAAATTTATACACTATTTTAAATAAACATACTATAAGTGAAAACTATAAGACTTCAAATAATACAAAAATAATTTGAGAATACTTTGAATCCATGATAGGTAAGACTTCAAATAATACGAAAATAATTTTAGGACACTTTGAATCCCTGATAGGTAAATGCATACACCATTTTAAATGAACATATAAGTGGAAACCATATGAATTCAAATGGTATGATGTAGTATGATTTTTTAAAGTCAATCACTATGTTTTTCGATAGTAGTTAATAACATAAATTTGTAATTACATATAGGATTGGAAAAATTAGTTGCAATTGAAGAATTATACACAAGATTGAAAACTTTAAAAGTTTAAATAGTGAAATATTCTTTTTGGTTTAAGTAAGGTGAAGTATAATAGGTGATATAATTGAGGTTACATTCCACGATTTGAATTTAATAGCCTTGATAACATTTTAATAATATATCATTAAGGTGTCTCTACAAAATAAATGCATAATATTTGAATCTTAAAATAAAACCTTTTTAATGTTTGTATGGTTTTTTGGGTAGTTATAGAGTATATTAACCATTGAAATTAAAAGATATTTAAGAAATATGATAAAGGTTTCCTCAATTGGTTATATGGAATTGAAACGGTTTCATCTATATTACATCATCACCACTTAGTGGTATTATAACAATGTTTGATATTATCATTGTATCACTTGGCAATATTTGAATTTTGGTCTCCTCTTTAAATGTTGAGGAATGTAACTGGTTGAGCTATTACCACCTGATGATAAATATGATAACCATTTATTAAAAATTTGAGTCCTCATAAATTATACTAACTATTAAAATTATATTTTAATTAAAAAGTGATAGAAACTAATAACCATTCATTCAAAATTTTAATTTATTGCATAAAATAACTGTTAATAAAATAAAAGTCTTCAATCCATTGCCCAAACTAAAATGTCCTTACACTATAAAGTCTCTATTTCTATAATTTCCATAAATTTTTAAATATATTTTGAACTTATAAAAAATAGTTTGATAAGAAAATTTAAGTATTATATTATTAATTTTTTATTTTTACCATACATAAATATTCTTTTAATATATTTTTATGTTGTAAGAGGTCAAAGCGACAAAGTAGTTTTTAGCATTCATAATGCTATAGGTCATCTAAGACTCATATTGTTTACCTAGTAAATGATTATCCCCAAACATACTTTGGTTATCAATGCATGGTGTGAAACCCTAACCTTGGTTATCTAAGAATGGTGTACAACTCTACCCTGCTTAAAATTCAAATCTTATACCTCTATTTAGAGTTGCAAAGTCTCCATAATTAGGATACTCAATTTGTATGGTAAAGGTACAGCCCATATAAGATGACTCTCATAAAGGATTTTGTTTACCTAACCATATTTCAGTTATAAAATATGAACCCTACCTTCCATAGGATTCGAACCTTAGACCTCTATCTAGAGTTCTAAATTATTTACTATTAGGTCACTTAGATTGTATCTAATATATGTTTAAGTTATAAGGATAATTTGATAAATTTTCTTAAATACTAGATACTAACATATGATTATTAAGTTCTTTATTTCTAAATATGAATACATTTTAATAATGATTTAAGTTCTAAGAAGGTTAATATAAAGTAGTTTTTAACATCCATGCGATCATATCCCATATAATATGACATTCATGGAGGATGAAGTTTACCTAATACATGGTCATGGTGTACAACTATACACCTCACAAACCTTGTACCTTCTACTTAGAGTTTCAAAGTCTTCACCATGGTGTATAATTTTTTAATCTTGTCTATATTTTAGCTCAAGCCCTAAGATAAGGTAGTTAAACTTTGAGTATTAAGGTTAGGATTAATGTCCATTTAGTCTATAAATACAAATTCATGTTGTAGTTGAAATCTATTTTTATATTCAAAATTTAGTTGTCTTTATTGTGTATATGAGACTTCACATTCTCTAAATGTATAGGATTTGTGTTGATTTAGAATCTAGAATCTGCATCTTATTTTTTATTTTCTAACATTGAATCTGAATTATTGTTTGTAGTGGATGTTTACTTTTCTGTATTATTGAATTGTTACTATTGTTACAATATTTTTAGAAGTTATTTCATTGCAAATGATATCAAAGCACTGATATTGACTCCTTGTATTAGTGTGAAAATATGTTATAAAGGTATGGTATGAATCAATCTAGTATCTCAAACAATAAATTTGCTTCCTATCACCTAGTAACATTTCATAAAAATATTAAATCCTCAAGATTTGATGCATTTTTTATAATATTGTATCAAGTGTATTGGGAAATTTGTAGGAGACCCATATTTCATTGTGATCATATCTTCAAGTCAATCAAAGTAAGAGGTATTTTTAAAATATTTTTTCAAAAGTGCTCCAAAGGATTCTTTTAGGATTTTTCATTTTTCCTTAGTGTATGGATAAAATTGCTACTTCTATTATTTGGGTGTAAATCATTGACTAATTATAGCACATTAATGTGTGATGAGCAAAAAAGAAGCATCAACCCAAAAATATTTGTAAGCAGCACAATATCTCTTCAAATATTAATAGTTTGTATAATCATACCTAATTATTTTAAAATACAATGGCTTAACCTCATCCCAAGATTTCACCTCTTGCATCAACTCCTCCCAACACTCTTGCAGTTGTAATGTTCTTTCCAATACCATTGAACCTAGTCTATTATATTTTTTTATGAATTATGAAAAACTAGTTAAATCTATTATTGACTCTCACAACAAAATAAATAAGATCGTAGATATCATCCAAGTCCATCTAGAAAATTTCCTTAACCAAGAGTTTGAAAAAGTCATTGGGAAATAGCCATAGGACATGCATTTAGCACCAAATCTAAAGGGATACTAGTATCAAGACACAATCATATACCTAAATCTATTATTTTATCATAAACTTGTAGGTTTTCATGATAATTACTTGGCTCCCTATTCTACTAGGGGTACTCTTCTAGGTATGGGTGTTTTTAACTTAAATTTGGATATTGATGTTGATCCCTTAATAGGAAACATTTTTAGTTTCCTTTATGTTTTCTCGTGATGTTCTTATTTCATGCATGATCATACCTATCTTCGAGGGTGTCAATCATCATGGGTGTGTAACCAAGATGGATAGCATCATATTTTTATGCCATGTTCATAAAAAATGGTCTTGTTATATTCGTTGCTACTAAATTGGAAACCCATGCTTATCAATGGTTGTTATAAGATCTTTGCTAACATGATAACTCTATTTCATGGTCTAAGTTTAAATTTCTCTATTATTTGTAAAGAGGATATTCCACATAATATTCAATGTATTTGATGCAAATAAAGCAAACAAAATATTTTTAGGATTATTACAAAAAATTCAAAAGTTTGTTCATGTAGACCTATAAATTGAATCTAGCAACAATGGCATCATCATTTTTCCATGTCCTTAAGAATGAATTTTTTTTAGGTAATTTGACATGCATAATCCATACACCCTTTAGGATGCTATATGTGTAGCTCTAGCAGAAGAAAAATGGCTCCAGTTATCTAATTCCTAATATTAATTTGATTTCAACCCTCAATAACCTTACTTTAATAAATATAATATTCAACACTCAATCCTGTTTTAAAGTTAGACATAAAAAAAATCCATGTAGGTAAAGTTATACACTATTTTAAATAAAAATAGTATCAGTGAAAACTATAAGATTTCAAATAATATGAAAATAATTTGAGGAC
Source organism: Wollemia nobilis (assembly GCA_028583015.1). Classification (NCBI taxonomy): domain Eukaryota; kingdom Viridiplantae; phylum Streptophyta; class Pinopsida; order Araucariales; family Araucariaceae; genus Wollemia; species Wollemia nobilis. The sequence continues at coordinate 1,037,604 of JAQPPZ010004836.1, read as the reverse complement.
ACTTCGAATCCCTGATAGGTAAGACTTCAAATAATACAAAAATAATTTGAGGACATTGTGAATCCCTGATAGGTAAATGTATACACCATTTTAAATGAACATATAAGTGGAAACCATATGAGTTCAAATGGTATGATGTAGTATGATTTTTTAAAGTCAGTCACTATGTTTTCCGATAGTAATTAATAACATAAATTTTTAATTACATATAGAACTGGAAACATTAGTTGCAATTAAAGAATTATACACAATCTTGGAAACTTTAAAATTTTAGATAGTGAAATATTCTTTTTGGTTGAAGTAAGGTGAAGTATAATAGGTGATATAATTGATATTATACTCCACGATTGAATTTAACAGCCTTGATAATAGTTTAACAATATATCGTTAAGATGTCTCTACAAAATAAAGGCGTAATATTTGAATCTTAAAATAAATTTTTTTTAATGTTTGTATGGTTTTTGGGTAGTTATAGAGTATATTAACCATTAAAATTAAAAGATATTTAATAAATATGATAGAAGTTTTTCTCAATTGGTTATATCGTATTGAAATGGTTTCATCTATATTACATCATCACCAAGTAGTGGTATTATAACAATGTTTGATATTATCGTTGTATCACTTGCCAAGATTTGAATTTTGGTATTCTCTTTATGTTGACAAATCTAACTGGTTGAGTTAATACCACATGATAATAAATATGATAACCATTTATTAAAAATTTGAGTTCTCATAAATTATACTAACTATTAAAATTATATTTTAATTAAAAAATTTGATAGAAACTAATAACCATTTATTCAAAACTTTATTGGAGATGGTGTACCTCTCAAGATCAGATTTGGGCTAAAATATTATCTTATAAATACTTGAGAGGTATTTCTGAGGCAGATATCCCTAGAGCCAGTTTGGTTGGGAAAGGTTCTGTTATCTGGGACACTATGAAAAGAGGAGCTAATTTAATTAAGCAGGGTTTGTTCTAGATTTGCAATCGGGGATCAGATGTTATTTTTTGGGAGGATTCTTGGGATGGCCACCCTCCTATCTTGACTCAATATCCCAGGTTACATTCCCTAAGCATTTGTTTCTTGGAAGCGGGCTGGGCTCATGTGGAGGACTTTAAAAAAATCCAGTATTTTGGAAATATGGAGATGTACAGATGGAAAGATCCGCAGGAATGGCCCCAAGGGGGATTGGCCGAGGATAGAGAGGTGCTTGCTCTTATTCTTGTAGGGAGGTATTGTTCTTCATTGAGGGATAAAGACATTCCGGCTTGGAACCCTAATCCCAAGGGAACCTACTCTGTAGCCTATGGTTATCAAGTTCTTGATAAGCAAAATTTCAGAGTCTCCCTGTCACATGGTGGAAAAAGGTGTGGAATAGATTTGCTTGGCCGAAATGTAACTTTTTTCTCTGGCTGGTAGCTCATAATAAATGCCTCACTTGGGATAACTTAAGGAAGAGGGGATTTCAGGGTCCCTCTTTATGTGTCCTTTGTGGTAAGAATAAGGATGACTCTTCTCATTTATTTTTCCAATGCTCCCTTGCCAGAGACATTTGGCACTGTTGGTGGAGTGCCTATAACCATCCTTGTTTTCATGTGCTCTCCCTAGTGGAGTTTTGGAGTAGTCTGGGCAGACCTCCAACCAAGGCCCCCTTACTCCAAGTGGCTTGGAATTTGGGCCCTTCTTGCATAATCTGGCAGATTTGGCTCGAATGAAATCAACGCATTTTTTAGGGAAGTCATTTGGTTGTTCAACAGATCTGGAAAAGGATCCTGTGTATGGTTCAAGAAACTATCCATAGTAAATGTGATGTGGACCCTCATTTGGACTCTAGGGAGGAGAAGGTACGACATGCCCTTGGTTTGTTTGGGGTTGGTGTGAATTCTTCTAGCCCTAGTAGGATTCCTCAACTTAGCAAGAAGGTTAGGAGAGAGGGTAGATGGAGACTGCTCCCTAGAGGAGTTTTAAAAATTAATACTAATGGGTCATCCAGGGGCAATCCTGGACATGCTAGAATTGGTGGTGTTGGGAGAGATTCTCATCGGCGTGGTCAGTTTTTTCTTTTCCATTTATAAAGGTGTTCACTCCAACAATCTTATGGAAGCTCTGGCGATACTTGAGGCCTTGCAAAGGGGGTTTTATCTTGGCTGGCGTAGGATTCTTTGCGAGTCTAACTCTCAAATTTTGGTTAATATTTTAAACAACAAAAGAGTGGAGGATGTTAATTGGCAGTTGGCCTCTGTGACCATTCAGATTCTCAGAATGAGTGAAGAGTTCGAATTCATATCCTTTGTGCACATTCCAAGGGAATGGAATGGGGTTGCTTGATTACTTGGCCAAAAGGGCTTCCGAGCTATTGGATACTCAGAGTATTGATAACTGGGAAAGTCTCCCGTCTGGGGATTCTCAACACCTACGGGAGTTGATTCATAAGGATGTTCAGACTTAATGTGGTTTGTTTTTTTTTTTGGTTTTCTTTGGGAGTTGACCTTGTCTGGTGATTTAGCCTGTCTTGTTGCTTATTTGAGTCCTGGGTGGGGGCTCAGCTGTACTTTGTAATCCAGAATTTTTATCAATAAATTTTTACCCCTTTATTTAAAAAAAAAAAAAAATAACCATTTATTCAAAATTTTAATCTATTGCATAAAATAATTGTTAATAAAATAAAACTCTCCAATCCATTTCCTCAACTGATATGTCCTTACACTATAAAACATCTATTTCTATAATGTGCATAAATTTTTAAATATATTTTGAACTTATAAAAAATAGTTTGATACGAAAATTTAAATATTAAATAGTACTATATTATTATGTTTTTTATTTTTACTATACAAAAATATTCTTTTAATATATTTTTATGTTGTAAGAGGACAAAGCGACAAAGTAGTTTTTAGCATTCATAAGGCCATAGGTCATATGAGACTCATATTGTTTACCTAGTAAATGATTATCCCCAAACATACTTTATTGAGTGTACTTTAGCCTCTGAGCTATGGAGGAAAATGACCACTTTACTTGGCTTACAGTGGTCCAATTTTTTTACTTTTGAATAGCTTTGGAGGGATTGGCCTAATCAAGAGGGTGTTGATCATTTTATTAGGAAGTTAGTTTGGATGGGTTCTACCATTCTTCTTTGGAATATTTGGAATGAAAGGAACAACCAAATTTTTAATCAATATAGGAAGGATATTCACTATATTTGGCAAAATACCATAGCCAAATTAGTTGAATAAGTCCAACAACTCCTTAATCACCCCCAAAAATCCCACCAAAGATGGGATCAAGTGATGCAAATATTGAATATTAAATCTTCTAAGGGAAACCAACTTAAATGGAATGTGAGTATTAATAAGATGGATAGGACTAGAAATTGGCAACCTCCTCCTAAGGATTTTGGAAAAGTCAATACCGATGGAGCCTCTAGATGGAACCCTAGAAAAGCCAGTGTGGGAGGAATTCATAGACTTTTAGATGGCTCCCTAGTTTTTACTTTTGTTGAGAATTTGGGTATTCTTTCCAATAACCTTGCTGAAAGGTATGGTATCCTCAGAGGCCTTCAGGAGGCTACTAAGGTTGGATGGGAAAAGGTGTTAGTTGATTCTGACTCTCAACTTATGATTAATCTCTTAAAGAATCCTTCTAAGAATCATAAGGTGGATTGGAGAATAAAAAGAATTATTGAGAAGATTCAATTAATCCAGATGGTATTTTTGAAAGTTGATTACAATCATGTGGTCAGAGATCAAAACAAGAGTGTTGATGCTTTAGCTAATTGGGATTTGGACAAAGTAGATCTTACTTGTTATGGCCACCCTCCTATATGGTGGGCTTCTCAAATTAGGGAATCTCTTCTTTCTATCATTTCTTTGGATGGCTCCAGTTCTGAAGGTACCTAGTTTCTTCTTGTTTTTTTTTGCTTCTCTTTGGTTCATTCAGTTTTTTTAGTTCCCTAGCTCATTCTATTCTTTATTTTGTTTCCTCAGTTGATTCTTGCCTTAATAGTCTTATGGTCTAGATAGATCATTGTTATATTCAATTTTTTTTCTTTTTTGTTTTTTGTTTTTTTTTGTTTAGTTTTTTAAGGTGGGTGGGTTATTTTGTTTTATTTTTGTGTTCTTTGTGTTGTATTTTGTTGTTCATGTGTTTTTTTTGTTTTATTTATTTATTTATTTTTTATTTTTTTATGTTTTTTATTATTGTTCTTGTGTTTTTTTCATTCTTGTTCTTGGGTTTCTCTTTGTTTGTGTTATTTTGTGTTTTTATGTGTGAGTGTTTTCTATGTTTTTTGTTTTTGTTTATTGTCTATTTTTGGTTTTTTTTTATTTTTATTTTTTAGGTTTTGGTTGTGTTTATTTTTCATGTTTTTTTTGGGTTATGTCTTTGTAGTGTTCTATTGTTTTTGTATTGTTTGTGTTTTGTTGTGTGGTTCTTGTATTTTTCTATGTGGTTTGTGTTGTGGTTTCTTTTATCTTATTGTGCGTGTTTGGTTGTGCTTTTGTTTTTGACACACTCAAGGAGCATGTTTTTTATTTTATTTTATTATTTTTTTGTTATTTACTTATTTTTAAATTGGTCTTGTGTGTTTGTTTGCTCCTTGAGTATTTCAAAGGTGGTAGGCCAGGTCCGAGTCCTGGGTGTTTTTGGTGGAATGGATACCCCTGCCTCCTTGGATCTTACCCGAAAGTGGCATCCCTTTTGGGATGTTTTCCACACACAAAAAAAAATTGTTTACCTACTAAATGATTATCCCCAAACATACTTTGGTTATAAAAGCATGGTGTACAACCCTAACCTTGGTTATCTAAGAGTGGTGTACAACCCTACCCTGCTTAACATTCAAATCTTAGACCTCTATTTAGAGTTTCAAAGTCTGCATAATTAGGCTACTCAATTTGCATGGTAAAGGTACAGGCCATATAAGACGACTCTCATAAAGGATGTTGTTTACCTAACCATATTTCGATTATAGAAGATGATATAAAACCCTAAATTCCATAGGATTTGAACCTTAGACATCTATCTAGAGTTCTAAATTCTTTACTATTAGATCACTTAATATATTTTTAAGTTATAAGGATAATTTGATAAATTTTCTTAAATAATAGATACTAATATATGATTATTAAGTTCTTTATTTTTAAATATGCATACATTTTAAATATGTTTTCAATTGTAATAGGGTTAATATAAAGTAGTTTTTAACATCCATGAGATCATATCCCATATAAGATAACATTCATGGAGGATGCAGTTTATCTAATACATGGTCATGGTGTACAATCGTACACCTCACAAACCTTGTACCTCCTACTTAGAGTTTCAAAGTCTTCAAGATGGTGTATAATTTTTTAATCTTAACTAATTTTTAGCTCAAGCCTTAAGATAAGGTAGTCAACCTTTGAATATTAAGGTTAGGATTAAATTCAATTTAGTCTATAAATACAAAGTTATGCTATAGTTGAAATCTATTTTCATATTCAAAATTGAGTTGTCTTTATTGTGTATATGAGACTTTGCATTCTATAAATGTATAGGACTTGTAATGATTCAAAATCTAGAATCTGCAACTTATTTTTTATTTTCTAACATTGAATCTGAATTATTAGTTGTAGTGGATGTTTACTTTTCTGCATTATTGAATTGTTACTATTATTACGATATTTTTAGAAATTATTTCATTGTAAATGGTATCAAAGCACTGATATTGGATCCATGTATTAGTGTAAAAATATGGTATAAAGGCATGGTACGAATCAATCTAGTATCTCAAACAATCAATTTTCTTCCTATCACTTAGTAACTTTTCATAAAAAATTTATATCCTCAAGATTTTGATGCATATTTTTATAATATTGTATCAAGTGTATTGGGAACTTTGTAGAAGATCCATATTTCATTGTGATCATCTCTTAAATTTGGTCAAAATAAGGGTGTCTCTATTAATAGTTTTTGAAATTAAGTGTGTCAAGACCCTTGTGGGAGACATATGTCATAACGATCATATATTCAAGTCGATGAAAGTAAAAAGTATTTCACAAAATACTTTTTCAAAAGTGCTCCAAAGATTCTTTTAGAATTTTTTATTTTTCCATAATGTATGGATAAACTTGCTACTTTTATTGTTTGGTTGTAAATAAATGACTAATTTTAGCACATTAATGTGTGCATGAGAAAAAAAGAAGCACTAACCCAAAAAAATTGGTAAGCATCACAACATCCCTTCAAATATTAATATTTTTGATAATATTATTTATTTCTTTTAAAATACAATGGCTTAACCTCCTCCAAATATTTCACCTCTTGCCTCAACTCTTCCAACACTCCTCCAAGTTGTAATGCTCTTTCCAATACAATTGAACCTAGCCTATCATCCTTTTTTAATGAATTATGAAAAACTAGTTAAATCTATTGTTGACTCTCACAACAAAACAAAAAAGATCATATATATCATCTAAGTCCATCTCAATCTTACCTCTAATGAGAATTTTCTTGACCAAGAGTTTGAAAAAGTCATTGGAAAATAGCCATAGGACATGCATTTAGCACCAAATCTAAAGGGACACTAGTATCAAGATACAAGCATCTATGTACAACTATTATTTGGTCATAGACTTGTAGCTTTTCATGATAGTCACTTGGATCCCTATGCTACTAGGGACACTCTTATAGGTATGGGTGTTTTTAACCTAGGTTTGGTTACTAATGTTGAGCCCTTAATAGGAAATTTTTTTAGTTTCCTTTATTTTTTCTCATGATGTTTTTATTTCATGCATGATCATCCCAATATTCAAGGGTGTCAATCGTCATGGGTGTCTAACCAATATGGATATCATCATCTATTTACAACATATTCATAAAAAAAGGGTCTTGTTATATTCGTTGCTACTAAATTGAAAACCCATGCTCATCAATGGTTGTTATAAGATCTCTGCTAACATGAGAACTCTCTTTTATTGTATAAGTTTAAATTTCTCTACTATTTTGAAAGAGGATATTCTATATCATATACAATATATTTTATGCAAATAAGGCAAACAAAATATTTTGAGGATTATTGCACAAAATTTATAGGTTTATTCATGTAGACCTATAAATTGAATCTAGCAATGGTGGTATCATCCTTTTTCCATGTTCTTAAGGATGAATTTTTTTAGGAAATTTGACATGTGTAATCCTTACATGCTTAAGGATGCTAGGTGTGTAGCTCTAGAAATATAAAAATAGATTCAGTTGTCTCATTCCTATTATCGATTTGATTTCAAACCTTAATGACCTTAATTTAATAGGTATAATATTCAACATCCCTAAGGATTCATGTATTTCAAATATCAGACATCCAATCTTTCATATCAAGCCTATAAAGAGTTTCATAACTTTCTATGAAAGATAAATAAGTAGCAATGTTGGAAGATGAAGATTCATTACAACAAGATCAACCAATTGAAGTAGTAAATTATGGGCATGAGGATTATACCATGGATCTTTCTTAATTTTACCTTATGGGAATCTAGAATTATTATTCCATCAAGGTCCAACTATTAATCAAATAGTAGCATGTTAATATATTGAATAATTTAGGTAGCATGCATAACTTTATTGATAGAAAAACAACAATGTATTTGAAATTGTATATCAATACATCAACCCATGATATATTTAAAGTTTTTATTAAATGGGAGCACAAATTAGTTTTTTAGTTTAATGAATTAGGTTAACATCTATCTTGGTTATTGTCCTTGGTCTAGAAATATCTTCACCATGAATTTAGGAAGCGTAGATATCATCTTAGGAGCATAATGGCTATCTCAACATAATGATGTTATTATTTATCTCCAATGACTATATATCAAATGGATAGATAATAAGAAGTTCATTTGTCTCCAAGGAATAAAACCTTCTATACCATGGTGGTTAGTTCCTATAACATAGAAATATATTAATGAAATGTGATCTTGGATTCTTTATCTAGGTCAATTGCATCAAAGTTTAGCCTTTGAAGTTGTTTCTTCTAGTTCTTCCTTTAGACTTGCATAATATTATCAATTTTTGTATATATTTTCTTGGTGATTCCATAGATCTTCCTCCTAGCCACACACATGATCATGTCATTCATCTAGTTTAAGGAAGTTAGGCTCCTACTATTTATCTTTACTACTATCTCTAGTCCAAATGTTTGAGATTGAAAAGTGGATCCACTAAATGTTAGAGCAAGGAATTATCCATCCAAGTATTAATTTGTATTCCACTCTATGACTATGGTGCAATAAAAATACAACTCTTGGTGTATTTTTTTATTGATTTTTGGCTTCTCAACAAGATCACCATTGTAGATATTATGATGATGCACTCGACATATATATATAGGACTAGATAAGAGAAATTGATTGATACAAAGGGCTATCCCTATTATAGATGATTTACCAAATGAATTGTGTGATATTAAATATTTTGTAAAATTAGAATTATACTCTAGGTTCAATCAAATTAGCATTAAATATGATATCCCTAAGACTATTTTTTACTCAAATGAGGGTCATTATGATTTCCTAGCCACATATTTCAGTCTCATTAATTCTCAATCTATTTTCCAAATCCTCATCAATTCTATCTTTTGTTATTTTTTTTCATGTTTGTCCCAACCTTCTTTGATGATATATTAATGAATAACAAGTCGTGAGAAGTTCATTTTGTTCATGTGGACCAAGTTATTCACTTATTCTAGAAGGAAAAAATCTATATCAAAAGGTAAAAATGTGTAGTTGGGATGCATGAGGTAGAACACTTGGGATATATAGTATCTTAAAAAGGAGCCAATACAAATACTAAAATGATAAATGCCATGCAAGATTAGCACTTAACCGAAAACTTTAAGCATATCCATGGATTTTCATGTCTCATGAGATACTCTTGGAAATTTATCTAAAACTATGGTAAGATTCCTATTTCTCTAATTACTCTCACTATGAAGGATATATTTATTTGGTCCATAGAAAATTTCCAAGTATTCCAATCCATAAAGAAGACTATGTGTACCATCCTTACTTGGGTCATGCCTAACTTTAGTATACCATTTATTGTTGATTGTGAATATTTAGGAATATGTATTCAATGTATTTTGATACAAGATGGATATTGATTGGTATTTAAATGTAAGCAAATCCCTAGTAATAATTTTTGTTGATCCACGAGTAGATCATGTTAGTTTTTTACTTTTTATAGAGAAAGGATGGACTTATTTGTTAGTGCATCACTTCATCATCAAGATCAACCATAGTAGTCTTAAGCATTTCCTAGAATATTGGGTTATGACCCACCTTCGTAGGACTTTCTTTATAAGAGGAACTATGTATTGAAGAATGATGTTTAATGCTTATCTTTCATATTTTTTGAAGGATATATTAATTTACTATTATTTCTATTTAAATAAGGATATGGTATTGTTTATGCTCTGTCTGGTTGCAAGATCAGGTACTCTTGTAGGTGAACAAGAGAATTGTCCACAAGGAAACAAGGGACCATATTAAAAGGGAAATGATGATGATGACTTGTTCATGAAACAAATCAGGGTAACATGGATGAATATCCTTCATACAGGTGCATTGTTTTTTGCTTATGCTCATGTTTGCACCAATCGACCATGAAGTCACTTGCAATGAGTCTCCTTAAAGTAAGTCAGTTATAGCTTAGTCTATCCTAAAAAATAGGTCACCCAATTAAAGATAAAACAAATATGTGGAACACCGAGGGAGTGCATTTGTATTTGCTTATGGTATGTTAGATATGGTTTGATTCTTTCTTATATGCTTGAAAGTATTAAATTAACTTTTGATGTTAATCTCTGAATAAGTATAAGGTTGGTTTGAAATAATCCTTAAACCATGTTAAGTTTGGTTTCTAATATTTTAATTATTATATCTTTGCAAGATAAAATAAAAAATATGGACCACCTTTAGTCTTAATTATGAATGTTTTATTTATTCTCTTTCACCATTGTGGGGTGGCCTTTAATGAAGTTTTAGTGGGTGCATGAGAAAATATTTCTTAAACCTTATTTCCAGCACTCCATGCTCCATGACACTTGGTTTTCCCTTGTTTAAAGTAGGTATGATGGCACATTAATGGGGGTGGTTGCTATTTTTTATTTTTGGCTTTTGTAAAAATAAAAATCAAGGATGTTTTAGTGAATAAGAGAGACAATGACATCAGGAGACAAACATAGAGGAACAAGAGAAGGGTTCCTAAAGGGTTGACGTACACAGTAAAGGTATTTTATCCTTGAATATTTGTTGCCTCATCAATATTTTGCATAATATTTTTCTTGTATCATTCTTCAATTTTTCTTTGCTTCTCTTTAGCTTTATTTGGGTGTGCTAGAGCTGGTAGATGTTTGTGTCTTTGATGACTTAGTTGTATTCTTACTTTAATGTGTGCTTGAGATTTATTACATTGAGCTTGAGGGGTTATGTGTATGTTGGTTGGTGTGCATGGTGCACCTCATCTACTTGTTACCCCCTTAGTGCTTTTTGTTCCAATCATCCTGCACAAGGTGGTTTAGATTTGATAGGGATTGGTTGCTCACTTTTATTTTTATTTTTAATGCATATTTGAACTAGTTTACCTATGCTTATCATAGTTTTCAATATTTATCGAACATATTTTATCTTCCTCATGAGTTGCACCCTAGTCTAGTTGGTTTTTTTGAGTATGTAATCCTAGTATTGCTTGGTCAATCTATGATATTGATCCTAGTTTCGCGTAGCGACTACATAGTGGGTTCATGGATATTTTAAATCACCTATTTTGGTGCATGTGTTGGGATTCTTTCCGAAGTGTATTTGGATTCCTTTTTTCCTAGTGTGGTTTCTAGTTTTGCATACCTCTTTTTTCATTGCTTTATTTGATGCAAATAAAGCAAACAAAATATTTTGAGGATTATTACACAAAATTCAAAATTTTGTTCATGTAGATCTATAAATTGAATCTAGCAATGGTGGTATCATCCTTTTTCCATGTCCTTAAGGATGGAATTTTTTAGGAAATTTGATATGCGTAATCCATACACCCTTAAGGATGCTATATGTGTAGCTCTACCAGTAGAAAAATAGCTTCAGTTATCTCATTTCTAATATTAGTTTGAATTCAAACCTCAATGACCTTACTTTAATAAATATAATATTCAACATTCAATCATGTTTTAAAGTTATACATAAAGAAATCCATGTAGGTAAAGTTATACACTATTTTAAATAAACATAATATAAGTGAAAACTATAAGACTTCAAATAATACAAAAATAATTTGAGGACACTTTGAATCCCTCATAGGTAAATGTATACACCATTTTAAATGAACATATAAGTGGAAACCATATGACTTCAAATGATATGATGTAGTAAGATTTTTTAAATTCAATCACTATGTTTTCCGATAGTAGTTAATAACATAAATTTTTAATTACATATAGGATTGGAAAAATTAGTTGCAATTAAAGAATGATACACAAGATTGAAAACTTTAAAAGTTTAGATAGTGAAATATATTTTTTGGTTGACGTAAGGTGAAGTATAACAAGTGGTATAATTGAGATTACACTCTATGATTTGAATTTAATAGTCTTAATAACAGTTTAACAATATATCATTAAGGTGTATCTAAAAAATAATGGTGTAATATCTGAATTTTAAAATAAAAACTTTTTAATGTTTGTATGGTTTTTGGCTAGTTATGTTAGAATTTCACAATAATAGATATGCAAAAAATTACATAAGAGATGAAGAGAAGAGTAGAACTGATTGATTTATTCCAAGGATCAACTCTGTATAAATATCAGAGTTGATCATTGAGAGTCGTTGGATTACAAAAATTCATCAGACCTAATGAAGACACCACTGAGAGTTCTCCTGACACATGAAAGAGTGGAAACTCGAGTGTTTATCCTAGTGGAAATTAAGAAAATATTATCTTATTCTAATACCCCCTCCTTAAGTGATACTAGGGGTGTTTTTTACAAATGAGTCCCCGCAATAAGGCTTCATTAGGTACTCATATACAATATAGATAGTTGGTGGAAAAACCCCTATGGGAAAAAACCAACTATCACTTATTCGTTTTGAAGTGATGATAAAAACCTAGTGGGAAAAGTCATCAATCGAAATGAAGAAGAATGAAAGAGGTTTATTGTCAGATTGTGAATATTGTCGTCTTACAAAAAACAAAGATGAGTCCTGGAAACAAGAATTGATTAGGTACTCATGTACAATATAGATAGTTGGTGGAAAAAATCCCTATGGAGGAAAACCAACTATCACCTCTTCATTTTGAAGTTATGGTAAAAAAACCAAGTGGGAAAATCCATCAATCAAAAGGAATAAGTACGAAAGAGGCTTGTATTCGGATGGTGAAGATTGTCCTCTTATACAAAAGAATGATGAGTCCGAGAAACAAGGCCTGATGAGGTACTCATGTAAAATATAATGAGAGGTGGAAGACCTCTATGTCAATGTAGCTATAATACTCCAAGTTTTTCTTGCAACTGAATGTAACATAGATAAGGAAATGACTTGGTGAAGATATCTTCAATTTGTGCCTCAGTTGGAATATATTCCAAGTGTATGTCCATATTTTGAATATGTTGCCTTATGAAGTGCATGTGTATCTAAATGTATTTGGTTCACTGATGTTCAACTGTATTACGTGCAATATGAATTATGCTCTGATTGTCACACCAAAGAGTTATAGTATGTTCATGGGTGAAACCAAATTCTCTCAGAATTTGACGAAGCCAAAGAGCTTCCTGACTAGCCAAAACTATTGCCCTGTATTCTGCCTCTGTAGAAGATAGGGCTACTGCTTGTTGTTTCTTGTATAACCAAACTATTAGTGAGGAACCAAGGCAAAATACATAGCTTGAGGTGGAACATCTATCTTCTTCTGAACCTACCTAATTTGAATATGTGTAGCCAATGATATCCATGGATTTTCCTTTGTAGAAGAGCCCAAAGTGAGTAGTGCCCTGCAAGTAACGAAGGATTCTTTTTGCTACTTTACAATGACTGAAGTGAGGCTGATGAGAGAATATAGATATGATGCCAACAACATATGATATATCTAGGTGAGTATGAGTAAGGTATAGTAAAATTCCTACAAGTTGATGATATAGAGTGGCATCACAAAGAGGGGATGAGCAGGAAGGACTACGATTAATTCCAAATTGAAAGGGGGTAGGATAAGGTTTACAATCTATCATTTTGAATATTTATAGAATATATAGAGTGTACTTTTATTGGCACAAAGAAATACTTTCATCTGTTTGACTTATTTGGATCCCAAGGAAGTAATGAGATTTACCTAGATCAACCATTTCAAAATTTTTAGAGAGAGTATTTTATAGTTTGAATGTGAGTCAAGTTACTACCAGTGAGAAGAAGATAGTCAACATATAGAACAAGGATGGTGATGTTACCTTCATTTCTCCAAATGTAAATTATGTTATCAAACTCACAATGAGAAAAACATGCTGAAATAAGGAAGGAGTCCATATTTTCATACCAATCTCAAGGGGCTTTTTTGAATCCATAGAGAATTTTTTTTAAGTCTACAAACAAGAGAGGAGTCTTGAGTGAAACCAACGGGTTGTTCCATGAATATCTCTTCCTTTAAATCTCCATGTAGGAAATTAATTTTTACATCCATTTGATATACTAGCCACTTATGGGAACCAGCCAGAGCAAGAACCAATTTAACAGAATCCAGTTTAGCAATAGGAGCAAAGGTTTCTGCATAATCAATACCTTCTATTTGAGAAAAACCTTTGGCTACAATACGAGCCTTGTGTATATATATTTCTCCATTAGGCCCATATTTGGTTTTGAAGATCCATTTACAACGAACAAATTTCCTTCCTTTAGGTAAGGAAACTAAATCCCAAGTCTTATTTTTGATTAAGGAAGAATATTCATTTTCCATGGAATCATCCAATTCCTTAATATATGAGGCTTCTTTGAAGGATTGAGGATCATAGAAATAGATTGAAATACAAGCCTAGTTCCTATGGGGTTTGATGATCTAGTTGAAGGAAAATTTTGGATGTAAGGAGTAGGTTCTTTAACAATTGTGCAGGCCCATTTTGGCATAGAGGAAGGATTTGAAGGAGTTGAAAGACATTGAGATGGAGTTACAGGTTCTTCATTTTGATTATCAATGACCAAGTTTACTTCAATAGTTGTCTCTTTATAATCTTTAGGTTCTACTATAGGAGAAGGCTCAATGGAGGAAGAGGGATTTTGAGGTTATTTTTGAGGGAATGTTTCATCAAATTGGACATTCCTATGAAAGAAAACCTCATGAGTTGAGGGATCAAGAAGCCTGTATGATTTTAATTCTTCACAATAACAAATAAATATGAGCTTTTTAATTTTCTTATCAAGAGCCTTCCTTTTCTTCTTTGGTATGTGATCCCAAGCAGTACACCTAAAAATCCTGAACTAGGAAACATTTGGTTTTAAGCTAGACCAATATTCTTTAAGAGTTAAATGGTCAAGATATTTATGAGGTGTGCGATTTTGAATATAATTTGCATAGTTATTAGCTTCTACCCAAAAATTTTTGGAAGATCTCTTGAATGGAGCATACAATTAGCCATCTCTTTTAATTTTTGGTTTTTCCTTTTTGAAAGCACTAAGGATACGGAAGCAATGGCGTACCGGGTGCGATGCAAAACAAAAGCATACGAAACGCTAAGTCCTACGAATGAACAAAGGACTAAAGTGCATGAAAAGGGAAAACAAACGAACTGAAACGAGATATAAAGAAAATGTAAAGTGCAGCCCTTATTTTTATTAATTTTTCTTTGAGATCAGGTTACAATACGTCTCCTTCCTTTTTAGGGGCTAGGAGCGTTAGATATAGTTTTGTTACACCACGGATGGTACGCTTCCCTTCGGGATCTTCCGCGTGCCCACATTTGAAATGGGTGGGCCAAACGTCACCACCGCTTGCATGAATGCATCTATAGTTCCTTGCTACCCCTCCGATGTCGAGATCCTACATTCAAAGAAATAGCAAATGATTAATAGCACCTGCGGATGGAGGGAAACATGCAATCCCCAAGGCCTCCGGTTAATGCATGCATGAAATAATTAAAACGGTAATCAAAACATGTCAAAATAAGATGAAATTTGGACAGAAGCATGCAAACACCATCATGAACACACTGCAAAAGGAACAGTCAAGAAATCTATTATAGATTTCTAATCGCTCCAGGGTGGGACGATTAGGACTGTCATAAAATGTCAGAAAGCAACCTCCTAAATGTCCCATCCAGAGGCCTCCAAAACACCTACAAAGTTGGGGTTAGGAAAAATAGGGCATTTTGAGATGACCCAAAAGGTCGGATTTTGCAGATTCGGCCCCGATCACCCTGTATCCGAAGATGCTCCCTGTATGTTAGTGAAAGCGAAAAACAATGAAAACACAGTCAAAACTCATCAGAATGGCATGAAATTTGAATGGCAGCATATATGAATGACATAAAATAAGATGCAAAATAAATAGTGAAGAAATATACTACAGATTTCTAATCACTCCGGGGTGGGGCGATTAGGACTACAACAGTGCGGGGGGCACCCGAGGGCAGGACGCCCGTCGTTTGGGGCTTGGTTTCGACACCAATCCACTTGGGATGGGTCCAAAACCTCCTAGGGGGTTGTTTTGGCAAATTGGGTGGGGTATTGTGGCCAAATGTTTGGGTTTTGGGTCTGGATTGTGCTTCCAATGTTCACCCAATAACCTCCCTTCCAAAAGAGAGATCAAGGATGTAAGAAGCACAAGTGAGGGGTGAGGATGTAATTCGGCAGCACTCCATTGCTCCAAATGCTCCTCCTCTATCCTCTTTTGGGGTGAGAAGACTCACCATTTTATAGACCTGAAGGTCTACTTTGAATGTGCATGCAGGGGCGCCACTTGGCCATCATGCCTTCCCAGGGGAGAGAAGATTCCTCCCTGATTAAGGGCTCCATGATTGCCTCTATGACTACCTCTTTGAGCTCAAAAATGCTCACTCGCACTCCCATGCATTGAAGGTGGAGTTGAGTGGCGGATCTGAGCTGCCATTTGTCAAGGTTTGACCTTTTGCCCGTCAAACCTGCTATTCGCCCCACCCTGGAGCGATTGCTGCTAATCGTCCCAAGGTGGGGCGAATAGCATTCTATTCGCCCTAGGGTGGAACGAGTAAGGAGCAGGGTGCTTGAAAGGTGCCAAATTGACCTCTGACCTTCCAAAACTACTTTGGGAGTGGTTAGGACCACTTTTTAACCTCTAGGGGCTGCCCTAGGGGCTATGTATGCCAATTCGGTCAGTGCTTGTATCCACATGATCAGATTGGTGTTGTTTTGGTGTCTACAGATGCCCCTTTTTGGGATGCACTGTGCGTGGCGCAGTGCTGAGCAAAAATAGATAACCAAAGCACTTAATGATTAGGGTTTCTTGGTAACCTAACCAAATTTTGATGCCCCAAGTATGGAAAGGGCACGCATTCTTGAATCCTTGCTTCTGACGAGCTAAGGAGCTTAATTCAAGTGTTAACCTTTTTTGGTGAGGTGTTACTTGATCTTGGACATTGTTCAGTCATGAATAGGCAAAGGGCGCAACCTTTTGTCTATGGGAACCTTGAGTTCATGATTCTAGAATGCCAAGTGTTTGATCAGCTTGTGATTATTGCTTGTTTGCTGCCCCAAGCAGGAGCGTGATTGTCTTTGTCAATGATTCTTTGAATGCATGCCATTTCCTTGATTGGGTGTGTATTTGTTGATTGGTGACTAAGTGTGACTACCCCCTCAAGCGATGAATCGATGAGGGAATGACCGACATGAGAAAAGCGATGAGTCGCTTGACCCAAGATGACTTTTGTAAGGGTGCCTTCAGTTGTTTTCCATTGAATGCTTATGCAGTTTCCCAACAATCTGACCTATTTTTGGTGGGTTTTAACCCTTTTTGTGACGCCTTTTGGGGATGAAATTGTCAAAAATTCATCCTCCCGTGGAGCGGTCCAGCTATGGTAGCCTTCTTAGGGAGTAGGATATTGATAATTTGTGGCCCCGACATCTATTTTGTATGCCAAGAATTTTAGGTGCAAAGGCGCCTTTGTTCGGAAATTTTATTGTTATTTTTGGGTGGGTTTGGACCCTTTTTGTGACGCCTTTTGGGGATGAAATTCTCAAAAATCCTTCCTCCCGTGGAGCGGTCCGGCTATGGTAGCCTTCTTAGGGAGTAGGATAGTGAGAATTTGTGACCCCAATGTTGGTTTTGGATGCCTTGAAGCGTAGGTGCAAAGGTGCCTTTGTTCGGTAGTTTTATTGCTGTTTTTGGGTGGGTTTTGACCCTTTTTGTGATGCCTTTTGGGGATGAAATTCTTGAAAATCCTTCCTCCCGTGGAGTGGTCCGGCTATGGTAGCCTTATTAGGGAGTAGGATAGTGAGGATTTGTGACCCCAACATCGGTTTTGGATGCCTTGAAGTACAGGCACAAAGGTGCCTTTGTTCGGCAGTTTTATTGTTGTTTTTGGTGCATTTTGGATGCAGTTTTGGTTGTTTTTTATTTTCTTGCTCTGTAATCATCCCAGGGTGGGACGAATACCAGTTTTGTAATCTTCCTAGGGTGGGACGAGCGCTAACTAGAGCGCTCATCCCAGGGTGGAACGATTACAGGCCTAAGAGCCTATATAAGGGCCAAAACTAGGTTTTGGGCTCATTTGCAATTATTTTTTTTGGCGATTTGGAGTTGTGAGGAGGAGTTCGAGTCTACGTAGTGGAGTGCTGTCAAGATTTCATTGATACCATGAGTGCATGGACCGGATCTTCGAGTGGCGGAGCTGAGGCAAGACCGGTAGGTGCTCCTTCTCTTTATTTTGTTTGTTTTTATTTTACAGTTCAAAACCGTAATTAATTTATTTTGTATTTCGTTTTTTCATTTAAACTAAGATCAAAACCCTAGTTTAATTGTTTTGTATTTGTATTTTGTGTGGTGTTTGTTTAAACTAAGATCAAAACCCTAGTTTAAAAATTTTGTTTTTATTTTATTTTTTTGTTTTTAGTTTAAACTAGAGTTAAAAACCCTAGGTTAAAATTTTGTTTTTATTTTGTTTTTTTAGTTTAAACTAGAGTTAAAAACCCTAGGTTAAAATTTTTGTTTTATTTTGTTGTTTTTGTTTTTTTAGTTTAAACTAGAGTTAAAAACCCTAGGTTAAAATTTTTATTTTGTTTTTTTGTTTTTTTTAGTTTAAACTAGAGTTAAAAACCCTAGGTTAAAATTTTTATTTTTATTTTGTTTTTTAGTTTAAACTAGAGTTAAAAACCCTAGGTTAAAAATTTTGTTTTTTTTGTTTTTGTTTTTTAGTTTAAACTAGAGTTAAAAACCCTAGGTTAAAATTTTGTTTTTGTTTTTTTTTTTAGTATTAAACTAAGGTTAAAAACCCTAGGTTAAAATTTTTGTTTTATTTTGTGTTGTTTATTGTTTTTTTTGAATGTTTGTACTGTACATTTTGTTAATGTTGTTGTACAGTTTATTAAATGTTTTTGTTGTACAATTTGTATACATTGTTGTATATTTGTTTTAGTGTTGTACAGTTTTTTTTGTTGTCATGTTTTAATGTTTTTGTGTTGTTTTGTTTTGCAGGTGGTGAAGAGTCGGTACCGTCAGCCGATGGTATTTTCTGACGCACGGGATGCGTTGACTATGGCGGACTGGGATTGGCTTGATGCCCTTGGGCTCAAGCAGGTGACTCGGTTAGAGCCTATGGTGGGGGATCGGGCATATCTGATTGCCCTAATCAATTTGTGGGATCCCCGCACCAACACCTTTCATCTCCCAATAGGGGAGATGATAGTGACTCTGGAGGACGTTTATCAGATTCTATAGATTTTGATAGATGGGCTGCCCATTTGGATGACTCCTCAGGATCAGTGGACGATGATGCTGACACGGTGCTTTGGGCATGCGACGAAGATGGGGGTGGATGGGGCGGTGGAGAGGGTAGAGGGGGATTGCTTGATTGGTGAGATTCTGGTGCGGTGGTGGTTTGAGAAGGGCGTGTTGGGGGTGAGGCATACATTGCTTATGAGCCTCATCTCCAACATGCTGCTTCTCGACTCCTCAGGTGTGAGGTTCCCTTGGAACCTGCTTGAGGTAGTGTTCATACTGGTGGAGTGTCCGATGGTAGCACCACTGATTATGAGGTGGGGTCAGATGCTATTGGCATAGTTATATGATGAGTTGTACGAGGTCCGCTATCGAAGGTGGAAGGGGATTGGGTGTAGCTACCTATTGTAGTGCTAGGGATGGCAACACATAGCTATGGAGTGGCCATAGGGGTTGCCTTGGACCACTCGAGGAGAGATGGTGGATAGGGATATTGGCTATGCTGCCCTATGGCGGAGGTCCGAGGAGCAGGGGTAGAGTCGGAGTGGGCAAGTGTCGTAGGGCACTATGCTGATGCCTTCTCGCGTCTTGCTCTAGGGGAGGTGTTCTAGCGGCCATACCGGGACTGTCCAGCTTGGCTTGAGGTTGGAGAGTGGCTTCGATGGGCATGCAGGGGAGGTGGCTGATCGGGCGACACGAGACCGAGTAGGAGTACTTCCCGTATGTTCGGGTGACTCGATAGTTTGGGGTGCACCAGGGATTTCCTAGGGAGCCCTTGATCTATCGATGTCGGGGTGACGAGAGGACTTTGGCCTGGCCAATCATTGAGCCATTGGGTGAGGAGTCGGATGTAGTGATTGATGTCCTCGATATGGACAATGTCGGGGTGACTACAGAGTATGACCAGTGGTGGACGATGCGATGATGGTAGGGTGAGGGGCCTCTAGGAGGTGCGGATGCAGTAGTAGTAGGTGGTGGGGTTGTGGAGGCATCGAGGGAGGGTTGGGGGGCTCCATGCGATGATGCAGATATGGTGGAGGTAGATGACTTGACTGGGGATGATGTAGGGATTTTGGAGTGGTCGAATGTCCAGGACGTCCCGGAGTAGTGGGTGCTTGAGCAGCCTGCCATCCCGAAGATGCCCATGCCTCAGGTAGTCTCGGGGGATATGGAGGCTAGGTATCATGCTGAGATAGCATGATTGGAGGAGCTACTATGGAGACGGGATGAGGAGCACAGTGTCGAGAGGGATCGCCTGCGGGCTCAGTTGGCATAGCGGGATGAAGCATTGGCTGCATACCACCGGTGGGATGTGGAGTGGGGTCGGTTCTGGGTGGAGTTGGAGGCCGAGATTATCCACCTCGATGGGCAGTTACCTGAGCTCACTGGAGGTGGATCTTCGCGTCGAACGAGAGACAGTGAGACTGAGCAGTCTACTTCCTCTCGTCACAGGTGGGTGGGTGAGGGTAGCGCTAGTGGGCATGATGCAGGGGCTGGCAGCAGCCGCCTTGAGAGGTCCCATAGGACCCACACCACTGGGGGTAGTTCCAGTCGCACCGATCCTACGTGATCATGGTGGCCGACTCCCTAGGCTTGGGGTTTTTGAGTTTTTGATTTTTTTGTGAGGTCAAAGGACCAACTTATTGTAGCTCTGTGGGCATTTTTGGTGATATATATACATGACTTTCTTTTTGGATTATTCCCTTGTTATGGTTTATGGTTTATTTATGCACATTTATTTACGTTGATGTATGCATGTGTTATTATGAATGCGATGTTTCTAATTATATGATGTATGCATATGGAATGGATGAAATGATTTGTTGATAACTTGGTGGTGGCACCATAGACTGTACAGGATTTACTGGCTTTCTATACTATGTGATTGCTTTGTGGAATGACTTTGCATGTGTGAATTTTTTTGTTTTGTATTTTCTGATGGTGATGTAAGTAATGGAATGTACAACATTTGTTTTAGAATGTAGTTAAGGTTTTTCTGAGACTCAGATGTTTTAACTAACTAGCCAAGACTGTACATTTATCTCACAAGACTTTTGAACAAGGTACGAATCAGACTTGAGTTTGACCAAGTTATTTCACATCCCTATGTGTGCGATTGAGTTCGTTTATGTGGTATTCATCAGGATACCGCCAGTGCCATATAGGCTATCAACCAAACCTGTACTGAGGATCACCTAATTAGCTCCACTAACTCCTTTGTTGTATTTAGTAAGATTAATCCATGGGGCAATCTAAGATACCATAAGCTAGCTCATCCACATGCAAACATTGGTCTACTCACACGCAAAGCTAATGTGATAGACATATCGTCATGCATTTAGGATACCGCCATTTCCAGGTAGGCTATCCACCAAACCCGTAATGAGGATCACCTAAATGGTTTTTTGAATGCTGAGAATTCTAGGGATTCAAGCTCAGGCATCTTTCGGTTGCTCAACTTGTTGGGATACTTGCTCTCATACATAGTGATGAAAATCACTGTTTATTTTTCTCTTTTATTTCTTGAGCAAGGGGTTTGAGTAGTGGTGATAACCACTGTTATTATTTTTTGATTTTGCATTTGGATTTCAAAGTTGAGCTCGTAGGTTTTTGGCTTGTGAATGGCATTGATCCTTTTGGCCTTGGGGATGACTACCCATCCTGTTCAGGGACGTGTAGTACGAATCCTTATGACTTTGGGAATCAAAGGTGGTTGGGAATTTTCTTTGGAATGGCATTGATATTTTAGGCCTTGGGGATGACTACCCATCCTTTTTAGGGGCGTGTAGTATGAATCCTTATGACTTTGGGGATCAAAGGTGTTTTAGGATTTTTGATAGTGGACTTTTGGATTTTTTTCTTGTGAATGGTATTGATCCTTTCAGGCCTTGGGGATGACTACCCATCCTTCTCAGGGACGTGTAGTATGAATCCTTATGACTTTGGGGATCAAAGGTGTTTTGGGATTTTTGATAGTGGTGAAAACCACTATTTATTATGGGGAATTGGATGGGGAAGAGCTTGTCCTTTTGTCAATTCTCAGAATTCTTGAACCATTCGCATAGGGGGATGAGCAGGATAACCTTTCACCTATGGTACCCTAGACCGCTTTGTAGGTTTCATCTTTCATTCACACAACTTGGGAATTTTTATGTGTTTTAAGCTTGTGTTGGGATGCTATGTAACAAGGTGTGATCCAAGTAAAACTTTACCTTTGTAAAATTTGTCTGACTTTGTACAACTTTTGACTAGAAATCTAAAGATAGTTGAATGATGAAAAACCCTAACGACATTAGCAGACAACTGATTATAATATGGTAAAAATGCAAAGGGCATTATTTTGGATGGATGTTTTTACAAAATGGACTGAATGTGGAAAATGATGGAATTTCGAGCAATTATAGTCTATGGTGCTTGTGACATGTATGACCAACAAATATGCAATGTATGTTTGCGATGCCTAATGCAATTTATTATTTTTTTGTGTTTTGATTTTTAAGAGTATGCATGGAAGTGAGATGCAATTTTTTTATTATTTTTTATTATCTTTTGTTTTTGTTTGTTTTTGAATATTTGTTTTTGACCAAGCGATTGTGGGAACCCTTGGAGCTTTTGGTTTGACCAAAGGGTTTATGGATACCTTTGGGGCATTTTAGGGTTGACCAAGCGATTGTGGGAATCCTTGGAGCTTTTGGTTTGACCAAAGGGTTTATGGATACCTTTGGGGCATTTTGGGGTTGACCAAGCGATTATGGGAATCCTTGGAGCTTTTGGTTTGACCAAAGGGATTATGGGTACCTTTGGGGCATTTTGGGGTTGACCAAGCGATTGTGGGAATCCTTGGAGCTTTTGGTTTGACCAAAGGGATTATGGGCACCTTTGGGGCATTTTGGGGTTGACCAAGTGATTGTGGGAATCCTTGGAGCTTTTGGGGTGGGCCATGGCTCTTTTAAATGTGGAATGGCCTCAAATGACTGATGTTCAAGGGTTCTAGTTCCTTGATTCCTTCAAGAGAGGCTAGTCGGTATGTTCTAGGTCCTATTTTACTATCAATGACATAAGGACCTAACCAGTTTGCCATGAACTTGTCCCTTAGATGGGGTGGCAAGTTAGAATTTTGTTGGTTCTCTTTTAAGACCAAGTCACCAACCTGGAAGTCCCTCAGGTGAACTTTCATGTTGTATGCTTTCTTAAGTCACTCTTGATAGATACGTAAATGCTCGAGAGCATTGATGCGTCGTTCATCAAGCAATGTAAGCTGGTCTAACCGGGCCTGCCATGCAGTGTCATCATCGATGAACTCTTGCATTGATATGCATAGGGAAGGTATTTCCAACTCGAGAGGCATGACTACCTCGAAGCCATACACTAGCAAAAATGGAGTTGCCCTAGTGGGCATCCGAATGCTAGTGCGATAAGCCCAAAGAGCAAGTGGGATTTGAATGTGCCAATCCTTATGACTATCTGTGACCATATTTTTAAGGATGGCAACTAGCATTTTGTTTGACGCCTCTGCTTGCCCATTTGCCTGCGGATAATAAGGTGTCAAAAAATTATGCTGAATTTTGTACTTTGTTGTTAAAGCATGCACGTATTTGTTCTTAAATGACGTCCCATTATCCGAGATGATCTTGGATGGAATACCAAAATGACATATGATGTTATGTAAAATAAACTCCGCAATGCGGGTCCCAATCATAGAGGTAAGCGTAATTGCTTCCACCCACTTGGTGAAGTACTCTGTGGCCGTTATGATGAACGTGTGATGACCTGATAATGCAGGGGAGATCTTTCCAATTAGATCTAAGCCCCATTATGAAAATGGCCAAGCCGATTGGATCGGCTGCAAGGCCTGAGAAGGTACGTGTGTCAAGTTAGCATGGTGTTGACACTTCATGCACTTCCTCACATACATGCAACAATCTCGCTCTAAATATGGCCAATAATAGCCCATGCGAAGAATGCACTTTGCGATGGCCATACCGTTGAAGTGGCCACCACATGTACCATCGTGCGCTTGGGTGATCACCCAAGTGGACTCCTGTTGGTCCAAGAAATGGAGGAGGATCCCTTCATAGCTTCGATGGTACAAAATGTCTCCTAGCAAGACATGTTTTGCCACTTTCTATTTGAATGATCTTTTCATGGCATGCGACAATCCAAGTGGGAGGCTACCTAACTTGAGATAGTCTCTTATGGGTGTGTACCAATCTTGCTGATCAGAAACCTCGATGGTATGAACTTCCAATCCCTCTTGAAGTTCATCCCTAGAAAAAGTTGAGCGGGAAAGAACTTGTAAGAATAGCGTTGTGTTGCTATTAAGAGGGATTTGGGAGAACAAGGACCCCTAGTTGGCATGATTCAGACTATCATGGATTCGAGAGAACCTATCCTGAGATGGTTCAATCTGGATCAGGTGGATTCCTCGGCATTATGTCGGAGCTTGCACGCTCCATCATGGATTGCGATAATGTTTTGACTTGAATGGTTGTCATCTCACCGGAAGGGTCTTGCGGGATTAGTGACCCCAAGGAGGCCATAGTGTCCGCAAAATGATTCGATGATCGAGGGAGTGCCTCGATGTCGTACCATTCAAGCTTTGCCAAGAATTTATCCACAAGGGCTTTGTAGGCCTACATAACTAGGCATTTACATTGGAATACCCCTTTCACTTGGTTGACGATTAACAACGAATCACCAAAGATGTTCAAGCATTTGATGTTCATGGTGATTGTTGTCTGAAGACCTATGAGCAAGGCTTCGTATTCGACATTGTTGTTGGTGCATGGGAAATCAAGTTTAAATGATAGAGGCATTGGAGCCCCTTGAGGTGTGAAAAATATGATTCCCATGCCACCCCCTTGCTCACATTTAGAACCATCAAAGAATAGGGTTATGTCGGCTCGTGACTCAGGCTCATCGAATCTGGCGATTCTGAGACATGGAAGACCCCATCATCGGGTAGCTCTATGGTCAGAGGCTGATCATCTTCGAGAGGAGCCTCTGCTAGTTGATCGGTGATGACTTGACCTTTGATGGACTTCTATCCAATGAATTCGATGTCAAACTCCATCAACAACATGATCCATTTTATCATGCGACTACTATGATAAGTATGACTCATCATGTACCACAATGGATTCTCCTTAGACACAACATACGTCGTATTACTCAACATGTAGTGGCATAGCTTTTTGGTGGCAAATACCACTGCTAAGCATAGCTTCTCGATGTATGCATAGTTAAGTTCATAACTGACTAGGGTGCGGCTAAGATAGTAAGTAGCCTATTCTTTATGTAGTTCATTTTTCTGGGCTAGCATGGCACCTAGTGCCACCTCAGTAGCTGAGATGTATAAATAGAATGACACTCCTGGTCTAGGTGGTGCCAATACTGGCGGTGAAGCCAAGTATTGTTTAATGTCATCGAAGGCTGACTGGCACTCGTCATCCCAGTGAAATGCTACCCCTTTGTGCAATAATTTATTCATGGGTCGGCACTTGTCAGATAATTGTGCTATGAAGCGCTTGATTGACGCGACCTTTCCCTACAAGCTTCTGAGCTGCTTGATGGTGGTTGGGGGAAGCATTTCAAGGATTGCCTTGACTTTATTTGGATCTACCTCGATGCCTCATTTTGAGACTATGAAACCCAAGAGTTTTCCAGATGTGATGCCAAATACGCACTTCTTGGGGTTTAGTCTGACTTTGTGTTCGATGAGGTGATCAAGGATCTTGCTTAGGTCATCGAGATGATCTAGGCACAAAAGAGATTTGGCCAACAAATCATCCATATAATCTTCCAAATTTTTATGCATGTGATCATGGAAGATGTATGTCATAGCGCGTTGGTAGGTGGCGCCAACATTTTTAAGGCCAAAGGGCATGACCTTATAACAAAATGTCCCCCAAGGCATTGTGAATGCCATTTTGAGTTGATCATCGAGATTGATATGAATCTGATTGTATCTCGAGAAACCATCCATGAGGGAAAGCATTTCATGGCCTATTGTAGCATCTACCAATGCATCGATGCTAGGCAAGGGGAAATCATCCTTGGGACTCGCTTTGTTTAGATCTCAAAAATTGATGCATATGCGAATCCTCCCGTCAGGCTTCTTGATGGGTACCATGTTGGACAACCATGGTGGGTAATCCATGCAGATGACAAACTATGCATCCAATAGCTTTTGTAGCTCATATTTTACCATTAAGGCTACTGTTGGGTGCATCTTACGTAGTTTTTGCTTGATTGGCTTGACTGTCGGATCAAGCGTTAGATTATGCATGACTAGCTACGGGTCTAGCCCCGACATGTCTTTGTAGGACCATGCAAAAACCTCCTTCTTCTCTTTGAGAAGGGCAATGTAATCAGCTTGCTCTTCGAGGGATAGACTTACCCCCAACTTGATGATTTGTAGATTCATTGGATCAGAGTCGATGTCTATGTCAGTCATCTCTTCGACTGACATGTGGGACCCATCCTCCAACTGGTGTGGAGTTGGGATCAGGTGGATATCATTTTCTAAATTTAGATCTACGTTTGGAACTTCAGGTTCCTCTTCAGCATGGAAGATATCCTGAGTTGGTCCTGGGGTGAAATGAAGCATCTCACCGCAAGGCCAATACTCGATGGGGATGGTGGCGAGTTAGCATGATCCCAGTCTATGGCATCTAGGTTTAGATACAATGGTCATGTTGGATCGGCTGGATTGCGGATGGGGGTGGTTAAGTCAATGGAGATCATGTTGATGAAGTGAATTTGGTCTCCATTACCGTGCGGTGGTGACTCGGACATCCTTGGTGATCTTTGTGCTCCGGATCTGGCTTTGTGGGTATTGGCACAAATGGATCGGCCCTATGTGTAGATAAAAGGATAGGGTCTACCCTTGGCACTGATGGCTCTATAGGGTCTCTAGGCGGAAGGTGCTCTCTGTATGCCTGAAGTGGCGGGTGCAGCACTTGGTCCAACTGTGCTTGGTTTAGGTGCCACCTATGCCTTGGCCCCATGTTTAGCTGTTCAAACATGTCATCAATGTCCATGGGGTATTCTGATGCTGCCGCATATGGTTGAGATATGCCATCTCAGTCTCATCTTCATAATCGCTATCGGAGATCCATAGGCCTTCATTGGCTCTGATAGCTGTTTGCGGTATGTGAGGCTCCTTTTGCTCGAGCAAGTTAATTTGGTCCCATCGAGGTTGTTCCGCTCTCTACGGGAGGACCTGATTCTCTTGAGGTGGCATTTGCTCGATTGGAGCATTCAAGGGGAACATCGCCATGAAGTTCTCTTGATAGTCATCTATGGGCGTCACTTGCGAGTGATTGCTATCGGACTCGAAAGGGTCCCAAGGTGCTACCTCATACTCTGACTCATCTTCTAAAGATCCTTCTTGGCCTTGTCTATATCCCTCTTGGAGGCAAGTTCTTGAACTTTCCCCTTTCTCGATCAAATGGGAGGGGTTGTTGAGGCCCACAAGGTTGGTTGTTAACAATGGGAGATAATCCCCCAATGTGTATGTTGTGTTAGGATTGGCATATGGATCTTGTGCCAACCCATCCTTGTTGCCTAGCCCTAGGCCTTGCATGTTCTCTACCAAGATGTCAAGGGGCAGAGGGTGGTTGAACCCTACTCCTGATTTGTCGTACGACATTTGATATCTTGGTTGACAAAGAACGCGCACCCCTTGTTCATATCTACCTAACCCATATCCATGCCAATTACATTGGCCAAGGTATTTCAAAGTGAATTTCGGGTTGGACAGATAGTTGACGTTCTCAGCAAAGGGCTCTTCATCCTCTTCCTCTTGCAGGTAAGGTTCAATGCCATTGTCGAGGCCCCCATATACAAAATTTGTCTGATTTGGTGGGTAGCCCAAAGGGACAATAGTGTCGATGGGGAGGCGAGGTCTCCCCATGTCTTGCATGGACTCAAGCGTGGGTGTTGCTACAATGTTCCACACTAGATACTCCCCTAGGCCCGTATTGGCCATCTCAATGGTGATCATTGGCGGTTGAGGGGGAGGGAATGGGAGTTCTTCTTGGGTCCACTCCATGTCGGGTGAACTAGGCATCTCGACTTCCATTCGACTAGGCACCTCTTCGGTAGAGATGGTTGAGACTGATGGTGGTGCCTCTTCCAGGGGTTTCTTCCCATTGTCCTTCGGTGTGGCCACCATAGGTGGCATCATTGGTGAAGGACCAGATGATGAAGATGGACCCACTGGGGATTTGAGGGACTTAACAGTGGGGATGTATGCAGAATCGGACCCTATTTGGATGGATTCAATTGAAAGTCCAAATGTGTCGATGGAAGGGTCGATTGTGGCATCAGTTGCACCGCATTGCAATACTTGAAGGGCTCTAAGTCTACTGGGACTACATGCACTTGCCCTTCGTATGTGTACTTTAGGCATTGATGGGCTATCGAAGGGACACACTTCATGTCCCTGATCCAAGGCCGGCCTAGCAAGATGTTGTAGGCCATCTCACCTTCCAGGATGTGGCACAACGTAGGAATAGTCTTTTGTCCCACTTGGATGGGCAGGACAATTGTGCCAACCATCGAGCATATTGCGTCATTGAATGCTCGGAGAGTATAGGTGGAGGCCACAATGTGAGATGCTAGCAACTTGAGGTGTTTCAATGTCGTTGTTGTGATTATATTGTTGGATGAGCCAGTGTCCACCAACACCCTCTTAAATGGAATCCCGTTGACCCATGCAATGACGTGCGGGGTGGATCCACCATATCACCAGTCACCGATTTTAGTTCATCTTCTCTAAAGGTGATGACTGGTTCTGTACATCATTTTACATGTCCCACAAAGTTGTTGAAAGAGTTTGCTTCATGGGGCTGTAGCTCGATGGCTTTGAGTATCTCCATTAGAGCCTCCCGATGGGGCGGTGATTGTTGGATGAGCTCATAGATGGAGAGCCTAGCCGACGTGGTCCTTAAACTTTGGGTAAGTTTAGTCCGAATCATGGCCATTGGTCTAGGTGGGGGAGGTTGTGTAGGGTGCTGTTGAGGTTGTGACATTGATGGAACCTCTCCTGTAGCTACCGTGGGGGCAGCTGTGCTTGGGTACCTCTTGTTCCGTGTCACTATGCTTATCATCCCTACATACCCCTACATGGGGCAGTTTTGTGTCACCTCATTGACTTGTAGAGTCTTTGCCTACACATCATGGGTAGGCAGGGGGTCTTTGAAGACCTCCATCTATTGGTTGTTTGGTGCTACAGGATTATCCATCGCTAGCATTTTGTTGTCTATTAGGTCTTGCACTAAGCTTTTGAACTTCCAACATGCGTAAAGGTCATGTCCTTTCTGTTGATGAAATCTATAGTACAAGTCTTCCCTATAGCCCTTAGGTTTTTGCGTGTTGGGGTCTACGGGTCGACTTTCTGGTAGGTTTATCAAGTTTTCCATGGACAAACGGTCAAACAAGGAATCTTTAGATTCTGTGAAGGGTGTGAATTGTCGCCTAGGGTGATGCTGCTAATTTTTCTCTTGCCTATGATTTTCCTTTTCATAGCTGTCAAGAGGAACTACTTGATAATTAGCCTTTGGGGGTTGTGTTGTATGTGCAGGCTTTGGTATGTTTATGGCAACCTGATTGACCGTAGCGGGTTTTGGTTATGCAGACCTAGTTTTGGCATTTTTGGGCCACTCTTTCTTGCGTGGCTTGGCAATCTCGCCATCCTATATCTTGATCTCCTCAATGATTCTGGCTTGCACCAGAGCTTCCTCGAGAGTGGCATATTGTTGTAGCTGCAATAGCATGGAGATCGATCTTAGGCAACTTTTCGAGAACATTTGGGTCAGATCGGCCATGGGAGGGAGGTAAGGTAGCTTTGAAAGCAACGTCCTCCACCGATTTCCATAGGCCACCATGGTCTCTTCCTCATACTTCTTGAGGCTAGCTAGGTCACTTAATGATGCCTTCTTCTTGGTGTTGAAAGCAAAACATTCAAGGAATGCATCCACTAGCTGGTCCAGGTTATTGATGCTATGCTTCGGCAACTGGGTAAACCAATCCGAGGCAGGGCCTACGAATGTGGTTATAAATGTTCTTAGAAGCAAAGCATCATTGTCCTGAATGCCAAAGCATTGGCTTAGGAATCTTGTCACGTGCTCTTGGGCATCCTCATCCCCTCTAAAGATTGCCAATTGAGGCATTTTGAAGTGTTCAGGGTATGGGGGTGCCGGTACTGAAGGATGCACCGGGTGACTACGAAGCTGGCATAAAGTGGGCTTTTGGGGCCCAGAAGTCTTGGTCTCCATAGACTCTAAGTGCTCTAGCAATGCTTTGTATGCATCAAAAGATTTGATCTCTTCCTCCTTGGTTTGTTCCCATTGTGAATTGCGGGGAACTTGAGGCCTATGGAGGGGCAACCGGATAGCGCCCCCCTACCTTGGTAGGGCATTTTAGCCCACTCTTCTTCTTGCTCAAATTCCTCATAGGCTTCTTGAGGAGTTCCTGGGTGTGACCTATAAACATGGGTGGGTGCCCATGGAGGGTGCCCATCATTGGCTCTAGGGGTGGTCTCCCGCTCAGGTCTAGGAGGTCTTGGAGGCAACACTTGATAAGGTCATGGAGACCTGTCTCACACCAAGGGGTTGTGCCTCTCATACAACTCTGTCCTATGCATGCGAGGGGTTGGGACCCTCTCAGGCATAGTGTTCTGGAGAAACTCATCTTTCTGACGCTGAATGCGCTCTTTGCTAAGGTGATACAGGTGCTCTAACTATTGTTGGTCTTGCTCAAGCTGCATGATTTGTGCTCGATGGGTGGCATGTTTGGCAAATGCCAAGTCAATTTGTTCTGTCGTCTTGAGTCTAGGAGGCCTAGATGCCTCCCCTACACATCTATCTCGGTCATGGTGATCCGAGATCTCTATAGGTCACTTCCCTCTGTCGAGGTTAGCGACATTCACCCGAGGCTCTAGCCTCAGTAGGTGATCCTGATAAATAGTAGGTGCAGAAGTGCATTGTTCCCATGTTATGTATTGCTCTTGAGGAATGTAGTGGTTTTCCTCATGCTCCCTTTCGTATATGTGAAAGGGGCGGGTAGAGTTGGCTCACCCTGTCTGAAGAGCCTTGTGCTCTGGATTTGGCCTATTGTTTTTTATAGTAATAAGGGGTAGAGGAGGGATGATGTAATCATGTGGCCCCTCCTTATGGACCCTATGTTGTTCTAGCACTTCATCATGTGGTGGCCACTCATAACGAGTGTCTAAGGGAGCCCTCCCATCTATGTTGAGTGCCACGTGTATGGACTCCTCCTGAAAGGGTCTATGTTGCATGGGCGTGCCCCTCGAAGGGGTGCCTCTATAGTCCCATTCCTTCATGGTATGATGTGGACTATCTTGTGGGTCAGGCCGCCAAGGTGGTATGACCAAGTCCTTGGGGCTATAGCGGAGGTGACTTGTGCCCCCTTGTACACTTTTCGCAGCTTCTGCCCGTGATTGGGCTTGGCTACGGGTGTACACCATGGTGGTGTCTCTCTACAAGATATGTAGGTTTTTATCTTCTTTACAATTTTTTATGCTACACTAAACAAAAGGGGACCACACAATCAAAGCAATGATTATCTCGTTTATAGATTAAAGGTGTGCCCTAGATCTGGTTTAGTGTGTTTTGATTTTGTGGTGAAAACCTTGTAAAGAAAATTTTGTTGTATATGCAATATGAGGGCTCTTATATCTCCCAAAATGGTCGCCCCTTCAATATACCACTGCCAGGCCATTATACCGAACCTCTCAATATACCCGCCCTTACGTGAGGGAAACTATTGGTACGCGAGAGCAGAACGAATACGTGGAACATAGGCGGTACGAAAGGGGAATCACTCTATTTTTGACACCTACCATAGAAGACTTATCCTCATGCACTGGGAATCACCCCAGCTACACTTGGTCAGCTTTCATCAGGATTTACGTCTAGCAACAGTAGCGATCGGGGTTATGTATGCAAAAATTCAAGCCAAGGTGGTGATGAAATCCACCGTTGGTCTTGATCAAGTGTTGGGGTTTTACGACCAACTCCTTGATGTTTATATTATCACGTGGTGTGTGTGGTTATTTTTACTTGCACAAAGAAAGGAAACATGCAGTAAAATTTTCCATGCAAGCAAAGAAAATAGAAAAATCATAGAAATAGAGACAGAAAATTATAGAGGATGTTCAGAAAACCTACCTCTTCTCTGCCCAAACCGGATGCCTCTGAGTTTCTGCTCAAAAAATGCATAGAGAGCTAATCATCCCGGGGTGGGATGAATAGCAGATCTATATTCATCATAGGGTGGGATGAATGCCTTATTCATCCTGGGGTGGCACGAATTCCAGTCTGTATTCATCACAGGGTGGCACGAGCAACAGTCCAGCGCTTGAAGGATTAACACCTACAAGCAAAAACACAAAGTTTTGATCAAAATTTTGATCCCAAAATTAGGGGACAGGGTCCCACCATGATCGCCACTGAAAGCACTGAGGATACGGAAGCAATGGCATACCGGGTGCGATGCAAAACAAAAGCATACGAAATGCTAAGTCCTATGAATGAACAAAGGACTAAAGTGCATGAAAAGGGAAAACAAACGAACTGAAATGAGATATAAAGAAAATGTAAAGTGCAGCCCTTATTTTTTATTAATTTTTCTTTGAGATCAGGTTACAATATGTCTCCTTCCTTTTTAGGGGCTAGGAGCGTTAGATATAGTTTTGTTACACCACGGATGGTACGCTTCCCTTCGGGATCTTCCGCGTGCCCACATTTGAAATGGGCGGGCCAAACATCATCGCCGCTTGCATGAATGCATCTATAGTTCCTTGCTGCCCCTCTGGTGTCGATATCCTATGTTCAAAGAAATAGCAAATGATTAATAGCACCTACGGATGGAGGGAAACATGCAATCCCCAAGGCCTCCGATCAATGCATGCATGAAATAATTAAAATGGTAATCAAAACATGTCAGAATAATATGAAATTTGGACAGAAGCATGCAAACACCATCATGAACACACTACAAAAGGAACAGTCAAGAAATCTACTGTAGATTTCTAATCGCTCCAGGGTGGGACGATTAGGACTGTCATAAAATGTCAAAAGCAACCTCCTAAATGTCCCATCTAGAGGCCTCCAAAACACCTACAAAGTTGGGGTTAGGTAAAATAGGGCATTTTGAGATGACCCAAAAGGTCGGATTTTGCATATTCAGCCCCGATCACCCTGTATCCGAAGATGCTCCCTGTATGTTAGTGAAAGCGAAAAACAATGAAAACACAGTCAAAACTCATCATAATGGCATGAAATTTGAATGGAAGCATATATGAATGACATAAAATAAGATGCAAAATAAATAGTGAAGAAATATGCTACAGATTTCTAATCACTCTAGGGTGGGGCGATTAGGACTACAACAGTGCGGGGGGCACCCGGGGTAGGATGCCCACCGTTTGGGGCTTGGTTTCGACACCAATCCACTTGGGATGGGTCCAAAACCTCCTAGGGGGTTGTGTAAAAAAATTGGGTGGGGTATTGTGGCCAAATTTTTGGGTTTTGGGTCCGGATTGTGCTTCCAATGTTCACCCAATAACCTCCCTTCCAAAAGAGAGATCAAGGATGTAAGAAGCACAAGTGAGGGGTGAGGATGTAATTCGACAGCACTCCATTGCTCCAAATGCTCCTGCTCTATCCTTCTTTTGGGGTGAGAAGACTCACCATTTTATAGACCTAAAGGTCTGCTTTGAATGTGCATGCAGGGGCACCACTTGGCCATCATGCCTTCCCAGGGGAGAGAAGATTCCTCCCTGATTAAGGGCTCCATGACTGCCTCTATGACTACCTCTTTGAGCTCAAAAATGCTCACTCACACTCCCATGCATTGAAGGTGGAGTTGAGTGGCGGATCTGAGCTGCCATTTGTCAAGGTTTGACCTTTTTCCCATCAAACCTGCTATTCGCCCCACCCTGGAGCGATTGCTGCTAATCATCCCAGGGTGGGGCGAATAGCATTCTATTCACCCCAGGGTGGAACGAGTAAGGATCAGGGTGCTTGAAAGGTGCCAAATTGACCTCTGACCTTCCAAAACTACTTTGGGAGTGGTTAGGACCACTGTTTAACCTCTGGGGGCTGCCCTAGGGGCTATGTATGCCAATTCGGTCAGTGCTTGTATCCACATGATCAGATTGGTGTTGTTTTGGTGTCTACACTTTCTACAATACCATTTTGGTTAGGATTATGGGAGACAATGTTGATGAATGATGCCATGATTGGATAAAAATATGGAAAACTCATTACTATAGTTTCCCCCCCATTATCTGTGCAAATATTATTGATTTTGCAAGATGCCTGATTTTCAACCAAGGCTTTAAAAAAATTAAAGTGGGATAGAACATCACTCTTATATTTTAGGAAGTAGACCTAGGACCTTCTAGAAAAATCATCAATAAAGGTTAGAGCATACGTTTTTCCTTTGAAATATGGTCCAAAAAAGATCATTAAGTCACTATAGATTAAATATATAGGGGATGAGGTGTTTGGAGAACTACTTGGGTGGAAAGGATATTGATGTTGCTTTCTAAGAGCACATCCAGGACAAAATCCATCACTATAAGAGACTTGGGGTAATCCTATAACCATATCATGGGTGCTCAAATCCTTTAGGTAGTTGTAACTAAGATGACCAAACCTTTCATGCCATATTTGACTTTCAAGATCACCATGAGCCACAAAACAGGAGGCTCCTTATGGATTTTGAAAACCTTTGAAGTGAAAAATATGAGAGTTATGATCAATATTACCCTTGGCTATAAGAGAATGGGGATTTTAAAAATATCTTATCTCAACTCCTATTGGAGAGAAGAGAATAGTTTTTCCATTTCCAGAAGCAAAAATTTGATAAATGGATAGGTGATTGGTGGTAATGTCTAGAACATAGATAACATTGTTTATGGAGCTACCATAAATGGTTATATCCCCTTTTCCTTTGATATGGCTTAAGGAAGAGGCACCCACTTCTATGCTACAAGTAGAGTTGGAGAAGATAGAAGAGAAAGACTTATCTGAATTAGTCATGTGATGAGTAGCTCCAAAATCTAGGACCTAGTAATTAGAGGAAGAATTGGAGGGCTTTCCTTGAACATTAAGGGCTTTTCCTCTTTGCTTTTTACTTTCTATATTTTGATCCTTCATAGCTGCCTTTATTTTTTGTAATCTTTTCCAGCATTTGTTAGCAGAGTGACCATTCTTTTTATAGTGAGTACATGTTATGGGAGTCTTTTCCTTCTTTTTAAATTTTTATTTAGAAGAGGTGGAGGCTACTAAGGCTTTTGAAGAAGAGGAAGAAGAAGAGATTTCATATCTAGAAAGTTTGGTTTCTTCCCTAGTTAATCTATCACAAAATTCTTCTAAAGAGGGCATTTTAAAGGTTGCACCAAGAGCACATTTTGTAGATATGAAGGTGGTAGCAAAAATTTGAAAAACACTATTTAGACTATAAAGGATTAGATAAATGCATTCTTCTTTAGTCTTAGTCTTCTCACTACCTTTGTATTGAGTGAGGACTTCTTTGAACTTAGTGAGGAAGTCAACAATACTATTAAAATCTTCAAGGGATAAAGAAGTTAGTTTGACTTATAGCTGCATTGATCTCATC
The DNA here is from genome assembly GCA_028583015.1 of Wollemia nobilis. Lineage (NCBI taxonomy): Eukaryota > Viridiplantae > Streptophyta > Pinopsida > Araucariales > Araucariaceae > Wollemia > Wollemia nobilis. The sequence continues at coordinate 1,002,025 of JAQPPZ010004836.1, read as the reverse complement.
TGATCTACTTTCCCAAACAAGGTCTTTAGTTTTTCCCAAATTTCATGAGGAGTTTTACAATATGTAATATGAAACCACAATCTTTCATAAACATTAGAGCTAATAATACCCATAGTTTCGTGCATTTTTTCTTTATGAAAAAATATTTCATATTCTTTATCGAATTTTGGTTGATTTTCTTCTAATAAATGAGTAAGAAATTTTTGAGAGATAAGATTAAATATTTTAGGTTTCCAAGTGTGAAATTTATGAGGGGTGAGAGATTCAATTGAATTCACCATTTTAACACAAGAGACAGTTTGAATTTTTAATTTACCAGTATCCCCCCCTTAGAATTTCAATTAATTTATTAATTCATTTTTTATAAGGAAAAGATATGAAGCTTTTCAATATTAGAAAACTCAATATACTCGCCCTAACAACAGGGAAACTATAAGTATAATGGGTTCTTAATATTATTTGCTTTATATTGCCAAATATTCTTTATTTTTCACAATACCGCCCTTATTAATTTTTTTATTTTTACTATGCAAAAATATTCTTTTAATATATTTTTATGTTGTAAGAGGTCAAAGCGACAAAGTAGTTTTTAGCATTCATAAGGCCATAGGTCATATGAGACTCATATTTTTTACCTAGCAAATTATTATCCCCAAACATACTTTGGTTATCAAATCATGGTGTACAACCCTACCCTTGGTTATCTAAGCATGGTGTACAACTCTACCTTGCTTAACATTCAAATATTAGACGTCTATTTAGAGTTTCAAAGTCTCCATAATTAGGATACTCAATTTGTATGGTAAAGGTATAGGCCTTATAATATGACTCTCATAAAGGATGTTTCTTACCTAACTATATTTCAATTATAGAATATGAACCCTACCTTCCATAGGATTCAAAACTTATACCTCTATCTAGAGTTGTAAATTATTTACTATTAGGTCACTTGGATTGTATCTAATATATTTTTACGTTATAAGGATAATTTGATAAATTTTATTAAATAAAAGATACTAACATATGATTATTAAGTTATTTATTTCTAAATATGCATACATTTTAAATATGTTTTAAGTTGTAAGAAGGTTAATATAAAGTAGTTTTTAACATCCATGAGATCATATCCCATATAATATGACATTCATAGAGGATGAAGTTTACCTAGTACATGGTCATGGTGTACAACCGTACACCTCACAAACCTTGTACCTCCTAATTAGAGTTTTAAAGTCTTCACCATGGTGTATAATTTTTTAATCTTGTCTATATTTTAGCTCAAGCCCTAAGATAAGGTAGTCAACCTTTGAGTATTAAGGTTAAGATTAATGTCGATTTAGTCTATAAATACAAAGTCATGTTGTAGTTGAAATATATTTTCATATTCAAAATTTAGTTATATTTATTGTGTATATGAGACTTCACATTCTCTAAATGTATAGGATTTGTACTGATTTAGAATCTATAATCAACAACTTATTTTTTATTTTATAACATTGAATCTGAATTATTGTTTGTAGTGGATGTTTACTTTTCTGCATTATTGAATTGTTATTATTGTTACTATATTTTTAGAAGTTATTTCATTGCAAATGATATCAAAGCACTGATATTGGCTCCTTGTCTAAGTGTAAAAATATGTTATGGTATGGTATGAATCAATCTAGTATCTCAAACAATAAATTTGCTTCCTATCACCTAGTAACTTTTCATCAAAATATTAAATCCTCAAGATTTGATGCATTTTTTTATAATATTGTATCAAGTGTATTAGGAAATTTTTAGGAGACCCATATTTCATTGTGATAATCTCTTCAAGTCGATCAAAGTAAGATATTTCTCAAAATACATTTTCAAAAGTGCTCCAAAGGATTCTTTTAGGATTTTTCATTTTTCCTTAATGTATGGATAAACTTGCTACTTCTATTGTTTTGTTGTAAATAAATGATTAATTGTAGCACATTAATGTGTGCATGAGCAAAAAAGAAGCATCAACCCAAAAATATTTGTAAGCATCACAACATCCCTTCAAATATTAATAGTTTTGATAATCATACTTAATTATTTTAAAATACAATGGCGTAACCTCATCCCAAGATTTCACCTCTTGCCTCAACTCCTCCCAACACTCCTGCAAGTTGTAATGCTCTTTCCAATACCATTGAACCTAGTCTCTTATCCTTTTTTATAAATTATAAAAAACTAGTTAAATCTATTATTGACTCTCACAACAAAATAAATAAGATCATAGATATCATCCAAGTCCATATAGATAATTTCCTTGACCAAGAGTTTGAAAAAATCATTGGGCAGTCTCCATAGGACATGCATTTAGCACCAAATCTAAAGGGACACTAGTATCAAGACACAAGCATATACTTACAACTATTATTTGGTCATAGAATTGCAGGTTTTCATGATAATAACTTGGATCCCTATGCCACTAGGGATACTCTTCTAGGTATGGGTGATTTTAACTTAGGCTTGGATAATAATGTTGATCCCTTATTAGGAAATATTTTTAGTTTCCTTTATTTTTTATCGTGATGTTCTTATTTCATGCATGATCATCCCCATATTAGAGGGTGTCAATCATCATGGGTATGTAACCAAGATGGATAACATCATTTGTTTATGCCATGTTCATAAAAAATGGTCTTGTTATATGCGTTGCTACTAAATTGAAAACCCATGCTTATCAATTGTTGTTATAAGATCTATGTTAACATGAGAACTCTCTTTCATGGTCTAAGTATAAATTTCTCTATTATTTTGCAAGAGGATATTCCACATCATATACAATATATTTGATGCAAATAAAGCAAACAAAATATTTTGAGGATTATTACACAAAATTCAAAATTTTGTTCATGTAGACCTATAAATTGAATCTAGCAACGGTGGTATCATCATTTTTCCATGTCCTTAAGGATGGAATTTTTTTAGGAAATTTGATATTTTTAATCCATACACCCTTAAGGATGCTATATGTGTAGCTCTAATAGCTTCTTCAGTTGTCTCATTCCTAATATTAATTTGATTTCAACCCTTAATGACCTTACTTTAATAAATGTAATATTCAACATTCAATCTTGTTTTAAAGTTATACACAAAAAAATCCATGTAGGTAAATTTATACACTATTTTAAATAAACATACTATAAGTGAAAACTATAAGACTTCAAATAATACAAAAATAATTTGAGGACACTTCGAATCCCTCATAGGTAAATGTATACACCATTTTAAATGAACATATAAGTGGAAACCATATGACTTCAAATGATATGATGTAGTAAGATTTTTTAAAGTCAATCACTATGTTTTCTAATAGTAGTTAATTCCATAAATTTTTAATTACATATAGGATTGAAAAAATTAGTTGCAATTAAAGAATGATACACAAGGTTGAAAACTTTAAAATTTTAGATAGTGAAATATTTTTTTGGGTTGAAGTAAGGTGAAGTATAGCAGGTGGTATAATTGAGGTTACATTCCGTGATTTGAATTTAATAGCCTTGATAATAATTTAACAATATATCATTAAGGTGTCTCTACAAAATAAAGGTGTAATATTTGAATCTTAAAATAAAAACTTTTTAATGTTTGTATGGTTTTTGGGTAGTTATAGAGTATATTAACCATTAAAATTAAAAGATATTTAAGAAATGTGATAGAAGTTTTCCTCAATTGGTTATATCGGATTGAAACGGTTTCATCTATATTACATCATCACCACGTAGTGGTATTATAACAATGTTTGATATTATCCTTGTATCACTTGGCAAGATTTGAATTTTGGTCTCCTCCTTAAATGTTGAGGAATCTAATTGGTTGAGATAATACCACATGATAATAAAGATGATAACCATTTACTAAAAATTTGAGTCCTCATAAATTATAATAACTATTAAAATATAATTTTAATTAAAAAAAGTGATAGAAACTAATAATCATTCATTCAAAATTTTAATTTATTGCATAAAATAATTTTTAATAAAATAAAAATTTTCAATCCATTTCCCCAACTAAAATGTCCTTACACTCTAAATCCTCTATTTATCTAATGTGCATAAATTTTTAAATATATTTTAAACTTATATAAAATAGTTTGATAAGAAAATTTAAATATTAGATAGTGCTATATTATTAAGTTTTTTATTTTTACTATACAAAAATATTCTTTTAATATATTTTTATGTTGTAAGAGGTCAAAGCGACAAAGTAGTTTTTAGCATTCATAAGGCCAAGTAAGATCTTTGATTATTATGAATTATTTTATGAGTTCTTAATTATAGTGACCTTTAATTAATGAGATTTATCTTGTGGTTTTAATTAAAGTAAGACCTTTTGTGTAATAAGATCATGAAGGGGATATTTTTAACTAAAGTGGTGAATCTTTAGATAAGTTTGTGAATATTTAATTGAAGTTATGAACCTATGATTAAGGTTGAAAATATTTGATTAGTAAGTCTATGATGTAGAATTTATTAAAAGGATGTTAGATTTATTCTTTGAATTGAAGTTATGGGGCTTTGATTTAGTAAATGAATGAAGTATTGTTTTAGAGGTTAAAGGTATGGGACTTTAATGCTTTAAAACACTATTATATTTGATTGAAATTGTGAATTAAAATGATGTCCGATTTATTATTTGAATTGAAGTTATGGGGCTTTGATTTAGGGAATGAATGAAGGATAGTTTTAGAGGTTAAAGGTATGGGACTTTAATGATTTAAAACAATATTAGATTTAATTGGAATTGTGAATTAAAAGGATGTTAGATTTATTCTTTGAACTGAAGTTGTGTGGCTTTGATTTAGGGAATGGATGAAGGATTGTTTTAGAGGTTAAGGGTATGGGACTTTAATACTTTAAAATAGTATTAGATTTGATTGCAATTGTGAATTAAAAGGATGTTAGATTTATTCTTTGAATTGAAGTTATGGGGATTTGATTTAGGGAATAAATAAAGGATTGTTTTAGAGGTTAAAGGTATGGGAATTTAATGCTTTAAAAAAGTGTTATATTTTATTGGAATTGTGAATTAAAAGGATGTTAGATTTATTCTTTGAATTGAAGTTATGGGATTTGATTTAGGGAATGAATGAAGGATTGTTTTTAGAGGTTAAAGGTATGGGACTTTAATGCTTTAAGACATGAATGGATTTGATTAAATTTAGACCTTGATCTAAGTAGTACATGTTGGATGGCTCTCTAAGGGAACTTGAGAGGTGAAGATAAAATTAAAGGATATTTTATAATATCCACTATGCATTAGATGGTTGGAAACTTAATTGAATTTTGTATAGTTGCAAATTGGTGAATTAAATGAATAGATGCATTTAGAGGCATGCCTATACTGAACCATGAGTACCCTAATCCCCTACTACCCTCAAATAACCATTGGTAATCAAGGAGAAGCAAGGATTTCAATGGAAATAAAGTATAAGAAATTTATATTTTATGTTGATTTACTTATGCTCAAATAGACTAGAATTATGGGGAGATATCCTTGATGTAGTTAATGTAATATTCTGTAAAGTAAGGAGAATTTACCATGCAATATTTAATGCAATAACTATTTATTGATTTAGAGAAGGTACTTTTACTTTATTTCCATGTTTGGTTATAATAGGTAACTAATTATCTTTCCATGGATGACATTCTCTTTTAGTGTTAATCCTTCTTTATTTTCTGGATGCTTAGTGATTACTCTTTGTTGTTTTAGTATCTAGATGTATTCCTATTTGGTTGCTTAATAATAGAAATCCAAGAGGAGAGTTCTAGGGTGAACTCAAATGTGACCTAAGGTAATTAAGAACCCCTTAGGGTGAACATAGGTGACCTAATGGAATTAAGAACCCCTTAGGGTGAACATAGGAGACCTACGGGAATTGAAACCCCCTTAGAGGGATAAAGTGCTAAGTTGTGGAGAGACTACATCTAAGTTAAGATAGCTTATCATGTAGATGATATGGATAGCTTAACTCGTAATACTCATATCATACCTACACATAATGACTTATGTATGGTATGGATATGTGTGTAGACCTTCAATGAATTGAGGGTGATAAGTCTAGCTCATCAATAGTGATGGGATAAATGGGATTATTTGCAGTAACACATGATACACATACACAAACGGACTTGTGTTAGGGTACTTCATGAGATGTAGTTTTTAAGAAAACTTAGGGGATTGAAACTTTAGGTAAATATTATTTGGGTTAGGGATTCATGAAGGGTTCATGTATCTCTCTCCTTAGTAAAAAAAAACTTTTTCTATTTTTGTATTTTTTTTGGGTCATTACACACCTTCATAATTTTCTAGATTTATGAGGCAATAACCAATATAACATAAACACCCTATAAGATCCAAATGGTGGCTAATAAATTATAGCATTAGTTTTAATAGTTTCTTAAGCCTAGCTTAATGTTTTATTGTTTTCCAAATTTGATATTTTTTCTTTATTTATATTTTTAAGACTTTTGAAATTTTTTTATACTTTACTCCAATAAAATTATTAACCTAAAAAATAATATATAAATAAAAATTTGATAATAAACCGCAATGTTATAATCACAATGACACTAAGAGGGGGGTGAATCAGTGTGTTCTTTAAAAACTAAACAATTTAGACTTTTAAATAAACTGTAGTAGATTAAAACAAAAATAATAAAAGTACTAAGAGCATCACACATAACACGCCATTTTAACGAGGTTCACCGATGTGGCTACTCCTCAAAAAGACTACTTGGACTACCATCCAAATCCAATCAAATGCAAAGCTCCAAATTTACATAATCATTCACCAGCACCAACTGGTAAGAGGCACCAACCCCTAAGTTTTATCTGCTACAACAGAATGGAGCACCAACTCCAATTTTTCTAGCACCAACTGGAAAGAGGCACCAACCCCTTTTTCAAGCTACAACTTGAAGATAATAATAAAAATTGTAGAATGTAAACTTTCACCTCAATTATCACGATCTGCTATTTTTTTGTGATCTGCTGCTTGTCGGCATTCGACTGCTGCTGTGAAAAATGATTCACACTTTTTCAACCACTCCTCTATATCTCTCCGCGTTCTCTGCTGCAACTTCATAGAAATATCACTTCTACAGCCAGCACACTGTCATTTCACACTCGAAACATGACTTTTGCATACCGCGTTCTTATCTTCTCTTCGCACCTCTCTCTCTGCTGCACCCGAACTTCATTCACATATATCGCATCACCCCATCCTTTAAACTCAAAGAACCCTTGCTTTTATAGAAGAAATTTTAGAGGCAAACCCTAGAATAATGTCGACTAAGAAACCCTAGAATTTGTTAGCTGCCAAACCCTAAAATCCATCGGCTGTAACCCTAAGAATGTCGGCTGCAAAACCCTAAAATCCGTCGGCCCAAATTTAATTTTGTCGGCGTCATTCTTCACCTTCGTTACCTTCCTGTAGCTTATTGTCGCGAAATAGTAGCACGTCGGCCCCTTTTAATTTAATTTAATATTCTAATTTAAATAAAATAAAAATTTAAACTAAATATTTAAAATTAAATATCTTCATCACCGGGGCATCTTTTTCAAAAAAACGAAGAGCAAACTTGGGTTTTAAGAAAAACCCATTTCAAGTCTGTTATCCACTGCATCCTTGGACCTAACTGCCTGCATCTTTGGATCTAACTGCTCGTGTTGACAACAATGACAACCTTCTGGCAACATCTTGCTCAACAATCTCCCCCTTTGGAATTGTTGGCAACACCTGTATACCTTCTTGTAACTCTTCTCCCCCTTTGTCAATAATACCAAAGGGCTGCTGCAGACTCTCCTTGTGACCATTCTCACACTTTTTAGGCACAATTTGACTCCCCCTGAGTCCATCCTCACACTTCTCAAGCACAATTTGACTCCCCCTGAGTCCATCCTCAAAAACTCAAGTGCTCCCCCTGAGAAGGTGATCCCTGTAGCTAGTCACTTCTTAGGAAGTGTGACTACTCCTAATTTGCTTCGAAGATACTCAAATACTTCCTTGGGAAAAGGTTTTGTAAAAATGTCTGCTACCTATTCTGTAGTTGGGACATAGTCCAATCTGACTTCTCCTTCTACAACTTTGTCTTTCAAGAAATGATACCTTATAGCAATATGCTTTGTCCGTGAGTGTATTACTGGATTCTTAGAAATGTTGATTGCACTGGTGTTGTCACACTTTACTGATATTGGCTCACTAAAATTAATACCAAGATCTTTCAAGGTCTGTTTCATCCACAAAACTTGTGTGCAACATGTTGCTGCTGCAATATACTCTGCCTCGGCTGTAGATAAAGACACTGACTCTTGCTTCTTACTGTGCCATGCAACCAATCTGTCCCCCAAATAGAATGCTCCTCCACTGGTACTCTTCCTGTCATCAACACATCCAGCCCAATCTGCATCTGAATATGATATAAGAGTGAAATCTTTGCCTCTTGGATACCACAATCCATACTCCATGGTGCATTTGAGATACCGAAAAATCCTTTTAACTATTGTTACATGAGTCTCTTTAGGATCGGCTCGAAATCCGGCTACCATGCACACTTGCTCGCAAAATATCGAGTCCGGTTGCGGTTAAATATAGTAAGCTTCCTATCATTGATCTATACATGGTTTGATCTACAGGTGGAGATTTGTATTCTTTACTTAACTTACAGCTTGTTGTCATGGGAGTACTGACTGGATTACTATCCTCCATAGTGAACTTCTTTAACATCTCTTTCACATATTTGATTTGGGAAATGAATATACCTTTCTCATTCTGATTAACCTGTAACCCCAGAAAGTAAGATAGTTCACCAATCATTGACATTTCAAATTCAGTCTGCATCTTTTTTGCTAAGTCTTTACATGATTCATCTTTATTGTTGTCGAATATGATATCATCCACATAGACAACAAGAACAATGAGGTGCCCATCTTCTCGTTTTCACATACAGATTACTTGTCCACTAAACCTTTCTTGAATCCCTGTTGAGAAAGATAATTATCTAGCCTAGCATACCAGGCCCGTGGTGCTTGTTTTAATCCATACAATGCTTTCTTTAATTTACAGACAAGGTTGGGATCTTCACTGATTTGAAAGCCATTTGGTTGTTCAATATAGACCTCTTCTTCAAGTTTCCCATTTAAAAACGTAGATTTCACATCCATCTGATAAACTCTGAAGTTCTTGTGAACTGCTAGTGCCAGAAACATTCTAATAGCTTCTAGTCTGGCCACTGGTGCAAAAGTCTCTTCAAAGTCAATGCCTTCGACCTGTGCATAGCCTTTGCAAACCAATCTTGCTTTATTTCTAATAACCTGACCGTCTTCATTTAATTTATTACGAAATATCCATTTGGTGCCGATTACATTCTTATTTGCAGGTCTAGGTACTAACTCCCAAGTTTTGTTCTTTTCAATCTGATCTAACTCTTCATTTATTGCCTTCATCTAGCTATCATCTTTGCTTGCTTCATCTATGTTTTTGGGCTCAATGCTGGATAAAAGAGAGTAATTATTTATTACTTTATTTCTTGTCTGAATGCCAGCTGTGGGATCTCCAATTATTTGGTTTCTAGGATGATTTTTCTGCCAATTGCCCATTCTGAATTTTCTATTTTCTTGTACCTCTGAGTCATCCGATAAGTTATCTGCATCATCCGTATCTATATTTTCTATGTCATGTACTTCATCTCCTTCAATGACTTCTTCGTAGATTGGATAGTTTTCTTGAAAATTAACTATTTGTTTCCTCCCTTCATCAAATTTAACATCTGCACTATCCACAATTTTTTTAAGTCTCTTGTTGTAGAATTTGTAAGCTTTGCTATGTGGAGAATAACCAACAAACACACCTTCATCTACTCTATCTTCAAACTTTCCAAGATTGTCATCAGTTTTTCTGATGTAGCACTTACAGCCAAATACTTTGAGATGTTTAGCTGTTGCTTTTCTACCAAACCACAACTCATACGGTGTTTTGCATTCACGAGTTCTTAACATATACCTGTTTTGAATATATACTGCTATGTGAACTGCTTCTTTCCAGAATCTATCTGCTATTTTGCTTTCTGCCAGCATAGTGCGTGCCATTTCCTGAATTGTTCTGTTCTTCCTCTCAACTACACCATTCTGCTGCGGAGTTCTGGCTGCTGAATATTGTCTCCTGATTCCATGTTTTTCATAGTATTCTAAAAATTCATTCAAAATGAATTCTCCTCCTCTGTCTGATCGCAAGCATTTAATTCTTTTCCCTGTTTCATTCTCTACCAGCTGTCTGAAAGTTCTGAACATTTCAAAGGCTTCTGATTTATCTTTTAAGAAGAATATCCAAGTCATTCTGGAAAAATCATCAATACACAGCATGAAGTATTTGTCGTCGTTTATGCTTTGAGTCCTCATTGGTCCACATAAGTCAGTATGAATGAGTTCCAAAGGCCTGCTAGTGTGATGTTCTTTTGTTTTAAATGAAACTCTGGTCTGTTTTCCCTTCTGACATGAAGCACACATACTATTTGCAGGTTTTTTAATGATTGGAATATCTCTCACTACTTTTTTAGCGCTAATTCTTACCAAATTATCAAAACTTATGTGTCCAAGCCTCTTATGCCACAACCAGTTCTCTTCTTCTTGTCCCATGAAGCACATACCTTCTAAAAATTCTGATAATGTGTACAGATTGCCAGACGTCCTTGAGCCGGTTGCTATTAATTTCCCGTTCTTTGTTTTTCTGACTTCACAACCCTGCTTCTTGAACAACACTTCATGTCCTTTGTCACAGATCTGACTCACACTTAACAGGTTATGTTTCAGACCATCCACATATAGAACTTCTTCTGACTTGATTTTCCCTTCACTTATTTTGACCGATCCTTTACCTATTATTTTGGCTCCATCGTTATTGCCGAACTTCATAGAACCACCCTCATATTTCTAAAGATTTTCAAATTTCTGTCTATCACCTGTCATATGACTTGAGCAGCCACTATCAAGAATCCACGGTACATATTTATTCTGAGCTCTAAAAGTAGTCTGCACTATTAAGGATTCCTGTTCTTTCCTGAGCTGTTCCTTTTGTTTCCATTCTATCTTAACTATGTTGTTGGGTTCTAGCTGTGACTTCCCATTTTTAGAATTTTGCACATATCCTTCAGTATAAATTCTATTTTGTTTTGCTCTATACGGTTGAAATCTGCTTTCCTGAGGTTGATATGAAATAGACATACTACGACAATTTCTGGAAATATGCCCAAAGTTGTGACACTTAAAACACTCTACTGCATATCTCATTAAAGGAGCAAACACATTTTTACTAGTGAAACTTCTTGGACCTACGTTGTATTTGCAGTCAGCAATTTTATGCCCATAAACATTACACTTGAAACAAAAACCATAGAAATAATGAGTAAACCTGAAAGATGGTCTTGGCCAGGTTGTTGCTGGAGCCTTGGATCTTCTATTCTTTTGATGTGTGACCTTAGTAAAGCCTTCATTGTCAGCTATCATTTCAGGTCTGGCATTATATCTTTCTTTTTCCTGATTCGTTTTACTTTCCACAGCCTGTTTCTTGTCTTTTTTCTTTTCACTTTCAACATTGCTTGTTTTTGGTTCAGTTGATGATTCTCCTTTAGTAAATCCGAGAACAAATTTGATGCCTGTGGATCTTTGATCGCTCAGAATTTTGTCTAGTTTCATTGAGCTTTCTTCACGTTTTAGATGACAGTTGATTTTTCGATCCAGCTTTTGTATTTGTATTTAGAGACTCACATTTTCTTCTTCCAATTTGCTGCAGTGGTCTATCTTCATGGATACCTGTATTTCCATATCTTTAAACATTTTCTTGTATTCTTCAGTCTGTATTTTTAAACTGGCAATAATGTTGTTTGCATCCTTAAGTTTCCTTGACAGTTTTTCATTCTTCTTTTTCTCTGATTCCCATTCCGTAAGAGCAGACACTAGCTCACCCTCTAAATCAACTTCAGCCTCAACATCTTCAACTTCAGAGTTCATCCCCTCTATGTTTTTTGATTCGTCTATCTCAAACACCATAAAGAGAGCCTCACCTGTTCCTTCTTCAGAGTCTTCACTAGAACTGTCCTCTAAAGATTCTGCATTTTGAGAGATAAAGCTTTTCTTATTGAACTTACCTTTTCTAAAATTTGGTTTCTTCCTCCATTCTTCTCTTTCTTGATGTTGAGTTTCTTCACCTTTGTTTTTGTCATTGAAAGGACATTTGGTAGCAAAGTGTCCAATGCCTCCACATCTGAAACACTTAAGAGGTAGCATTCCTTTGTACTTTCCTTTTCCTTTCTTCAGCTTTCTTACAAAATTTGCTTCCATTATATCTGAATCATTTTCTTCTTCAGATTCCTATTTTGTGCTTTTGCCTTTTTGAGCTTTGAAGGCTGCTTCTCTATCTGTGGGATTAGACTTTCCTATTCTCATTTCAAAAGCAGTCAAGGACCCATGCATCTCATCCATACTAAAATGATTTAAATCTTTGGATTCTTCTATGGCAGAGACTTTAGAATCAAATCTAGAAGGAAGTGATCTCAATACCTTTTTCACAATAGCAGCATCGAATAATTCTTCGCCGAGACCTCTGATTGAATTTGTGATCCCATTGACTCTTTGTATGAAGGTCTCTATGTTCTCATCATTGTCCATCTTTAAAGATTCGTATTGAGCTCGGTGTGCTTGAAGTTTGGCCTCCTTGATCCTATCATCTCCTTCATGAATTTTCTCTAGTTTATCCCAGATATCTTTTGCTGCAGTGTCTATTGGAGTGGTGGCAGGAGCTTTGTAACCATTGACTACCGCACCCCAGATGTCAAAGCCCAAAGCACCGAGATAAGTATGCATTCTAATTTTCCAGAAAGCATAATTTTTCCCATCAAATAGTGGTGCTTTGTTCGAAGAGAATCCTTCACCACTTGCCATTGCTTGATTTCCAAGATCACCTTAGCTGTTTAAGCCTCTTCAGGTACTTGGATTTGATACCAATTGTTATAATCACAATGACACTGAGAGGGGGGGTGAATCAGTGTGTTTTTTAAAAAATTAAAACAATTTAGACTTTTAAATAAACTACAGCAGATTAAAATAGAAATAATAAAAGTACTAAGAGCATCACACATAACACGACATTTTAACGAGGTTCACCGATGTGGCTACTCCTCAAAAAGACTGCTTGGACTACCATCCAAATCCAGTCAAATGCAAAGCTCCAAATTTACATAATCATTCACCAGCACCAACTGGTAAGAGGCACCAACCCCTAAGTTTTATCTGCTACAACAGAATGGAGCACCAACTCCAATTTTTCTAGCACCAACTGGAAAGAGGCACCAACCCCTTTTTCAAGCTACAACTTGAAGATAATAATAAAAATTGCAGAATGTAAATTTTCACCTCAATTATCACGATCTGCTATTTTTCTGCGATCTTCTGCTTGTCGGAATTCGACTGCTACTATGAAAAATGATTCACACTTTTTCAACCACTCCTCTATATCTCTTCGCATTCTCTGCTGCAACTTCACAGAAATATCACTTCTATAGCCAGCACACTATCATTTCACACTCGGAACACGACTTCTGCATATCGTGTTCTTATCTTCTCTTCGCACCTCTCTCTCTGCTGCACCCGAACTTCATTCACATATATCACATCACCCCATCCTTTAAACTCGAAGAACCCTTGCTTTTATAGAAGAAATTTTAGAGGCAAACCCTAGAAGAATGTCGACTGAGAAACCCTAGAATTTGTTAGCTGCCAAACCCTAAAATCCGTTGGATGTAACCCTAAGAATGTTGGCTGCAAAACCCTAAAATCCGTCGGCCCAGATTTAACTTTGTCGGCATCATTCTTCACCTTCGTTACCTTCCTGTAGCTTATTGCCGCAAAATAGTAGCACGTCGGATCCTTTTAATTTAATTTAATATTCTAATTTAAATAAAATAAAAATTTAAACTAAATATTTAAAATTAAATATCTTCATCACCGGGTCATCTTTTTCAACAAAACGAAGAGCAAACTTGGGTTTTAAGAAAAACCCATTTCAAGTCTATTATCCACTGCATCCTTGGACCTAACTGCCTGCATATTTGGATCTAACTGCCTGTGTTGACAACAATGACAACCTTTTGGCAACATCTTGCTCAACACGCAACAATTTTTAATCTTCTTCAGGAGGTCCAAGGTTCAAATCGCAACGTGGGTGAGTGTGTGAGGGGGTGGGTGTGTGGTGGCTTTATGTTAAATTTTGTATTGATAAGTATAGCTCTCAACTTTACAAGGGTCATGGTTGGGAGGATACTACTCATACCTGTGCATCGGTAATAGAGGTTTCTCACAATAACCAAATGAAAAAAAAGAAGAAAAATAATAAACCTTTTTAATTACCTTTTATTTGTTTTGTATTTTAAAATTTAATACTCAATTACAAAACTTTAATACAATATTAAATGAAACTAAAAAAAACTAATATAAAATAAATATTTTCCTACGATAAAATTTCATTTGTACATTAATACCTCTTCTCCCCTCTCTTTTATAAATGATTTCATGATTAATATTGTATGGGTGCATAAGTTATTTGGGAAGGTTTAGGTTTATGCACCTCCAAATTTATGACACCAAAGAATGGGGTTTGGTGTCTAGTGTAAAAACTTAGTTGAAATTAAAGAATTAACACGAGCGTAAAAAAATTAAAAGTCTAAATAGATAGAAGGTGTAATATTGAAGTAAGGTAAAGTATAAGGGGTAATATAATTGAGGTTACAACAACATATCATAAAGGTATTTGGGTCTAATTTAAATTTGACTAACCTAACTTAGATAACAGTACAACAAAATAAAAATAGGAATAATGTTTGAATTTGATAATAAAAAAATTAATGCTTGTATGGTTTTTGAGTAGTTATAAATTATATTAACTATTAAAATTAAAAGATATTTAAGAAATATGATAGAAGCTAATGACCATTCATTAAAACATATATGGTTTCTATGACTATGACTATTAAAATTAAATTTTATTTAAGAAAGGTGATAGAAACTAATGACCATTCATTAAAAAAAAAAAATTATTGCATAAAATAACTATTAAGAAAATAAAAGTCTTCAATCTATTTCCTCAATTAAAATGTCCTTACAATATAAAGCCTTTATTTCTATAGTGTGTGTAGACACAAAATCCTAGCCATTAATCCTTCATCCTAACCATCCCACCACCCACTTGTCCACCTTAGCCCTTTCCCACCACTCATTTAACCATTTCATGCCCTTCCCACCTTCAAAAGGCCCACTTTAGCCCTTTCCCACCACTTTTCGACCCCTTTGGACTTAATTTATATTTATTTTATATTATTTATATTTAATATAATATTTTATTATTATATTTTAATATATTTATTATAAAATATATATATTTAAACCCAATTAACCTCAACCATCCGATTTAGTCTAATCTTAGCCATCCATATTCATTAATCCATGCCACACTTAAAGTACAATATCAACCTTAGGATTTGATTTAATCTTAGCCACACGATCAAAAGTGTTAGGCTAAAACCCTAAGAAAACCCTAGGTTGGATTATAAGTAAGGGCATTTGCAAATGCTCAAACCCTGGAATGTTCTCACCCTTGGAGAGATTGTTGAAGAAGCCCTTTTGAAGCAAAAGGTTGTAGAGCCCTAAAGATCCCATCGGTCAAATCCACTTGTGTGAGAGCAGACTCAAATCCTAGCCTACCATAGGACTTCCACCATTCCAGTCACTTCCACATCCATCCATCGTCGTTGCAATCCCCTATTTTGCCACATCCTTCGTACCCTAATGATCTGCTTCTGTATGTTAAACCCTCACTCGTAGGCACCTTCTAGAGCTTTCCAGGCTCACTGTAGAGCCTACCAAGTTATCACCAAAGCCTTCCATATCCTGTAGGTGCATTCCAAAGCCTTCCATATCCTGTAGGTGCATTCCAAAGCCTTCCAAGCTCACACTAGAGCCTACCAATTACCTGATAGTGCCTACCATCATCATAAATGTGAACCATATCTTACTGCATAAAATAATCAGGTGTTGTTGGGGCACCCGACCACCAAATCTACAACGAAGCAATAGATCATCACCATCAATAGCAAGGTAAATATTTATTTTGTTATTATCTAGTGTTGTTTATTTCTACACATTCTGTTTACATAGATCTAGGGTTTTTAGTTTGCATCTCTAAGGGTTCACACTATGGAACCCTCATTTTGTTTTCTAACAACCTTGTTGTTTGTTGTGTGTGTAGGGTTGAATAACATCAATCAAGAGATCATTGTATAGATGTTGAAGCTAGAGTGGCTCGGAATCGGATATATCACAAGCCCACTCATTCTATTGGGAGTGAAGCATAGTTGAAGACACTCATATTTGTATAGCTAGGGTTTTAGAGAACCCTAGCAATTTTATTTATTGTATCAAATCAAATTTGTCAAGGTAGAATAGTTGTAACAAGGAGTTTTTCATCTCCCCCCCCCATTTATTGAAATTTATTCTATTTTTTGCAGTTATTTGTCTCTTTGAGTTGATTTCTTTATTTCTTGCGTAGTTTCACATTTTTAGCTCTATAAATGGTGATCATGGTGGGACCTCACAAAGGTTATACATTTTTATTTCTTTTTCCTTGCTAATGTTATTTTGTTGTTGCATTTTACAGGTTTTTGGAAGTGAAAAATCAGTTGAATATGTCGATTAAGTTTTCTAGAAGATTTTATAATAGTTGCTATAGGTTTGTAGGCACTTTTTAGTACCTTTTGATCATCACAGGTGCCCTGTTGTGCCTGCATAGGTGCCCTGCTATGCCTAGCATTGATCGAAGGTGCCCTACCGCATTTCTTGAATAAACTACCTACATTGTTTCTACAATATCTCACTCATCCGAAGTCATATTCAGCTAAAATTTTGAGGGTAGGTTCCTGATACAACCCAACACATCTCCAAAATTTTTTAGATCAATTGGAGTAGAATATACCTCAGGAACACCTCACCAAAATGTAGGCTTTTCTGTAAATCCTTCATCCATTTTTAGCTCATTTTCGCTTTACATTTTTTTTGGGGGTTTTTTGTTGTCTTTCCTATTTTGATATTAAAATGAACATAACTAATTAATCTGTAAAGGAAATCATAGTATATTGCATTTAGGGTATTTGTGCATACATCACACAATTTAAAGTTTTTTTTTTGTTTTAAAAAGGGTTGCAAATTCAAGTGACTTCTACATATTCTTGCTTGCATTTGAAATTGAAAAGCATCCTTTAGAATTTGCATTTCTTAGAAGTTAAAGATTTATTATTTTGCATATCTAAATAGGAACAACATTTGAATCTAAAAATTACTCCTGCCCTTGGGTGGCACCTTTGGAAGAGAGGTAGATGAACCCTCCAGTTGCTATTTAGGTAGGGGGTTTCAAGCGGTGTACTTCACATTTTTTAGATAAAATTTGCATTCATATGTTGGATTTTGATTTAGATGAGTAAAATTTGATAATTTAAAAAAAAAATTGATTACAATAGAAAACAAAAATTTTAAAATCAATCACACACTACACGTTTCAATCTAAAATAGTAGTGGTTGGATTTCATCACCAACCATTGCTTGAGACTTGGTGACGGTGGTAGTCATTTCCATCCACTAGTCTCTACCCTAGAAACCATAGATTTACCCCTGAACAAACTTTTTGGAGGTCAATACCAACAAGAATCTTGTTGCCTTTACCAATCTTAGTTTTTACCTTTGTTTTTATTAAGCAAGATTAGAACATCAAAACACACAAACCTGTCACTCTAAAAAGAATACAAATTAATGAATAAAATAATTAATGTATGAAGGTAAGCCACACAAGGTAACAACTTAGCATTGATTGTTTCTTTCATTTTTCAATTCTATACAAGTTTCAATTCTTGTGTTCATTTTTATAGTTCTAAGTTTTTATTTATTTACTTTACGGTATTACCACGAAATCAAAATAAAGTAATAATTCAAAATAACTTAATGCAAAATATATTTAATATGGCTCAACCAATAGCCATTGACCATACGACCTTGGCCAAGACAAGGATGACTCATGCATGAATATGCATAAATGCTAATTTGAATAATGAATTGTCAAGGTTTATGGAGCTAGAGTATGGAGAATACTATAGAAAATAGCCGGTAGAATACGATAACAGATCAAAATTCTATGTAGAATGTAAAAATTAAGGACATCTATGCAATTAGTGCCCTAACCTGGCAATGAATAGAGAAAAGCAAAAGCAGGGAATGCTAGACAGAGAAAATTTGAGGAGTTTCCTTGGCAGAGGTGATTTCAATTAGGAAAACTATGTCTACCAAAAAAATAAAAGAGAGGGTGCATTGTCCCAACAAGACAAAGGAAAACAACAAGTTTTTGGAAACAAAAATACTTAGGTAAGTTCCAATCCTCTAGTTTCAAATAAATTTTCAATTCTATCCAATATGGGAGTAGGAGGATTATTAGAAGACATGGAATCCCAACACCTTCAGGCTAAAATTTTTGACTCTCTCGAATCCCAATCCAAGTCAGGATCCTCAAACCCTAATGCTGAAATTACTGTAATCCTCGTGGGCATCACAAATCCGAACCCTAATGTACGATATCTAGAATCCACATCCAAGTCAGGATCCTTAAACCCTAATCTTGGAAATACATCAAGCCTAGTGGGCATCCCAAAGCCAAACCCTAATGTTGAAGAACTTAGAAATAAAGTTGAGGCATTGGAAACCAAAAATATCATCTCCCTAACATCATCACTAGGAGCCAAGTGAATCCTACTAAGGGGCCGTCCCACAGACCAGGAGAATATAGGAAAAAAGGAGAATATTTTTATGTAGGGGTGGAGACATGTGAAACTCTTTAGATTGAGGAATATGGCAGTATGGTTCTGCAAAAAATTAGCTCCCCTCAGTTTAGTCCTAAACAAAATAGGAGCACTGTGAAGTCTCCTATATATTTTGGTAGTGAAAAAAGAAGAGGGAGAATATCAAATGTTGAGCATCAAAAAATTAAAACTAATAATGACATTGCCAATGGAAAATAGAGAACCTTGTTTCAAAATGTTATTCCGGGTTCTGAAGACAACAAATTAGGAAAATCCCCTCAAGGGAGGGGGAGAGTAAGAAATCCTAAAAAATCTAAATGAAGTTCCTCTCATGGAACGTGAGAGGCCTCAATGGACTTCCCAAACACAAGGAATTCAGTGCAATAAGAAATAAAGTGAATCCAACTATTATCATGTTGCAAGAAACAAAAACTGATGAGATCAGTCAAATAAAATAGCAAAAAAAATCTGGAATCAAGGGGAGATGGTTTGCAAATCAGCCAGAGGATCATCTTGAGGTCTTATAACTTTGTGGGATCCCCGAATAGTAGAAGGCACCATTATTCAGAAATATGAGATGGTTCTTAGTGTTTCATTTAAGGAAATAAACAACAACAGGTCGTGGATCATTTCAAATATTTATGCCTCAACTTCAATTCAAGGGAGAGCTCTACTGTGGGAGTACTTAGGCAATCTGAGTGAAATCTTCCATAATATCCCCTGGATTCTGGCTAGGGATTTTAACACTCCTCTTTACCCTTCAGACAAAATGGGTGGAAATGGACCACTTATCAGGAGCATGGATGAGTTCAATGAATTTATGAACTCCAAAATGTTGATGGATGTAAAAATTAGAGGAGCAAATTATACCTGGAGAAATCGACGGATAGGGTGTCATCTCATTCAAGAAAGGCTTGACAAGTTTTTTCTATCAAAGGAGGCTACAACTTTGTTCGGTGATTCTACCCTACAAGCCCTTCCTAAAATTACCTCTGATCATAATCCCATTTTGTTGGAGATACCTAACTCTTTGTCCTTCAAGAAACCTTTCAGATTTTAATCTATGTGGATCAAACATTCCAATTTTAGAGATAACTTAAGTCAGTGGTGGCAGAAGCTTGTCAGGGATAGTGCAGCTTTTAAACTTGCTAGCAAATTAAAGTTTGTTAAGGAAAAGATTTGAAATTGGAACAAAGAGGTATTTGGAAACCTCTTTGAAAATAAAAAATAGGTTGTTGAAATTTTGAAGATAATTGATCAAAGGATCCAACATGGTGATGCAGATGAAACTACTAGGCAGGAGGAATGGATAAAACTAGCAGAGTTTCATAACATTTTGGCCTGTGAGGAAATCTATTGGAGGCAAAAATCAAGGGATATTTGGTTGAAATATGGAGATTCAAATTCCAATTTTTTTCACATCACCATGCTTAGAAATAGAAGCAATAAAATATAAATTTTTTAAAAAAAGTAGATGGTTCTATTACTCAAGACTTAACAAAAATCATAAAGGAGGTAGTAACTTATTTCAATTCTATCCTTGGTTAGGAATCGTAGTGCAATGAGGAGGCCAAATATATTCTCTTGCAATCCATTCCTAGCATAATAAATGAGGATATAAACCTTAAGCTTCTAGCTCCATTTTCTGATGAGGAAATTAAGGAAGCCTTGTTTAGCATGGATCCAGACAAAGCCCTAGGACCCGACAACTTTCCCCCTCATTTCTATCAAGATTTTTGGGATATCGTAAGTGAGGATGTAATTTATACTATCAAAGAATTCAAATCAAGTAATCATATCCCAAAAGGTATCAACTCTACTTTTATTTCTCTAATTCCTAAGAAGCAACCCCTGAATCTATGGCTGACTTCAGACCAATCATTCTATGCAATGTTTCTTACAAGATCCTAATTAAAGCCATTACAAATAGAATAAGAGATATTCTGCCCCACATCATAGATCCATGCCAGGAAAGCTCTGTCAAGGGTAGGTCAATATTGGATGGATTTATCATAGTTTATGAAGCTCTACACTCTGCTCATAAGACTAACAGGTCTGTTTTTGTCCTCAAGCTTGATATGAACAAAACATTTGACAAGCTAAATTGGGACTTTCTGATTGCTATCCCCCTTAAGTTTTGTTTTCACCTCCAATGGGTTAATTTTATCAAAGAATGTATTTCTAAAGCATGCTTCTTGATTCTAGTTAATGGAAAAACTGTTGGTTACTTTCAAAGTCATAGAGGAATTCAACAGGGGGACCCTATCAGCCTCATGTTATTCATCATTGTGGCAGAAGCTTTAGGTAGAACCATCAAAAATGCTTGCAGTTCAAGGATAATATTGAGAATCAAGGCAACATATCTCACTAGGGTTGTTTCTCACCAAAAATTCATCAATGATACCCTTATATTGACTAAGGCATCAATGGTTGAGGCAAAAATAATTAAATACATCCTACAACTCTACGAGGACATTGCTGGTCAAAAAGATAATTTTAGTAAAAGCAAGTTATATTTCTTTAACACCCCCATTTAGAGGCAAGGAAGGATTGCAGAAATTTTAGGGTGTGATATAGTAAACCTCCCCACTTCGTATCTTGGTCTCCCTCTTTTCATTGGTTCTCCGAGAGAGTCAATGTGGGACAGGATTATTGAAAGAATTCAAAAAAAACTTATTGGATGGAAAGGTCATATTTTATCTCCAGCAGGAAATTTGACCCCCACTAATGCCTCTATTTAGAGCATTCCAGTCTATTTCCTCTTCATTTTCAAAGCCTCTATGAAGGTTTTCCAAAAAATTGAGAAACTCCAAAAAGAATTTTTATGGTTTGGATCAGAGGAGAAAAAAAGGATACACCTTGTAGGATGGATCAAAGTGTGCAGACCCAAGGAAAATAGGGGCTTAGGTCTGAGGAGAATTGCTCATATAAATTTAGCTTTACTAGCTAAGTAGGCATGGTGTCTCATTTATGGTGAAGAAAATGAATGGAAAACTATCATCAAACGAAAGTATCTTCAAAATATGGAATTTCTAAGTGACTCAGTTCCAATCAGAGGTTCTACTTTTTGGAAAGCAATTCTTAATTGTAAGGAAATCATCAAGAAAGGTTTAAGATGGGTTTTATGTAATGGTGAGAGGATAAATTATTGGAATGATATGTGGGCTAAGGATGAACCACTGACACAATATCCTAACTTAGCCCGAATAAGAGATATCACAGAAGAACTCATTGGTGGAAAATTCTCTAATTATCTGGTTGAGGACAGAGGTAGAATGAAGTGGAAACAAATAAGAATTCAGGAATTTTAAGTAGAATCAAATGATCTTTGTAACATTCTTGAGAAACAGTTTATCCCCATGAGACCCAAGGAAGATCAAGTGACCTGGGATCCTATGAGAAATGGGCAGTTCACTGTTAAATCAACTTATAAGCTTCTGCTTGATGACGAGGATTTTTTCCTCCAAAAGGACTTAGTTTGGATAAAAAAATTAATTCCAAAAATTGCAGTCTTTTCATGGCTTGTTATCCAAGGAAGAATTCTAACCATTGATAATATGATGCGTAAAGGTATTTGTATCACTAATTTTTGTTATTTGTGTAAGGTTAATTAGGAGACCATTTATCACATTTTCCTTGAGTGACCTTTTTCCTTGCCTGTCTTAAGTGGGGTTTTTCAGACCTTCAATATTTCATTTGTTAAACCAGCCATTGTACTTGATTTGTTCGTCTAGTGGCCTTACCCCTTTTCAAGCCAAAGACTTAGATACATGTGGAAAATTTGTGTCAATCACTATCTTTGGTAGGTGTGATTAGAAAGGAACCATAGAGTCTTTAATGAGTCTATCCATGATCATCAAACTATCATTTCTAGGATCCTATCCTTTGCCAACGAGAATGTGAACCTTATCTCTTTTGATAGTTGTAAACCTCATCTGTAGGAGACCACGATTGTTCAATATTTAAGCTTAACCTTGTTAGATGAGTTTGTGCCTAGGGTAGTCAACCCTAGAGCCAATGTTAAGTGGTCTCCACCTCCTACGGGTTGGTTTAAACTTAATTTTTATGGAGCAGCAAAGGACAATCCTAGTAGAGCAGGTGTTGGTGGCATTGTGCGAGATCATAATGGGAATATGATACTTGTGTTTTCCTAATATTTGGGAAGAATGACAAACAACGAAGCTGAATCTAGAGCTATGTGGAGAGGCCTTAAAATGACTCAAGACTTAGAAGGCAATTTGATCGTATAAGGAGACTCTATGAATGCTATAAATCTCCTCAATAATTGGAAAACACCTCCTTGGAGGATTAAAACAATTGTTTAAGAGGCTAAGATCCTTTTCCAGGAAAGACATGACAGAAAAGCCCAACATGTCTTTTGGGAAGCTAACAAAATTGCTGATAAGCTGGCCAATTTGGGTGTCGATGGTGATGAACTTTTCAAATGGGAACACGGTATCCCGAGTGAAGTAGAGGAGCTTATTCAAAAAGAATGCCAAGAATTATAGTCAAATTTACCAATATGGAAGGCACTGTAAGTTTGAAGGCTAGGAGTATTCCCATCACTTTTTTGAATTGGACTCACAATAAAACTTATTTGAGATATCAGTCTTCATGGATGCTGCTTGGAAATACCACAAAGACTAATAGGGATAGTCACATATTAGATAACATGGCTCCTAGTCATCTTAGTAATTTGAGTTTGGTTGATAATCACAGGGAAGGAAATAAATGACAATATAAGACTTCAAACCAAAGCCACATGGACCACCAGATAGCCACCACTATAAATCTAGCCAACAGGTTCACTTCTCCAAGGCTGATTGGCCAAGATTGCATGTGGTACCAAAGCATGTCATATATAGAAGAAAGCAATTACAAAAGAATTATTAAGAGTAACTGTCAATACAGAGCTTGTGGCATTATTTCTCAGTACTCTACTATGTATTTCTGTAGCTTTTTTTTCTCCATTGTCTCAATGAATGGATCCGTGTCTGTTTCTTTTTTGTAATTATGATGCTTGTGTGTTTTCTCGAGGTATACCCAAAATGTTGTATGGGAAGTTTTCTTTTGATAACAGGCTATGTGCCTTACCAAATGTAATGGCTTTGGCGGTATGTAGATTTTACATATATAGGATCCTTAGTAAGGATATGTTCATCAACAACCCTAGGCTGATTTTTGTAAAAGGTTTTGGGTCAACCTGTAAAACCCAGTATTAATGCTATAGTATCTTCTCTACAAAAAAAAAATAGCCATTTAATCATTAACATGGCTCAGACCTAGCTATTTCATCATCAACATGGATCAACCTTAGCCATTTCATCATTAACATGGCTTAAACAATAGCCATTTAATCATTAATATGGCTCAACCATAGCCATTTCATCATTAAAATAGTTCAACCTTAGCCATTTCATCATTAACATGGCTTAACCTTAGCCATTTCATAACTATCATGGTTTAACCTTAGCCATTTAATCATTAACATGGATTAACCAACAACCATTTCATCATTTACATGGCTTAACCAACAAGCCATTTCATCATTAACATGGCTTAACCTCAGCCATTTCATCATTTACATGGCTTAACCAACAACCATTTCATCATTTACATGGCTTAACCAATAGCCATTTCACCATTAACATGGCTTAACCTTAGCCATTTCATCATTAACATGGCTTAACCTTAGCCATTTCATAATTAACATGTCTTTTTTTTGGTAGATAAGATACTATAGCATTAATACCGGGTTTTATAGGTTGACCCAAAACCTTTTACAAAAATCAGCCTAGGGCTATTGATGAACATGTCCTTACTAAGGATACTATATATGTAAAATCTACATGCCGCAAAATCCATTACATCCGGTAAGGCACATAACTTGTTATCAAAAAGAAACTTCCCATACAACATTTTGTGTATACCTTGAGAAAACACACCTACATCATAATTACAAAAAATGAAATAGACACAGATCCCTTCCTTGAAAAGTGGAGAAACAAAAAGTTGCAGACACACATAGCAGAGTACTGAAAAAATCCCACAAGCTCTATATTGATAGTTACTCTTAATAATTCTTTGGTAATTGTTTTCTTTCGTATATGACATGCTTTGGGACCACATCCCGTCTTGGCCAATCAGCCTTGGATAAATGAACTTGTTGGCTAGATTTATGGCGGTGGTTATCTGGTGGTCCACGTCGCTCTGGTTCAAAGTCTTATATTGTCATTTCTTTTCTACCCTATGATTATCAACCAATCTCAAATTACTAATATGACTAGGAGCCATGTTATATGACATGTGACTATCCCCATTAGCCTTGTGGTATTTCCAAGCAGCATCCACCAAGACTGATAGCTCGAATAATTTTTATTGTGAGTCAATTTCAAAAAGAGACAATAATACTCATAGCCTTTGAACTTACAGTGTCTTCCCTATTGGTAAATTCGACTATCATTCTTTGCATTCTTGTTGAATAAGCTTCTCTACTTCACTCAGGATATCATGTTCCTATTTGAAATATCTGTCACCATCGACACCCAAATTGGCCAGCTTATCAGCAACTTTGTTAGCTTCCCGAAAGACATGTTGGGCTTTTCTCTCCTATCTTCCCTGGAAAAGGATCATAGCCTCTTCAAAAATTGTTTTAATCCTCCAAGGAGGTGTTTTCCAATTATTGATGAGATTTATAACATGCATAGAGTCTCCTTCTATGATAAAATTGTCTTCTATATATTTAGTCATTTGAAGGCCTCTCCACATATCTCTAGCTTCAACTTCATTTTTCATCATTGTTCCCAAAT
The DNA here is from genome assembly GCA_028583015.1 of Wollemia nobilis. Classification (NCBI taxonomy): domain Eukaryota; kingdom Viridiplantae; phylum Streptophyta; class Pinopsida; order Araucariales; family Araucariaceae; genus Wollemia; species Wollemia nobilis. The sequence goes on along the minus strand of JAQPPZ010004836.1, from coordinate 976,314 downwards.
GTTCATAAAATGCAAGCATCATATTCCCATTATGATCTCGCACAATATCACCAGTGCCTGCTCTGCTAGGATTGTCCTTAGTCGATCCATAAAAATTAAGCTTAAACCAACCTGTAGGAGGTGGGGACCACTTAACATTGGCTCTGGGGTTGACTACCCTAGGAACAAACTCATGTAACAAGTTTAAGCTTAAATATTGAGCAATCATGGTCTCCTACAGATGAGTTTTACGACTATCAAAAGGGATAAGGTTCACATTCTCATTGGCAAAGAATAGGATATTGGCAATTATAGTTTGATGATCATGGATAGACTCATTAAAAACTCTATGGTTCCTTTCTAACCACACCTACAAAATATAGTGATTAAGACAAATTTTCCACATGTATCTAAGTATTTGACTTGAAAAGGGGTAAGGCCACTTGACAAACAAATCAAGTACGGTAGTTGGTTTAACCCAAAAAATATTGAAGGCCTGAAAAATCCCACTTAGGATAGTCAAGGAAAAATGGCACTCAAGGAAAATGTGATAAATGGTCTCCCAATTAGCCTTGCATAGATAACAATGATTAGTGATACAAATACATTTATGCATCATATTATCAATGGTTAGAATTCTTCCTTGGATAACCAGCCATGAAAAGACTATAATTTTTGGAATTAAATTTTTAAGATCCTTTCATTTGATGATAGTTGTCCATTTATTTTATTCACAAGAAATTAGGCATCACGTCTGCTTATCTAGTAAATCTAAATTCATATGAGCAATTCTCCTCAGACCTAAGCCCCCATTTTCCCTGGGTCTACACACTTTGGTCCATCCTACAAGGTGTATCATTTTTTTCTCCTCCGATCCAGTCCATAAAAATTCTTTTTTGATTTTCTCAATTTTTTGGAAAACCTTCATAGGGGATTTGAAAAAAGAGAGGAAATAGACTATAATGCTCTAAAGAGATGCCTTAGTGAGGTTCAAATTTCCTGCTTGAGATAGAAGATGACATTTCCATCCAATAAGTTTTTTTTTAATTCTTTCAATAACCCTGTCCCACACTGACTCTCTCGGAGAACCAATGAAAATAGGGAGACCAAGATATGAACTCGGGAGGTTTGCTATATCACACCCTAAAATTTTTGTAATCCTTTCTTGTCTCTAAATGGGGGTGTTCAAGAAATATAACTTGATTTTACTGAAATTAACTTTTTGACCAGCAGCGTCCTTGTAGAGTTACAGGATGTATTTAATTCTTTTGGGCTCAACCACCAACGCCTTAGTCAATATAAAGGTATCATCGACAAATTGTTGGTGAGAAACAACCCTAGTGAGATATGTTTCCTTGATTCCTTATAGTAGCCTTGAACTACAAGCATTTTTTATGGTTCTTCCTAAAGCTTCTACCACAATGATGAATAACATGGGGTTGATAAGGTCCCCCTGCTAAATTCCTCTACAAATTTGAAAGTAACCAGCAGTTGTTCCATTAACCAGAATCAAGAATCATGCTTTAGAAATGCATTCTTTGATCAAATCAAACCATTGGTGGTGAAAACCAAACTTAAGGAGGACAACAATCAGAAAGTCCCAATTTAGCCTATCAAATGCTTTATTCATATCAAGCTTGAGGGCAAAAATAGACCTGTTAGTCTTATGAGCAGAGTGCAGAGCTTCATGAACTATGATAACTCCATCCAAGATTGAATTGCCCTGGATAGAGCTTCCCTGGCATAGATCAATGATGTGGGGAAGAACATCTCTTATTCTATTTATAGTGGCTTTAGTTAGGATATTGTAAGAAATATTGCACAGACTGATTGGCCTAAAATCATCCATAGATTCAGGGGTTTGCTTCTTAGGAATTAGAGAAATAAAAGTAGAGTTGAGACCTTTTGGGATATGATTGCTTTATTGGAATTATCTGACAAAAGAAATTACATCCTCACTTACGATGTCCCAAAAATCTTTATAGAAACAAGGGGGAAAGCCATCGGGTCTCGAGGCTTTATCTAGCTCCATGATAAATAACGCTTCCTTAATTTCTTCATCAAAAAAGGGAGTTATAAGCTTAGGGTTTATATCTTTGGCCTCCTCATTACACTGCGATTTCTGACCAAGGATAGAATTGAAATAAGTTACTACCTCCTTTCTGATTTCTGTTAAGTCCTGAGTAATAGAACCATCTACTTTAAAAAAAAAATATTATCTTGTTATTGCTTCTATTTCTAAGCTTGGTGACGTGAAAAAACTTGGAATTTGAATCTTCATATTTCAAACAAAGAGCCCTTGATTTTTGCCTCCAATAGATTTTCTCAAAGGCCAAAATGTTATGAAACTCTTCTAGTTTTATTCGTTCCTCCTACCTAGTAGTTTCATCAGCATCACCATGTTGAATCCTCTGATCAATTATCTTTAAAATTTCAACAACCTATTTTTTATTTTCAAAGAGGTTTCGAAAGACCTCTTTGTTCCAAGTTTGAAGCTTTTCCTTAACAAAATTTAATTTGCCAGCAATTTTAAAAGTTGCACTACCCCTGACAAGTTGTTGCCACCACTGAATTATGTTATCTTTGAAACTGGAATTTTTGATCCACATAGATTGAAATATGAAAGGTTTCTTGAAGGACAAAGAGTTAGGGATCTCCAAAAAAATGGGATTATGATCAGAGATAATTTTAGGAAGGGATTGCACGGTAGAATCATCGAACAAATTTGTAGCCTCCTTTGATAGAAAAAACTTGTCAAGCCTTTTTTGAATGAGATGACAACCTATCCATTGATTTCTCCAGGTATAATTCACTCTTCTAAGTTTTACATCCATCAACATGTTGGAGTTCACAAAGTCATTGAACTCATCCATGCTCCTGATAGGTGGTCCATTTCCACCCATTTTGTCTGAAGGATAAAGAGAAGTGTTAAAATCCCCAACTAGAATCCAGGGGACATTATGGACGATTTCACTCATATTGCCTAAGTGCTCCTCCCGTAGAGATATTCCTTGAATTTAATTAGGGAAATAAATATTTGAAAGGATCCATGACATGTTGTTGTTTATTTCCTTAAATAAAACACTAAGAACCCTGTTGTCTTTCTAAATAATGGTGCCTTCTACTATTCAGGGATCCCACAAAGTACTAAGGCCTCCAGACGCTCCTCTAGCTGATTTGTAAACCATCTCCCCTTGATTCCATATTTTTTTTGCTAATTTTTTTGACTGAATCTCATCATTTTTTGTTTCTTGGAACATGATAATAGTTGGATTCACTTGATTTCTTATTGCACTGACTTCCCTGTGTTTGGGCAGGCCATTGAGACCTCTCACATTCCATGAGAGGAACTTCATTTATATTATTTGGGATTTCTTCCTCTCCCCCTCCCTTGAGGGGGTTTTCCTAATTTGTTGTCTTCATAACCCAAAATAACCTGTTGAAACAAGGTTCTATGTTTTCCATTGGCAATGTCATTATCAGTTTTAATTTTTTGATGCTCAGCATTTGATATTATCCCTCTTCTTTTTTCACTACCAAAATATATAGGAGACTTCACAGTGCTCCTGGTTTGTTTAGGACTAAACTGGGAGGAGGAAATTTTTTTCAGAACTGGACTGCTATATTCCTTAGTCTGAAGAGTTTCACATATCTCCACCCCTACATCCAAATATTCTCCTTTTTTCCTATATTCCCCTAGTCTGTGGGACGGCCCCTCAGTAGGATTCACCTGGCTCCTAGTGATGATGTTAGGGAGATGAGATTTTTTATTTTCCAATGACTCAACTTTCTTCCTAAGTTCTTCAGCATTACGGTTTGGCTTTGGGATGCCCACTGGGCTTGAAGTATTTTCAGCATTGGGGTTTAAGGATCCCTACTTGGATGAGGATTGTAGATATCGGGAATTAGGGTTTAGCTTTGTGATGCCCATGGGGCTTACAATAATTTCAGCATTAGGGTTTGAGGATCCTAACTTGGATGAGGATTCTAGAGAGTCAGAAAGGTTAGCTTGAAGGTTCTTAACTTCCATGTATTTTGATAATCCTCCTACTCCCATATTGGATAGAATTGAAAATTTATTTGAAACTAGAGGATTGGAACTTACCTGAGTATTTTTGTTGCCAACAACCTATTATTTTCCTGTCTTATTGGGACCCTGCACCCTCTATTTTCTTTTTTTGGTAGACATAGTTTGCCTGATTAAAATTGCCTTTGCTAGGGAAACTCCTCAAATTTCCTTTGTCTAGCATTCCCTGCTTTTGCTTTTCTCTATTCATTGCCAGGTTAGGGCACTGATTGCATAGATGTCCTTAATTTTTGCATTCTATACAGAATGTCGATCTGTTCTCATATTCTATCGACTATTTTTGATAGTATTCTCCATACTCTAGCTCCACAAACCTTGGTAATTCATTATCCAAATTAGCATTTATGTAAAAATTTCATGAGTCATCCTTGTCCTAGCCAAGGTCGCATGGTCAATGGATATCAGGTCCCCTATAGTTTTGGTTATGCCTTGTAGCCAATATTCATTGAATAACTGGGCAGGTAGACTCGGGAGATGAACCCAAATAGGGGAAATGTTAATATTTTTCTTTTCAGGGTCAAAATATTCACCCCATCGTCTGAGAAAAATGCTCCTTTTGCCCAAAAACCAAGGACCTCCTATTAATATGTGGTTAGCATCCTCCATATTGTTGAAATTGATAATGAAGAACCCTCGAGTTAGATCTATGAACTCTAATATGCCTACCAGTCACTATTTACCCAATTCCCAAGCCCTGATAGTCTCCATGTCTGACCTACCTCCCAAAAGGTTGCCTACCAGGTAGAATTCTTACATTGAAATAAAAGGGCTTATGGAACTTTTCGGGGCTGAAATTTTATTATTTATTGGAACTAGGGGTGAAAGAGAGAGAACCTCCTTTCTTTTTTCTCTAAGAGTCTCAACAAAAGACAGCCACTTCTTGGGCCCTGCATTGTACTTCATATAATTTTTTTCGAGGTCTTTTTGATGAGGTTCGGGCCCCCGTGTGATGCTCGCCTCAAAATCTGCCATAGCCTGACCGCATTCCTCTAGATCCTCACTTGATCCATGCTCGAGGTTCCCACCCGCCCCTTCCATACCTTCTCTACCTCTATCGCCTTGGCTAAGATTCTTGCCTAGAAAATTCAAACCCTCACTCCTGTCGCATCCACTAAACCTCAACTCACTTATTCCTAAATATTCACTAATAATTAACATGGCTTAACCAACAACCATTTCATCATTTACATGGCTTGACCAACAACCATTTCATCATTAATTTTAGGTTCCAAACACTGGTGAATTTGTCCTATTTTTGTCACAACACTTCTCATTTAATTTGTCAATCTAGGGAACTGGTAAGCTTGTGAAGAATCACAGCTGATACAAGTCACACTACCACTTTGGATATGATCCATTCAACTACCATTGGGGGGTGTTTGTATAACATCAATATAATCATCCACCTCAATAATATTAATTCATAAATAATAATGCGGATAAAATAAGCACACGAAATGAAAATGCTTCTTATAAATAAACACACCTCTAAAATAACTAATCATAAGTTTAATGCATAAACATACGACCATGCATAATGAAATTATGTAAATAACTAAGAGGGGAGGAATACTGGCTTGGATTGGGCTTGACCTCTAGGCAGATTTTGCCCGATAGTTCTCAAATGATGTGTTGCTAACAAACGTTCACACTTTAGTATTGATGCAAGGGAATATTATATATATCAAATGCTTTTAAAAAAAGAATCTCCTCTTCCACATAGAATTTTGTGTGTTTATATACTACACACATATAACTTCTTGTGGTGGTTTTGTTACAACAAGAGTCTTGGTTCATCTTAAATGGGATAGTTTAGTTACTGCAACCAGTGTACAATAACAACTCTATGTCATTTCCTGGTAATTAGATGATTTCCATTGCATTACAATTTTGTTTCATGAGTAGTTACGTGTTCACTCACTCTGGCTGGGACAACTCGTTCAATAATTGTTTCCCATAGATAACGTGGACCAGTGGTCAATAGGGTTCTTCTTGAGCCATTTTGGTCAACACATATAATTTAGGATTTGGCCCTGGTAAGGCACCTAAATAGGTAAGGTGCTTACTTGAGTAAGGCGCCTACCTTGGTAAGGTGCTTACTTGAGTAAGGAACCTTCATCAATAATGCACCTACTTTAGTAAGATGCCTATCTTAGTAAGACACCTACATTAGTAAGGCACCTACCTCAATAAGGCACCTACTTTTATTTACCTTTATTTGATTTAGCAGAACCGTGCTAGGTCCATGTAGGACCTTGATTGAGCAAAAGACGATGAAATCAAGGAAAATAGCTACACACAACATACTTCACACATGGATTAGATAATACACATACTTTTATTAAATACATACATAATACTTCATAAGACATACAACTCATGATATAATGTCGTGCAAAAATATTTAGTTCATATACAAAAATATGAGCATTTCAAGTGCTCATCATCCCCCCATGCCTAATATGTGCCACACCATCATGGCACTTGAAACCGGTAACTACCTCTTATCTATAGACCACTAATTTTTATTTCCTTCTCTTGCTGGTGGTCTTGACATTTTCTCCTCCTTGAGGTTTCCATTTCTGCTGAGTGGCCCTAGTTTGTTGCGGGGCATCCCTGTGTTGTGCTTTCCTCTGGCTACATCAATGTTTGTTTGGCCTTCATGCTATGGCAGCACTTTATTGCACTAGCTCTGTCTCCTACTTGACCTAACACCTATACTCACTCTGGATACCATAGTCATCACTCCCTTTTTTAAGGTTGCTTCTACTTCCTACCATAGGTTAGCATGTTAAGTGCATAATTATTCGAAGGGAATATCTGAGTCATCCCTATTTCATCTAACCACACTAGCCTTGTAGAGTTGAAGCTCCTCCTGGGTGAGGCTGGTATTTTTTGCTGCTATTGTTGTTGCATCTGTATTCGGTCCATATACCCACCATTGTGACAGCAACTTCTTCATTTTAGAGGGCCTCCCCGATGATGAACCATAGATTTCCCAAAATTGATCATCGTCAGTAGGGTTTACACAAATACCTGGCCCTCGCATCTCCTTCTTAATATCTTTCCTAGCTGCATTTGCTTCCTCAGGCTCCTTACGAAGCCGTTCAAACTCTGCATTTCGCTCAACAAAGGCCTCCACACCTACTTCCCATTCTTCATCATAATGAGGGTTCATTTATGTGAACGTCACCCTAGAATTCCTTTTGGACCTCTTTTGAGTCATATAAGGGGTCTTCCTCTTTATTTTGTCTAGTCTTGTAGTGACCTATGTGGGGAATTATTTCTGTCCCACAGAGGTTGCCTCCCTATTGGACGACTCAGGGAGTTTTTCTCTGATCGAAGGTCCCCTATGGTTGTTCCTTCTGGTGCCTTATTTTTTGGTCCCTCTAGTGGCAGCTCCTCAATTTTGGGTGCCTGGTGCCCTGAAGAATCCTCCTTAACCTTGGATTCATGGGCTTACCCTGATGGCTCTTCATAATCATCAATAAAAATGATAGAGATTTATGTTTGAAGAACATAATTCCCTTGTTCCTTTGGCATTGTCTTTTTTGAGGCACAAGAACCCTCCCCTGCTTCTAATTCCTCATCTATGGCATCCTACCTGAATGCCCCAAATGATACTACTCTCTATGGCAAGGTTGGAGAGTTCATGAGCACTTACATCACCCAATCAGTCTAGGTAGAGGCATCTTGCCTCTCTTTTACCCTACCCTACAACTCCTCCTTGAGTTTTTGGATCAATTTCTATATTTGGGCAATGGTGGACTCTTTTCTTTGGAGTTTCTTCATGGTCATATCCTTATACTCCTCAAAAAATACCTGCATCAGGGATTTCTCACTCTATTCAGTGCGATCCTCCTCCAATGGCATCTTGACTAGTTTTTGCCAACCTACGGAAGGTTGTGGGTCCTGTGAACTACGAGTAGCCAAATTTTGCAAAGTTTACGCCATGATATCGAGCTCTATATCTTCTTCATCTTCCCCATTTGAGAGGAATATGTGTCATCGTCATGTTCGATGTTCCTTGCGTTCTACCCCATGTTATGTGTTGGAGGACTTTTGCCTCTCTTCCATGAAAGTGGGAAGAGAGCTCTGCCCTTCCTCTGTAATCCCTGGTGAAAATTGGGGTTGTTATTATTTGAAAATTCCCCTCACTTTGGCATCATGCCATGCCTCTATGATGATCTATTGTACTGCATCAGAGGGCTCAGCCCTAATCTCTTTGGTTGTCTCTCTTAATTTGGCTTCGTGCCCTGCTTCAGTCATTGCCTGTTCTTGTGCACCAAAGGGTTTGTCCTCTATCGTCGATGAATTTACCTTGTGCTCCTCTACATTGTGTATGAAGATTGTAATTAGCCCATGATGGGTTAAGGTAGAAAGTGCCCCTCTTTGGGACCTCGACATATCATCATGTAGGGAATTCACTAGATAGAACGGGACGTTGATCTCCCTCTCGTGCACCAGATGGATTATGAATTATATGTGGTTCGCATTTAGGTACAAATACTTTCCAGTACATGTGAAGTATCTCATAATCTGCTCAAAACATTTTCATATGTGCATCGAGATCTTCTACTTGGGAATCTCCCCTTGGTCGTAGGAAACATTCCCCTATTCAAGCAGTTCTTCGGTGTATTTCTTTGCCACACCATCCTTGTATGTGCATTCCCCTATAAGGGTGAGGATAGTGATCTAAGAAATGTGCTTCGGTGTGACTGGAATTTTCAATCTACGTAGCCTGGTCACTTCTCCACTCAGGGAGGTGGTGAATTCTTTGGATGCCTCCATATATTGTTCCTGGCTGACCAGGCGACAGTAGTTCAGCCAACCTGCTACCTCAAATCAGTTACAGACTTCCCCACTAATTCCTTTAGTGTCACTAGGCTCCTGCTTATTAATCATGTGGTTCTTCGAAGGTCCTTCCATGGTGAATTCCCTATCGAGATTGAGTTCTATACTCAGTAAGGTACCTTTTTTATAACTTGAGGGGCCTAACTCTAGAAATTATTCCATATTGGGTTTAGCAGGGTACGCCACCCGAATTAATTTTTGGCACGACGTATTAGGCATGAGGGGTGATTTTTCGTTCTTGCACCGTCATATCACAAAAATTACATATATATCTAATTAAAATCATGCGCATACCTAATTGGTCATTTCGTGTTACGTGGAGTATGCCAAATTACCATTTGATGATGTTTTACCATGTGATGATTACCTCACCTTAGGTACTGCATTCTTGGTTCACTCGAGGTCCTGCTGTCGAAAACACGGTGGATCCTATTTGTTTAGGTTTGGATGCATATCTCCTTGACAATTGGCCTTGGGATGTGCAGAAATCTTGCCCAATGATTTCGAAATATTTTTGGGTATTTTTAGATCTCTATCACATGACATGATGGTATTGGCTCCTCGTACTGCCAAGTTGCACATGTGAATTGAATTGGTCGAGGTGCCTATTTGAGTAAGGTGCCAATAGGGTGCCTAACTCAGTAAGGTTCTAGTAAGGCACCTAACATGGTAAGGTGCCAAGGTAAGGTTCTACTTTGATGGTAATTTATGTATATATATTTTTTAATTTTTTTTTTGAACATTCAGGGTGGCCCGACTTGCAGGGTAAGGTGCCTAGAGTAAGGCACCACTCCTCCTAGAGTAAGGCACCAAATTAAGGCACATTTCCTCTAGATTAAGGTGCCATAGTAAGGCATCACTTCCCACCATTTCTAATATTTGTCACGCCCTTGTGACAACCCCCTACATTTTTTTTTGAGTCTGATGCCTCCTTGGCGGTGTAAGGCGCTGCTACTCCTGAGTAATGTGCCAGAGTAAGGTGCAACTCCTCATGACTAACATGCCTGCTTCACCAAAGTAAGGTACCAGAGTAAGGCGTCACTCCTTCTAATTAAGGCACCACTACTCCTTCAGAGTATGGCACAACTGCTCTTGAGTAAGGCACTAGAGTAATGCATTGCTGCTCCTTTAGAGTAAGGTTCCAGAGTAAGGCATTGCTACTCCTTCATAGTAAGGCACCAGAGTAAGGTGTTGCTTCTCCTAAGTAAGGAACCATAGTACGACATCGCTGCTCCTTCAGAGTAAGGCACCACTCCTCCAGAGTAAGGCACTAGAGTAAGGCACCGCTACTCCTTTAGAGTAATGTGCTAGAGTAAGGCATCACTCCTCCTGATTAAGGCATTAGAGTAAGGCACCACTGCTCCTTCAAAGTAAGATGCTAGAGTAAGGCACCGCTCCTCTTGATTAAGATGCTAGAGCAAGGCACCCCTCCTCTTGAGTAAGATGTCAAAATAAGGCATTGCTGCTCCTTCAGAATAAGGCACCGGAGTAAGGCATCACTGCTCCTTATTATTTAAAAAGTTAGTGGTGGCTGACGTGTCTTTTAATGTGAGGTTGATCAAGCCTCCCAAAATTTTCTTCATATTACGTCAGCGTCCACCTTGTTTAGGCATGGGGACGTTTGATGAGGAATTTGGCATCCCCCCCATACTTAAACCATTTATATCCTCCTAATGCATAGGTATATGGATGTTGACTTGACCTAGGTCTGGTTTTCTCATATGTCTATTGTTTGAACAATAAGGCCATATCCCTGTAAAAATAAAACACAAAAAAAAGGTGTAGTTAAATTGGGTCCATGCCTATTAGGCTCTAGCTCTTAGGATACCTACAACTTGCATGCATGCATTGTCCCTCCAAACACATAATAAGCTAAAAAAAAAAAACCTATTCTAACTTGTCTGTGGTGGATGTCCCTGTATCCACCATTTTGTTGAGAATTTGGGAGACTTTACTTGTATGGGGTCTCCCCCATGCTTGTTCTAGTTTTTTCCAGCAATCCCTCAGATATATGGTATGGCCACACTCGATGGCCATTGGTTGTTAGGATGGTGTTGTTGCCATCAATCATCTTGACCCGTACAACACCGTTCTTGATTATTTCCACCACTTCATATGGTCCCATCCATCTCTGCATTAGTTTCCCCTTCCGTTCTTGGAACCTAGAGTCATACGGTAGTACCCAATCTCCTTATTTGAATTATTTCTTTTTAATGTGGTAGTTATGCCATTACTTCCTTTGCCTATGCATAATTTTTGTTCTCTATAAGACATCCATGCAAAAATTTTGTAGCTGATTTAGTTGTCGAATTTGTTCCTTCTATGCATCGTCCAGGTTCAGATTTAATTCGACCATCGTTTTGAGTGTTTTAACTTCAAATTCGATGGGCATAATTGTGTCTTTCTCATAGACCAATCAAAATGGGGTAAAATAAGTGGTTGACTTCCATGTCGTGTTATATACCCATACTATCTCTAATAGTCTTGCATCCCAATTCTTCCTGTGCTACTACACGATCTTTGTCAAGATGTTTTTAATTTCCCTGTTAGTGACCTCATCCATTCGCCTACGGATGGTATGGGGTAGTCCTATTATTCTAAACCCTATATTGTTCCATGAGCTCTTAGATTAACCTAGATGTGAATTGGGGTCCTTGGTCTGTTGTAATCTCCCTGGGCACTCCAAATATCGTAAAAATATGGGAGAACAAAAATTCAGCGACTGTTCACTCCTTGGAGTCTCTTAGTGCTTGGAATTTGACCCATTTAGTGATGTAGTCTATATAGACTAGAATGAACCTCATTCCCATTGAATTTGGGTTGATGGGTCCCACAAAATACATGCCCTATTTGTCAAAGGGCTCAATGTGTATGTGAGGTTGCAGGGGCATTTCATCCCTGTGGGTTGGCCGGTCCATCCTATGGCATTCATCACATTTACTAGCATATGCGACTATGTATTTAAACAATGTTGGAAAAAAGTACCCAGTATGCAATACATTATATGTAGTACTTATCCTTGAGAAGTGACCATCACAAAGCTTTTTATGATAGGCCTTGAATATCTCCATGAATTCATGCTCGACCATGCATATTCTCACAATATGATCAAGCCCTATTTTGAATAGGAGGTCATCAATCCATTGGTACGATCCACTTTTTTTTATTACCCCTTGATTCTCTCTGTATGAGAGGACAGGAGAGGTTATCCATGTGGCCAAATAATTGTCAATATCTGCATACCACGGTGTCTGTTCACTCATGACGAATAGATGCTCATCTAGGAACTGGTCTTCTACCACTGCGTAGTCTACTGGAATTAACCTGAATAGGAATTTTATGACTACGTTATATTTTTTGGGATTGTCAACTATGTTAAGGTTGAACTCTTGTAGCAACAACATCCACCAGATAATCTTGCCACTAATAATTGGTTTGCTCTTTAGATCCTTGATGGCCGCATGATCCGTGTGGATGAATACTTTGTATCCCATGATGTAGTGGCAGAATTTGTCGATGGCATGTACCACTGCAAGAAACTATTTTTGTATTATTGTGTGATTAAGCTTGGACCCTACCAGGTTCTTTATAACATAGTAGATGATGTAAAACTCTTTACCATCATGTTGCCTGAGGAATGCTCCAATTGCATTATTGGATGCATCATAATATATGTGAAATGGGATAGAAAAATTTGGGCCCTGCAATACTGGGGCAAAGATTAACTTCTCCATCAGAATCTGAAATGCCTCATCACAACCATCTATCCAGATAAATTTTGCATCCTTCGTTAGAAAGGTATGTAGTGGTTTGGCTATTTTACTAAAATAAACGATAAATCACCTACAGTACCTGATAGAGCCAAGGAAACTCCTTACCTCCCTCTGTGTTTTTGGTTTGGGTAAGTATTTGATGAATTCTATCTTCTTGTGATGCATTTTAATCCCTTATGTCGAGAGATGATGCCCTAACACTATGCCTTCCTGCATCATCATAAAAAAAAATCCATTGCTAAGGGATATATTGATTTCCTCACACCTCTGGAGTACACACTCCAAGTTTTTCATCACCTCTTCAAATGTTTCCCCGTAAATGATGAAATCATCCATATATACTTTGACTACTTCACCTATCATATCCAAAAATATGCTAAGCACTACCCTCTGAAAGGAGGCTGGTGCATTGCATATCCCGAAAGGTAGCACCCTATATGCAAATATTCCCCATGGGTAGGTGAACATTGGCTTATCTCAGTCTTCCTCTGTGATCTAGATTTGGTTGTACTCGTTGAATCCGTACAGGAAATAAAAGTATTTCCTCTCGGATAATGTTTCTAGCACTTGGTTAATGAATGAAAGTGGAAAATGGTCCTTTTTAGTTACCTTATTCAACGATCTGTAGTCAACACAGATCCTCCATTTCCCATTATTTTTAGGGACCACCACAAGTGGTGATACCCATTCACTATCTGAGATTAGGTAGATGAATCCCACTGTCAAGAGATTTTGTAACTTGGCCTTTACAATTTCCTTCATGGTCAGGTTCATCCTTATCTGTGGTTGTTTAATGGGGGTTGACTATTCTTCCAGATAAATACGATGAGTGCACACTTCCAGAATGATTCCTTTCATATCCACGTAATCCCATGTGCATGCCTATTGATGCTTGGCTAGGAATTATTTCAATTCTACCAACTGTGCGATGGTCATATCACTCCTGGCATTCAACATTTTGCCATGCCCAACATCAATTTGTTTGGTGTGGTGGTCATGAGCACCCACCAATGGTGACTCAATAATTGGGATGGATGACTCTTTGTGGAAGAATATTGAGATGACGTCATCTTCCTTGACTTAGTCCTCCACTTCTATCAATGTCATTACCAATTGGAGCATTGATAGTTGGCTGTCCTCCTAATTTTCTATTTTGGGTTCTCCCAATGCATCCACGCATTGGGCTAAGGGAGATATTATTAATCTCTTAATGTTATGGCCATCTAAAATGGTCATCAACCCATCATGGTAGCTAATGTATGTGTCAACCGTAGCTAACCATGGTCTCCCTAGGATGAGTGGGTAACCACCCAATCTGGTTTTGGATTGTAGCACTAAAAAATCCATTGGATACTCCCACACATCAACAGTTACTATGATGTATTTAAGAATTCCTTCTGGTGCCATCATAGACCGATTGATCAACTACAACACCATTTTGGTTAGCTTTAGGTCGGTAAGTTCTAGCATCTACATGGTATCTTACGGCATTACGTTGATGGCTACCCCCAACTCGACCAATGTATTCACCAATGAGCACCCTAAAATTTTTACCTTCAATACTGGCCTTCTTGGGTCTTCATATTTGGGATGATATGCATTCCCCATCATCAAGTCGACTAACTTTCCCATGACATTGATGGTCTGCACTATTTTGCATCCTGATTTCCTTAGGTAGATTTATTTTATCACCTTAGTGTAGATGGATACATCTCAGATAGCTTGGAAAAGTGGGATAGTTACGATGATATTTTTTAGGCTTGATAGAATATCAAATTCAGGTTATGTCGGCTTCTTCTGTTCTTGTAGCCATTTAGAAAATGGGGCCCCTATCTTCTCAATAATATTTTCTTCCTCCACCTCTTCTATCAGAGGGGAGTCTTTTAATTCCTTCTCCACTTCTACCAGAGAAGGTGTTGCTACTCCTAGTTGCTTGCCTAATCTAAGTTGTATTGGATTACAACTAATATGGTACATTGAATACATCTCTCCTTCTACCTGGTATGCCGACTAGTTTACCTTATTGTTTGGGTTTACCGTTGGCTATGCTAGTAACTGTGTAGGTCTTATCATAGGCAGGGATGGTAATCCTTGCTGAGGTGTTTATTATGCCATGTTCTATGGAGACATATTCCATGGGATGTGGCTCCTCCACGGCTGCTAATATGGCATCCATGTTTGGTAATTTTGGAATGTCATACTTGGAGGTACGTTCATCCAAGATGGTTGTCCCCACCATCCCATATTGGGTGGTGGCAGATACCCTTGTGGCATATATGCTCCTCCTCCATAAGGTGGCATCCCCGTGGGCATATTTCCCATAGGAATTTGTTGTCAATTATGTTGATTTTCCATGAAGTAGGCTTCAATTACATCAACATCTTCTTTGGCACTGGGAAGCTATGGGCATAGTCTAGTTTTATGGTCCTTCTAGAAAACCGCACATACTCTGACCTTGTTCTATGGGCAGGTGTTCTTGGCATGCTTCCATCTACATTTGGGGTAGAAATAGGTTAATGTTGTGTCGTTCTCCTATTTATTCTTCTCCAGTAGTAGCATGTCCAGTTGCAAATCTAGAGAGGATAGCATTTTTATTTTTAAATCCTCTAGCATGTTGCCTATCTCCATTTTTGTAATTGACATGATCACTTTAACTGATCTTCCAGTTGGCTTACCTCTCTTCCATGAGTAATTTCAACATAATTATTGTATGTCTTCCATTGCATGTTGGTAAATGTCTCCCCCAGATATCATATTCAGTTCTTCCAATGACTCTTTATTCAGTCCCCTCAAGAATATACTTTTGAGGGATTTATCCCCTAGATTTTCATGAGGGGATCGTTGTAGATTAAAATTAAATCTTTCCTAGTACTCTTATAGGGATTCATCATCTTTCTATGTTATGTTGAGGACCTCTTCTCTATAATCTCATGCTCTACCAAAGTCTTGGTATTTCTATAGAAAGAGCTTCTTCATCCCATCCCATGTGGTGATCTATTTGTTTCCCATCCTAATGAACCACCATAGGTATGAGTCATCTAATGTCAATAGGAAGAGTTTTAGCTTCTGGAAATATAATTTATAATCAACAAACCTACAAAATACATCAAATTTAAATAAAAATAGGTCAGGTTCTTCGGTTGGGTATCCCCTAAAGGTAGGGAGATGGGCAGGGGATTTTTTTTTCATTTTGGAGTCTCCTACCCCTTCCTCTATTGAGAAAATGAACCCAGATGAGACTTCATATTCTATCATTCTTTTAGGAAATGTGGTCTCTAATGCAACTTATATAGTCTCTCGATCATTCAAAACTTTTTGAGTCGGGTCCTTGAAGTCAGTTGAAGTTATATTCCAATCCTCTACGACTTTCCACAATAGGGCTTCCTCTGAGGGTTTCCTCTTAAACAACATGTTTACAATAATTTGTTCTTTCTCAGGTCGGTGAGATGAGGAGGCACTCTGCATGAAGTGAGGACTCTGACTCTAGTGTATTGATGGTGATGAGTCAGGATGATCTAATTCAAACTCTAAGTCTTCTACTAACTCAGACTGATCTAGTAGGCTCTATTTTATAAAATGATCATCTAGTCATCTTTTTCTTGGCAAAATCATACAAGGTCAGGTCGAAGGGCTTTAATGGGTAATGTAATTTGTCTAATTATGATACTTTCCTAACAATGACACCAAAATTTTGGGTGCTGCCAAAAACTAGTGAATTTATCCTATTTTTGTCACAACACTTCTCATTTAATTTGTTAATCTAGGGAACTCGTAAGCTTGTGAAGAATCACGGCTAAGATTAGTCACACTAACACTTTGGATATGATCCACTCAACTACCATCAGGGGGTGTTTGTATTACATCAATAGAATCATTTGCATCAATAATATTAATTCATAAATAATAATAAAAATAAAATAAAAACATGAAATGAAAATGCTTCTTATAAATAAACACACCTCTAAAATAACTAAGCATAAGCCTAATGCATAAACATACTACTATGCATAATGAAATTATGTAAATAACTAACAGGGGAGGAATACTGGCTTGGAGTGCGCCCGAGCTCCAGGCAGATTTTGCATGATGGTTCTCAAACGATGTGCTGCTAATGAAAATTCACACTTTAGTATTGATGCAATGGAATATTATATATGAAATTATTTTACAAAATGAATCTCCTCTTACACAAGGAAGTTTGTGTGTCTTTATACTACACACACAACTTCTTGTGATAGTTTTGTTACAACAAGCATCTTGGTTCAACCTAATTTGGGATAGTTCAGTTACTGCAACTGATGAACAATAACAACTCTGCATTGTTTCCTAGTAATCAAATGATTTCCATTGCATTACAGTTCGACTTTGTGAGTAGTTATGTTTTTGCCCACTTTGGATGGGATAACTCGTTCAACTATGATTTCCCACAAATGATGTGGAACAGTGGTCAACAGGGTCCTTATCCAACCTTTTTGGTCAACACATAATTTGGGCTTCGAACTTGGTAAGACGCCTAAATCGGTAAGGTGTTTACTTGAGTAAGGCACCTACCTCGGTAAGGTGCTTACTTGAGTAAGGTACCTTACTCAGTAAGGCACATACTTTAGTAAGGTGTCTATATTAGTAAGGTGCCTACTTCAGTAAGGCACCTACCTGAATAAGGTGCCTAATTTAGTAAGGCACCTACCTGAATAAGGTACCTACTTCAGTAAGGCACCTACCTCAGTAAGGTGCATAATTTGATTTACCTTTATTTGATTTAGGAGAACCGTGCTAGGTCCATGTAGGACCTTGACTGAGAAAAAATAGCTACACACAACACACTTCACATATGGATTAGATAATACACATTATTTTACTAAATGCATACACAATACTTCATATAACATACAACTCATGATATAATGCCAAACAAAAAATATTAGTTCATATACAAAAATATGAGCATTTATGATGCTCATCAATTAACATAGCTTAACCTTAGCTATTTCATCATTAACATGGCTTAAATTTAGCCATTTCATCATTAACATGGCTTAACCTTAGCCATTTCATCATTAACATGGCTTAACCTTAGCCATTTCATCATTAACATGGCTCAACCAATAGCCATTTCATCATTAACATGGCTCAAAATTAGCCATTTCATCATTAAAATAGCTCAAAATTAGCCATTTCATCATTAACATGGCACAAAATTAGCCCTTTCATTATTAACATGGCTGCACAACAACCATTCCATCATTAACATTTCATCATTAGCATTTAATAATTAACATTGCTTGAGACTTGGTGATTGTGGTAGTCATTTCCATCCACTAGTCTCTACCCTAGAAACCATAGGTTTACCCCTGAGCAAACTTTTTGGAGGTCATTACCAACAAGAATCTCGTTGCCCTTGCTAGTCTTAGTTTTTACCTTTGTTTTTATTAAGCAAGATTAGAACATAAAAACACACAAAACGATCACTCTAAAAAGAATACACATTAATGAAGAAAATAATTAATGTATGAAGGTAAGCCACACAAGGTAACAACTTAGCATTGATTGTTTCTTTCATTTTTCAATTCTATACAAGTTTCAATTCTTGTGTTCATATTTATAGTTCTAAGTTTTGATTTATTTACTTTATGTTATTAACACAAAATTAAAATAAAGTAATAAGTCAAAACAACTTAATGGAAAATACATTAAATATGGCTCAACCAATAGCCATTTAATCATTAACATGGCTCAACCTTTGCTATTTAATCATTAACATGGCTCAACCTTAGCCATTTCATCATTAACATGGCTGAACCAATAGCCATTTCATCATTAAAATGACTCAACCTTAGCCTTTTCATCATTAACATGGTTCAACCTTAGCCATTTTATCATTAACATGGCTTAACCTTAGCTATTTCATCATTAGAATGGTTTAAGCTTAGTCATTTCATCATTAACATGTCTTAACCAATAACCATTTCATCATTTACATGGCTTAACCAACAAGCTATTTCATCATTAACATGGATTAACCTCAACCATTTCATCAATAACATGGCTTAACCAATAGTCATTTCATCATTTACATGGCTTAACCAATAGCTATTTAATCATTAACATGGCTTAACCTTAGCCATTTCATCATTAACATGGGTTAACCTTAGCCATTTCATCATTAACATGGTTTAACCTTAGCCATTTAATCATTAACATGGCTTAACCAACAATAATTTCATAATTTACATGGCTTAACCTACAACAATTTCAGCATTAACATGGCTTAACCTTAGACATTTCATCATTAACATGGCTTAACCTTAAAATTTTCATCATTAACATGGATTAACCTTAGCCATTTCGTCATTAACAGCTTCACCTTAGCCATTTCATCATTAACATGGCTTAACCTTAGCCATTTCATCATTAACATGGCTCAACCAATAACCATTTCATAATTAGCATGGCTCAACCTTAGCCATTTCATCATTAACATGGCTCAACATTAGCCATTTCATCATTAACATGGCTCAAACTTTGCCATTTCATCATTAATATGGATCAACCTTAGCCATTTCATTATTAACATGGCTCCACAACAACCATTCCATCATTAAAATTTAATCATTAGCATTTAATCATTAACATTTCTTGAGACTTGGTGATTGTGGCAGTCATTTCCATCCACCAGTATCTACCCTAGAAACCATAGGTTTACCCTGAGCAAACTTGTTGGAGGTCATTACCAACAAGAATCTCGTTGCCCTTGCTAGTCTTAGTTTTTACCGTTGTTTTTATTAAGCAATATTAGAACATAAAAACACACAAACCCGTCACTTTAAAAAGAATACACATTAATGAAGAAAATAATTAATGTATGAAGGTAAGCCACACAAGGTAACAACTTAGCATTAATTGTTTTTTTTTATTTTTCAATTCTATACAAGTTTCAATTCTTGTGTTCATTTTGATAGTTCTATGTTTTGATTTATTTACTTTATTGTATTAATACGAAATTAAAATAAAGTAATAAGTCAAAACAAATTAATGAAAAATACATTTAATATGGCTCAACCAATAGCCATTTAATCATTAACATGGCTAAACCTTAGCTATTTTATCATTAACATGGATCAACCTTAGCCATTTCATCATTAACATGGCTGAACCAATAGCCATTTCATCATTAACATGACTCAACCTTAGTCATTTCATCATTAAAATGGTTCAACCTTAGCCATTTTATCATTAACATGGCTTAACCTTAGCCATTTCATTATTAACATGGTTTAACCTTAGCCATTTAATCATTAACATGGCTTAACCAACAACCATTTTATCAGTTACATGGCTTAACCAACAAGCTATTTCATTATTAACATGGCTTAACCTCAACCATTTCATCAATAACATGGCTTAACCAATAGCCATTTCATAATTTACATGGCTTAACAAGTAGCTATTTAATAATTAAATGGCTTAACCAACAACCATTGCATCATTTACATGGCTTAACCAACAAACCATGTCATCATTAACATGGTTTAACGTTAGCCATTTAATCATTAACATGGCTTAACCAACAATAATTTCATAATTTACATGGCTTAACCTACAACCATTTCAGCATTAACATGGCTTAACCTTAGCCATTTCATCATTAACATGGCTTAACCTTAACAATTTCATCATTAACATGGATTAACCTTAGCCATTTCATCATTAACAGCTTAACCTTAACTATTTCATTATTAACATGGCTTAACCTTAGCCATTTCATCATTAACATTGATCATCCAATAACCATTTCATAATTAGCATGGCTCAACCTTAGCCATTTCATCATTAACATGGCTAAACATTAGCCATTTCATAATTAACATGGCTCAACCTTCATCATTTAATCATTAACATGGATCAACCTTAGCCATTGCATAATTAACATGGCTCAACCAATAGCCATTTCATAAATAACATGGCTCAACCTTAGCCATTTCATCATTAACAAGGTTCAACCATAACATGGCTCATCCTTAGCCATTTTATCATTAACATGGCTCCACAATAGCCATTTCATCATTAACATTTAATCATTAACATTGCTTGAGAATTGGTGATGGTGGCAGTCATTTGCATCCACCAGTCTCTGCCCTAGAAACCATAGGTTTACCCCCAAGCAAACTTGTTGGAGGTAATTACCAACAAGAATCTCATTTCCCTTTCCAGTCCTAGTTTTTACCTTTGTTTTATTAAGCAAGATTAGAACATCAAAACACACAAAATGAATACACATTAATGAAGAAAATAATTAATGTATGAAGGTAAGCCACACAAGGTAACAACTTAGCATTGATTGTTTCTTTCATTTTTTAATTCTATACAAATTTCAATTCTTGTGTTCATTTTGATAGTTTTAAATTTTTGTTTATTTACTTTATGGTATTACCATGAAATTAAAATAAAGTAATAAGTGAAAAAAACTTAATGAAAAATACATTTAATATGGTTCAACCAATAGCCATTTAATCAATAACATGGCTCAACATTAGCCTTTTCATCATTAACATGGTTCAACCTTAGCCATTTTATCATTAACATGGCTTAACCTTAGCCATTTAATCATTAGCATGGTTTAAAATTAGCCATTTCATCATTAACATGGCTTAACCAACAACCATTTCATCATTTACATGGCTTAACCAACAGGCTATTTCATCAAGAACATGGCTTAACCTCAGCCATTTCATCAACAACATGGCTTAACCAATAGCAATTTCATCATTTACATGGCTTAACCAGTAGCTATTTAATCATTAAATGGCTTAACCAAAAATAATTGCATCATTTACATGGCTTAACCAACAAGCCATTTCATCATTAACATGGTTTAACCTTAGTCATTTAATCATTAACATGGCTTAACCAACAATAATTTCATAATTTACATGGCTTAACCTACAACCATTTCAGCATTAACATGGCTTAACCTTAGCCATTTCATCATTAACATGGATTAACCTTAAAAAATTTATCATTAACATTGATTAACCTTAGCCATTTCATCATTAACAACTTAACCTTAGCCATTTCATCATTAACATGGCTTAACCTTAGCCATTTCATCATTAACATGGCTCAACCAATAACCATTTCATAATTAGCATGGCTCAACCTTAGCCATTTCATCATTAACATGGCTCAAACTTAGCTATTTCATCATTAAGATGGCTCAAAATTTTCCATTTCATCATTAATATGGATCAGCCTTAGCCATTTCATTATTAACATGGCTCCACAACAACCATTCCATCATTAACATTTAATCATTAACATTGCTTGAGACTTGGTGATTGTGGCAGTCATTTCCATCCACCAGTATTTACCTTAGAAACCATAGGTTTACCCCCGAGCAAAATTATTGGAGGTCATTACCATCAAGAATCTCGTTGCCCTTGCTAGTCTTAGTTTTTACCTTTGTTTTTATTAAGCAATATTAGAACATAAAAACACACAAACCCGTCACTCTAAAAATAATACAAATGAATGAATAAAATGATTAATGTGTGAAGGTAAGCCTCACAAGGTAACAACTTAGCATTGATTGTTTCTTTCATTTTTCAATTCTATACAAGTTTCAATTCTTGTGTTCATTTTGATAGTTCTAAGTTTTGATTTATTTACTTTATGGTATTAATACGAAATTGAATTAAAGTAATAAGTCAAAAAAAATTAATGAAAAATACATTTAATATGGCTCAACCAATAGCCATTTAATCATTAACATGGCTCAACCTTAGCTATTTCATCATTAACATGGCTCAACCTTAGACATTTCATCATTAACATGGCTGAACCAATAGCCATTTCATCATTAACATGACTCAACTTTAGCCATTTCATCATATAATGGTTCAACCTTAGCCATTTTATCATTAACATGGCTTAACCTTAGCCATTTCATCATTAGCATGGTTTAACCTTAGCCATTTAATCATTAACATGGCTTAACCAACAACCATTTCATCATTTACATGGCTTAACCAACAAGCTATTTCATCATTAACCTGGCTTAACCTCAACCATTTCATCAATAACATGGCTTAGCCAATAGCCATTTCATAATTTACATGGCTTAACTAGTAGCTATTTAATCATTAAATGGCTTAACCAATAGCCATTGCATCATTTACATGGCTTAACCAACAAGCCATTTCATCATTAACATGGTTTAACCTTAGCCATTTAATCATTAACATGGCTTAACCAACAACCATTTCATAATTTACATGGCTTAACCAACAACCATTTCATCATTAACATGGCTTAACCTTAGCCATTTCATCATTAACATGGCTTAACCTTAATAATTTCATCATTACCATGGATTAACCTTAGCCGTTTCATCATTGACAGCTTAACCTTAGCTATTTCATTATTAACATGGTTTAACCTTAGCCATTTCATCATTAACATGGATAAAACAATAACCATTTCATAATTAGCATTGCTCAACCTTAGCCATTTCATCATTAACATGGCTCAACTTTAGCCATTTCATCATTAACATGGCTCAACCTTCATCATTTAATCATTAACATGGCTCAACCTTAGCCATTTTATAATTAACATGGCTCAACCAATAGCCATTTCATAATTAACATGGCTCAACCTTAGCCATTTCATCATTAACAAGGTTCAACCTTAAAATGGCTCAAACTTAGCCATTTCATCATTAACATGGCTCTACAATAGCCATTTCATCATTAAAATTTAATCATTAACATTGCTTGATAATTGGTGATTGTGGCAATCATTTCCATCCACCAGTCTCTGCCCTAGAAACCATAGGTTTACCCCCGAGCAAACTTGTTGGAGGTCATTACCAACAAGAATCTTGTTTCCCTTGCCTGTCTTAGTTTTTACCTTTGTTTTATTAAGCAATATTAGAACATCAAAACACACAAACCTGTCACTCTAAAAAGAATACACATTAATGAAGAAAATAATTAATGTATGAAGGTAAGCCACACAAAGTAACAACTTAGCATTGATTGTTTCTTTCATTTTTTTATTCTATACAAGTTTCAATTCTTGTGTTCATTTTGATAGTTCTAAATTTTTATTTATTTACTTTATGGTATTAACACGAAATTAAAATAAAGTAATAAGTTAAAATAACTTAATGGAAAATACATTTACTATGGCTCAACCAATAGCCATTTAATCATTAACATGGCTCAACCTTAGCCTTTTCATCATTAACATGGTTCAACCTTAGGCAGTTTATCATTAACATTGTTTAACCTTAGCCATTTCATCATTAGCATGGTTTAAACTTAGCCATTTTATCATTAACATTGCTTAACAAACAACCATTTCATCATTTACATGGATCAACCAACAAGCTATTTCATCATTAACATGTCTTAACCTCAGCCATTTCGTGAATAACATGGCTTAACCAATAGCCATTTAATATTTTACATGGCTTAACCAATAGTTATTTAATCATTAAAATGGATTAAACTTAGCCATTTAATCATTAACATGGGTTAACCTTAGCCATTTCATCATTAACATGGTTTAACCTTAGTCATTTAATCATTAACATGGCTTAACCAACAATAATTTCATAATTTACATGGCTTAAACTACAACCATTTAAGAATTAACATGGCTTAACCTTAGCCATTTCATCATTTACATTGCTTAACCTTAAAAATTTCATAATTAACATTGATTAACCTTAGCCATTTCATGACTAACAGCTTAACCTTAGCCATTTCATCATTGACATGGCTTAACCTTAGCCATTTCATCATTAACATGGCTCAACCAATAACCATTTCATAATTAGCATGTCTCAACCTTAGCCATTTCATAATTAACATGGCTCAACCTTAGCTATTTCATCATTAAGATGGCTCAAAATTTGCCATTTCATCATTAATATGGATCAGCCTTAGCCATTTCATTATTAACATGGCTCCACAACAACCATTCCATCATTAACATTTAATCATTAACATTGCTTGAGACTTGGTGATTGTGGCAATCATTTCCATCCACCAGTCTCTACCCTAGAAACCATAGGTTTACCCCCGAGAAAACTTGTTGGAGGTCATTACCAACAAGAATCTCGTTGCCCTTGCTAGTCTTAGTTTTTACCTTTGTTTTTATTAAGCAATATTAGAACATAAAAACACACAAACCCGTCACTCTAAAAAGAATACACATTAATGAAGAAAATAATTAATGTATGAAGGTAAGCCACACAAGGTAACAACTTAGCATTGATTGTTTCTTTCATTTCTCATTTCTATACAAGTTTCAATTCTTGTGTTCATTTTTTAAGTTCTAAGTTTTAATTTATTTACTTTATGGTATTAATACGAAATTAAAATAAAGTAATAAGTCAAAACAAATTAATTGATAAATACATTTAATATGGCTCAACCAATAGCCATTTAATCATTAACATGGCTCAACATTTGCTATTTCATCATTAACATGGCTCAACCTTAGCCATTTCATCATTAACATGGCTAAACAAATAGCCATTTCATCATTAACATGACTCAACCTTAGCCATTTCATCATTAACATGGTTCAACCTTAGCCATTTTATCATTAACATGGCTTAACCTTAGCCATTTCATCATTAGCATTGTTTAACCTTAGCCATTTAATCATTAACATGGCTTAACCAACAACCATTTCATCATTTACATGGCTTAACCAACAAGCTATTTTATCATTAACATGGCTTAACCTCAACCATTTCATCAATAACATGGCTTAACCAAAATCCATTTCATAATTTACATGGCTTAACTAGTAGCTATTTAATCATTAAATGACTTAACCAACAACCATTTCATCATTTACATGGATTAACCAACAAGCCATTTCATCATTAATATGGTTTAACCTTAGCCATTTAATCATTAACACGGCTTAACCAACAATAATTTCATAATTTACATTGCTTAACCTACAACCATTTCAGAATTAACATGGCTTAACCTTAGCCATTTCATCATTAACATGGCTTAACCTTAATAATTTCATCATTAACCGCTTAACCTTAGCTATTTCATTATTAACATGGCTTAACCTTAGCCATTTCATCATTAACATGGATCAGCCAATAAGCATTTCATAATTAGCATGGCTCAACCTTAGCCATTTCATCATTAAAATGGCTCAACCTTAGCCATTTCATAATTAACATGGCTCAACCTTCATCATTTAATCATTAACATGCCTCAACCTTAGCCTTTTCATAATTAACATGGCTCAACCAATAGCCATTTCATAATTAACATGGCTCAACCTTAGCCATTTCATCATTAACAAGGTTCAACCATAACATGGCTCAACCTTAGCCATTTCATCATTAACATGGCTCCACAATAGCCATTTCATCATTAACATTTAATCATTAACATTGCTTGAGAATTGGTTATGGTGGCAGTCATTTGCATCCACCAGTTTCTGCCCTAGAAACCATAGGTTTACTCCTGAGTAAACTTGTTGGAGGTAATTACCAACAAGAATCTCATTTCCCTTTCCAGTCCTAGCTTTTACCTTTGTTTTATTAAGCAATATTAGAACATCAAAACACACAAACTTGTCACTCTAAAAAGAATACACATTAATGAAGAAAATAATTAATGTATGAAGGTGTTGTGGCTGATCCACAACACACCCCAAAATTGGGGACCCACCTTTTTTGCATGCTTTCAAAGAAGACCGCAGTGGCCCAGATGCTAAAAAAATCAAAGGAAGAGCAAAATATAGCAAGAAAAAGAAAGTGTCGCGATATCGCGACATGTTGCTCCGTCGCGACCAAAAATGAAAAGTTGTCGCGATATCGCGACATGTTGCTCCGTCGCGGCCGAAAATGAAAAGTTGTCGCGATTTCGCGACATGTTGCTCCGTCGCGACCAGAAATGAAAAGTTGTCACGATTTCGCGACATGTTGCTCCATCGCGGCTGAAAATGAAAATTTGTCGCGATATCGTGACATGTTGCTCTGTCGCGGCTAAAAATGAAAAGTTGTCGCGATTTCGTGACATGTCGTGTTTTTGCAGCAAGAAGCAGCAGAATGCATCATGAAGAGAAAATGTCGCGATATCGCGACGTGTTGTGAAATCGTGGTTCATAGAAGAGAGAGAAAGACAGAATGGAAAATTGTCACGATATCGCGACATGTCATAAAATCGTGGTCAAACCAGTCAAATAGGGCAAGGCACTAAAGTTGTCGCGATATCGCGACATGTCACGTTTTCACGACCTGAAGCAGCAAGACATGCCAAATGAAAAGATGTCGTGATTTCATGACAGGAAGTAGCCAAGTGGTACGAAGATGAAAAGATGTCACGATTTCGTGACAGAAAGCTGCCAAAGTGAACGGAATGAAAAGCATCACGATTTCGTGACAGAAAATAGCGAGACAATTCAAAAGAGAAAAGCGTCACGATTTCATGATAGAAAGCAGCGAGACAGCCCGAAAGAGAAAAGCGTCACGATTTCATGATAGAAAGCAGTGAGACAACCTGAAAGAGAAAAGCGTCATGATTTTGCGACAGAAAGCAGCAAGATGGTACAGAATGAAAAAGTGTCACGATTTCGTGACATGTCGCGTTTTCATGGTTGAGTGCAACAAAACACAACGAAGGAGAAAAACGTCACGATTTCACGACAAGTTGCATCCATGCGGTCCGAAGCAGAAAAATGTCACGATATCACGACATGTATCATTTTCGTGATGCATGATGACAAACAAGGCTGTTGACAGAAAAATGTCACGATATCGCGACATGTCTTGTTTTCGTGATACAGGTAGAGGGGCAAAGCTGCATACATAAAAATGTCACGATATCGCGACATGCTATTTTTGGTCATGATTTACAGGGGGCCATTACGGAACATGCAAAAAAGCATGGAACACGTGGCATAAAGGTGTAAGGGCTACAGAAGCGTTACAGGTCATAGAGAAGATCAAGCGTCTCGATGTCGAACATAAAGTCAAAAACAATGAAAAGGCGAGGAAGGTGAAACGAAGCGATCTGGGAGATGAAGCGAAGCATCACAGGGCAAAATAGAGAGCATTGCCAGAAAGTATAAAAGTAGAAGCACAGATTGGTACAAGGGTCAGAAACCGCTGCGAGCAGAGTTGCAGAGCTGAGGGTGATTAGCCATTCTGGGCCTGCTTTGGAGTGTTTTTCTTCCCCTTTTTCTGGTTTTGAGAAAACTAGAGATTCTGTTATTGTAAAATGATCAATTTTTAATACAAAAAATTCAGAGAGTTGCACCTCATTGGCAAGAAAGAAGGAGTTATTTTCTGCATGCAGGATTAAATGTTTATCTTTCCCCTTTTCAGATTTCTAGGCTTATAGGTGAAGTTTAATGCAAGTTCTCTTGGTTGCTTCATGCGAATGTCTAAATCTGAAATCACAGTTAAAACCCCAGAGACCAGCACTTGACTTATCTGGATTGTGCATGTTTGCAGGTTCAATAGGTTAGGTTGCATGCATGGAAACCTCATTAGCTTCGGTTTTGTCAGAATAGGATTGCATCACCCTGAATGCATTTCATTTTTCTTTTTGCATTTTATTTTCATTTTTTCTGCACTTTATTTTCATTTACAGGCATTAAAATAAAAAATAAAAAACTAAAAATTCCAAAGTCTGAAAATAGAAAATTTCCATTTCAAGGCCAGAATTTCATTTTTCAGTTTTGTTTTTCATTCATGAGCAGATGATGATATTCCCTTCATAAAATTCCAATTTCATTGAAGGGGTTATGTTTTATGACATTTCATAAATTTCCATTTTTTTTTGCAGCGTGGTCATACGAAGATCAAATCACATTTGCTTTATTCGGGTTCAACGAACAATCATTAAAAGTTTCACAGTAAAATAAACCAACATTGCCCCTTGTTTTCAGTTACTTGCAACCACTAAGGTGTTCCAAGCATTTTAATTGAATATCTTTATTTGAGATTATTAATACATAGATGTACAAATGCTAACATAGCGGAGACCTTGGAGAAGTTATTTGTTTAATTTCTTTGCAAGAGAGGATTTAGAACCCAAATCCTATCGGAGAGTGTGTTTTCACAATCGGGTGAAAATACCACTCAACAGATTGGCGCTAGAAGGAGGGCATGAAAAGGTTTATTTTATCATGATTTTAGATGCTATAGGTTTATAATTGTTTGAGAGCTTTACATTGCTAAATATTTCAAGTCCATTTGATTAGCATCTTCGGCCTCCTCTAACACCACTCAACAGATTGGCGCTAGAAGGAGGGCCTGAACGGGTTTATTTTAGTGTGATTTAAATTTAAAATTTGTATGCTTTAGTCCTCTAACACTCAGCATATTGTTAAAAGGATGGCCTGAATTGGTTTACTTTATTCTATTTTAAGCAATTCGGGTATGTTGTATATTATTCTAATACTTTTTTGATTGTTCATACAGAAATAATGTGATTTGATTTAATTTTGAAAATTTTGGTCTTGACTAACAAAGTGTTGTTTCCATGCAATTACTTTTCATTTGATTTTAATGAATACATCTCTTAGTTGATGCTAACTTGATTTTTTTATACATTGTAGGTTGAATATTCAACAGATTTGGTTCTAAAGTTACATTTTAAGTTTCACTAATGGCAACATTTGAGGAGCAAATTGTATCCCTGAGAGCTGAAATAGTGTCTCTAAGAGAAAGAATGGTATCTATAATGGAGGATCATTATAAGGGTTTGTCTATACATGTGATACCCTATCAAATTCCTAAAATGTTATTGGATTTTTTACGGTGTTTTAATCAAGAGGTGCCACTAGGATACTTGCAAAAACTGCATGTCTACAAGAATACATTATGTCAATTCCAGGTTTTCTATGAGGAGGTGGCTTGTAAGTTATTTGCATACATTTTGGATGATAAACCATTCTTTTGGTACAGCCAACTACCCATGGAGGTTAGGACTTCTTGGATACAACTAGAAGCAGCCTATCTTTATCATTTTGGTAATCAGGTTGACTTAGAAATCTTGAAAAATCAGTTTACCTCCATATGTAAAGAGCCTAATGAATCCTTGAGTCAATTCAATGGAAGATTTCATGAGTTGCACTCCCAAATGTGGGAAAATTTTAACACATTAGAAGAGGAAGCCATGGAAGTATACCTGGGAGCCATACACCCCACACTTGCTTCACTCATTGAGGAAAAAATGGGTGGTTTGTCTCTAGAGAAAATCCATGAGATCTTAGAAGAGATAGAACGACAAGGTCTTGAAGAAGAAAAGGCACAACATGTTCACATAAGAGATTGTCCTTCTAAAAATATTGATGCCAACCTACACCAACCATCAAATATAGCACCCTCCACTCCAATGATATCTAAGGTAAATGATCAAGGGGATGAATTTGAATATCCAAATCTTACAACCACCTTAGATGTAGTCCACGAGGAGGTGCAAATTGCTAAGCCAACATCCGCTAGTGAGGATTATGCAGAAATGATCTCATTCATAGAGATACACGATTATCCGGATGAAGGGGTTCTAAATTCAACAATGTTTGATATATGTGATAGGACGGAACCCACCATAGAATTGAATGAAGTGGTTGAAAGTGAAATTGGAAGAAAATCAATAAATAAATTTGAAGATATGATAGAATTTCACCACTTGTTCTTGGAAGATACTATTGATGAGATGTGTAAAATTAACGATCAAGAAATTCTTCACCCTCCAAATTATGATAAAATTGAATCATGGGTTACTAATTTGGACGATGATAGCCTTACAAATTTGAATTCAAGAAATGACCCACTTTTGGAAATAATTGAACCATCTAAGGAAGGTGAAGATGAATTTGATGAGAAACACATTGATGAATTGGAGGATGTTGAAGAAGTAGTTGAACATCACCACTTGATTTTGGAAGATGATTATTATGATGCTTGGAAGAAGTGGGAAGACTACACTCACTCCAAAACTACTAATGAAACTTGTGTGCCAATTGATATACAGGACAACATAATCGCCTACTCAAAGGAAGATATTACAACTCCTGTACAATTTGAGGATGTTTTGGAAGAGGGTTTCAAATCTCATCAAATTTTGGAAGATTATAATGATCCTATTGCCAAGGACAAAGAAGAAAAAGAATTTATGAATGAATCAAAAGATCATGCCACAAACATCATGGAATTTCATGCCATGGATTTGGATGACAATTTTCACAATGGTTGGGGGAGATATGATAATGCATTCTTTTCTCACATCCCTATAGATGAAACTCATATTTCACTTGATATGCAGGATGTTGAACCTTCTACATCATACGAAGATCTCACATTCACAAGATTTGAGAAGGTTGCAAAATTTGACCATGTTGAATATAAATTCATTGAAGATGCGGATACAAGTTTGCATGATGATTTTGAGGATTCAAATGAAGAGATACCATGGATAGTGAACAAAGAATTGGAACCAAATGACAAAGAGATTGATCAATTGGAAACAACTCAAATGAAGGATCATCAAGATGAGTCATGGGACATACACTTTGACCAAAAACATTTGAGGGTTGAAAAGGATGGGCATGTTTTCAATTGGGTGCCCAATTTTGGTATGTTTGATGAACAAGTAATCAATGAAGAATATGAAGACCATGAGGTAAAAGAGGAAATTACAAATCCCCATCAAATTTTGGTAAATAAAAATGTTCAAAAGTTAGAATCTAACCTTTTGTGTTCAAGCATCCAAGATTTAGGTGAAAATTTGCATGACCATGTTTTGAATTTGAATGATGTTTATGGTGAAATGTCATTAAAGGTGAATGAAAAACAAGGTATGATTTCTAATCACACCTTTGATAACATTGTTTTAATGAATGAAAAAGAAGTTGATGCACTTGAATTGTTAAATCAAATTCATCAACAATTACTAATTGAATCTAGGGTAAAAACTTTTAATGATCCTAATTTAGTAAATATCCTAGATGCTTGTAAATTGTTGCACAAATTTGATTGGCCTACAAATTTGGAAAATGATTTGGCTTTAAAATTTGTAGAAATAGGCTCCTACTTACAAAATTGCATATTTGAAAAAGATAGCCTAATTCTAAATCAAGGATGGAATTATGAAATTTACATTTTAAAGAATAGACAAGATAAAATTGAATATCAATCATTGTCTAATCAATTTGAAAATTTGAATCTCACCTATGAGAATACTAATGGAACTAAATTTAATTGGTGGGGTGAGAGAGGAAAGTTGAAGTGGGTTGCATTGTTTGGTCTAGTCTTGTTTTTGTTGGATTCCCACAACATTTGGCATGCATATCATGTTATATTTTTGTTGAAATGTTCTAATCATGTTTGGGATCCAGGAAAGTGATAATCCAAGCTTTGCATCATCTTGTATTATATTGTACATTTGTATATAGATTTTGGTTTTTGGTTTTGGTTTGTGTTTTCAAGTTTCCTTTTTGGAATTGCTATTTGGATTTGGATTTAAGTTGTGTGTTGGTCCTTTGGACATGTTTGGTTTGTATATAAAAAAAAAAAGAAAATTGTTTTTGAGATGTCAACTTATGCCTAAGATCAGGAGAATATGAAACATTGGAATTGTGTTGTAGAAAGCTCCACAAGTAACACAAACATTTTAAATAATATCGTTTGAATCTTGTGATGCATGAAGTTGTCAGTTTTACACATTATGGTAAAGTAGATGATATATTCCATCCACATTTCAAAAGAAGCAATGCATTCATATCTCATGTCACATTCCACATTGCATATACATGTCATCTCAGGTTACATTTTCATTTCATGTGCAATCATTGAGAAGGTGTCGAATCCTCTTAGGGTTATTCTATAACATGAAATATTTAAAAGGATCCTAAGGTTGGGAACTGATGCCCGAACTATCTTGAACCAAGCACATTCTATGCACATTAAAGAGAATCTTGAGCAAAATGATCAAAACCATGCTTGGAAGAAAAGGTGAGGTGAAAAGAATATTTCATGTCTGTCCTATCATGCAACATAATCCTTAAAATAGTGGTTTTTACCACTCCCATCAAGCTTAAAGCCTAAAACCAGAGTAGTAAGGATAGGGTTAAATCCTCATCTCACTTAGGTTGAGGATCCAATTCCCCAAAGCTCTGATTTGACCTTCATGGAGTAGTAAGGATAGGACATAATTCTCATCTCGCTTAGGTTGAGAATCCGATTCCCCAAAGCTTCCATTTTTCCCATTTCATCATAAATCTTGGATTGGAAGGATCGTACTACATGTCCTCTGCAAAGGATGGGTAGTCATCCCAAAGGTCCAAGAAATAAAAATTAAAACTAATATTTCCCATTTCATCTCAATCTTGGATTGGAAGGATCGTACTACATGTCCTCTAGCAAAGGATGGGTAGTCATCCCCAAGGTCCAAGAAATAAAAGATAATATTTCCCATTTCATCTTAATATTGGATTGGAAGGATCATACTACATGTCCCTAGCAAGGATGGGTAGTCATCCCAAAGGTCCAAGAAATAAAAAAAAAAGAATGAATGAAGCCAAATCATGGATTATGGGGTTAAGTATGCTCATGCGTGGCAACATGTCTTGTCTAAAAGCAAGACCACTGATTGCTCATATGGATAGACTAGCTTGACCATTTCATCCATAACTGGTTAAATCATTTTGTTCAAGATGAGGTAATGAACTCCAGATCGAGTAGTAAGGATAGGGTTAAATTCCCATCTCGCTTAGGTTGGGAATCCTATTCCCCAAAGTTCTGATTTCACTTACACTTGCACATGGGTTCAAGATGGTAGTGACACATAACCAACTTTGGGATCTAATAAATTAATTCAGTATACATATATTTGGTCCTAAGAGGGTTTGACAGTTTTAATATGTTTGTTCATGATATTAGAAGGTTTGAGCCTTTGCAAAGCAGGTTGTTATATCTTTAGCATCTTCATCATACATCAAATCCTGCACAAATCATTCATAGCCTTGCATACAAATCATAAGTGAAACTGACAATGGAATGTTGATCAAGTTCAAGCGATAGGGAATGAAAACACATTGCACACACTGAGCTGATACTTAATGATTCTGATGTTTCATGTATTTCTGATCTATCGATATTAGTTTATCTTTTATGTGTTGACGCTTGTATCTAAGCTTGTATATTTCAGGTTGGGTTCTCACCAAAATGCTCAGGAGCATTTGACAATAGAGTCACCATTTGTTGTGGCTGATCCACAACACACCCCAAAATTGGGGACCCACATTTTTGCACACTTTCCAAGAAGACTGCAGTGGCCCAGATGCTAAAAAATCAAAGGAAGAGCAAAATATAGCAAGAAAAAGAAAGTGTCACGATATCGCGACATGTTGCTCCGTCGCGACTAGAAATGAAAAGTTGTCACGATATCACGACATGTTGCTCCGTCACGGCCAAAAATGAAAAGTTGTCATGATTTCGCGACATGTTGCTCCGTCGCGACTGAAAATGAAAAGTTGTCGCGATATCGTGACATGTTGCTCCGTCATAGACGAAAATGAAAAGTTGTCGCGATTTCGTGACATGTTGCTCCGTCGCGGCTAGAAATGAAAAGTTGTCGTGATTTCGTGACATGTTGCTCCGTCGTGGCTAGAAATGGAAAGTTGTCATGATTTCACGACATGTCATGTTTTCGTGGCTAAGAGCAGCAAAATGCATCATGAAGAGAAAATGTCGCGATATCGTGACGTGTTGTGAAATCGTGGTTCATAGAAGAGAGAGAAAGACATAATGGAAAATTGTCGCGATATCGTGACATGTCACAAAATCATGGTCAAACCAGTCAAATAGGGCAAGGCACTAAAGTTGTCGCGATATCGCGACATGTCACGTTTTCGTGACCTGAAGCAGCAAGACATGCCAAATGAAAAGATGTCGCGATTTCACGACAAGAAGCAGCCAAGGGGTACGAAGATGAAAGGCATCGTGATTTTGTGACAGAAAGCTACCAAAGTGAACGAAATGAAAAGCATTACGATTTCACGATAGAAAGTAGTGAGACAACACAAAAGAGAAAAGCGTCATGATTTCATGATAGAAAGCAGCGAGACAGTCGAAAGAGAAAAGCGTCACGATTTCACGACAGAAAGCAGCGAGACAGCCCGAAAGAGAAAAGCGTCATGATTTTGTGACAGAAAGTAGCAAGATGGTATGGAATGAAAAAGTGTCACGATTTCGTGACATGTCGCGTTTTCGCGGCTGAGTGCAACAAAACACAACAAAGGAGAAAAACGTCATGATTTCGTGACAAGTTGCATCCATGCGGTCCGAAGTAGAAAAATGTCACGATATCGTGACATGTATCATTTTCACGATGCATGATGACAAACAAGGCTGTTGATAGAAAAATGTCGCGATATCGTGACATGTCTTGTTTTCACGATACAGGTAGAGGGGCAAAGCTGCATACATAAAAATGTCGTGATATCATGACATGCTATTTTTGGTCATGATTTACAGGGGGCCGTTATGGAACATGCAGAAAAGCATGGAACACGTGGCATAAAGGTGTAAGGGCTACAGAAGCGTTACAAGTCACAGAGAAGATCAAGCGTCTCGATGTCGAACATAAAGTCAAAAACAACGAAAAGGCGGGGAAGGTGAAACGAAGCGATCTGGGAGATGAAGCGAAGCGTCACAGGGCAAAACAGAGAGCATTGCCAGAAAGTATAAAAGTAGAGGCATAGATTGGTACAAGGGTCAGAAACCGCTACGAGCAGAGTTGCAGAGTTGAGGGTGATTAGCCATTCTGGGCCTGCTTTGGAGTGTTTTTCTTCCCCTTTTTCTGGTTTTGAGAAAACTAGAGATTCTGTTATTGTAAAATGATCAATTTTTAATACAAAAAATTCAGAGAGTTGCACCTCATTGGCAAGAAAGAAGGAGTTATTTTCTGCATGCAAGGATTAAATGTTTATCTTTCCCCTTTTCAGATTTCTAGGCTTATAGGTGAAGTTTAATGCAAGTTCTCTTGGTTGCTTCATGCGAATGTCTAAATCTGAAATCACAGTTAAAACCCCAGAGACCAACACTTGACTTATCTGGATTGTGCATGTTTGCGGGTTCAATAGGTTAGGTTGCATGCATGGAAACCTCATTAGCTTCGGTTTTGTCAGAATAGGATTGCATCACCCTGAATGCATTTCATTTTTCTTTTGCATTTTATTTTCATTTTTTCTGCACTTTATTTTCATTTAGAGGCATTAAAATAAAAAATAAAAAAACTAAAAATTCCAAAGTCTGAAAATAGAAAATTTCCATTTCAAGGCCAGAATTTCATTTTTCAGTTTTGTTTTTCATTCATGAGCAGATGATGATATTCCCTTCATAAAATTCCAATTTCATTGAAGGGGTTATGTTTTATGACATTTCATAAATTTCCATTTTTTTTGCAACGTGGTCATACGAAGATCAAATCACATTTGCTTTATTCGGGTTCAACGAACAATCATTAAAAGTTTCACAGTAAAATAAACCAACATTGCCCCTTGTTTTCGATTACTTGCAACCACTAAGGTGTTCCAAGCATTTTAATTGAATATCTTTATTTGAGATTATTAATACACAGATGTAAAATGCTAACATAGCGGAGACCTTGGAGAAGTTACTTGTTTAATTTCTTTGCAAGAGAGGATTTAGAACCCAAATCCTATCGGAGAGTGTGTTTTCACAACTGGGTGAAAATACCACTCAACGAAGGTAAGCCACACAAGGTAATAACTTAGCATTTATTGTTTCTTTCATTTTTTAATTCTATACAAGTTTCAATTCTTGTGTTCATTTTGATAGTTCTAAATTTTTATTTATTTACTTTATGGTATTACCATGAAATTAAAATAAAGTAATAAGTCAAAACAACTTAATGAAAAATACATTTAATATGGCTCAACCAGTAGCCATTTAATCATTAACATGGCTCAACCTTAGCCTTTTCATCATTAACATGGTTCAACCTTAGCCATTTTATCATTAACATGGCTTAACCTTAGCCATTTCATCATTAGCATGGTTTAAACTTAGCCATTTCATCATTAACATGGCTTAACAAACAACCATTTCATCATTTACATGGCTTAACCAACAAGCTATTTCATCATTAACATGGCTTAACCTCAGCCATTTCATCAACAACATGGCTTAACCAATAGCAATTTCATCATTTACATGGCTTAACCAATAGCTATTTAATCATTAACATGGCTTAACCTTAGTTATTTCATCATTAAAATGGGTTAACCTTAGCCATTTCATCATTAACATGGTTTAACCTTAGTCATTTAATCATTAACATGGCTTAACCAATAATAATTTCATAATTTACATGGCTTAACATCCAACCATTTCAGCATTAACATGGCTTAACCTTAGCCATTTTATCATTAACATGGCTTAACCTTAAAAATTTTATCATTAACATTGATTAACCTTAGCCATTTCATCATTAACAACT
This sequence comes from Wollemia nobilis, assembly GCA_028583015.1. Lineage (NCBI taxonomy): Eukaryota > Viridiplantae > Streptophyta > Pinopsida > Araucariales > Araucariaceae > Wollemia > Wollemia nobilis. Next base: position 939,100 of record JAQPPZ010004836.1, on the reverse strand, counting down.
TAACCTTAGCCATTTCATCATTAACATGGCTTAACCTTAGCCATTTCATCATTAACATGGCTCAACCAATAACCATTTCATAATTAGCATGGCTCAACCTTAGCCATTTCATCATTAACATGGCTCAACCTTAGCCATTTCATCATTAACATGGCTCAAAATTTTCCATTTCATCATTAATATGGATCAACCTTAGCCATTTCATTATTAACATGGCTCCACAACAACCATTTCATCATTAACATTTAATCATTAGCATTTAATCATTAACATTGCTTGAGACTTGGTGATTGTGGCAGTCATTTCCATCCACCAATCTCTACCCTAGAAACCATAGGTTTACCCTCGAGGAAACTTGTTGGAGGTCATTACCAACAAGAATCTCGTTGTCCTTGCTAGTCTTAGTTTTTACCTTTGTTTTTATTAAGCAAGATTAGAACATAAAAACACACAAACCCGTCACTCTAAATATAATACACATGAATGAATAAAATGATTAATGTATGAAGGTAAGCCACACAAGGTAACAAATTAGCATTGATTGTTTCTTTCATTTTTCAATTCTATACAAGTTTCAATTCTTGTGTTCATTTTGATAGTTCTAAGTTTTGATTTATTTACTTTATGGTATTAATACGAAATTGAAATAAAGTAATAAGTCAAAACAAATTAATTGATAAATACATTTAATATGACTCAACCAATAGCCATTTAATCATTAACATGGCTCAACCTTTGCTATTTCATCATTAATATGGCTCAACCTTAGCCATTTCATCATTAAAATGGCTGAACCAATAGCCATTTCATCATTAACATGACTCAACCTTAGCCATTTCATCATTAACATGGTTCAGCCTTAGCCATTTTATCATTAACATGGCTTAACCTTAGCCATTTAATCATTAGCATTGTTTAACCTTAGCCATTTAATCATTAGCATTGCTTAACCTTAGCCATTTAATCATTAACATGGCTTAACCAACAACCATTTCATCATTTACATGGCTTAACCAACAAGCTATTTCAACATTAACCTAGCTTAACCTCAACCATTTCATCAATAACATGGCTTAACCAATAGCCATTTCATAATTTACATGGCTTAAATAGTAGCTATTTAATCATTAAATGGCTTAAACAACAACCATTGCATCATTTACATGGCTTAACCAACAAGCCATTTCATCATTAACATGGTTTAAACTTAGCCATTTAATCATTAACAGGGCTTAACCAACAATAATTTCATAATTTACATGGCTTAACCTACAACCATTTTAACATTAACATGGCTTAACCTTAGCAATTTCATCATTAACATGGCTTAACCTTAACAATTTCATCATTAACATTGATTAACCTTAGTCGTTTCATCATTAACATCTTAACCTTAGCTATTTCATTATTAACATGGCTTAACCTTAGCCATTTCATCATTAACATGGATCAAACAATAACCATTTCATAATTAGCATTTCTCAACCTTATCCATTTCATCATTAACATGGCTCAACCTTAGCCATTTCATCATTAACATGGCTCAACCTTCATCATTTAATCATTAACATGGCTCAACCTTAGCCATTTCATAATTAACATGGCTCAACCAATAGCCATTTCATACTTAACATGGCTCAACCTTAGCCATTTCATCATTAACAAGGTTCAACCTTAGCCATTTCATCATTAACATGGCTCCACAATAGCCATTTCATCATTAACATTTAATCATTAACATTGCTTGAGAATTGGTGATGGTGGCAGTCATTTCCATCCACCAGTATCTGCCCTAGAAACCATAGGTTTACCCCCGAGCAAACTTTTTGGAGGTCATTACCAACAAGAATCTCGTTTCCCTTGCCAGTCTTAGTTTTTACCTTTGTTTTATTAAGCAATATTAGAACATCAAAACACACAAACCTGTCACTCTAAAAAGAATACACATTAATGAAGAAAATAATTAATGTATGAAGGTAAGCCACACAAGGTAACAACTTAGCATTGATTGTTTCTTTCTTTTTTTTAATTCTATACAAGTTCCAATTCTTGTTTTGATTTTTATAGTTCTAAATTTTTATTTATTTACTTTATGGTATTAACACGAAATTAAAATAAAGTAATAAGTCAAAATATCTTAATGGAAAATACATTTAATATGGCTCAACCAATAGCCATTTAATCATTAACATGGCTCAACCTTAGCCTTTTCATCATTAACATGGTTCAACCTTAGGCAGTTTATCATTAACATTGTTTAACCTTAGACATTTCATCATTAGCATGGTTTAAACTTAGCCATTTCATCATTAACATTGCTTAACAAATAACCATTTCATCATTTACATGGCTTAACCAACAAGCTATTTCATCATTAACATGTCTTAACCTCAGCCATTTCGTCAATAACATGGCTTAACCAATAGCCATTTAATATTTTACATGGTTTAACCAATAGCTATTTAATCATTAAAATGGATTAAACTTAGCCATTTCATCATTAACATGGGTTAACCTTAGCCATTTCATCATTAATATGGTTTAACCTTAGTCATTTAATAATTAACATGGATTAACCAACAATAATTTCATAATTTACATGGCTTAAACTACAACCATTTAAGAATTAACATGGCTTAACCTTAGCCATTTCATCATTAACATGGCTTAACCTTAAAAAATTCATCATTAACATTGATTAACCTTAGCCATTTCATCATTAACAGCTTAACCTTAGTCATTTCATCATTAACATGGCTTAACCTTAGCCATTTCATCATTAACAAGGTTCAACCAATAACCATTTCATAATTAGCATGGCTCAACCTTAGCCATTTCATAATTAACATGGCTCAACCTTAGCTATTTCATCATTAAGATGGCTCAAAATTTTCCATTTCATCATTAATATGGATCAGCCTTAGCTATTTCATTATTAACATGGCTCCACAACAACCATTCCATCATTAACATTTAATCATTAACATTGCTTGAGACTTGGTGATTGTGGTAGTCATTTCCATCCACCAGTATTTACCTTAGAAACCATAGGTTTACCCTCGAGCAAAATTGTTGGAGGTCATTACCATCAAGAATCTCGTTGCCCTTGCTAGTCTTAGTTTTTACCTTTGTTTTTATTAAGCAAGATTAGAACATAAAAACACACAAACCCGTCACTCTAAAAAGAATACACATTAATGAAGAAAATGATTAATGCATGAAGGTAAGCCACACAAGGTAACAACTTAGAATTGATTGTTTCTTTCATTTTTCAATTCTATACAAGTTTCAATTCTTGTGTTCATTTTTATAGTTCTATGTTTTAATTTATTTACTTTATGGTATTAATACGAAATTAAAATAAATTAATAAGTCAAAACAAATTAATGAAAAATACATTTAAAATCACTCAACCAATAGCCATTTAACCATTAACATGGCTCAACCTTTGCTATTTCATCATTAAAATGGCTCAAATTTAGCCATTTCATCATTAACATGGCTAAACCAATAGCCATTTCATCATTAACATGACTCAACCTTAGCAATTTCATCATTAAAATGGTTCAACCTTAGCCATTTTATCATTAACATGGCTTAACCTTAGCCATTTCATCATTAGCATGGTTTAACCTTAGCCATTTAATCATTAACATGGCTTAACCAACAACCATTTCATCATTTACATGGCTTAACCAACAAGCTATTTTATCATTAACATGGCTTAACCTCAATCATTTCATCAATAACATGGCTTAACCAATAGCCATTTCATAATTTACATGGCTTAAACAGTAGCTATTTAATCATTAAATGGCTTAACCAACAACCATTTCATCATTTACATGGCTTAACCAACAAGCCATTTCATCATTAACATGGTTTAACCTTAGCCATTTAATCATTAACACGGCTTAACCAACAATAATTTCATAATTTACATGGCTTAACCTACAACCATTTCAGCATTAACATGGATTAGCCTTAGCCATTTCATCATTAACATGGCTTAACCTTAACAATTTCATCATTAACATTGATTAACCTTAGCCATTTCATAATTAATAGCTTAACCTTAGCTATTTTATTATTAACATGGCTTAACGTTAGCCATTTCATCATTAACATGGATCAACCAATAACCATTTCATAATTAGCATTGCTAAACCTTAGCCATTTCATCATTAACATGGCTCAACCTTAGCCATTTCATCATTAACATGGCTCAACCTTCATCATTTAATCATTAACATGGCTCAACCTTAGCCATTTCATAATTAACATGGCTCAACCTTAGCCATTTCATCATTAACAAGGTTCAACCTTAACATGGCTCAACCTTAGCCATTTCATCATTAACATGGCTCCACAATAGCCATTTCATCATTAACATTTAATCATTAACATTGCTTGAGAATTGGTGATGGTGGCAGTCATTTCCATCCACTAGTATCTGCCCTAGAAACCATAGGTTTACCCTCTAGCAAACTTGTTGGAGGTCATTACCAACAAGAATCGTGTTTCCCTTGCCTGTCTTAGTTTTTACCTTTGTTTTATTAAGCAAGATTAGAACATCAAAACACACAAACCTGTCACTCTAAAATTAGTACACATTAATGAAAAAAATAATTAATGTATGAAGATAAGCCACACAAGGTAACAACTTAGCATTGATTGTTTCTTTCATTTTTTAATTCTATACAAGTTTCAATTCTTGTGTTCATTTTGATAGTTCTAAATTTTTATTTATTTACTTTATGGTATTCACACGAAATCAAAAGAAAGTAATAAGTCAAAACAACTTAAAGAAAAATACATTTAATATGTCTCAACCAATAGCCATTTCATCATTAACATGGCTCAACCTTAGCCATTTTATCATTAACATGGCTCAACCTTATCCATTTCATCATTAACATGGCTCAACCAATAGCCATTTCATCATTAACATGGCTCAACCTTAGCCATTTCATCATTAACATGGTTCAACCTTAGCTATTTCATCATTAACATGGCTTAACCTTAGCAATTTCATCATTAGCATGGTTTAACCTTAGCCATTTAATAATTAAATGGCTTAACCAACAACCATTTCATCATTTACATGGCTTAACCAACAACCATTTCATCATTAACATGGCTTAACCTCAACCATTTCATCATTAACATGGCTTAACCAACAACCATTTCATCATTAACATGGCTTGACCAATAGCCATTTCATCATTAACATGGCTTAACATTAGCCATTTCATCATTAACATTGCTTAACCTTAGCCATTTCATCATTAACATGGGTTAACCTTAGCCATTTAATAATTAATATGGATTAACCAACAACCATTCAATCATTAGCATGGCTTAACTAACAGCCATTTCATCATTAACATAGCTTAACCTTAGCCATTTTATCATTAGCATGGCTTAACCTTAGCCATTTCATCATTAACATGGCTCAACCAATAGCTATTTCATCATTAACATGGACCAACCTTCACCATTTCATCATTAACATGACTCAACCTTCATCATTTCATCATCAATATGGCTCAACCTTAACGATTTCATCATTAACATGGCTCAACCTTAGCTATTTCATCATTAACATGGATCCACAACAACCATTCCATCATTAACATGGCTCCAAAATAGCCATTCCATCATTAACATGGCTCAACCTTAGCCATTTCATCATTAACATGGCTCAACCTTAGCTATTTCATCATTAACATGGCTCAACCTTAACCATTTCATCATTAACATGGCTTAACCTTAGCCATTTCATCATTAACATGGCTTAACATTAGCCATTTCATCATTAATATGGCTCAACCAATAGCCATTTCATCATTAATATGACTCAAAATTAGTCATTTCATCATTAACATAGCTCAACCTTAGCCATTTCATCATTAACATGGCTCAACATTCAGAATTTCATCATTAAAATGGCTCAACCTTATCCATTTCATCATTAACATGGCTCAACCTTAGATATTTTATCATTAACATGGGTCCACAACAACCATTCCATCATTATCATGGCTCCACAACAACTATTCCATCATTAACATGGCTTAACCTTAGCTATTTCATCATTAACATGGCTCAACCTTAGCCATTTCATCATTAACATGGCTCAACCAATAGCTATTTCATCATTAACATGGCTCCACAACAACCATTTCATCATTAATATGGCTTAAAATTAGCCATTTCATCATTAACATGGCTCAACCTTAGTCATTTCATCATTAACATGGCTCAACCTATAGCCGTTTCATCATTAACATGGCTCAACCTTAGCCATTTCATATTTAACATGGCTCAACCTTAGCCATTTCATCATTAACATGGCTCAACCTTTGCCATTTCATCATTATAATGGCTCAACCTTAGTCATTTCATCATTAACATGGCTCAACCTTAGCCATTTCATCATTAACATGGCTTAACCTTAGCCATTTCATCATCAACATGGCTCGACCATAACCATTTCATCATGAACATGGCTTCAACAACAACCAATTCATCATTAACATGGCTTACACAATAGCCATTCCATTATTAAGTAGCGGGTGGGTTTGATGTGTTTTCCATTAAGTTGTTTTGACTTATTACTTTCATTTAATTTCGAGTTAGTACCATAACGTAAGTAAATCAAAAACTATAAAATTAAAAAAAAAACTATCATTTTAAAAAGGAATACACATTAATAAAATAATAATGTATGAGGTAAGCCCCACATGGTGAAAACTTAGTATTGTTTTGGTTTCTTTTATTTTAAATCAATTCATGACAATACCAAAAATCCCCAAAGGTACTCAATTCCTTTGGTCACATTCCAACTTCAAAAATCCGTAAGGGTACCTAAGCCCTTTGGTCACATCAGATTTCAATTTCAAAAAGCCCCAAAGGTACTCAATCCCTTTGGTCACATCAAATTTCAATTTCAAAAAGTCCCAAAGGCACTTAAGCCCTTTGGTCACATATCATTTCAACTTCAAAAAGCCCCAAGGGTACCTAAGCCCTTTGGTCACATCATATTTCAATTTCAAAAAAGCCCCAAAGGTACTCTATCCCTTTGGTCACATCAAATTTCAATTTCAAAAAGCCCCAAAGGTACACAATCCCTTTGGTCACATCAAATTCCAATTTCAAAAACTCCCAAAGGCACTTAAGCCCTTTGGTCATAAACTTCCCAAGCTAGGGGGAGTATAAAAACCTGAGCCAATGAACATCATACACTTAAAAGCGTTCCATGCTTACTGTGATTACTATATGTGTATATATACATGGCTAAAAAAAAAAAGAAAAAACAACAAAAAACAAAACAAACAAAAACAAATCATTCACATATGCATATTCCCATTGCATACATATTGCATTTACATATAAGCATCTTTACATGAATTTTTTACATTACATTCATACATACACATTTCATTTGCATTCATTCCACGTGCATTCCACTACACCCCTACATTTTACAAATTGCATTCATCCCATCCCACATTCAATGATATTTTATAGTAGTGATAATATGGCCAAAATCAAAATGTCAATTTTCCACAACTGAGGGTACCTATTTGGGAGCATTTATGCAATCCCCTCCAACAATCCCATTTTTCCAAAGTCACAATAAGACAAAATTTTCACTCACTCAACCACTACTAGTGTGTCTAGAAGCCTTCAAAAATATGTCCAATTTTATTTAGGACCAAAAACACTTTTTCCACATTAAGAAAGTCTTGAGTATGGTCAACTTATTCCAAAAATTAATCTTGCACCAACCACACTCTTTCACATCTTAAAAACATTTTGATTAAAAGAGGGATAACACCATACTTGGGTGGCACCTTGAAGTGAAAATAATATTCCTCACTTATCTTATCATGCAACATAGTACAAAATCAAAAACAATGGTTTTCACCACTATCACAGTTGCTCTCCAAATATACACACATAAAGTAGTAAGGATAGGATAACATTCTCCTCACACTTTAGTGGAGAATCCGATTCCCAATCTATATAAAAATTACCAACTTCCATTCACCCACAAAATATCATTAGAGCTATAAGGATCATACTACATGTCCCCTCGGAAGGATAAGTAGTCATCCCCAAAGCTCTATTCAAATACTTAATAAATTCTACATACACACCACAGATCCCTAAAGTTGTAGGAATCGTACCACATGTCCCCTCATAAGGATAAGTAGTCATACCTAAAGCCTAAAATATCAAATCATTGGACTATGGAGTGAGTCTCCATCGGGGCTATAGACCCTTGACTGGAAATGGAGTAAGCTCATGCAGGGTGACATGTCTCTCTTCCAAAAAGGGAGACCTTTGACCACACATACAGGCAAGCTAGCTTCTTGGTCCATTCCATAATAGGTCATGTCCAATTTAATCATAATGGGTTAATGAACTTCACATGCACACACATTGGTTTTTATTGCCTAGGGTCATTGTCATACTCAATATTTAGTACATGAACTTCACTTGCACACACATTGGTCCTAAAGAACATTAGACAACCTTTAGTGAGTTTGGTTGGCAACACTAGTCTGTTTGAGTCTTTAAAAATCCTACAATATTCCATATCAACATATCTTCTTCCATATCAACATCCATATCTTCTTCCATATCAAAATACATATATTTTTCCATATCAAAATCCATATCTTCTTCCATTTCAATATCTATGTCATCATCATAGATCAACACACATAAAGCCACCAAGATTGGTACCCCTGATTGCAAAACAATAAACAAAAATGGCCAAAAATATTCTGAATTAAAAATAATCATCCGAAGCTCATGCATTCCCCTCATATAGTTTGCATTCATATACATGCCACTTCTCTTGTATTAATCATCCATATAAGCACTATACATACACATCATGGTTAGCTTGCATTAATAATCCATAAAACATTTTCATTCAACATACATTCCATAAAATATAAAAGCATTCACACAAAAATATAATACAAAATGAAAATCCATGTATGCATATTATATATCTAACTCACATATGCAAATATCACTAGAAAGTGTGAACATAATCACAAATTGAGGGGGTGTTCAAGGTTTCATACCTTTTCCTCCAATCAAGCAAACAAGATCACAACTTGGGGGTACTCAAGGTTTCACACCTTCCCCACCAATTCAACAAATAATTCAATCATTCAATCACATCACATCATCCACATCAATTGCTAGGTTCAAAAGGTTGCGTTCTTTTGTCAAAGGTTGTGCCCTTTGCCTTGCATTCACACCATCCCTATTTACAAAAACCCCTTTATATGTAAGGGAAAAAAATAAAATAAACCTTCATCCATAAGGTAAAAAAAAAACAAAAAAACAAAAAAAACACAAAACAAAACAAAAAAACCCTTTATCTGTTAAGGGCAAAGAACAGATAAAATCATAACTCATCATCATAAATGTCCTTGTTTGTGGGAATAGAAACACAAACAAAATCATAACTCATCATCATCAATGTCCTTGTTCATGGGGCTAGAAACATGAACAAAATCATAGCTCATCATCATTAATGTCCTTGTTTGTGGGGCTAGAAAAACAGACAAAATCATAACTCATCATCATCAATGTCCTTGTTCATGGGGATAGAAACACGAACAAAATCATAACTCATCATCATCAATGTCCTTTTTTTGTGGGGCTAGAAACATAGAAAAAATCATAACTCACCATCATCAATATCCTTATTTGTGGGGCTAGAAACACGAACAAAATTATAACTCATCATCATTCATGTACTTGTTCGTAGGGCTAGAAACATGGACAAAATCATAGTTTATCACCATTAATATCCTTTTTTGTGGAGCTAGAAACATAGATACAAAATCATTTCATTTCAAATCATCAAAAAAACCTTTATCTATTAAGGGCAAAGAACAGACACAAATAATCAAAAACCCTTTATCTGTTAAGGGCAATGAACAAATACAAATCATTTCATTTTTTTTCATAAAAAACCCCTTTATCTATTAAGGGAAAATAACAGACACAATCATTTCATATTTCATCATCAAAAACTCCTTTATCTGTTAAGGGCAAAGAACAGACACAAATATTTTCATTTTTGTTCATCATCATAAAAACCCCTTTATCTATTAAGGGTAAGGAAAAAACACAATCATTCCATATTTCATCATCAGAAACCCCTTCATCTGTTAGGGAAAAACAGACACACTCATCACACCTTCCAAATTGCAAAAATCCCTTCATCTGTTAGGGCAAAAATAGAATCAATCATTGAATCCACGCACATCGCATCCATCAATACATTTTTCATAACCACGTATCCATGTCACCATCAAATCCATCAAAAATTACAATATTTGTCAAGTTCAAGTAGCATGCAAGTGAATCTTGTATCTAGTGGGTTATTCTAAAAACTTGGCGATTGCAGCGATGAGAGTCCATGCAATTCGGTAAGATGAATATCTTACCATAAGGACACTTGACCATGATCATCATCGCTTATCTTCTTGAAAGATATCAAAATCATATTTGGTACCTCACATTGTAAGTGAAACCTTACCAAAGAACAATTTGCATAACTACTGTCATTGATGGTCTAGTTCATGAGGCTTAAAACATGAAAAAACACTCAAATTTCATCATTTTATTCAAAAACCTAATGATAAGCACTAACTAGGATGATTGGTTCCAATTGTGGGAATTATCAGAAGAGTCACTAGCAGGCCATCCACGGTTCTTTTTCTTTTTATCTGCATCATCATACTTGCATATCAATGGCATCAAAGAGCACACTATTCAACAACATCGAATCACCCCCAAATTTGGGGCAACCAAAATATTGATTTTGATCCTCCCACGATGGGATACATCTTACATGATCATGACATCTACACTTGACAAAATCCCCTTTCAACCGTTGGGGTAAAAATGGTATCAAATTTTACATCATTCATATCATCCAGAATTACATGGTATTTTACACCAACCCCCTTTCCACCATTGGGGTAAAAACGGTATCACATTTTACATCATTCATATCATCCACAATCACATGGTATTTTACACCAACCCCTTTTCCACCATTGGGGCAAAAACGGTATCACATTTTACATCATTCATATCATTCGCATTATATCACATTTTGCACCATCCTCCTCACCGTTGGGGCAAAAACGATACCACATCATTCATAATTTGCACAAATTTTTCAATTGGCTCATGAGATTCATCCGCAACTAATTTGCCAATTGAGGGGGTAAGCTATGCAAAATTCCAAAAAAAAAATAATAATTCTTTATTCTTTTGTCTTCAACATTGAGTGCTCAAATCCTACAATAGAGAGAAGTTGCTTTTGTGCCCATAACCCAAGCAGGTGTCTCGTATTTTTGCACCATATTGCACTTCACGCAACATGGTACAAAAAGGGGCATCTATAGACACCAAATCCTAGCCATTAATCCTTCATCCTAACCATCCCACCACCCACTTGTCCACATTAGCCCTTTCCTACCACTCATTTAGCCATTTCATTCCCTTTACGCCTTCAAAAGACCCACTTTAGACCTTTCCCTAAACTTTATGAACCCTTTGGACTTAATTTATATTTATTTTATATTATTTATATTTAATATAATATATTATTATTATATTTTAATATATTTATTATAAAATATATATTTAAACCCAATTAACCTCAGTCATCCATCTTCATTAATCCATGCCACACTTAAAGTACACTATCAGCCTTAGTATTTGACTTAATCTTAGCCACACGATCAAAAGTGTTAGGGTAAAATCCTAAGAAAACCCTAGGTTGTATTATAAGTAAGGGCATTTTCAAATACTCAAACCTTGGAATGTTCTCACCCTTGGAGAGATTTTTGAAGAAGCCCTTGTGAAGCAAAAGGTTGTAGAGCCCTAAAGATCCCATCGGTCGAATCCACTTGTGTGAGAGTAGACTCAAACCCTAGCTTACCATAGGAATTCCACTATTCCAACCACTTCCACATCCATCCTTCATCGTTGTCATAATCCCCTCTTTCGTCACATCCTTCGCACCCCCGTGATCTGCTTTTGTAGATTAAACCCTCACCCATAGGTGTCTTCCAAAGTATTCTAGGCTCATTGTAGAGCCTACCAAGCACTTTCTAGAGCCTTCTATATCCCATAGGCACATTCCAGATCCTACCAAGCTTGCACCAGAGCTTGCCAAACCCTTGCCAACACCTATCATCATCATCAATACAAACCAGAGCTTACTATATAAAATCACCAGGTTTCATTGGGGCACCTAGCTACCAAATCTGCAATGAAGCAATGGATCATCACCATAAACATCAAGGTAATTATTTATTTTTTTATTATCTGGTGTTGTTTATTTCTACATATTCTGTTTATATAGATCTAGGGTTTTTAATCTGCATCTCTGAGGATTCACACTATGGAACCCTCATTTTGTTTTCTAACAACCTTGTTATTTGCTGTGTGTAGGGTTGAATAACATCAATCAAGAGATCATTGTATAGCTGTTGAAGCTGGAGTAGCCTAAAATTGGATATCTCACAAGCCCACTCATTCTATTGGGAGCGAAGCATAGTTGAAGACACTCATCTTTGTATAGCTAGGGTTTTGGATAACCCTAGCAATTGTATCTATTGTATCAAATCAACTCTATCAAGGCAGAATAATTGTAACAAGGAGTTTTTCAGCTCCCCCTCATTTATTGAAATATATTCTATTTTGTGCAGTTATTTGTCTCTTTGAGTTGATTTCTTTATTTCTTGCATAGTGTCGCATTTTTAGCTCTAGAGTGTGAATATATTTTTAGCTTATAAGAAATTAGTTTGATAAAATTTCTTAAATATTAAAAGTATTACATTATTAAGTTTTTATTTTTGTTATCTATATACATAGTAATATATTTTTATGTTGTAAGAGGTTAAAGGGATAAAGTAGTTTTTAGCTTTCATAAGGCCATAGGCCATATGAGAGTCATATTGTATACTTAGTAAATGGTTATCCCAAACCATGATCTGGTTATAGAAGCATGGTGTACAACCCTATCATGTTCAAGATTCAAATCTTCAACCTCTATTTAGAGTTACAAAGTCTCCACATTTAGGCTACTCAAGTTGTATGGTAAAGGTATAGGCCAAATGAGATGATCCTCGTGGAGGATGTTGTTTACCTAATATGTTGTTACCTAACAATATTTATGTTATTGAATAATGATGTATAACCCTACCTTCTATAGGATTTGAACCTTAGACCTCTATTTATAGTTCTAAAGTCTCCAGTGTTAGGCCATGTATATTGTATCTAATATATTTTTAATTTATAAGAATAAATTGATAAATTTTCTTAAATAATAGATACTAACATATGATTATTAAGTTCCTTATTTCTAAATATGCATATATTTTTAAATATGTTGTAAGTTGTAAGAAGGTTAATATAAAGTAGTTTTTAACATCCATGAAGTCATATCCCATATAATATTACCTTCATGGAGTATGAAGTTTACCTAATACATGGTCATGGTGTACAACCCTACACCCCACAAACCTTGCACCTCTTATTTAGAGTTTCAAAATATTCATCATGGTCTATAATTTGTTAATATTGACTATTTTTTATCTCAAGCTTTAGGATAAGGTAGTCAACCCTTGAGTATTAAGGTTAGGATTAATTTCAATTTAGTCTATAAACACAAATTCATGTTGTAGTTGGAATTTTCTCCCATATTCAAAATTAAGTTGTATTTATTGCATATATGATACTTTGCATTCTCTAAATGTATAGGATTTGTATTTATTTGAAATCTATATTCTGCAACTTGTAATTTTTATTTTCTGAAATTGAATTTGAATTATTGTTTCTAATGGATTTTTAATTTTTTGCATTATCAAAATGTTAATATTATTACTATATTTTTAGAATTTATCTCATTGCAAATGGTATCAAAGCACTGATATTGACTCCCTGTATTAGTGTGAAAATTTGGCATAAAGGCATGTGAATCAGTCTAGAATCTCAAACAATCAATTTGCTTCCTATCACCTAGCAATTTTTTATCGAAAAAAATTAATCCTCAAGCTTTTGTTGTATTTATTTGTAATATTGTATCGAGTGTTTTCGGAACTTTGTGGGAGACCCATCTCATTGCGATCATCTCTTCAAGATGGTCAAAATAAGGGTATCTTTAGCAATACTTTTTTGAAATTAGGTGTGTTATGATCCTTGTGGGAGACATATGTTATTATGATCCTATCTTCAAGTAGATCAAAGTAAGAGGTATTTCTCACAATACATTTTCAAAAGTGCTCCAAATGATTCTTTTAGGATTTTTTATTTTTCCTTAATGTATGAAAAGTCTTGCTACTTCTATTGTAGTACATTAATGACTAATTGTAGCACATCAATGTGTGTATGAGAAAAAAATAAGCATCAAGACAAATATATTTGTAATCATCACAACATATTTTCAAATATTAATAGTTTTGATCATTGTATTTAACTCTTATAAAATACAATGGCTTCACCTCCTCCCAACACTCCTCCAAGTTGTAATGTTCTTTCTAGTATAATTGAACCAAGTCTATGATCCTTTCTCATAAACTATGAAAACTACTTAAATTTGTTGTTGAATATCACAATGAAACAAAGAAGATCATAGATATCATCCAAGACATCTCAGTCTTGCTTCTAATGAGAATTTCCTTGAGCAAGAGTTTGAACAGTTTATTGGGCAATATCTATAGGGCATGCATTTAGCACAAAATCTAAAGGGATACTAGTATCAAGACATAAGCATCTACCTACAAATATTCTTTGGACATAAAATTGTAGCTTTTCATGATAGTTACTTGGCTCCCTATGCTACTAGGGGTATTGTACTAGGTATGATCATTTTTAACTTAATATTTGTTATTGATCATGATTCCTCAATAGGTAATGTTTTTCGTTTTCTTTATTTTTTCTTCTAATGTTCTTATTTCATGCATGACCATACCATATTTGAGGGTATCAATATTCATGGGTGTCTAACCAGGATGAATAGAATCATTTGTTTATGTCATATTCATAAAAAAATGTCTTGTTACATTAGTTGCTACTAAGTTGGAAATCAATGCTCATAAATTTTTTTTATAGGATCTATGCTAACATGGAAACTTTCTTTTGTGGTCTAAGTTTAAATTCCTCTAATATTTTGAAACAGGATCTTCGACATCATATACAATCTATTTGATGCAAACAAAGCAAACAAAATATTTTGAGGATTATTGCACAAAATTCAAAAGTTTTCTCATGTACACCTATAAATTGGATCTAGAAATAGTTGTATCATACTTTATTCCATGTTATTAAGGATAAAATTTATCAAAAATTTGAGTTGCTTAATCCATACACCCTTAAGGATGCTAGATGTGTAGCTCTAGTAATAGAAAAATAGCTTCATTTATCTTGTTCCCAATGTCAATGTGACTTAAACCTTATTTGGAATTACTTTAATGGATATAATATTCAAAACCCCCAATTTTTCATCTATTTCAAATATTAGTCATCCAATCCTTCATATAATCCTATGAAGAATATCATAACTTTGAAGTGGAAGGTAAAGAAGTAGCAATGTAAGAAGATGAAGATTCATTACAAAAAGATCAAATAATTAAAGTAGTAAATCATGGTCATGAGGATTATACCATGGATCTTATACCTTTTTACTTATTGATATCTAGGCTTATCATTCCATCAAGATCCAAGGATTCATCAAATTTCAACATGCCAATAAAAATGATTAATTCAAGAAGCATGCATAACTTTATTGATAGAAAAACGTCTTTGAAATTGTATATCAATACATCAACCCATGATACATTTCAAGTTTTTATTACAAATGTGACCACAAATTAGTGTTTTATTTTAATTAATAAGGTGAACATATAGATTGGTTATTATACTTGGTATGGCAATCTCTTCATCATGAATCTAGGAAGTGTAGATGTCATATTAGGAGCATAATTCTTATCTAAACATAATGATGTTATTATTAATTTACAATGACTATATGTTAAATGGATAGATAATTAGAATATCATTTGTCTCAAAGGAATCTAACCCCCTACCCCAAGGTTGTTAGCTCTTATAACATGAAAAGGATATTGGTGAAAGGTGATCATGGATTTTTTATCTAGGTCAATTGCATAAAAGTTCAGCCTTTGAAGTTGCTTCTTTTATATCTTCTTTTAGAATTGTATAATATTGTGGATTATTATACATATATTTTTTGTGATTCCATGGATCTTCCTCCTAACCACACACATGATCATGTCATCCATCTAGTTCAAGGAAATTAGGATCCTAATGTTTGTCCTTACTGCTATTTCTAGCCCAATTGTTTGAGACTGAGAAGTGGGTCAAAGAACTGTTAGAGTAAGAAATTATCCATCCAATAATTAGTTCTTATTCCACTCTATGGTTATGGTGCAACAAAATGACAACTCATGGTGTATTGTAATTTTTGACTTCTAAAAAATATCACCAGTGTAGATATGATGAGGATAAGGATGCACTTGATCTACATATAGGGCTTGACAAGATCACTTTATCGATAGAAAGGGATATCCATATTGTATATTATTTAGCAAACAAATTATGTGATACTAAATACTTTATAAAACTAGAATTGCACTCTCGGTTCAATCAAATTAGCATTAAAAATTATGATATTTCTAGGATTGCTTTTCACTCACATGAGGGTCATTATGATTTTATAGCCATGTCTTTTGGTCTCACTAATGCTCAATCCACTTTCTAAAGCCTCTTCAATTCTATATTTTATTTTATTTTCATGTTTGTCCCAATCTTCTTTTATGATATCTTAATGTATAACAAGTCCTAAGAAGCTCATATTGTTTATGTGGACCAATTTCTTCACTTCTAGAAGAAAGAATTCATCATAAAAAGGTCAAAATGTGCATTTGGGATACATGAGGTAGAACACTTGGGGTATATAGTATCTCAAAAAGGAGCCAATATAGATCCTAAAATGATCAATGGCATGCAAGAATGGTACTTAACCAAAACCCTCAAGCATATCTATGGATTTTTATGTCTCATGAGATACTATTAGGATTTTATCTACAACCTTAGTTACCAAGTTCGAGTTCATGTTCAAGTTTGACACTCTTGAAGTTCGAAAGAAATTTGACATGTTTAAAAATTCAGAATAAAATTCGACATATAAAATTTGATATATTATAAATGTGCATATATCATAAATAAATTAGTAACTAAGAAACTCAAACAAAGACTTGAAACAAACATTAATAATTCCCTTATCGTATATTTCTAAGCTTCTACATTAAATTTTAATGGTATCATTTTAAATATGTTTTACGTTTTGATAAATTTTATATTTAAATGTTTAAAGTAAAATTAAATGGTAATTTTTATATAAATTAAATTTTATATCTAAAATAAACACCTAATGAAATCATGATAACTTACTCAAATGAACATGCACTTCCACATTATCTCATGATGAATAATGTGAGATGGACATATTTATAATAGTATCTCAATGCCATGCAATAATGGAACTTAACCAAAACCCTCAAGAATATCTATGGACTTTTATATCTCATGATATACTATTAGGAATTTATCTACAACCCTAGTTACCAAGTTTGAGTTCGTGTTCGAGTTCAACACTTTTGAAGTTCGAAATAAATTTGACATGTTTAAAAATTCAAAATAAAATTCGATATATTATAAATGTGCATATATCGTAAATAAATTAGTAACTAAGAAACTCAAAAAAAGACTTGAAACAAATATTAATAATTCCTTTATCGTATATTTCTAAGCTTCTACATTAAATTTTAATGGTATCATTTTAAATATGTTTTACGTTTTGATAAATTTTATATTTAAATGTTGAAAGTAAAATTAAATGGTAATTTTTATATAAATTAAATTTTATATCTAAAACAAACACCTAATAAAAGCATGATAACTTACTCAAACGAACATGCGCTTCCCCGTTGTCTCGGTGATGATGAACGTGACGCAAACGTCTTTAGAGATAAGCCTTTTGGCCAACTCCATGAGCGGATTCATATGACCCTGCTCAGGAAAGGGGAGCATCATAATGTGAGGCTTATTCCTATTCTCCAGTGGCCCTGTGCGCTCCATCTCAAATAATTATTGTGGTTTCTACAGTTCTCTTTTCTTGTTGTGCTAGCCACTGTGGCTGCTACTCTTATCGACGAGCCCCTTTTGCCTGCCAAAATCAAGTGGTAACAATCAAAACGTAACTCTATGATTGATCAATGACATAAAGGTGACGAATCATGGTGAATTATGGAGTATTTATATCAATTTAAAGTTAAATGATAAATTATTAGAAACTACTTTTGTAACAAAACAAATAATATTATCAAAGCACTGACGCCATATGAGTTTCAGGACCTTCATATTGAGGTTAGCTCTACAGTGCCTTTAGCCAAAGAGCAAGTATTTTGGAAAGTTACCAACGGTCTCCAAGGATTCCAACAGTGGAGGAGAAGGTTTGCACCGTTCGTACCCAGAGGTATTCCGTGAAATAGTAGCAACAAGAACTAAAGGTCAAGCTTTATGTCATGTCCTTGTTTTCTACAAAAAAAAATTACCTTACTGAATTTAGGATTTATTCATCGAACTTATTCGTTAGGGTTTAAAATTCGATGAATTTTGAATTTATCTAAAAAAATGATGAACTTGGTAACTAAATGTACAACTATGATAATATTTCTACTCCACTCAATACTATCACTAAGAAGGATATCTTTATTTTGTCCAAAGAAACTTTCCAATCACTCCATGCAATAAAAAATGCTATGTGTACCACCCTTATTTGGGTCATGCTTGACTTTAGTAAACCATTTGTTATTAAGTGTGAATATTTAGGAATAGGTAATCATTCTATTTTGATGCAAGATGGACATCCCTTAGTCTTTGAATTCAACCAAAGCCCTAGCAAGAATTTGGGTTGATCCACATATGAGAAGATAATGTTAGTTATTTTACTTTTTATAGAGAAAGGATGAACCTATTTTTTAGGGCAACACTTCATCATCAAGACCAACCATAGTAGCCTTAAGAATTTCCTAGAACAATATGTCTCATGCCTTAAACAAAAAAAATGGCTTATAAGAATCTTCTACTATGATTTTTCATTATGTATAAGAAGGAAAAGGAGAATGTGGTGGTCAATGCTTTATCTCACAAACATCAGGATTTTTCTATTGTCACTGCCATATCTATTCCTCTTCCACAATACATTTTCCATATTTAGGAGGAGTGAATTTATAACCCAATGACTAATAGAATCATTTAGGAAGTGGAGTCTAGATCTTTGTTGCCTTTATTATTCTTCTATGTTGATGTGATTCTGTGTAAGAAGGATTGAATTTTTCTTCTTTCATCCTCATTTTTAAGACTTACGTCCCTTCAAGATCTATATGCATATCCTTTTTATAGATATTTTGGATTATTAGAAATGTATCAATAGGTCAAACAATCCTTTTCTTAGAAAGGATTAAAATTAAATGCTAGGACCTTTATTGTTGGGGATATTTAGGCTTATTCATTTACAACTAAGTTAGTATTATTTATTATTTTATTATTTTCCTATTTCTTGCACTTTGTATTCACGTGAGGTATAGTATACCCATTATAGAAATATATTGTTAAGTTGTTTGGATGTTTAGTTAACTGTTAGGATGTGTATTATCTTCTAGCAGGTTAGTTGTCATCCTAGATTAGCAGATTGTTATCTATTAGTTAAGTGGTTGGCCATGTTTGGTAACTTGTTATAACTGCTTATATATTCTTCTAGTATCCCTAATGTAGAAATTTATTGACAAAATTTCCAGTCCCTAGTGCAGATACCAAATTCTGGCCTGCACACGTTTACTGGTTTTTCGTGACTATTTTATGATAGACTGCATCGTTGGTGATAAATTTTTAGGTTGTAATTCTAAATTACAAGGGAATTTTAGTCCCACATGACTTGTGCTATAGGTACATCATATTTTAAAAACATTGAAGCGTGCTAAGACATTGTGACCACCTCTTGGTGATCATGTTAGCCACTCTTAGGCTAATGCGTTATTGGTGGTGCAAGGTGGACATGTGTCCACCAAACTTGGTTGATGAGGCTGCATCGGATTTGATGTGCACTATTGACTTTGGTAGCCTCAGTTTGTGATGCTCTGGTGGATTTGAAACTATTGAATTTGGTTGAGCATTGATGCCTTGTGAATGTTGACCCCCTCACCCCAGTTGATCGGGGATATAAAACAAATTTTTACGTGCAAAATTTCAAAAAATTTGATTTTCGGAGGAATAAAATTCAAACTTTTGAATTCGAATTTTCAAATTTTTTGCCAAAACTAGCAAAACTATCAAAGGTGATTTTTCATCTAATTTCTTCAAATTTTACAATTTTTTTCAGCAATTTTATAAATTTGAGTAAATTTTTCACCTCAAAGTTAGATTTAACTCCATTTTTTCAAGGCTAACTGTTGTCATTTTAGTGCTAATTTGTAAATGTAAAATTTGATTTAATTTTGTAAAAGCACTATTATAGCCCATTTTTGTAAAATTTTTGGAAGGCAAATTGTTGTAAATCTAGGCAAATTCTGCATTAGGAAACTAAAAAATATTCCTAAAATCTTAGATTAGTTCTTGCAAAGACCATTTTGTCATCCTCCTAGTCTGACATATACACAAAACCAGATGGCATAAGACTTAGAAAAAAACATGGAGAACCTTATTGTAGTAGTAAATATTTTGGTAGATAAGGTAAAAGATATTGTGGTGCAATTAACTCCTAGTGATATCAAAATTCATCACAATCATGCTAGTAAAGCTAAATGCAAGGTCAAATTGTATGATGTTTCTAGGGATACTGATGTATTGTCTACATGTATTTTGGATATGCAAACTTTTTTTCTTATGCTCAAATTCCTGAATATGAACAAGTTGCATTTGCTATAGTCAAACTCATAGGCTTAGCAAAAGTTTTAATTGTAGAAAAACAAAGCCATAATGCTACCATGAATTGGAAAGAATTGATCCAAATTCTGAAAAACACATTTTTTCCATCAAACTACCAAAGTGACCTCACCACCAAGTGGTATAGATTGAGGTAAGCCTATAGTATGTCTATTTTTTACTACATTTTCCAATTTAATAGGCTAAGGGTGCTTATTGGTGTGAAATATTTAGAAGAGAATTTGATTAATAAATTCACTCATGGATTGCAATATTAGGGAAATCAGGTTCAATGTTTTCCTCACATTGTATGTGGCATTAAACCATGCCATTATTGCAGAGGAGAAAGTTGGTGGCATTCAATATATTATGAATTTTGTAAAAAATATGGTCATGTAAAATCCAAATGCTTTACTTTTGAAAAATTCAAGAAGAATAAATCCCTATCTGTACAACCTAAACATGAGGAACCACATGATTATCACATTGTGAATATAGGGATAGAAGAAGAGTATCCTACTTTAAAGGATAAAATAAACAAAGTTACCCTTATGTCAAATGTATTTTCTCAAGGGGGTTGTGACCATTTGTTTGTCATTACAACCCACCTTATACATGATTTCTATGTTTATTGTATCATAGATAAAATATCGCAAAGGAACCTTATTGAAAAATCCATTGTGGAGAAGTTGAAGCTTCCCATAAATACACATCACAAACCATATGCACTTGGGTGGAAATATGTAGACTCCACATCTAACATCACCCACAATTACACCTTGAATTTTGCTTTTTATGAAAATGTTTGTGGATAAAGTAAGATGTGATGTCATAGAGATGGATTATTGTTGACTATTTCTAGGTAAACCCTATCAATTTGATAGGAATTCTATTTTTCATGCTAAAAATAACACCTACACAATGGAGTTGCATGATAAAACCTACTTGATACAAAGCACTACATCCATATCAAATTTGATGTCAAGTTGTAGGTAACTACGAAAGCCACTAAGTCAAGCTCTCACTTTGACTCCTACTTTCATAAGTTCCACACATATTGAAGAACAAGCACCATAAAAGGCACATGATAAAAATGAAGCTTCACTCCCACCACATGAAAAAGCACAAGAGAAAATGATTAAGGAACCCATCACTCTCACTCATGAGAAATATTCCATGCATTCTATTGTCATCATTTTGGGTACACCTTTGGATACACAACCACTTTCTCCATAGAATTTGCCTTTGTATTTGCCCACTCCCACCATTCCACAAATGGAGGAGGAATCTAAGGTCACTTCCTTCATTGAACACCAAAAGAGCATTCTAGGCAAGACTCCATAGGAGCAATAGAGTATGGTGCATAAGCATCACAATCCTCACTCATCACAGGTTTGAGAAAGAGTTTGGATTTCTTTGGATAAGAACCAATTTCCAAAGACACCATTTCAAGATACTCTTTTGGTACCTGATCCATCATCATCCCTATAGTAGTAGTGGTACCTAATCGTCAGTTTTTGCTCCTTTTAGATGGATTTTTTGAGATGAAGACTCATCATACTAGATAGGGTTCTTCCACTTACTACCTTGTCACCCTACAGTCACTTTCCACACATAGCTCACTGAATTCCTCACCATGATATGACCCATGACTTTCCACATTTGTTGAGAGCATTGGGGTCCAATGCTTCTATGATTGGGAGGAGTGTTGTGGATACTTAGGCTTATCCATTTATGCCTAGCTTAGTATTATTTATTATTTTATTAATTTTCTATTTTTTGTACTTTGTATTTATGTGAGGTATAGTATACCCACGATGGAAATAGGTTGTTAAGTTGTGTGGATGTTTAGTTAACTATTAGGATGTGTCTTTTCTTATAGAAGTTAGTTGTCATACTAGATTAGCAAATTTTTATCTATGAGTTAAGTGGTTGGCCATGTTTGATAACTTGTTACAACCACTTAATCTATGTGACATTCCATTGTATTGCTTATATATTCTTCTAATTATAATAATAAATTAGCTTCATGTTGAGTTCCTACAACATATATGGATAAATGTGATGTATGCCAATGAAACAAGGAGGAATCTATTAAATCTCCTAGTTTGTTGCAAGCTATACCTATTTTAACAACCAATGGAAGCATATTTATTTGTATTTCATTGAAAACTATCCTAAACCTAAGACTAAAATTATGATATTTCTAGTAGTGGTCCACATTTCTAAGTATGCTCATTTTTTGCACCACAATATCCTTTCTTAGCTAGTAAGTTTGCCAAGGTATTCCTTGATTCTATTTTTAAATTGTATGGTATACCCAAGTCCATTATTAGTGATTGTGGTCCTATATTCACTAGCAATTTTTAAAAGAAATTGTTTCATATTAGTGGTACTTAGTTTATTATATCCTTTTCTTATCACTCTAAATCAAATGGCTAGATAGATTTTGTAAACAAATGTTTGGGTTCTTACCTTCACTGTTTTTCCAATAAAAAAATATTATTGGGTTCAATGGATCTATTTAGCTAAATTATGGTACAATACTTCTTATAATTCTTCCTTAAATAAGAAATATCGAATAGTGTAAAACTATGTTCTAGTATCCTCCAAGGTTGATCAAGTTTATGATTTGTTTCAACTGTTAAAACTGAACATGACATTACTATATGAAGAGAGCTAAACATAACAAGGAGCAACAAAATAAATATGCAAATACAAAATAAGAGAATAACAAGGGAAATCGCTCCTTGTGCTATGTCCAAACATTATACTCTTTCCATTAGCAATCTTAATTAAATACTACATTGCATATTTTACAAGTTAAACCCTAGCATGTGCCACTACCAACTTACATGTGCATGCAAGGTGACACCTCATCCTTACATACATATTAACATCTCATCCTTGTAATTTTATTTATATTAAAAATGTGTGATTACATAGGTATTTAATGCTAACATTTCCCCCTTAATGACATAATTGTAATTCTATAGTACAATTTTTACACAACCCTTCATGGGCACAAGCTAAAATGGGTCCTTACAAAGACAAGTAGAATTAACCTAGTTACTACAAGTCTCTAGACCTATAACATACATCAGCTCTATTAAATCATTCCAATACCTAGCCACCCTAAAATCTACCTCTAGCATTCTAAACATATTAGCTTCACCTATTACCCTCAGCCATATACTGATAAGGTAAAAAAAATAAAAAAAAATATTTTTAAAACATTACAAATAATACTGGAGCTAACTTTGAGAACATCACACTAGGCAACCACCACTAGCATCCACACTAGTATCTTTTGGGTACAACTACACCAGTTACAATAGCATTAACATCCCTACAAACTACACCAATTATAGTATACAATAATCCAAATACTCCAATTGCAATAGCTTCTTCAAGTACAAGCTACATCAGTTATAGTAGTTAGTACTTACCCCAAAATTATGGTACAACCAATAAAAAATCTCAGAAATTCTTCAAAAACTTTGCAAAACATAGATATGAGGTTTCAAATCTATACAATACACTAAAAAAAAAGAATACCAACTACAAAATGAGACCTCATGCATGGACACCTCTGTAAATTGAATAATAAAACCACTAGAACAATCATTTCTGACCTTAAATTCCAATACCTATTAAAAAAATAAACATTTGAATATAGATAAAATATAGTATCACCATCAATCTCACCAATTTTACCACTACTAAAGCTCACCATATATACCACTATCGAAGCTCACACTCATGAGAAATAAATATCTAAATAAAAATAAAATATAGTGTCATTGCTGAAGCTCACCAGGTTTATTGTTATCATAGGTCACCAAATTTTCCACTATTTAAGCTCACCAAATTTGCCATTATCAAAGCTCACTAGATCTATCATTTTTGGAGCTCTCTAGATTTACTGTTATTAAATATCACACTCGTAGAAAAGAAACATCTAAATATAGATAAAGCATAGTGTCACTATAAAATCTCACCAGATCTATCACTATCGAAGCTCATGAGATTTGTCATTGTTGAAGCTCACCATATATTCTAGTGTTGAAGCTCAACAAATTTTAAATATCAAAGCCTAGCATGAACAGTCCTTAATATAGATTTATCATTATTGAATCTCACTAGATCTATCACTATCGAAGCTCACTAGATATTTTGTTGTTGAATCTATAAACACTTGCATCTCTTCATATGATGTCATAAAATTCCTTGGTTCAAGACAATAGGTTATAATACCAAATATTAAAACTAAACATGACATTGATACTAAATAAAGAGAGCTAAACATAACAAGGAGTAGAAAAATAAATATGCAAATAAAAAAAAGAGAATAACAAGGGAAAACCCTCCCTTGGAGGATGTCCAAACATTCCACTTTTTCCATTGGCAATCTCAAATAAATACCACATTACATATTTTACAAGGTAAACCCTAGCATCTAACACTACCAACTCACATGAGCATGGAAGGTGACATCTCATCCTTGCATACATATTAACACCTCATCCTTGGACTTGGATATTTTTTAGTTTTTTTTGAGGAGTAAGGGTTTCAACCCTATGATAATTTTATTCTTGAGTGGGAGACATATGTCGAAGAATCTAGGTAAAGGATTTTTTTTTTTTTTTTGGTAATTTCATTAGTATTTACAAAACATGTTTTGAAAGGAACCCAAAACCTTATTACAATCAGGGCTAAACCATCGTATGTAGAACCAAAATTTTCAAAAAAGTGCTACCACCCACTCCAAAAACCCTCAACAACCTAGAGGGAAGATCACTAAAACAAGGAATCAACAGGAAAAGAAAACAAATAGTAAACAGAAAAACCACCACTAAGACACTGGTTTCCTTTAGATAAGGGTAAACCCCACCAACTTGTTGAAAAAGATTCAAAATTACCACTTGACCACTGACACAAAAAAGTTATTTACCAGCATACCGAAACCAACCTTCACGCCATCACCTTGGGAAGAGGGTCTTGCTTTTGTCAAATTTTGTCATCTTCCTTTTTCTTCGCAACATAGTGGATCAACATCTTGGAGGCCTCCTCTAGGTACTTTATTGAGGTACATACATTGGATACCACTAGCTCCAGTAGCATCTAGGAGCTCTGATCCTCCCTTTCACTCGTGGAGTCAAAAATAATTTGGGTGGAGGATGAAGACGGCTCCACCTTAGGTTTTCTAAGCCTAGTATAAGATCTAGCGACCAGGGGGTTATTATATACCACTGCTCATTTTTATACCTCATGCTCTTTAGATGGGAACCCTTGGACCACCCTCCAACTAGACCAGGGCCACCAGGGGACTCACCAAGGTGATTGGGTGATGGAGGAGCCTCATCAGGGGGACTAGCAGAAATCGGTTTGATGTTGTGAACTGGAGGCCTATTGGCTAAGGCATGTCTAAAGATAATTGCTAAAAGGCCCTGGTGCAATGAATTCCCACCTAAATTTTGGCACTTTTCAATGGTTAGGGAAAGAGAATACAACAGGTAGTCGGGAACACAAATTGGCTTACCATCCTAGAGATGGTTGATGAAAACTAGGTGAAATCTTCTCAACAGCTTCTACGAGTCATCACACGTAACAAACTACATAATTGGGACTATGTCAACATTCTAGGGGCCTGGGAGGTATAACACCTATAAGGTGGACTTTTCCTAGCCCAAACACTTTCCTTTGTCAGTTAACTAATATGTCTCCTATTCCCAATTATGCTTATCATACCTGATAAGCACCCAAATAGTGGAAAGCTTGTTATCTTCGTGAGCATATAAATTGATACCTTGAAGTGGATCCCTTGGAATATGACCTCACCCTAGTTCCATGTGGAAAAAAAATATCTATAATATGATCTTCAACTCTAGATAATTTCATTAGGAAAGGGGTAAAACCCTTGGCATCCATAAAGACCTTAGTAGCAGGGTCAAGATTTAGCTAGGTAGGATCAACAAAGCTCATGCTTTTAGGAGGGAATAGGGGTGGAAGCAAGGAGACATGGGGAAGAGGGGGCCAATGGGAAAGACCAAAAGAGCCGAAGTAGGGAAACTAGATGAAGAATAGGAAAAATGACTGAGGTTGAGGATGGTTAAATGGTGATGGGATGAGTGGAGGTGGCTACTAGTAGTGGGAGCAGATTGGGAAAAAAATAGTGGGAGGCATGGGACGTCCCTCGATGGAGATTGGATGAGCATGAAAAATAATTCCCAACCATGGCTTGATCGACATTGACTGATGCAAGATATGGAAGATCGAAATTCATGCACGGGGCTAGGGAAATTTCCAAAAATAAATCTACGACGGGGAGGGGAGATTGTTGGGAAAAGAAAATGATAGCTTTGGGAGGAAGCAAGGGCTGGGTAAAAATACCATGATTGATGGGGTAGGATCAGAAATGCCTTCCCAACTTGTGGTTCTTCACCACATACCATGAAGAGTACCTGGAATTGATAAATTTGGGTACAACATATTGGGAGGTTCACGTGATGATGGTCTTGAATTCTGTATAGTGCCTTAATTCATCCAAGTGAGGAGTGTGCTAGTTTCCCCATGATTTATGACCCAAGAATGTGATCCTGATAATATTATTTGTGCACACATGGAATTTACTTGCAAACTAGGACAAAGCTCTAGCAAGCCCGCCCATGGTGAGAACATTCCCTATTCTTAGTATTATTTCAAGCTTCAAATACTTGGGACCTACCATCTTGGATTTTACTTCTTTCCCAAATTTTTGCATCAGATATTTCTTTGGGAAATTTATCTCTCCATATTTTGAGGTTGGTTGATGTGGCTGCTAGGTTGGCCATGAGATCAACTAGTTGATTAGCTTCCCTGAAATTGTGGTGGATGGTCATCTGCGGGAAGCTTTGAAAAATTTTCTTGGAATCCTAGATGGTGTTGAAGACTTCTAGGATGGATTCTTGTTACTAGTCATGTAATTGATTATGTTTAGGGAATCACCCTCAATGATGAGAAGCACATGTGTAGAGATTAGAAATTTTAATGGACATAATTTTGAGTTATAGAAATTTAATATGGAGGATTTGTTTGTTGATAGAGATCAGTGAATTACGGTATTGAGAATAAAACCAACATCAACAATAGATAAGGATTAGCTAAATATCATTAGAAAGGTAATAATTTCTATAAATTTTTGCTTATTTGATTCTATATTGTTGAATGTATAGATAGAGACCATGGCAAAGTTGTTATGGGATAAACTTAAAACTTTGTATCAGATAAAGTCACTGGTAAATAAAATTTCTCTTAAATAAGTTGTATTCACTTTGAATGAATGATGGTGACTATGTGGCTAAACATTTGAATTCTTTTAACATTGTGGTAAGTCAATTAAACTTTTTTAAAGTAAAAATGGATTAAGATAAAAAGTGTATTACTTTACTTTATTAATTACATGATTCATGCGATAACCTAGTTATGGCTATCACCAATACTACTTCTACATTTAAAGTAGAGAATATAGTAGGAACATTGCTATCTGAGGAAATGAGATGAAATTATTCTAAGGATAATCATCAGAAGGATGCCTTAGTTGTTAGAGGTCATTCTCAAGAAATAAAAAAAAAGAAATCAAGTGAAAGGAAATCAAGATTAGCATGTACTACAACTTCTTAAACATAATTTCACCTAGGCTTAAAACTATATAAAGATATAGTAAGATATATATTATTTTGAGCAATAATTTGTTGTCAAGGATATGGTATTTTTGTGTCTCCATCTCTATAAGTAATTATCATTGAAGACCAAGTCTAGTGAAAAGTTGTATCATCAATTTAACAACCCCTATAAGGTGGTTTGTTACATTGGTGAGATGGCATATTAGTTGGAGCTGCCATCGTCTTCCCACATCCATATTGTCTTTCAAGTTTCTTATCTCAAATAATTTACTAACTACAAGGTGTAGTTCCACATAGAGCTTCTAGTACTAGATGAAAAATATCAAATCACTCTCTATCTAGATGTAGTGTTGCATTCTAGATTTCATATTCTATAGTCTTGTAAGATTTAGAAGTTCCTCATCAAGTGGTAGAATTTTATATAAGAATATGCAACTTGGGATGCTAAGAGCATTTTCCAACATTTTCTAACTTTAATGATGAAGCTTTTTAAGGATAACATGCAATCACTCTAATATATCCATGTCAACTATCTTTATTATTATTAGCTTTATCATTAGGGTTAGCATTAATGTTGACTTAGTCTATAAATACGAGTTATATTATCCTCAGAATCATATTTCATATTTGAATCTTAGTCAAATCTATTGTGCATATGAGACTTCACCATTTTCATGTGGCTAATAGAATTTACTGTATATAAATAGCTAGGATTTGTATTGATTTAGAATCTAGAATCTATTACTTGTATTTCCAATTTTTTTACATTGAATTTGAATAATTATTTCTAGTGGATGTTTACTTTTGTTTATCTTTGAGTTTTTATTGCTATTTCTATATTTCTAGAATTTGGTTCATTAAATTTATATATCCAATTAATTTTTTTTTTTTAAATATAATGGATCATTTTTTTAAATGTGTAGAGAATGAATAATTTAATACTTTTAACAAAGGTTTATATCTCATAGGTTAACCTTAACATTTAATAAGTTGGCGCCAATTAAATTCCTTGACATTAAAGGAGGATACCAAGGTTAAAAAATTATCAAGCAATATAAGCATAATTGTTAAGCTAGTATAATACCATTATGTGGTCATGATGTAATACTGGCGGGGACTTTTCAATCCCTTTTATCCAATTAAAAAATGAATTGCAAAATTGGGGTTGAAAAAAAAAAAAAACAACGTTATAACAATTTTTTTTTTAAGTTATATGGGATTGATATGGGCCCTTACCATACTATATCATCACGAAACAATGGTATTATAGTAGTTTATAAATTGTGCATGCATCACTTGAAAATATTTGAACCTTGGTCTCCTCAAAATTCATGGAATTTAATCAGTTGGGATAATGCCATTTGATATATTTCAAAAATAACAAATAAATTATTCTTAAAATTTATTTTTTAGTATTAAATTATATGAGCTCAAATAATGTGGTATGTCTAAGGATAAATAAGACAACCCACAAATTTTCTTCAATAGTGCATGATGCAATCATGAAACTGTAACATTCATTTGACTCTCCTCCCACTATTTCAATAAGAAGCTAGGAATTATGTGGATGAACATACCATAATGATAATTGCATGGAAGTATAAATAAAGAATAAAAGATAAGAGAAGCAATAAAATATTTTTAATAATTCATAATATCCTTATGAGAGATAGACATCTTGTAAAGTAGGTTAGATTTATTTTAAACTTAACTAAAAACCAATCCATATATCTATAACTAAAACCTTAATAAAAATATAGGATTTCTAAGTAGAAAATAACCTCTTCATGAAGGACTTGTTTCCATTCTTGAGGAATCTAGTCTAGTCTATTACTAGACTAGACTAGAAAACCTTTATTTTAATTAAGGAAAATATTACCCCAAATATTCAACATAAGCCATATAAAATGGATAAAAAATTAATAATTTATTCTCATATTAGAGCATTAGAACCAAATCACCAATAAAATATAAATTAATTACATTACTAATCATAGCAATCTATATTTGGCTAAGGGATTTAGAACCCTCAATTTCTAGGATAATAATTTCATTTGCAACATTTGGCCAATGGTTTGGATCCCCCAATAAAAGAATAAAATAATGACTCTATTTTCCATATATTGGTTCACAAAATGTTTTCTTAGGATCATCCCCTTCCTTGTTTAAATTTTCCTCATGTAAACTTGTTTGAGTGTGCTACTTTTTTCTCTCTAAGAAGGATGGTATTCCTTTCCTTCCACTTCTTCCCCCTTTTATTTTGGTTCCTTAGATTTCTTTGGGGAATTTTCTTGGGTCTCTTTCTCCTTTTTTGTTTTTCTTATTCAACTTTTTCATATTCTAATTTTTTTTTTCCTTATTCCAAATGCTTCATGGGCTCTTGTGTCTCTAGAACTATTTCTTCATATTATACTATTTTTAAAATATATCATTCAAAATTTTCTAGTTCTAGTGTTTTCTGTGAATTAAATGACCCAAAAATGAAGAGCACCAAAGTGAAGCAAAAAGCGCAACAATAAAAAAACAATAATTATAACAATGCATGATAATATAAATTTGAGGAACCAAAACAACTCATAATTTGATGAAATTTGAGTTACATATACACAAAAATACCTTTAAAATGGTTTATCACAAGAAAAAAAAAGATATAAAACAAAAGTTATGAGCTCTAAAGTTTGAATGTAGGTTTCAAAAAAAGGGACAACAAGCATGTTTTTCATAAAATGAATGGAATAGAATATTGTTTTTCATTCCAAATGAACTCAAAAGTATTACAAATATTTTTCTATAATATATTCTACAACTATAATTCTCTATTTTATATTTACATGAAATAAAATGATATTACAACACTTCATTTCACATTCTAGGAAGTCCAACGGTCATGGTGACTCTTCAAGGATTGTAGAAACTTTTGGGATTCTTCAAATTCATGGGACAAATTTTTGTTTTCTCTATCTTAGTCAGCATCAATCTACAACATACTCCCCCTTGATTCTAAGTGATGATATAGGTTTACCTATCAATCTCAAAAAAATTATTTATTGACACCTTTAGTAAATAGGTCTACGAGTTGTTTGGTGCTATAATATTTCAAATCTACAGCATTATTCTCCACCATGTATCTTATGAAATGAACCTTTAAATCAATATGTTTAGTTTTACATTGATGGACTAGTTTTTTTTTTCAATCTTGATTGCACTTGTGTTGTCACAAAAATTGGTATTGGATTGTTTTAAACTTCACTAATATCGTCAAGTACCATTCTCAACCAAAGTGCTTGTGTTCTTGATATAGTAGCTACACAATATTCTGCCTATATAGAAGATAAATCAAAAATACTTTTCTTCTTTGTGCTCCATGTTATCACTCCTGAACCAAGTGAGAAGATAATTTCTAGAAGTTGATTTTCTATCATCCAAGAAACTTTCCAAATCTAAGTCACTATATCCAACAAGTTTCATTTTTTTGTTAGAATCATAGTGTATGCCATAACTCAAGGTTCCTTTGACATACCTCAATATTCTCTTGGTTTCTCTCATGTGGTTTTGTGAAGCTTCATTCATTCACCTGAAACAAGTGAAACTGCAAATTCAATATCAGGTCTTATTGTAGTAAGGAACATTAAGCTCCCAAAAATGCTTCTAAACAATTTTTCTTCAACTTTCTCTTCTCCATCATCTCTAAAAAACACTTCTCCATGTACCATAGGTGTCCAATCTAGTTTACAATTTCCATGTCATATTTCTTCAACATATATTTTACATATTTTGATTGACAAATAAAAATGTTACCAGCACCTTGATGTACATCCAAACCAATAAAGTATTGCATAAGTCCTAAATATTTCATATTAAATTTCTTCATCATAGCAGAGTTAAAATCATTCATCATATTTGAAATACTTCCCATATAGATTAAATCATCAACATATAGGCACACAAGAATAATATTATCACCTTTATTCTTGAAATAAAGTGTGGGATCATTCTTAATTTTCTTGAAACCACAATCTTGGAAGTACCCATCACTTCTTGAGTACCATGCTCTAGGTCCTTTCTTCAGTCCATACAATACTTTTTCAATTTGTAAACATGATTTTCCTTTCCTTCCAATTCAAATCCTTGAGGTTTCTAAACATAAAATTCCTCATCTAGATAAAAATTCAAGAATGCATTTTTCACATCCATGTGATAAACTATCCACTATTTATTGGTTGCCAATGAAAGAGCCATATGGATTATTTTTTGTATTTCAATAAGGAAAATTTTTTCTTCATAATCCACAACATATATTTGAGTTAATCCTTTTACAACCAGCATTTTTTTGTATCTTTCTATGCTTACATCATTGTTAAACTTTGTTTTATAGACCCACTTGGATCCAACAATCTTCTTGTCCTCGAGCAATTCCACAAGTTCCTAAGTGTCATATTTTTCAATGGACTCAACTTCTTCTTTCATTAATTGCACCCAAATATCATTAGTACAATAATATTCATAACATGAAGGTTCCAAATCAGCTTCAAAAAATAGAGCATAATTCACCAACTCATATTTTGGTTCTTCTTCATCATCACCATACATTTGGAGCTTTTCCAATATTGAAACAACTTGGTCCAACTTTTGCAATTTGGATCTTGTTAACCTCCTTTGAAAATTCTTATCCATCATTTGGTTGGTTGGATGTGCTTTTAGTATTCTCTTTCCTTTATTTGTATTTTTGGTGGGACTTGTAGATGATTTTCTTGTGTTTGAACTTGGTATAGTGTCCTTTGAACTTGTTGATGAGTTTCTAGGTGGGTTATGAGGAGTAGAGGAAACATTTGAATACTGCCCCCCTATTGTATTATCTTCTTCTACATCAAATATTTTATTTGTAGATTTTTTATGACTATACACTTCCCCTTCATAAAAAAATACATCTCTAGAGACTACAAACTTGTGATTTTTTAGATTATTCTATATGTCTTACTTGTTTCAAAATACCCCACAAAAATGCATGGCTCACTCTTTGGGTCCACCTTATTTCTCACTTCATCATTTTTATTTACTCTCAAATGAATTACAATGGGTTTTGTGTCATACCATGCTTCATATGGAGTCTTCTTATGTAGTGCTCTTGTGGAATATATATTTAGAATGCAAATTGTTGTATCAACTGCATAAGACCAATAATAATTGCTCAAACCATTTTTTTTCAACATGCTTCTTGGAACTTCCACAATGGTTCTATTTTTTCTCTCAGCTATCTCATTTTGTCATGGTGTATAGGTGGTAGTGAGCTACCTCTTAATGTCATATTATTTGCAAAAATTATTAAACGCATTTGAAGAAAATTCTCCTCCACGGTCAATTCTCAAATACTTTATTTTATATCCACTTTCATTCTCAACCAATGCTTTAAAAATTTTGAACATGCCAAAATATTCATCCTCATGTTTAAAAAAATACATTTTATGTTTTCATAGATCCACAAATATCAGAATGTACAAGTTGCAGTGGGTATGAGGCCTACCATTATTTTCCTTTTAGAAAACCCTTCCTTGCATGCTTTCCAATCACACATTCTTCACACACACCCTTGTTCTCTCCAACCTTAGGTAGTCAACTTACCATGTCTTGTGAAGACAAAAATTCCATACTTTGAAAATTCAAGTATATAAATATAATATACCAAAGCTAATTATTATCTTCAAGTGCCATGTAT
This sequence comes from Wollemia nobilis, assembly GCA_028583015.1. Lineage (NCBI taxonomy): Eukaryota > Viridiplantae > Streptophyta > Pinopsida > Araucariales > Araucariaceae > Wollemia > Wollemia nobilis. The sequence continues at coordinate 904,663 of JAQPPZ010004836.1, read as the reverse complement.
GCCATGTTCATATTCCATTTTCCTCCAAACTTCAAAAGAAACATCTGGTTCTTTGGCATAAGAACAATGGTGACCATATAGTTCTTATTATTCTTATCATAAATGAAACATTCATTGTTATCATACACAACATTATTCTTCAAATTGGGAGCATAGTAGATATCATGAATTTTATTTGTACCTTCTTTAGTACCAACCTCCATGGTACATTTTGTAGCCACATCCAAAGCATTATTATTTCCAAGAATGATCTTGGTATTGAAATTATCATTCACACCAGCAATCAACTTTGTCTTTCCAATCATGTGGTTATAACAACCATAAACTAGATACCAAACTTATTGAATAGTTTTTTCAACCATGTCACTAGTCAAGAAAAAATTACCTTGTGTAGCTTCATCCTCATGTACATAGTGGGATATTCTATATCCATTTGTGGTATTCAATCTATAATATCATGCAATTTGGACCGTTTTATGACAATTATATCATTCAACTCTTTTTTATCAGCCCTTCCATGTCCTCTTCCAGCATCAACAACTCCTTTTCCTCTTCCTAATATTCCATGTTATTGTTTACTTGTGCTTGTACCAACTTCATAATTCTCAAAAAAATAGAATTAAAATCATTCTCCTCATTTTATTTACTGGTTTCTCTTAGTTTTTCCTCATGTGACATAATATAACCAACTAGACAATCAAATTCAAGTGTAGACAAGTATTTACTCTCCTAAAAAATTATTGCAACATGATTATATTTATGGGTAAGATATCTCAAAACCTTATTCACAACTACCTCTTTCTTAAAGTTCTCTCCAAGTATGGCCATATTTTTTACCACATCCTTCACTGTAACACAATAATTACCCACACTTTCAACCTCTTTCATCTATATATTCTAAAACTCTTTCTTCTTGGTCTTCAAATTAACCAAACTCACTTTGGTCACTTCCTTGGTAAGCATCTTGAAGATAATTACAAGCATCATTGGCTTATGTAGCAACAAAAATACATGGAAATAAACTCTTTTCAAGAGCAAACTAAATATGGTAGAGGGCTAATGAATTTATCTTCTTTGTTTTATTTTTTGTTGTCATATCATTTCCTTGTAATGTCTTCCAATTAGGTGGTTATTAATAACCACTCTCCACTACCTCACAAATATCTTTTCTAATTAATAGCATTATAATATTTATTCTCCAATAATCATAATCTTACTCGTTAAATTTTGGAATGGGTAATGAGTTGTTGAAGTTGGACATTAGACTCAAGCAACAACAAATGAAGTTTTTATTCGATGAAATTTTCCAAGAGCTTGATCAATTGTTAGATTTACCATAAAACCAAGTTCACTCAAATACAAATACAAACCAATATATGATACCAAATGAATTAAATGACCCAAAAATGAAGAGTACCAAAGTGCAACAAATAACTCAACAACAAAAAAAGTTATAGCAACATAGGACAATCTAAATTTGAGTGACCAAAAGTACTCTAAATTTGATAAAATTTTAGGAGTTAAATTCCCACTTTGTGTGGGATGCGCACTATGCTTTATTGCCTCCCTCTCCCCTGGTTTTTCCCCAGTTTCATGGCACTTCACAGGCCCTTCTATCTAGGCATGTTGGTGTTGCATATGATCTTCTTTGGGTGGGATATCCCTGATCAACTTTTTTGCTCCTTCTCCATCCTAATTTAGGGTTACTTTCTTGTGCCCTTGACCTGGTGTGCCTCTAGGATTTCCCTTGGGTTTCCTACTAAGATTTTAGGATCTCTTTCCTGGCTATTCTTTGGTATTTTCTAGGATTTTTGTAGGTTTTATACTTGGTACTAGATTCTAGCTTTTCCTCGGTTGCAGAGTGTTGTGGGTTCAGGATGGGGGTTCAAATTTGTCCTTGTGCTTCTTGAAAGTTTTCATGACATGATTTTGGTTTGGGAGGGACCACATCCTTCTTCTTTATTGAAACTTCTTTGTGGAATTCTTGTATCTATTCTACTTGGTGGATTATCAGTGCATCTTTATCGACCTTGGAGGGAGGCCCTTTTCTTTTTGATTACTACTGAGATGATCCTGTAGGTTTTATAGATCTTGTTGGAAGAAGCAATTCATGGGTGGGGTTGGAAGGTTTTCCTATTCCCTATTTTTTTGGTTGCTTGGCATTATCAGCTGCATATTTCAATATTGGATGGGGACCTATGCTTATTACCTATAAATTTGATCACCTTGTGGGTCCTTCAGGTTAGGTTCTTTGTGACCTTACTACCCCTTTTTTCATGGATGATGGTTTATTTATTTTTGCATCCTTGGTTTCTACTAGATATCATGGCCCGTGGAGATATTTTGACTTGCTGATCCACTTTTCAGGCTATGTGTAGGATGTTGATTCCTATACGGCCTTACCATGCCATCCATGGATTGGATCCTAGTGGTTTCTAGTTTTTCTGAACAGGATTCTAGTTTTTCCTATTTGCTCATGTTTTCTCAGCCTTGCTTGGGTAGGATGATCCATTCAAATATGAATTATGATTTTATCTAGTCTAGGTACATATCCTAGGATGATTTTCCTTTCCAGATGGCTTTGTAGTCTAGTTTCTCCTTAGCAGGATTCTAGTTTTCAGTTTTCCCCTTGGGCAAGATTTTTAATTTCATGTTTTTCCTGCCTGAGAAGGATTTTTTAAATTTCTTGCCTTGGGAAATATTTTTAAATTTCATTTTAAATTTCCTACATTTCCTACCTTGGGTGGGATTTTTAGTGTTTATTTATAATTTTTCTACCTTGGATGGGATTTTCAAAAAGGCCTAGCCTGTGGCCTTCTGGATGGTCTGTTGACCTTTTTTAACAAGGTTTTGGGGCCCCTTTCAAACCCAATTTTAATGAAATATTTTACCAATAAAAAAATTATATACAAAAATACATTTCCAAGAGCGTATCATACATGAAAAAATTATCTATAAAATAAAATTTATAGGCTCTAGAAGTTGACTACAAGGTTTAGAAAATAGGGACAATATGCATGTTTTTCACAAAATTAATGGAATATAATATTGTTTTCATTCTAAATGAACTCAAAAGTATTACAAATATTTTCCCATAATATTCTATAGATATAATCCTCTATTTTACATTTATAAGAGATAAGATGATGTTACAACAGTTCATTTCAGATTTTAGTTAGTCCAACAATCATGGTGACTCTTCAAGGCCTATAGACACTTTTGATCTTCTTCAAATTCATGGGATAATTTTTGGTTTTCTCTTTTTAGTCAACATAAATGTCCAATAGTTTGTTTCATTTCCTTTTGTAGGTTCACCTCTATGTTTAAAGAGTCTTGCTATGACTTATCCTTCATTGGTCCCTATGGAGCCTCTTTTAACTGTTATTTCTTTGTTTGGTAAATTTTTTCCATGTTCTTGCATGCATGGAAAAGGTAACATTAAAAGGGTATGATTTCATAGTCAACCTTATAAAATTTATTAACCAAACATGAAACCAAATCTATCACTTTTATAAGGAGTTTTTGTAGGTCTGCCCTCACACAAATGCAAGCAAAAATAGATTTATCCTTGTTTGTATTTTCAAGGGTCATTGAGATAAATTTTCCAAAGAAATTATGATGTTTTCAAATACCACCTCTTCCAAAAATTCCAAGGTTATGTTGAATAACCATAACTACATTGAGACTTTTGTAACTTTTTTTGTATAAGGGCTAAACCTTGGCAACCAAGGTATAGACCAACATTACCTAGAAACCAAGGTATTATTGTGTAAACTTGATCACAATATTCCACATGGGTAAATTGAAGAACACAAGCTTATACTGAGAGGGGGGTGAACAATATAAGACCACTTTTTACTTTTCTTTCAAATCAATATTATGCAATGTATAGATAGCAATATCAACAGTAGTAATCAAAGCAATGCACAAATCACCACACACAATAGAGACACCACAATTTATGTGGTTCACCCAATGTGGGCTACTCCACGGAGAAAATATTTCACTAAAATTTTCTCAATCAATCTCTTGGGAATCCTTTCCCTATTACAATGTTTATGGACCTCTATCCAATGGAGATACCAATCTCCTAAATCAAGTTTGTGGATCTCTATCCATAGGAGAACTCCTTCTCCTCTGCTCTGGTTGGTGATCCTCTAGAAGACTACTGCCTCCACTACACTGGCTTGTGGATCTCTCTCCACTGAAGACTCTTGTCCCCACTCAGAAGACCTATCCTCACTACCTTGGCTGATGGATCTCTATCCACTGGAGACTACTGTCCTCTCTGCTCTATCACCTCCAAAGCTCTATCTCAAATCTACACTAAACTTAGTCCTTCGGTCTAGCACAAATCTTCTCAATATCTATCTCTGGTCTGGCACAAACTTATCCTCAAATATACACCAAACTCTGCTCCACAAGTCCACACATAACTTGCTCAAATTTGCTCAACAAGTCCACTCAGAACTTGCTCAAATTGTTCAACAAGTCCACTCAGAACTTGCTCAAATATGCTCAACAAGTCCACTCAGAACTTGCTCAAATATGCTCAATAAGTCCACTCAGAACTTGCTCAAATATGCTCAACAAGTCCACTCAAAACTTGCTCAAATCTTCTCAACAAGTCCACTCAGAACTTGCTCAAATCTTCTCAACAAGTCCACTCAGAACTTGCTCAAATATGCTCAACAAGTCCACTTAGAACTTGCTCAAATCTGCTCAATAAGTCCACTAGAACTAAATTGCTCAATAAGTCCACTAAAATTTAAATAATTACAAACTCAAAATGTCCACAAGTCCTCAAATTGCTCAAATCTGCTTAACAAGTCCACTAGAACTTGTCCAATCTCATAGAAACATAAAGAGAATTGTTAGAGACTCAATATGTTCTACACTCAATGCTCAATCACTTTCTCAACTCAAATCAGAATATAGAATAGTTTATTTTATGGAACTTGAACAATCACTTCACACATCCACTTGACTAGGCTCAATCAACTCTACTCAACCAATCACTCAATGAAACACCCCTTTCTCACAAACCCTAGTCCAAGCATATAAACATCAACTCAAAATATTTCCAATAATGCTCAACAACAAATCTCACATAACAATGATACTCATGTTCTTTTCAAACCCTAGTTCAAGTTCTTTGCATAACAACCCACTTCAACAACAATGCTTATAAAACAACTCTCACATAACAATGATACTCATGTTCTTTTCAAACCCTAACTCAAGTTCTTCACACAACCAATGGCTTCAACAACAATGCTTATTAAACAAGGTTTTAATCACAACTCTTTATTCCAGAAAACCTTGATGCATTAACTCAAACACTCTCAAAAGGAAACCCTAATCAAGTCCTTTTCACTCCAAACTTATTTTCCAGAAAACCAACCAATCAAATTAAACTTTGGAAAATGTGCTCATACCTTTTTCTTGATGATGAAGGAATCTTCTAAATCTTCCAAAAATCTCAAACACTTCTTGCCAAGCTCAAAGAAATTATAAGGTGATTAACTTCCTCAAAATACAATGTAAACATCAAAACACACATACACCTTATCACTCCATCTTTAAGAAAACATTCATCAACATTTACAAAAAGTAAATTACCACTTACACCTTATAATCTCCCAATAATATTCAATGCACTCTTCTTTTCAAAATTACCTAAGACAAGAAGCTCCCTCTATCCTTTTAATATTTCAATAAATCAATATGCCAAAACACTTTATTAAAATAAAACTTAACACCTTATTCCTCCAACTTATCAAAAATCATTTCCAACTAATAAACCTTTCATGCACCCTTTTAACTCCAAACTTTAGGCAACACACAAAAATCAAACTCAAAATTAATTACCTTGCCTTGGAGGGGATTCAAACACACCACACAGCCTCAACCGGTGCCCTAGCCATGACTCCCAATGCCACACAAGCTAGGCGCTTGCTTGGGGACTAACGAGCACCACGTGCTCCAAAAAGCTTCCCCGCTCACCTTGCACAAAATGTGCACCTTACCTTGGCACTCTCCAACACCAATGCAACTACCACAAAAATGTTGCTATTATGTTTCAAACATAGACCTCCTTGCGCTCAACACCCCAATGCTGTCCTCTTTGCCACTAGGCCACTTGCCTCATTGGTGCTTAGACTTTCGGCGCAAATCCCCTTGATGTTATTCGTTGGTGCTTAAATAGATTGGTCGCTGCACTTTCTTCCTCATGAATTCAAACATGATTGCACGCTTTCGATCATCGAGCAAAAGGATGAATTAAAATACCTCTAAGGCATTAGCTTATATACCAAATTTCCTTCCTCCATGCATGACGTCGGTGCTCGAATTGCCTTCAATGATCTTTGGACGTCGACGCTCAAATTTCCTTTGGAGCTTTATTAATTTATAAAATATTTAAATTCCTTTGAATTTAAATTTTATAAATTAATTCTTTTTAAAACCCTTTGGTTTATTTAAACCATCTTTCACTTTGCACCTTGGTATAAATAATATTTATTTATAAAATTTAAATTCATTTTGAATTTAAATAATTTATCAAATAAATATTAAACCTTCCTTTAGCTTTGCAATAAATTGTCTTATGCTTCCACATAATATTTAAAAATATTATGGAGCCCTTTGCTTTTAACCTTTGCATTGTTCCTCTTGACCTTTGACTTTATTAGAAGCTTCTTCCTGAATATCAATGACAACTTTGATAACTTGTTTCTTGACAAATTCCTTGATATTAATGATGACTTCATTTCTTGACATCAATGACAACTTTGACTTGAGGACTCAAAATGTCCAACAATCTCCCCCTTTGTCATTGATGGCAACCCAAATTATTTTTACCGAAAACTTGACTTTTTCTTCTGTTCTGCTCCCCCTGGGACATTGCTCCCCCTGGCTCAATGCTCTCTTCAAATACCAAATCTCTCCCCCTTACTTAAATCTCTCCCCCTTTGACATCAATGGCAAAGGGTCACCTTTGGGGCTCGGGGCTAAGAATGAGCCTCTTAGCTTAGCCCCTCCCCCACCTCCTCTTGAGGTGGTTAATTCTGGGGTGGGAGTATTTCTACTCCTAGAAAGCACTATTCTTTACCTTTATCCTCTTTCCTTCTTATCTGATCCTTCTGATTCCTTTGACTATTTTTTTCCATGTCCATGTTCCTATCCATGTTCCTATTCACATCCTTGTTCCTATTCCTATTCTTGTTCTTGTTTATTCCTGTTCTGTTCCTATTCATATCCATGTTCCTATTCCTATTCTTGTTCATATTCATATTCATGTTCTTGTTCCTGTTCATACTTGTTTTTGGAATGTCTGCTCTACACCACTTTGTTGTGTGACCATCATTGTTGCACTTATAACACTTAATGTTATTATTCCTTGGAGGTGCAAATGCCATAGGATTTCTCCTAGTGAAGCCATATCCTCTTCTATCATGAACCCTACAATTCATTGCCTTGTGACCAAACTGATTACATGAGTAGCAATACCCATGGAAAAGTTATTTGTTCCCATATTCTTATCTTTCCTGTGTCCTACACTGTGAAGCCATGTGCCCAAACCTATGACATGAAAAACATCTTCCATTGAAGTTTCCTTGTCTTGACCTCATTGGTTTCTTAGTCTCTCTTGACCTGTTCTGATTGTTGTTCCATCTGTATCTTCTTTGTGCATTGTTCCTATCTTTTTTGAACTCTCTATTGTCCAACTCATCCTCAGATGTCTCACTTTATTTTACATTATCTTCTTCTGAAGTATCTTCATCTGAAGTTTCTTCTCCTCCAAAACTTGAGGTTGATTCTCCTTCCCATTTCTTTTGATCTTGTTCAAATCCAAGACTTGTCTTGCTTGATGTAGTCTTTTGTGTCTTGATGAACTTATCCAAGTTCTTTGAGTTATTTTTAAACCCTTTCATCTTGATCTTGGAGTCTTCTAAATATTCTCTTAGTAGTGCCACTTCTTGTGCTAACTTCTCACATTCTAAGATCTTTGCTTCTAACTTATCCTTGAACCTTTTTGCCTTAGCCTTTGATTTTTCTAAATCCTCTATAAGCAATCTTCTCTCTTCATCACATTCTTGAAACTGAATTTCAAGTTTAGAGTTTTGCTTTCTTACCTTATTTACTATGTCAAGGGCATAAATAAGTTCTCCCTTGAGATCATAACCATCCTTTTCTGAATATTCCTCTATTTTTTTACCTTTTTCCACATATTTATTTTCTATGGGCTTGTCTTCTATAGGATCACTTACTTCTTCTTCTAATGCCATTAGAAGATTTTCATCTGGTCCTTCAAGTGTATTCTCATATTCATCATCACTGAAACTATAACCATCCCTTGTACAATTATCTTCAAGATGTCCAAAGTTACCACATCTAAAACACTTGAGAATTACTGGAGTCCTTTTCTTAACTTGCTCTTTTTCTTCAATCATAAATAGGACTTCATCTCTATCATTGTCTGAAAATCTAGCATCACTATCACTTGAGTACTTACTTGCCTTATCCGCATAGTAGCTCCTCTTTTGTCTTTGAAAGAACTTCTTTCCTTGTCTGCTTTGTCCATCCTTGCTTTTCTTCTGGTGCCTATATCTTTCTGATTCCCTGTTCTTGTGATCCTATTTTTCTTCACCATTGTTGTTCTTTGGTTCTTGAAAATCTATTGCAAAATGTCCATACTTTCCACAATTGAAACATTTAATAGATCTTAGATCTCTGGATATTCTATAGTCCTTATCTCTTCTACCATAATTAGCTTCTTCATCACTGGATGACTCATTGCTTGATTCTGACTTCTTACCCTTTGTCTTCTTGATTTCTTTGAATGTTGCTTCCTTCTGAGGAATAGGATATTTTGTTCTTATCTCAAATATTGTGAGCATACCTAGCAACATATCTCTTGTCAAAGTATCACCATCCAATGATACTTCTATAGCAAAAACCTTTTCACTAAATCTTTTTGGAAGAGATCTTAATACTTTATCACAAACATCAGATTCATCAATCTTCATTCCAAGTCCTTGCATATCATTAACAACCTCATCAATTCAAAGTAGATAAGCACTAATATTTTCCTCATCGTTCATTCTTAATGCTTCAAATTGTCCTTTGAGATTTCAAATTTTTTCTTTCTTGACACTCTTATCTCCTTCATATATATTTTGCAATTTATCCCACATTTCTTTTGTAGTTTGACAATGCATAACTTTCATAGACTCTGTTCTATGCAAACCTCTCACAAGTGCATTCATTGCTTTTGAATTATAGTGTTGTAGAAGCTTACCTTCCTTATCTGTAGGAGGATTGACTAAGGGATCATATCCAAATTCCACTACTTCCCAAACTTCATTGCCAAGTGCCATCAGGTAGATCTTCATCATCATACTCCAATATATATAGTCACTTCCATCAAATACTGGTGCTGAATTATTTGAGGACACCTCCTTAGGATCCATTGTGTTCTTGTTAGCTTTTCCTTCAAGCTATTAAACTCTTATGAAGGAACCCACTCTAATACCAATTGAAGAACACAAGCTTATACTGAGAGGGGGGTGAATAGTATAAGACCACTTTTTACTTTTCTTTCAAATCAATATTATGCAATGTATAGATAGCAATATCAACATTAGTAATCAAATCAATGCACAAATCACCACACACAATAGAGACACCACAATTTACATGGTTCACCCAATGTGGGCTACTCCACGGAGAAAATATTTCACTAAAATTTTCTCAATCAATCTCTTGGGAATCCTTTCCCTATTACAATGTTTATGGACCTCTGTCCAATGGAGATACCAATCTCCTAAATCAAGTTCATGGATCTCTATCCATAGGAGAACTCCTTCTCCTCTACTCTGGTTGGTGATCCTCTAGAAGACTACTACCTCCACTACATTGGCTTGTGGATCTCTCTCCACTGAAGACTCTTGTCCCCACTCAGAAGACCTATCCTCACTACCTTGGATGATGGATCTCTATCCACTGGAGACTACTATCCTCTCTACTCTGTCACCTCCAAATATCTATCTCAAATCTGCACTAAACTTAGTCCTTCGATCTAGCACAAATCTGCTCAATATCTATCTCTGGTCTAGCATAAACTTATCCTCAAATCTACACCAAACTTTGCTCCACAAGTTCACTCAAAACTTGCTCAAATATGCTCAACAAGTCCACTTAGAACTTGCTCAAATCTGCTCAACAAGTCCACTCAAAACTTGCTCAAATATTCTCAACAAGTCCACTCATAACTTGCTCAAATCTTCTCAACAAGTCCACTCAGAACTTGCTCAAATATGCTCAACAAGTCCACTCAGAACTTGCTCAAATATGCTCAACAAGTCCACTCATAACTTGCTCAAATATGCTCAACAAGTCCACTCAGAACTTGCTCAAATCTGCTCAATAAGTCCACCAAAACTTGAAATCTGTCAATAAGTCCATAATTAAAGTCTCTTAAAACTTGCTCAAATCTGCTCAACAAGTCCACATAGAACTTGTCCAATCTCATAGAAACATAAAGAGAATTGTTAGAGACTCAATATGTTCTACACTCAATGCTCAATCACTTTCTCAACTCAAATCAGAATATAGAATAGTTTATTTTATGGAACTTGAACAATCACTTCACATATCCACTTGACTAGGCTCAATCAACTCTACTCAACCAATCACTCAATGAAACACCCCTTTCTCACAAACCCTAGTCCAAGCATATAAACATCAACTCAAAATATTTCCAATAATGCTCAACAACAAATCTCACATAACAATGATACTCATGTTCTTTTCAAACCCTAGTTCAAGTTCTTTGCATAACAACCCACTTCAACAACAATGCTTATAAAACAATCTCACATAACAATGATACTCATGTTCTTTTCAAACCCTAACTCAAGTTCTTCACACAACCAATGGCTTCAACAACAATGCTTATTAAACAAGGTTTTAATCACAACTCTTTATTCCAGAAAACCTTGATGCATTAACTCAAACACTCTCAAAAGGAAACCCTAATCAAGTCCTTTTCACTCCAAACTTATTTTCCAGAAAACCAACCAATCAAATTAAACTTTGGAAAATGTGCTCATACCTTTTTCTTGATGATGAAGGAATCTTCTAAATCTACCAAAAATCTCAAACACTTCTTGCCAAGCTCAAAGAAATTATAAGGTGATTAACTTCCTCAAAATACAATGTAAACATCAAAACACACATACACCTTATCACTCCATCTTTAAGAAAATATTCATCAACATTTACAAAAAGTAAATTACCACTTACACCTTATAATCTCCCAATAATATTCAATGCACTCTTCTTTTCAAAATTACCTAAGACAAGAAGCTCCCTCTATCCTTTTAATATTTCAATAAATCAATATGCCAAAACACTTTATTAAAATAAAACTTAACACCTTATTCCTCCAACTTATCAAAAATCATTTCCAACTAATAAACCTTTCATGCACCCTTTTAACTCCAAACTTTAGGCAACACACAAAAATCAAACTCAAAATTAATTACCTTGCCTTGGAGGGGATTCGAACACACCACGCAGCCTCAACCAACACCCTAGTCCATGGCTCCCAATGCCACACAAGCTAGGCGCTTGCTTGGGGACTAACGAGCACCACGTGCTCCAAAAATCTTCCCCGCTCACCTTGCGCAAAATGTGCGCCTTACCTTGGCGCTCTCCAACACCAATGCAACTGCCACAAAAATGCTACCGTTGTGTTTCGAACACAGACCTCCTTGCGCTCAACACCCCAATGCTGTCCTCTTTGCCACTAGGCCACTTGCCTCGTTGGCGCTTAGACTTTCGGTGCAAATCCCCTTGACGTTATTCTCTGGTGCTTAAACAGATTGGTCGCTGCACTTTCTTCCTCATGAATTCAAACACGATTGCACGCTTTCGATCATCGAGCAAAAGGATGAATTAAAATACCTCTAAGGCATTAGCTTATATACCAAATTTCCTTCCTCCATGCATGACGTCGGTGCTCGAATTGCCTTCAACGATCTTTGGACGTCGGCGCTCGAATTTCCTTTGGAGCTTTATTAATTTATAAAATATTTAAATTCCTTTGAATTTAAATTTTATAAATTAATTCTTTTTAAAACCCTTTGGTTTATTTAAACCATATTTCACTTTGCACCTTGGTATAAATAATATTTATTTATAAAATTTAAATTCATTTTGAATTTAAATAATTTATCAAATAAATATTAAACCTTCCTTTAGCTTTGCAATAAACTGTCTTATGCTTCCACATAATATTTAAAAATATTATGGAGCCCTTTGCCTTTAACCTTTGCATTGTTCCTCTTGACCTTTGACTTTATTAGAAGCTTCTTCCTGAATATCAATGACAACTTTGATAACTTGTTTCTTGACAAATTTCTTGACATCAATGACAACTTTGACTTGAGGACTCAAAATGTCCAACATAAATTTTACAAATAAAAAACCATTCGATATCAAATTTCCCTTCTAGATCCCATTTACTTTTGATCCAATACTTAAAAGCTATCAGACCTGGTCCTGTTTCTATAGATTTATAGATTAGGATGCTTTACAAATATAGCATGTTATCTCTTATAATGGCATCACTAATTACAATGGAAGTAACCCCATCCTTTTTCAAATTGGTCATATTGGATTTTTGTTAAATATTCATAGCCCAAGGCTAGGACTAGCTTGAGACCTTGTATTTTCCTTTGAAGGTATTTTTAAGTGAGATTTCAGCTTTTTTCGTCCACCCCTTATGTGCCTACACTTCCATCCATCTAATCCTTGAAATTGGGTTCTTTGTTAGGCCCAATGATGTTCCCTAGTCCTATATTGTTGATTATCCCCATATTTGAACTTACTTCCAATATGTGCCTATAATATCTCTTAGTTTTTCTCTTCCCCTAGCACTCACATTTTCTCTTGCCATATTGAATTCACTTACAAATTAGTGTTCACCCATAAGATTTGAATTTTAGTAAAGGTTGTGAAACTTTTTATTCCCTACCAATTGCTCAAAAACTCATGGTCCTTAAAAGTTAAGTTTCATGCATGAGATTTGAACCTTGGTTTAAGTTGTGTAAGTGTTGGATTTTCACCAATTGCTCCAAATAAATAATATTTTTTAAATTAACATTGCTTTCAATGATAATTAAACTTATTATTAAACAAATATTGTATTCATAGTCAAATTAGAAAATTACAATTATAATCAACATTATCAAAATTATATGTAGAATGTCTTCTCTCCAATTTGAAAGTATATATAATACAGTTCTAGTTCCAAGTTACAATAATGTGTATTTTATTTATATGATTCTATAAAATTATATAAATATTTATAATATTACATTATTTATAAATATATTTTAGATTATCAAAATTAACTATATTTTAATATATTATAAATTAGTTGTTGTGCTATAAATTGTATTAGTAGGAGTAGGCACTAGGGGAGGGGTAGGATTGAGAGATGCTATAGGCATGGATCCAGAATTATGTTTAGAGGTGGTGACAAAAGATATGAAAAGCCTAGGGAACATCATAGGGCATGATAAAGGGTCCAATTTTAAGGGTTGGGTGGATGGGAGTGTAACACATCAAGGGTTATTAAAACAAAATTGACCCCTCATTTGTAGATTTCCTCAAAGGAAAAGTCAATAACTTAGGTCGACCTCATCTCTAAGCTATAGATATTTGTTAGAAATATAATAATACTTTGTTTTTCAAAGTATGGGGTTCACTCAATTCTAGTTAGTGATACTATAGTGATGACTCACTACACATTTTTACTTTATAAGAAAAAGTGGAAGTTTGAGCTACAGATAAGCACAAAAGAAACCCCCAATAAAAAAATGAATATTGGAGGGCAAGTATCAAAATTGAAGGTTGTCTAAAAATTCAAAAGTTGTAAACCCAAATAAAAAGACAAGGAAAAAAAGTCTTGACATGAGGTTTGGAGAAAAAAAGTCCCAAAGCCCCAATGTCAAGTGGACCCAATTTTAATTAGTAAGAAATTTTGAAGATAAAAGCAATCATACCCTAAAAGTTAGAAGTTATTAAGTGCACAATCATTTAAAAATATCAAACTTCCTACAAAATAATATCTCATATATACCTAAAAGTAAAACAGTAGCATAGGAGCCATGATAGGAGTAGCTCAAATATCTAAAACATTAAATGAAGAGATATTATGTGTCCAGATGATAGGAATTCCCATAAATGAGTAGATGGAAATAAATATGGTAGTTGCTCATCAAAGGGCTTTGGACCATTTAACATTCAAGACTTCATATCCAAAGAACCTCATAAAAATTGACAATTTAGACAAGACATGATCCATCATCAAAAGCAAAATCCACCTAGAAATATTTGCATGAGTTTTGAAGGGAAATCCTTCCCTTTGTAATCTATAAATAGGATTAGTATTAGATTTGTAAAGGATCATAAATTTACGTGTATGTCATATTGTAATATTTCCTTTCATTTCATTCTATAGAGCAATTGACTCCTAAGTAGCTTGTGGGAAATTTTAAACCCTTTCTTATGGTACAATATTTGTAAACATTTGCTTGCATATATGCATGTATGTGTGTGTGTGTGTGTGTGTATGTGTAAGCTTGCATAAATTTTTGGTTTAGCCATTTATGGCATTTTTGGGACCCATTTCAATGTGTGTGTGTTTATAATATTTTACCTACTTTGATTTTTATTGACGCATGTGTGTGTGAGGGGTATGCATCTATTTTTAGACTACACATTTGTGGCCCTCTTATAGGAATTACCTCTTTATGCATATTTACATTGATGACTCTCACATGTTCTTAACTAGGTTGAGGAGAGGAATTGTTCATTAGTAGTACATAGTATTCATACCTATTTTTGTAGGAAGATCTTAGAAGATCTTTTGGTGCATCACCACTTTTTTTATTTTGTTGAGTTATTTTTCTTTTATCTCTTGAACCCATTTTCCCTATTGATTTAAAGTACACTTGAAATATTATATCTTAAAAAGGGGAAGTTTGCCTTGTAAAAAACTCTCATAGGTCCCTTATTGAGTAAAATCCCATACTCTTGGCCATAACCCTACCGTGTCGCTCATCATGAGGTATTATTTACCCCACCATGAACAATCGAATATGGAAACATATACTATTATAACATGTTGGATTTGTAGAACAACCTACTCTATAAATCCGTGGGAGTGTGGTTAGGTCTAGTGGCTTTGAAGAGTTCGATCAAAAGTAAATGGGATTTGAAAAGGAAGCTTTGGTCACTTTGATGTTGAAGGGTTTATTATTGGTAGCCTTAACCTAAGATGAATACTATGACTAGATATATATAGGAGGGTCATATTTTCTAGGCAATGTTGGTCTATACATGCATTGTTGGTTTCCATAGTTTAACACACAAAAATTTTATTACATATGTCTTGGTGTGGGTGTGATTGCTCAACTTACCCTTGGAATTTTAGGTAAATAAGGTCTTTGAATACATTATAAATACTTTGAGAGAAATTATCTTGGTGGACCTTGTAACTACAAACAAATCCCATGCTATTTTTACTTACATTAATATGAGGGCAGAACTACAACAAACCCTTATTAACATGATAGAATTAGTTTCATGTCTAGGTAAGCATTATCAATGATATATTTTGATATGATATACAAAGGGAGATAACAATCACAAGATGTAAAACAAAATGAAAGAAAGTAAATCTACTAGATGACTGAGATATGCAATAAACATAAATGATATATAAATGAATACAATGTAGCTATGAAAGAAATGAACACTCCATCAATAAAGTTATTGGACTACATTTCACCCATCACAAATATATGGCGATCCATATAGAACTATACTACCTAATAAGATCCCTAAGCTAATGTATCACCAACTATACCTTTGTTGTTCTCTATCTAATAATGAGGTCTTCCTTATATAGATAAAATAGGATACTTGGCCAACAATTTATCTAGTTGTACAAGTGACACCTTGCACATTTACAACTTGCACATTGAAACTTGTGCATTTATTAAATTGCATGAAGTAACTAGATAAATTCCCCCTAAAGTAATATAATGTCGTAAGTATGTACCTTGGAAGATACATTTACATAACCCAAATGATGGAATATAATCTATTTATAACCCCCCCTTATATTACATTATTTGGATATTGAAAAATTTTAGTCTTCAGTATGGATCTTCATACTGTTCTTGAGATTTGTACTCTCCTTATGTGTTTTTTATATTTAGGTTTAGCAGGTAATTTGTGTCTTCATATGATGTAGAGTAAGCTATAGTTGAAGCTAAATATTCTTCTTTCATTAGACGATCTTTAGCTTGTTCTGATTCATCTTCCTTATCTTTTATCCAACTACCTTTATAGTTATCTTTGCAAGTGTCTTCATTTGCTTTTGATTACTAATGTATGATTAGAGCATGATGAATTTGTACTCTCATATTTTTTGTTTTTTATCCTTCTAAGCTTACCTTTTAGGTAAACTGGTTCTTCATTTTTATCAACCTATTCTTCTATAAATATGTTAGCAACATTTTGAACCATCACAATATCTTGTGAGATTCTCACTGAGTCTAGGATGTATGTATTTTCATGGATTGAACCTATTTATTTTATTCCGCATTGATTCATAATAAGACATGTATTGATCCCATCCATATATCCAAAGTTAAAAATTAGAGTTTAAAAATTAGAGTTTAATTTTTAAACTCTAATTTTTACCCATCTGATAAGAAGGGAGGATCTGGGTTACCCTCAAGGATCATGGAGGACTCAAATGAATTCATTAACACAAATGAATTGATGGATGTAAGACTAAAAGGAGCTAAATTTACATGGAGTAACAAGAGGATAGGAAGTCAGCTGATTCAAGAAAGCTTGGACAGGTTTTTCTATCCAAGGAAGCTACAACAATGTTTGGTGATTCAACATTACAAGCCCTTCCTAAATGCACTTCAGACCATAATATTATTCTATGGGAGGCATTTCAGGCTAACTCCTTTAAAAATCCATTCAGATTTCTATCAATGTGGGTTAAACATCTAGACTTCAAGAAACGAATAGAGGAATGGTGGCAGCAGCCTATCCAGGGAAGTGCTTCCTTCAAACTATCTCAAAAAATCAAGATGGTGAAAAACAACCTTAGAATATGGAATAAAGAAGTCTTTGGAAATATTTTTGAGAATAAGAGAGCAGTGGGGGAAAAAATGAGGATAATAGAAAGCAAAATCCAAAATGGATACTATGATGAGGCGACAAGGACTGAAGAGAAGGAAACCCTTTGTGATTTTTATAATATTTTAGCTTGTGAGGAGATGTATTGGAGGCAGAAATCAAGGGCATTATGGCTAAAGGAAGGGGACTCTAATTCAATTTTTTCCCATGATACCACATTGAGAAATAGAAGCAACTATAATATCAGAAATTTAACTAAGATGGATGGATCCTCAACTCAAAACATTCAGGAGATCAGGGACGAGGCTGTTAATTTTTTTAGTTCATTATTGGGTGAAGAACGGGCCTATAATGCCCAAGAAAAAGACTCTCTCCTTCAATTCATTCCACAAATCATTGATGAAATGATTAACGAGTCTCTTATAGTAGTTTTTTCAGACGAAGAGATCAAGGAGGCTTTGTTTAACATTGATCCTGACAAAGCTCCTGGGCTGGATGGGTTTTCATCACGGTTTTTCCAAGTTTGTTGGGATATTGTTGGAGCAGAAGTTATTACTGCAATCAAGGAGTTCCAAAGTTCAAATCATATTCCAAGGGGTTTCAATTCAACTTTCATTGATTTGATCCCTAAATGCCCCAACCCAAAGACTATGGCTAACTTTAGGCTGGTTAGCCTGTGTAATATATCCTATACAATTTTGTCCAAAGTTTTAACCAACCGTTTCAAAAAAGTTCTACCGGTTATCATTGATCCAAGTCAAGGAAGTTCTGTACAAGGAATATCAATATTAGATGGAGTTATTACTATTTATAAGGCTCTTCATACAACCGTTCAAACCAAAAAAGTAGTCATGGCTTTAAAGTTAGACATGAACAAAACTTATGACAGGATAAATTGGGAATTCCTAGAGGCAGTTTTATTAAAATTTGGCTTCAACATGAAATGGGTCAAGTTAATAAGAGAGTGTATTTCTAAGCCTTGTTTTTTAGTTTTGGTTAATGGGTCTACTGCAGGTTTTTTTCAAAGTAAATGTTGGCTAAGACAAGGAGATCCCATAAGTTCTATGTTGTTCATCATCATAGCTAAGGCCTTGGGAAGAACCATTAAGGCAACATCGATAGCTGGACTCATATCTAGTATCAAGGCCACATCACTAACTACCCCGATGACACATCAACAATTTTTTGATGATACATTTCTATTGAATTTGGATTTTGTGGTTGAGGCAAGAAGGATTAAAAATATTTTCATAATGTATGAAGAAGCAGATGGACAGAAAGTGAATTTTAATAAGAGCAAACTTTATTTCATCAATAACCCCATTCCTAGGTAAAACAACATAGCAAGGATCATGGAATGTCAGATTGCATCCCTTCCCACCTCCTATTTAGGTCTTCCCTTGTTTATGGGGAAGCCTGAAGGATCAATGTGGAACATAGTTCTGGAGAGGGTCCAAAAAAAGCTAGCAGGTTGGAAAGGACATCTGTTATCTCAAGTAGGAAAAGCAATTTTAACTATGGCTTCACTTCAAAGTATACCCGTTTACTTCCTATCAGTGTTCAGATCTCCCAGCAAGGTGTATCACAAAATTGAGTAGCTTCAAAAAGCATTTCTCTGGTCAGGGACTGAGGATAAGAAAAGGATCCATTTAGTAGGTTGGAACAAGGTTTGCAAACCTAAAGCTAATGGGGGGTTAGGATTGAGGAGAGTTGCTCATCTCAATAAAGCTCTATTAGCCAAACAAGTGTGGCGATTATTGACTAAGGTCGATAATTAATGGACTGCCATAGTTAGGAGAAAATACCTCCAAGGTGTGAACTTCCTTAATGACAACTTAGCAAGCAGGGGGTTTGATTTTTGCAAGGCAATCCTCATGAGCAAGGATCTTGTCAAGAAATGTCTTAGATGGATTCTAGGAAATGGGCAAACAATAGACTTTTGGAAGGATCAGTGGGTGAGCGCTGAGGAGTTATCCCAGAATCCTCGTTTGGCTAGGATTCAAGAGCATATGGAGTAGCATATTAGGAAGAAGGTTGCAAATTATATGGGGTAGGATATAAATATCAACAGGTGGAAACACATCAGAGTACAGGGTTTTGAAGCGGAGTCTAAAGAGCTTTATAACATTTTAACTCAGAAAATTATTCCCTCTGGAGAGGATGAAGATCACATTGTTTGGGCTGAGACTGAAAGTGGTGACTTCATAGTTAAGTCTACCTATAATTTACTTCTCAATGTGGAAGGTCAACAATTTCAATCGAGTTTGGTTTGGATCAAAGGCTTAATTCCTAAAATATCATTTTTTTCATGGCTGGTGATTCAAGGAAAAATCCTCACTATGGACAATATGTTATCCAAAGGTATGGTTATTTCTAACCGTTGCTACATGTGTAGGGCAGGATGGGAGACAACCCAACAGTTGTTTCTAGAGTGTTCGATAGCGGAGTCCATCTTGGATGAACTTTTCCAAGCCTTTAGGATCTCGTGGGTTAAGCTTGCTCTTATATCCAAAGTGTTCCATCAATGGCCTCAACCCTTTGTTAGCCTAAAACTTAAGTACCTATGGAAAATTTGTTGGCATCATTTTCTCTGGTAGATTTGGCTAGAAAGGAACCATAGAGCCTTTAAGGATACCATTCACAACCCAAAAACCATCCTCAACAGGATTATTGTCTTTGCGAAAGAAAACCTTAACACCTTAGTGGATGAGAACCACTCAATTCCTCCCCAAGAAAAACAATTAGCTCGGGCCTTAGGTATTGAGGACAAACCTTCCATTCCTTTGCCCAATACTAGAAATGGGATTTCTTGGGAGCCACCCCCCCAGGGTTGGTTTAAACTAAATTTTTATGGTGCATCCAAGGAGAACCTGGGAAGAGCTGGAGTTGGAGGAATAATAAGGTATCATCAAGGAAATATGGTGAAGGACTTTGCTGAAACATTGGTAATCAGGACTAATAACAAAGCAGAAGCTAGAGCCCTTTGGAGAGGGTTGCAAGTAGCCCAAGAAACTCAAGGTAACTTGATTATTGAAGGTGATTCTATGAACATCATCAACCTGTTAACCAATGGCAAAAAACCTCCATGGAGAATCGAGGGAGTCATCCATGAAGTGAGAATCCTTTTTGCAGCAAGATAAAATAGGAGGGCTTGTCACGTGTACCGTGAGGCCAATAGGTCACCTAACAAATTAGCCAACATATGTGTTTATGTTGGTAGTTTTGTGACATGGACACAAGGTGTGCCACGTGAAGTGGAAAACATTATTAGTCATGAAAAGAAACCTAACCATTCAAGAGAAATATGAATGGGTGTTCTTTCCCCATGGAGCTGGTAATAACTATGGGGTTTCCCTCTAAATCATACCAAATTGGAAATAAAGGTAACAGGGTGTAAGCCTTGGAGGATTTCGACAGAGAATAGGAAATGGGCAAGCAACATGCTTCACAAGTGCAAAGTTCTAAACTTCAATTTCCTATCAATGTAAGTAATGTTTACAGTTATGTTTAGGTATGGGTGTGCCTTGTTAGTAAGGTGTTGTAGGGGATTCAACACAAGTTTTGATAAGAAAGTTTTAAGGATGACTAAGATCTACAATCTCAGTAGAAGGCTGGATATTGTAATAGGTTTTGGGTTAACCTGCAAAACCCGGTAATTAATGAAGACTTTTATTTACCACAAAAAATATATCCAAAGTTAATCATATAGTTTTTTTACTACTAGCTTGCTTATTGAGATGAGATTGAAAGTTAATCCAAGAACATACAATACATTTTGTAGTAGAAGATTTGGAAATGTTTTTTTGGGAGTTACACATACATATCCATGAATAGTATATGTTTGTATGTCTACAATTATTATTTTGTAATCTTCAGAGACTTCAATATAGTCAAACCAATGTATATTTCCTCTCATATGATGACTAGATCCTGAGTCAATATACCACATGTGCTCATGTTTTGTGAGTTGGTTCCTGTTGGAGAAAAATTTACATTCATTATATGGAATTCCTTTACCCATTTGAAGAGGTTGAATTTGAAAATATAATATGCAAACCCTGATTGAAGTATATAACCTTGATTTTATGAAACCTTTATATTTGTAGGCTTTCTTATGTCTTCCTAGTAATGAGTGTATGAGCACCTAATTTTAGGATTTGAAGAAAGCTTATATCTTAGCAGCTTCACAACCTTTGATCAAGTTTTGTAGAATGCCTTATGACTCCCTAATGTTTTGGAGTATGATATAGTGTTTTAAAAAAAATAAAGTTCAATTTTATGACTGATTTTGTATAGTCAAAAGTCAATTTTTCTAACACCTTACTTATCCTAATTGAACTAAGCACTTTTTCAATTTTGAAGAGGTTTTAATGTTGGAATCATTTTGTCCCTTTTGAGAAATTTAGAGACAAGAAAATATAAATTTCCAAATTTAACAATAAGTATTTAATAACCTCTTTTTATAACCCTTAGGTTTTAATTTCTAATTTCCAAAGACCTAGTTTAATGTTGTAACCCTTATCACTCCAAAATTTGGAAATTATAAAATCAATAATATTTGAAAAATATCAAAGAAATTAATCCAATTTGAATTCCTTATTTCTCCTAGGTTGATATGCAAACACTATTTTAATTTTGTAAGTTATCCCTTATAGCTTTGATTTCATTAAACTAGATTTTCTACCTTAGTTTATAAACCTTACATCTCCAAAGTTGAAAGCAATAATAAAATGGGATTTCACCCTTATATTTTTTATGGTAGTCTCCCCAATATTTGGTACTCCATTTGGTTGAATATAATAGTGATTATAAGGTTCCCTTAGGTGCTAGATTCAATGGAGATGCTCGTATTTAATGATAGAACGTATATGCTACTAAATATGGAAGATTTGACCTTCAAAGACCTAGAGACTTAAATGCTTCTTATACCTTCCTTCCATGTTGTTCTTGATTGGATTTGACTATGTTTTGATCTCTCTTTTCCTGCTATGATATTTGGATTTCGAGAAATTTTATTGGAGGAACAAACTCAAGCTCTATGACATGTGTCACATCCATTACGTATGGGTGCTCCTTTGTAAATATTTCTTGTTCAATGCTACCGGTCACTTTGTAATACCTGCTCATGTGTGTGGGACTTGAGGAGAATAAAAATTATCAACATATATGCTAGTGCATTTAGATATGAAGCTTCTAGTAATATATGCTTGAGATTTTGAGAGACAACGTTCTTGTAATGCTTGTTATTTAGAAGTTTGAACCCAAGTGACATTCACACTCTCTGCACGTAGAACTTCACTGTAATACCTTCCAATGAGATTATATAACTCCTTAGGTCTTTTATTCTACCATTCATTTGCTTTGCTACATTTATTGAGTAGTGAGCAACCTTATTTTCTGCAAGTGGGTTTATGAGGTGCTATGGAGCTTGAATAGCAATTTTGATGCTTCATTTGGTGGATGATCTTCACCAAATTATGAATGTAGCTCATTTTTGTTTATATCCTATGCCTTAAACGTATTAATACCTATGTGAATTTGTAGATTAGATGTTGTTCATCTCTTTTTGGTAGAAATAGATGCATTTTATATGTTTCCGTCTTGCATTGTTGACCATCTTATGTTGGTAGGAGTAGACTCTTTCTTTTGCAGTGTATATGTTGTTTGTCCCACATTGTTTTCCATATCACATTGTTGTCCACCTCACATTCTTATCTATTGGTAGATGTGTACTCTTTTCTCTAAGTAGATGTAGCTTTGATGATGGCCTCTTGTGGGCTTTGTTTTGTAGGTTCAACCATCCAAGATGAGCCCTTTGAATAGCTCCTATTTCTTGGTAAGAAGAGTGCTTACATTCAGAATTTCTTGTATGCTTGTAATATTGATATTATGCATTTTGGGGACACATACAAATCTGCTATTGGACTGTAAAAAACTAGATTAAAATGGTGAAATGAAATGTACTATATATTATACATTAACCTCCTTCTTTTGCACTCTTATTTCAAATATGAAAGTCTCGTTTCATGGTAGATTTTTATTCCTGCAAATACAAGGGTTTTGAGGTTGTATTTATGAGTAGGAAGATTCCCATTTTTTATTGGACACTTTTATATTAAATCCAAGCTTAGATAACAGTAGATAGAATATTTTTAGTTTATGCAATTTTTTGCATTTTATTTTATTTCATCCAATATTGTAATTGTATCGCTCCAAATTTTTCGCATCCTTACCTTCAGGCTATAGGATCCGTGCCCGAAAGGAGGAAGGGAAAAGGATGGCGTGGTACCTTGGACTAAGAGGACTTTGCGAAGGTCCCGCCTCTCAAGGGAGGTGTATTTTGATGATTTTTCGACGGATGGTGGGTTCACCAGGAAACATTTAAGGACAACTTCCACGCCTAGGTTTTGGAATGTGTTTAAATGTGTTCGTTTTTAACCTTAAGCATTCATATCCTAGGTTTGGCCGAATGAATCTAGATTAATCTACATGAAAATGCAAATTCCATGAATACAGAAAACAAATTTAAAGACAGAAAATAGAGAGATTACAGAATGCAAATGAGGAATACCTGATCCGGATGTCTGAAGAAGATTCTGATGTTGAAGCAGTCTGGATCGTCTAAAATTCGATAGAATCGTCTGCAATCAGACAAGATCATCTGAGATCTGATGAATTCGTCAGACGAATTCGTCAGAGACCTGCAAAATCGAAAACAGATGCAAAATACAAAAAATACTACAATGCTAACAAGAGGGAAATGATATAAAATGGCAGCAATGTTATCAAACTGAAACTTAAACACAGAGACAGAAATGAATCATGCTAATTAGATGATAATTAGGATTTAATTATGCACTTAATCTAAATGGGTGAACTCCAAATGCAAAATAACGTAAACACTGAATAAATTATCTAATTTGCAAAATAAAACAACAGAAACAAGGTTGAGAAGTGCAAACTTCAGGCACTGATTGCCTCAATATGGATTGCAGTCGAGATCATCTCGCATCAGTACGAAATCATCTCGAATTCGCCAGGTTCGCCTCCGATCTGAACAGGTTCGTCGACGACGATGTGTGCTGGCTCTGGCTGAAAAATAGTGATGTACCTGCAACAAAATTGATATGGAACTAGTGCAAATGAAGAATAGGGATGATTTAACGTAAATGGAGTTAACTTGCAGAGAATTTCAACCAGGGGGGTGCTAAAGGGATAGCTTAGGATTAAATAGGCTTAGGGGAGTAGTTAGGAGGTTGGAGATCATCCCAATTTGGGAGATCTCCAACGGGGGAGGGTCCCAACGGTGCAGACACGCTTCTACCCAGATTGGAGACCCGTTGGAACAAAAGCTAACTTTGCAAAATCAATTTTGCGACAAGATCGTCTGGACGTCCTAGTCCAGATGAAATCATCAAATCGAGGGCGATATCGTCTGATCGGCGATGATATCGTCAAACGGTCAAAACAACCTCTAAAAATGGCACGAAAAAGGGGGAAACGGATTTCCCGACGGTTAACGGGCGGTTTGGGAGGTTAAATTTGAATTTTAAATTATTTACTAAGGTGAATGTAATTATTGTAATTTTATCTGCGCCAATTTTAGGGTGCTACATTTTGCCCCCTCTTTAGCGAATTTTTCGAAGAAAATGCGTTAAAGATGAGTTCTTCTCGATCTACGAGAAAGCAAAAAATTATTCCCATTTTTAGGCGACGATTCTTGGTCGAATCGTACGACAACTTACTATGGTGCCCCCTCCGTGTTTTTACCCAAATCGAACGTTTGAGGTAAAAACGCGAAAAAGCAAAAAATTATTTTTGAATAAAATTAAGAAAAATAGGGTAAAACCCTAATTCATTTTTATTGTTCATTTTCTGGTTTTTGGAGCTCTGAAGCAAAAATGGTGGAGACGACGCACAGATCGACAGAGGTCCGGCGCGGTCTACGGGTAAGAGTCTAGACTTATCTAGGATGCTTTAATTTAACTTTACATGCTTTGTAGGTAATTTTTAGATGATTTTTGAGCATCGCGGCCATTTTTGGGCCGTCGACGTCGTCGGGATGAAATCGTCCCGATTTCGACGAAATCGTCTCAATTTCGGCAATTTCGCCCGAGGGCGAAATCGTCGAAAGGGGGACGATTTCGTCAAATTAGGGACGATTTCGAACTGCGAAATCGAAGACGATTATGCTCAAATTTGGGACGATATCGTCCAATAGTGGGCGATATCATCAATTGCATAAAATTGAATTTTTAACTTGCATTATTATTTACTTGAATTGTTATTAATGATTGTTTGTTGTTTTGTTGTTTATGTTTGCAGAGAGGATTACTAAAGAGCAAGGGAATGGAAGTACGGAGGGTTGAGAGATGACTTGGCCGCTCTCACACAGGCGAGCGGGATCAGCTGGCACAGGCCGACTTACTACATGTGGCAGAAATGCCACAGGTGTCTACAGATATGGGGCTACTGACGGCCCTAGCAGAGAGGTGGTATCCGGGGTCTTCATGTTTTTGGCTACCTACAGGGGAGATGACTCCCACTTTGGAGGATGTATGGAGGATTCTGAGAATCCCCATACAAGGACGGCTCATTACTCCTACGGCCAATCAGGGCCGCGCTATGGGACGACTATGCGGTGACCCGAGCTTCGCCCTGGAGAAGGGCGAAGTTAATATCGAGGCACTATGCCAGATGCCTGGGGCATCTACACTCACATGGGTTCTAGCTGGAGTAGTTGGTGGACTTCTGTTGTGCCACCAGAGCGGGTGCAGGGTGCCATGGATGCTCGTGGATGTGGTCTGCGACATGAGAGACCACGGCTACAGGTTTGCTTGGGGCAGTTTTGTTTTATGCCGATTGTATAGGATCCTGTATGGGGTCATGTACAAGGGCGATCGATGTCTGGTTATGACATCGCTACTACAGGTTTGGTGCTGGGAGCACATTGCGGTGCGAAGGCCGATAGGGCTTGAGTCTTCTACTGGTGGCTCCGGAGAGGGGCACAACGATGGATAGATCTTTCGATGTCCCGGAGGCTACTAGATGACTTAGTCCCAGACCAGATCACCTGGAGGCCATGGAGGGAGCATCCAGGGTGGGCAGAGGACGGACAGGAGTTGGCTCATGTTAGGCGAGTTTGCTAGCTGAGGATGGAGAGGGGAGAGGTGGAGCTCCACAGGTACGACCGAGTTTTGAGATAGTTCGGTCTATAGCAGGGGATCCCATCTCTGAGGGATTATGAGTTTTCTCGGACTGTCCGGGATAACACTACGGTTAGCGGGGCTCCCGACATGCAGCGGTTCTGGAGCCAGGACACGGATGATGCCCCCATCCAGCCAGTGGATGGGGACGACGCAGGAGTAGCCGATGGCTACGATGCCTGGTACGCAGGCATCCGCCCTCCTCGGATGATGAGGGCACAAGGTCCGATCCATGTGGTTGTGCATCGGATAGGGAGGCGACGCCAGGCGGCGATGGAGGTAGCCCAGGGTCACGGCGGGAGAGAGGTGAGGAGGCCACAGGCACAAGAGCGGCCACAACAGAGAGAGAGGGAGAGGAGGGAGGCGAGACCCCCATCTCCATAGAGGCCACCATCGCTCGATAAGGGCAAGGGTGTCGACACAGGAGAGAGTAGCGAGATGGCTACTCTCCGGGCAGAGAGAGATCATCTCCAGGCTCAGGTGCAGACGCTACAGGATGAGGCTGCACGCCACCGGGCTGAGGTGTCACAGCTACGGGATGAGATTGCACGCCTCAGGGCATGGGGCGGAGGGGTGAGCTCTGGGGAGTTGACACGGGCTATTGCCCAGCTGACATTTTATCAGACACTATACTTCCAGCTAGTGCCAGAGGTGGATAGACTACCCCTGCCAGCTAACATCGCAGATCCGATCAAGATCGGGTCATCGAGGACCACGTCCCGGTCGAGGACGAGGACTACACAGACTGTGATGGGGCCACCTCGTCCACCTCAGGGTGGGGGAGGAGATGAGGCAGAGAGCTCGAGGGGCTCTCGAGGCTAGAGGGCTGCACTGACATTGTAAGACTGACATTGTTGTATTATTATTTTTATAGAGGATTGAGTATGCCGAGGTACAGATTGTGGCATACCAATCCAGTTTTTATGATGTATATATGTTGTTGATATATATATGATATATAGTTTTGATCATATGACTTGTATTATGTGATGCTTATGATGCTTTTATGTTTGATTGATTGATTTAATAATTGGATGTAATTATGTCGTTGGAAATATTATAATTTTGATGTCATGCTGTGATATTTTGAATGAAATAATCTGATGTGACAAATTGGTTGTTTGTGATGAAATGTGGTAAAAGATAAAGAGAGACTTCTAACAATAATTTCAAAGGACATTGTCGCTATTATAGACCATTTCATGGAGTCGCTGCTCACTCGGTCGTCAAGCTAATCCCAGGATAGAAATATTGTTAAAAGTAAAAGAGTGCTTAAGAGGTTGTCTTAAGACTTTGGTGCAATAGTGCAAATGATGATGATGATGATGGTTTGTTTTCAGATTTTCATGAAAATAGTATGCATGAAATAATGTTCAAATGATTTTTGCTAGGCATAAATTCCTAAGTGTGATAAAATTTTTGGATAATTCGTTAGGAATTATACCATCATTGCAAAATTAAAGGTTGACATAATGACATGAAATAATGAAAATGTGTTTGCTTTTGAAAAGCATAATTTGTGTAACGTAATGAATTAAGTCATATGGTTTTCATGATTTTTAATAAATGGGGAATAAAAATTGTTAGAATGGTTTGCGCTAGGCATAGAATATGTAGGTATAGACTTATACCATCATCGCGAAAATCCAAAAAAAAAAAAATAGTTTTATTGCATGGTTGATTTTTGATGAACAGAAAATATGAAAATGAGGACTTGCGCTAGGCATAAAATTCCAATTTTGGTTTTGAAACTATACCATCGTCGCGAAAGTCAACCAGATATATATGTTTTGATTGTATATTTTGAAAGAAATTTTTGATTTTTCTATTATATAGTTGTCTTTATGGTAAACATCTGTACTTGATTTATTCCAAACAAGTTGCAAAAATAATATTTCAAATTATTTTGAAGACAAAAGTTAGATTTATAAGGAATCCCATGTGCATATGTGAATTCATTTCCGATCTTGATTTATCATAATGATACACAAAATCTCTCAAATACAAATGTGTGTGCAATTGCATTGTTCATGTACCAGTTTTGAGCAAGATAATATGATACAAGTGATTTGAAGAAACCAAATAAGTGTTCATTAACCATGATGTAGATGCATATAACCATACTAGACTACTATGTAGGTCGGATTATCAAGAGCTAGCTAATCCATAAGCGGACATAGGTCTATACAAAAGAAGGTCGCTAATGTGACGGACATATCACCACGCTAGGAGTTACCCAAGGCCAAGAAGGTTGGGCACAAACCACCTGTTATGGGGCTTACCTCACAGTTTTCGAATAATTGAGAATTCCAAGGATTCAAGCTCATCAACCCTTCTTTTCTTTTCAAAGGGTAGGGAAGGGATTTTATTGCTTTCTTGCTTTCTTTTGAACTTTGCTTATTTTTCTTTTTGTATTTCTTTTGCTTGATAATGCTTGGAACATTGCTGAAATAACATTTTTCTTTTCTCTTTTTTCTTTCTTGAACTTTTTTTTTTTTTTTTTTTGTGCTAGGGATACTTGCTCGGATTAGCTGTAGAGCAAGGGATTTTTATTCTGGGTAGGGGTGAGCTTGTCCTTTTGCCAATTCTCAAATATTCTAGACCATGTGCATGATAGGATAGCAGGGGAAACTTTTCGCTCAAGAAATCAGTTCTACTATGTAGCAAAACATGGAAATTACAAATATAATCATTTTATTGTGAAAAGATGTGCTTGGTTTAAGTAAATAACAAGATCAATTCTCTATGCTCAAACTTTATTTAATTGAATTTTGTGAACTTTGATATAAGAGAGATTAGTAATCATGCCAGATAAAATCAAGATATTTATTGTTGTGAGTGTGCAAGTGAGGGATTCCAAATAAATGCTAATTTATCCAAAAATAATTTGAAACATATAACTGCAATAATTGTAAGAAAATATATATAAATGATTTTTTTTTGAGAAATTTTTGAGAATATTGACTCTCTCTTTCTTCTTTATTTTATTTTGGTTTCGAAAGAGTCAAGCATATAGTTGTTATTATATTTTTATCATTATTTTGATTTTTGGTTTTATTTTTGATTTTGAGCAAAAAAAATTTAACAAGTGCTTTAAATAAATGCAATAGATAGTTTTTGAAGATTTTGGATGATTATGAATATTTTTGATGTTTTTGGATTTTTATAAATTTGAAAGAAATATAAGATAATTTTTTTTTTGAAAACAATTATATATAAGGATGAAATGACCAAATTTATGCATAGTAACGTTTAAGATGCAAAATATTCATGGGTTCTTTAAGTTCTTTACCATCTAAGGTAGATAATTTGTATGCTCCTGATGCAAATTTAGCAGTAATAATATATGGTCCAAGCCAGTTGGGCTCAAATTTACCTTTAAGGTCCTTAGTTGCATTTGTATTTTTTTTTGAATATTTTGAGGATTTTGATTTTTTTTTGTATTTTGATTTTAATTTATGAATTGAAATTGGTGGTATATACAAGATGATCTATATACACTATACAAGGTTATTTGAGTATAGCATGTTTAAGGTTGCTTCAAAATCAAAGGAGGTTTTGAAGGATAATCTGGTTGAGGTGAAGGTAAGAACAAAAGATGATGAATAAAAGGTAGTGATAACAAAAGCTTTGTTATAATGTAGAATAATGTAGCAAAATATTTGACTGTTATATGTGGAAAATTAATCATGTTACAAAATAATATGTCAGAAAGACAAGACAGTTCTTCATTCTTATTATTATATTCCAAGTTTTGATAAGATGGAGAAAGTATATGTGAAAGATATGCATGGATGTTATTTTGTAAACAAGGATGATCATATATGAATGAAGAAAAGTGATGGATAGAAGATAATTGTGACAATAGAGAATGTATAAAACTTGATGTTTCAATCGTTAAATATTCTTCAAATGGTTTTGGGTCACCCTGTATGGTAACAATTTTATTTGCAAGTTCAAACTTCAAACATTGGTGAAGAGTGGAAGGGAAAACCCTCATCGTATGAATCCAAGGACTCTAGAGAAATAGGTTGTAAGGTGAAGGACAATATCCTACATAGAATAAAATATCCAGGATCTTGGATCCAATATTAAAGGGAAGAATTATAGTACCTTGAGCTTCTTGAATTTCATTGCTAAAAGATTTTATAATAACATTTGATTCATTAAGATCTTCTTCCTTTGTTTTGAGCTTTTGGAATAATTGATAAGTGCATAAATTAAGAGAGGAGTCATTATCTACCATGATAGCTTTAACGGGTGTTTCTTTACTAGCTCCGATAATGTAAATATAGGGGTCTTCTTGTGGAGTAGAGGAAGGAATATCCTCATCATAGAATGAAATATGGTTAACCTCAAGAGGGTTTACACCATTAATTATGTTCTTAGAGAAAATATGATGAGGAACAAATTGTTGGCTAGGTATTTTGAACAAAATTTCCTTGTGATAAATTTGGAATACTTCTAAAAGGGATATCTTTGCTTGAGGATTAATCACTTGTTGTTGATTATCAAAGTGGATTTCAGATTGAGATCTTGATTCTAAAGATAAGCTTTCTATGCTTACATTACATTTTGTATCATTCTCTAGAGCCAAAGATAGTTTTGAAAGTTGGTCAAATGAGGAATCCATATCTTGAATATCGGATTGAGTTGATTGAACTTGAGGTTGCTCATTTGTATTTTTTGTTACAATATTAATAATATCATCATGATGGCACACATTAACATGCAATATTTGATTGGTTTCTTGTTGTTGATAATTGAATAGGGGTTCTTGGGATATCCCCATGTCTTGATTGATTATTGGCATTTGTTGTGTAGGGGTTTGATTGTTTACTGAAGATTTATAGTCAATTGTAGATTGTAATTCCTTTATATTAAAAAGACCCTTATCAATCAAATCTTGAATTGCACATCTTAAATCTTTACAATTTTGTGTCATATGTCCATCTACTCTATGATATTCACAATGTAGCTCAGGTTTAAACCAATCTGCTATGGTATCAAGTTGTCTTACGGAAGGGAGTTCAATCTTATTTGTGTCAAGTAAATACTTGAGAATTATATCCATTGGTTGATTGAGCTTAGTAAATTTACGTGATGAAGGTTTTTGAGAGGTTTTTGATAAATGCTTTAGGAATTTCATCATAAAAGGGCCTAATGGTTTCTCACCTCTACTTTCTTTATTATGGGTAGAATGATTATAGGAAGATTGTGAAGTATGATGTGAGTGCACGGTAGAATTGGAAGAATAAGTATTTTCTTGTGGAAATGGATGTGTTGTATTGAAAGAAGCATGTTGAAAAGGTGGTGGAGGATTATATGTGGGTTGATAGACATAATATGGATATATGGGAGAATAGATAATATCATTATGAAGAGGATTGGAAAAGGGATTGTTTTGTTGAGTTATGGATGAAAAATGAGAGAAGTGTGATGGAGGTGGTGTTGAATAGGGATGAGGTTGGTCATAATCAACAAATGTATTTAGCTGAATTCTTCCAACATTACTGATGGACTCATATTGATTTGAGTAAAAACTCATGGTTTCTTTAGTACTTCTAAAAGTAATATTTAGCATCTACTATTTAGAATTGAATCTAAAACATACAAACTTGAAATGATGATTTTGTTTTTGTTTTTCTTGTATACATATATATATATTTATTTATTTTTTTGTTTTTTTTTTCAAAAGGTTATGATGCATTCACGTCGGGTTCACCAAAATGTATCGCTCCAAATTTTTCGCATCCTTACCTTCAGGCTATAGGATCCGTGCCCGGAAGGAGGAAGGGAAAAGGATGGCGCGGTACCTCAGACTGAGAGGACTTTGCGAAGGTCCCGCCTCTCAAGGGAGGTGTATTTTGATGATTTTTCGATGGATGGTGGGTTCACCAGGAAACATTTAATGACAGCTTCCATGCCTAGGTTTTGGAATGTGTTTAAATGTGTTCGTTTTTAACCTTAAGCATTCATATCCTAGGTTTGGCTGAATGAATCTAGATTAATCTACATGAAAATGCAAATTCCATGAATACATAAAACAAATTTAAAGACAAAAAATAGAGAGATTACAGAATGCAAATGAGGAATACCTGATCCGGATGTCTGAAGAAGATTCTGATGTTGAAGCAGTCTGGATCGTCTAAAATTTGATAGAATCATCTGCAATCAGACAAGATCGTCTGAGATCTGACGAATTCGTCAGAGACCTGCAAAACCGAAAACAGATGCAAAATACAAAAAATACTACAGTGCTAACAGAGGGAAATGATATAAAATGGCAACAATGTTATCAAACTGAAACTTAAACACAGAGACAGAAATGAATCGTGCTAATTAGATGATAATTAGGATTTAATTATGCACTTAATCTAAATGGGTGAACTCCAAATGCAAAATAACGTAAACACTGAATAAATTATCTAATTTGCAGAATAAAACAACAGAAACAAGGTTGAGAAGTGCAAACTTCAGGCACTGATTGCCTCAATATGGATTGCAGTCGAGATCATCTCGCATCGCATACGAAATCATCTCGAATTCGCCAGGTTCGCCTCCGATCTGAACAGGTTCGTCGACGACGATGTGTGCTGGCTCTGGCTGAAAAACAATGATGTACCTGCAACAAAATTGATATGGAACTAGTGCAAATGAAGAATAGGGATGATTTAACGTAAATGGAGTTAACTTGCAGAGAATTTCAACCAAGGGGGTGCTAAAGGGATAGCTTAGGATTAAATAGGCTTAGGGGAGTAGTTAGGAGGTTGGAGATCATCCCAATTTGGGAGATCTCCAATAGGGGAGGGTCCCAACTGCGCAGACACGCTTCTGCCCAGATTGGAGACCCGTTGGAACAGAAGCTAACTTTGCAAAATTAGTTTTGCGACAAGATCGTCTGGACGTCCTAGTCCAGACGAAATCGTCAAATCTAGGGCGATATCGTCTGATCGGCGACGATATCGTCAAACGGTCAAAACAACCTCTAAAAATGGCACGAAAAAGGGGGAAACGGATTTCTCGACGGTTAACGGGCGGTTTGGGAGGTTAAATTTGAATTTTAAATTATTTACTAAGGTGAATGTAATTATTGTAATTTTACTGTGCCAATTTTAGGGTGCTACAGTAATGCTTTGGATCTGAGACTCACCAAGTCTCAATATTGAAGCTTCTATTTATGTTTTTGGTTATTTGTGTTCTTATCAATTTTTTGGAGGATTCTAACCTTTTTGGGTGGCTTATTTTGGCCATTACGAGTTGCATATTTTTGTGCATCAATAGTGTCTTTAGACACTTGATACAAATAAGATTGTGTGCTCTTCAAGAACACAAAAGACTAATTTCTTTTGATATTGGTATAACAGTGCAAAATAAATCTAATAAAACTTTTTATTAATGCACTAAGAATTTCACCTTATCACTCCAATTAAATCTCAAGATAATGCACTTTAATCAACTACAACTAATCAAGAATAACCTAAAATAAATCTTTAAAAATTATTATGCAAATTCACTTTAAATAATATTGTAGGACTTAGTATTCTCTTTTATTTCTAAATTAGATGATAGGTAGTTGATAGATATAATTCTAAAATCTAATTGACTCCTAATTAATATGCAAATGAACCTTAAAAAGAACCTTTTCTTATTTATACTTTTGAAAATTGTAATGTACTTTTCTTCACACAACTTTAATCCACATAAGGTGCTCTAATGAATATGATAAGAAGTCTAATTAATGAGTTAGTTAGCACCAATAGTTGCATACCTTTTTGTAATATTTTGTAGCTCCTTTTTTCACTTCTATAGAGGATGTGGATCTTGGTATCTAAGATCACCAATTTTTTGCTTCAAGTAGGGTTTTGTAGCTCTTTGTAGACTATTTTTGAACAATCCTTCTTTACCAAATGATGGTATCAAAATTTCTTTTATGAGCTAGGATTTTATGGCTTGTTCTCCTCTTGTAATATTCTCCTTCTGGTATGGATTTGGATAAGTTTATATCTCTAAAGTGGTGCCTTATTGCTTTGAGAGGTAAGCTTCAAATCTCTTATATTTTTTTAGCTTCTTCTATCTTAAAGTCTTCTTGTCAAATTCTAACTTAAAGAAGGATCTTCCTCTCAAGATTATGAATTTTTTAAGGTCTTTCACTAGATTCTTCTTCTACAATTTGGAACTCCTTGCCTAATTCTACTTCTCTTGGGCTTGTTTTTGGATGGCAACAATTGTCCCAAGTCCTTGGTAGTGGATTTTTGTAGTGATATCTCCTTTAATGATTTATTTAGTAAGGATTTCCTAGCCTTTTTTGGGATGCTTAGTGAGACCTTCCCAAGGTATTTGATATTGCAGCTTCTGCTAGTCTTCACTTGAGATCTCTTCAACCTTCTACTCTTGGAAGTGTTGGTAATGTGATCTGCTCATGGATATTTTATTCTATTGCTTCTATATTTTAGTAGGACTCTCTTAGTCCTTCTTCCAAATCTAGAATTACTTCAATGAGATATTCTCCTAATCTCATTTTCTTTAGATGCTGAATTAATTTTGGATAATATAGCCTTCCTAACTTTCTTGTAGGATGTTTTTCAACTCACTGAACCTTTTTTTTATACAAAAAATATTTTAATACCAAAATATTAATCTACTTCTGAATTAGATATTTCTTTTAAATTTTTATTTAGGATCAAGGCTTATGTGACCTATTTTAGTATCAAGGCTTTTATGGTCATTTTAGTATCAAGGATCCTATGGCCTTTTCAGTATTAAGGCTTATGTGGTATTTTCAATATCAAGAATTTTGTGGATTCTACTTCAAAGCTTCTATGACATTTTATTCAAGGCTACTATGGCCTTTTTGCATCAAGGCTTCTATGTCCTATTATTCAATATACAATGGAGATCTTCAATATCCTAGCTTCACCACACATTTTCTTCATAAGTCTTCTTCCCTAGTGTTCTTCTCCTAAACAAGGAACTAATATTTGCACTATGAGGATACACCTATCTTTGGGAAATGAAGTTGGAGTATCCTAGCTTTCTATTGTAGGAAGAGTACCAATCCTATGAGAATTAATTATCTACAACAAAAGAAAATTTTAGAAATAGTTAGCAAATTACATATATACTAGATTGTCACTAGATGATCTATTAATCTAGTGGATTGAATGTTGAGTCTTGGTCCTCAAAATTTTTTCCATAACTCTCTAGAAATACTAGTCAAATCCACTATCAATATTTTTTGGAACTAAGATATCTTCCAGTTCTCACTCGTGACTCTCCTTGATTCTATCACCTAGATTATTCTGATATATTTTGACAGTGACTAGTCCAATGGTGTGTTAGGTTGACAAAACACTTAGGCTCAATAATGATGGTAATTTTATTGTAGACCTATACAGACTAGATCTACTATAGATATGATACCACTGTTAGCTTTTTATACAATATCCAAAGGGATATAACAATCATGAGATGCAAAATAATATGAAAGAAAGTAAATATGCTAGATGATTGAGATATGCAATAAATATAAATGATATATAAATAAATACAATTTAGCTATGGATAAAATGAACACTCCATCAATAAAGCTACTGGACTACATTGCACCCATCACCAATGTATGGTGATCCATAGAGAAATGTACTACCTACTAAAATCCCTAAGCTACTATTTCATTGACTCTCCTCATGTTGTTCTCTATCTAACAATGAGGTCTTCCTTAAATAGGTAAAATAGGATACTTGACCAAAACTCTATCTAGTTTTATAAATGAAACCTTGCACATTGATACTTATGCATTTATTAAATTGCATGAAGTAACTAGATAACTTTCCCTTAAAGTAATATAATGTCCTAAGTATGTACATTGGAAGATACATTTACATAACATAAATTATAGAATATAATCTATTTCTAACAGTAAATAGGTTGACTATAAAAACATACCATTTTTATGTTTCCTCTACCATCCATGCAAGCACTTGAAAATATTATACCCAATGAAGAAACAACCATTGAAAGAGGATTTCAAGAACCAATAAAGGAGAAGTCATAGCATGAATCATTTGAATTGAATTTAAATCTATAAAAAGAAATGCAAGAGACAACACTAGAACTAT
Source organism: Wollemia nobilis (assembly GCA_028583015.1). Classification (NCBI taxonomy): domain Eukaryota; kingdom Viridiplantae; phylum Streptophyta; class Pinopsida; order Araucariales; family Araucariaceae; genus Wollemia; species Wollemia nobilis. Next base: position 868,098 of record JAQPPZ010004836.1, on the reverse strand, counting down.
AACAATTAGAATGATAGGTTTTGGAAATAATATAAGAGAATAAAATAGTTCTAGAGATATAAGAGCCAAAATATGGTATAGAAGAAGGAAAAAGTAATGTAAAGGATGAAAATTTTGAAAAAGATGAAATCATATAGAAGGAAGACCAAGAAACATCCTTGAAAAAATCTAAGAAGCTATATTTGAATAGGGAGATGTGGAATGCAAGGGAGTGGAGGATTATCCAGGGAAAGGATAACTCATTGACAAGTTGACATAGGATGCTCTAGATAAATATTGGGAGAACCCTCTAGAAATAATTTTTAAACTAGGAAAGGAAAAAATAAGTGGTGGATGGAAAACAAATTCATATTATTAATACCTTTATAGGGGATCCAAACCCCAGATCAAAGTTAAAAGATAAAATTATTATCCTAGAACATGAGGGGTGTAAAGGTCCTAGCCCAACATAGACCACTAAAATTGTATATTGGAAATATATGTACCAATATAGTCTTATTATAGGAGATAAAATTAGACAAAAATAAGTTAGAAAAATAGCTAGGAATATCTAGAGTAGAAACATCTTGGGAATTCTAGTATATTGGGCTTTGGGAGGATCAATAACTATTTCAAACCTAGATATCTTTTTTTGAGAGGTTGTTTAATCAAAAATAGCATCACCTAAAAAAATACCTCAATAATAGGCTTATAGATAAAGTAGACTTCATCACAAGTATTTATGCACCCATTTTCATCAAGCATTAAAAAATTGTTTAGAATTTACTTAAATAAAATAATTAAAACTTAGAAAATTAGAAATGTATGGTAATCATGATTTCAAGTCCTTGCTAACCCCAAATGAGAAGAAAGCAAAGGTTTCTAGTTATACAATCCATGAGATATCTAGCAAATTTCTTGATAAAGATAAGCCTAATAGTGTTAGGATTCATTATAACATATACCAGGTGAGAAATCAAGTTGCATAACAACCCCTCACAAGGTGCATGCATGTAGTATAGGATAAGGTAGTTGTAAGTTTATTTGGTTTTATTTAGAGGTTTCCTATGCCTAAATTAGACATCATATGTACTCAAATACCCTTAACTACCATAATACAATGATTCAAAGTATTAATATCTAACATGTGGTATCAAAGCATGTAGAAGGAAGAAATAATTCTCCTTTTGATCCTTTAGATTTGACACAAAGAAATACAATATGGAATCTATTTGAAAATAAATTCAAGATTGAGATAAAAAAATTCAAAGGCAAAAGTACCCTATATGACAATATCACCTGTAGACACCTAAAAATGTCACATTATCCCTTGCTCAAGTTAATGTCTAATTATTTTACAATTGCTCCTAAATATGCAATTATTTGGAATTGTTCCCTTAAAACATTAATTTACACATATTATCACCTTTGCCCCACTAAGCCCCATCCTACACCTATCCCATGGTCACCATGTGAATATACCAATACGCTAGCCTATGTGCACATAACCCTAGCCTATGTGCACACCACTCTAGTCTATCCTACCATCCTACCCTATCATCCTAGTCTATTTTACTACCCTGGCCTACCCATACCATCATACCCCCTACTATTCATATTACCATACACCCCCCATACTCATTTAATGGATATGGGTGGGGTGATGACTACCTCCAACCATATACATTAATGAGGCATGATGCATTCATACCCCTTTGACCATGAAAGGGGAAATCCCAAAATTTTCTCCCCTCACTCAACCTACTTGTATGCCATGTCACCTCCACCTCACCACCCCCTCACTCATGACAATAATATATATATAGCCCCTCATTTACTTCATTGAGGGAGAGTGAAATTGTGCTTAGGGAAACTCTACCAAAATTGCTCCAAAATCCACTTTTGTGTATTTGTGATAAGACATCTTGCTTAAAGTACCAACACCATGGATAACATTGTGTGCTTCTTTTTTTGTATATTTGTTTTGTGAACATGTTGTAGGTTTGAAATCCAATAGTTACCAAAATTGAATATCAACTACCTAAAAACATGCTAAAGGCCTTCACCAAGGAAAATTTCACCAAAACTAACACAAAAAACTGTCTAAACAAGGATGATTTATAGCCAAAACTATCCCAAGAGCGACGATTCTTGTCGAAACCAAATCTATGTTGGGTATAACATAGAAAATAATTCATCAAGGTGGGTAGTAAGGTATATTGTTTTTTGATATTATTTTGAACTCTTTCTACTATAGTAAATTAAGTTATATTTTTTAACCCCTTGATAAGTTTAGATCCAACTTGGGTGGATCCAATGGGTGCTACAAACTATTGATTGGTTTTGTAGGCTCAAATATTATACTTAACCAATGGTAGTACATAATCCCACCCCTATTGAGGTGGTCAAGAAAGTAAGGAGTTACAAATATTGCATTGCAAAGAATTACCCATTGGAAAAATAATTTTATATCCCCAGAGGTCTTTGTAAGAATCAGTTGTAATATCCATAAATTCTAATGAAATGGTATATTTTTTTTATCCACATTTTGGCAATAAATATTCCAAGTATGAACAAGGGGGAGGGGATGGAGTTTTTTGCTTCACATAACAAGGGGTTCCCATACCCTTATCATTCAAACTCACCTTCACCTGCATCAACAACAATATTAAATACAGATCCCTTATCCTCAGCCTAAAAATAAAACTATGCACATCAAGCAAATAAAAATCATTGGTGATTCCATTCTAATTTTTAACCAAGTGAATGAAATATATTAATGTAATTGTGAATTCCTAAAGGTAAACAGATAAATTGTAGAAGATTTATTGTCACACTTTGAGTGATATGATATAGAAGCCTCCCCAAGGTACATAAATCATTTTTCTAACAAAATGGCCTCTCTCAAATATCTCATTACCCAAAACCTACATGAAAAAATCACCCATGTACATGTTACTATATCTAAAAATATTCTATTTCCAAAAAAATTTCTCCAGGGGAAGTGGACGTCAATATTGTGAAAGAAGAGGTTTATAATTCTTGTTTTTCAAAAGTCAAGGATTATCTTAAACTTGGTTTTCTTCCCCACGGTTTACCTCATTATGGGAAGTAAAATTTTAAGCAAAAATTCATGAGGTACACCCTCTTGGGTGACATCCTCTATAAAATGTTTATATTGAACCACAAGAAGTCAACTTTTTCATATGGACATCTCATAATGACACTCATGGTGGCCATTTTTTTGGAATTACAATCCTGAAGAACATATTACACATGGGTTATTATTGGCCCACCATGGAAAGTGATTGTTGTACTTATGTCAAGAAATATCTCAAATTCCAACAACATGCCAATATAACCTACTTGCCCTCACAAGCTTTGCAACCTATCCAATTGTTATAGCCCTTTTTACAATGGGATCTTGATCTCATGGACACAATCTCCTCAAATTTTTTTGGAGACATACCTTCATCATAATGGGTACTAAATATTTCACCAAGAATATTTAAGCCACTTCTCTTGTCAAAATGACTGGTCCTAGCATTGTTGAGTTCATCTTGCACCATATCATTTATCATTTTGGAATCTATCTAAAATAATTTTCAATAATGGTTTAGTATTCAAGAATAAGGAGGTTCTACCATTGTGTCAAAAATATCACTTTCAACATATCTTTTCCACTCCTTATTATCCTTAAGGAAATGGCCAAGCCAAAGCCACAAACAAAACCATTGGCATGATATTATGTAAGACCATTGTGAAATACCATTGAGATTGACATATCTAAATACCTTTAGCATTTTGGGTATACCGAATAAGCATTCACACACCTATTGGGGTAATTACATTTACCTTAGTTTATGGAGCTAATGCCATTATTTCCCTTGAAATTGAAATTCAATCTTTGTGAAACTTGCTATAGGAGTTCATCAATGATGAATATATGCACCAAGCTCATTTAGACAAAATTACTCTTCTTGATGAACATTGAATCAATGCTCTTGAGCATCTTCATGTCTACTAAGATCATGTCAAGCATGTGTATGACAAAAATTTCCATGACCAATAATTCTAGGTAGGAGACCTCATGCTCAAATAAAATCAATAGAACCCAAACCAACCACACCATTTACAAGATAAGTTCACTCCTAGTTGGCTAGGTCCTTCATCATCAACCATAAGTTTGGTTATAGGGCCTACAATAATGCAACTATTGAAGGGAGTGAGGGCTCCAAACCCATTAATATCCTCAATATTCATGCTATAGATAGATACCTACATCTGCAGGTTGCTATAGGAAAATTTCAAGAAGGATTTTGAATTCTAGAATATTTGTATTCACACAAAAATTGAAGAAGATCTAGAACATGAAAATCAAGAATTGAAACATTTTTATGAAAAATGATGTAGATATCTACCTATAGTATCTAAATGGAGATGATAATTGAATAAGTGTTTAAAATATCAAACTCTAATGGAGAGATTTATGGATTATCAAGGGTGGGGGACCCAAGTACAACCCCTTGTTCTCTAACAATAAAAAACACTATACTTTTAAGAATTGTCATATTATGCTTGAACATATCATCCTTGATGATATCAATTTTTATGAAACATCTACTACTTAGATGGGATTTTACGTAGATTTACTCTTTCTCATTTCCTAAAATATGCCATGCATACATGCATCTACCACATCATCACATTCACTTAATACTTTCGAAAATAAACCTTTTTGCATGCTACCTAGCTTTGTTTTTTTGGTTGGATAATAAGGGGTTGTACTCAGGTCCCCCACTCTTGAAAAATTACAACTCTCTTATTTAGCGCTTAATATTTTACAAATAGATAAAATATCATCTCAATTGAGATGCTATTGCTAGAAACCTACATTATTTTATATAAACTATCTAAATTCTTGATTTTCATCTCCTGGATCTTTTCAATTTTTTGTATGAATACAAATATTTTAGAATTCAACATTGTTCTTGACATTTTCCTCTAGAAAACCTCACAATACAAAACTTCACCTCTACTATCTATGCATTGCATCTTAGTAGAGTAATATTTTCAAAACATTGCACTATCATAGTCCATTTTACCAAATTTGGATTGCTAGTTTCCTTTCCAAAACACAACTACAACCACAAAAATTATAATAAATAGTTTATATAAAAATGCATTATTGTTAAAAAATAACATAGACATTACCAATGGAAAACATTAAAATTAATATTAATCATTAATTGATTAAGGCAATTAATATTTTCTTGTCAGCTTCAACTAAACTTACTACTTCCTCTAACCATGAAAAGATGAATTTAACTTAATGATCCTCAATCAAAACTAGGGTTATGCACAGTGGTGAATATTCACAAATTGGGTGAATATTAGGATTTCCAAAATTGGAAATTGGTGAATATGAGGACCCTCAACGTCGGCCCATTCGCCTAAAATTTTCTAGATCAATTTGCTCGTAGGGTCAATTAGCCACAATATATATCCAAACATAGGCATATTTGCACTCGCTGGAAAGAGATTTTCAAGCCTAATCTAATAGTGATGTTTTTATGAAGTTATAAGGTGATTTAACGGGTGAATATGTGACCCAAATATGACCTTACATTTTAGGGCTTCAAATGCTCCAAATTTTTGTGTGAAGATGATTGATTTGATTTGCTTAGGATTCACCATGATTTACCTTGATTTTTATTAGGATTCACCATTTTTTTACAAGTACACTTTTATTCTAACACCTTATGCATAACCCTAATTAAAACCCCTCAATTGGCTAGCCTATCTGCACATTTGTTTCCTTCAATGTATGTGTAAACCTTATTTCTTCAAACTCTTTAGCAAGATCTTGAATTTCCACAATTATCTCTTATATGTTCTATGAAGTCTTCATTTTCCTCAAAATTTTATTTATTACTATGAGAGAATCACCTTCCATCCATATTATCTTCCATTTAATTTGTTTACATATTTTTAACCCTTCTAAAGCTGCCCAAGATTAAGCTTCATTATTTGTCTTAAATCCACTATTGAAAGTGTAATGAGACAAAATATCTTCTCTATTATTTCTAATTATTCCTCCTCCTACTGGTCCTAGATTCCTTTATATGCTCCATCAAAATTCAATTTAATCCACTCCACATCTAGTGGTTTGCACTTTATATTCTATGCTTTATTTTTGCTTTTCTTGTACCCAATATCATAATTTCATTTAATGACATGATTGGATCTATTCAGGATCTTTGCTTCCATATTAGAGACTTGGTGAGTTGATAGGGTTGGTTTAGGCTCCTCTACGACTAAAAATATCTTCATTTTAATTACCTCTAAATTGCTTTGTTTTCCTTTCAATATTCTTCTATTTCTTTCTAGCCACATAGTCCAAAGTATTGTATCTTTTGATATATCTCATATTGTCTATAAAGCCTCACTTTTATAAGTGCTTTATCATTGCTTTAACTAATTTTCAATTCTACTATTCATCACCATGTATTTACCAAACATATTAATAATCCATTACCATAGATTCCATATTATTGAGCAATGTGTTATTGCCATTACACAACCTACCCCAAAATTGGGGACCCACCAAATTTTTTGATGTTATTTGGATTTGCATTGCAAGTGTGGTTAATTGAATTTAATGTTTAATGCCACTCCTTAATTGAATTAGTTTTAATTATTTAAATATCAATTTTAAGTTTAAATTTTTTTATTTAATTTAAATTTTTAAAGTTTATTAAATTAAAATTTAAAGTTTATTAAATTAAAATTAAAAATAATTTTGTTATAAAAAGGTGTTCACAACATTTATATATTTTAAATAGGTGTTGGTTTTTGAGGTGAACTGAAAGTTAAACATGATTTACTATGTACACAAGTTTCAAAGTGTCATGATATCATGAAGAGGTGCACATTTGGGTAAACAACTTGTCATAAGGCATGAAGAGTGTTTGCCCTTATAAAATTTTCATTGCCCTTTTTCCAGTGTGTGTGGGATTACAAAATAATAAATTGGTGATTCCAATATCAAAATAAAGTTGAGTAGAATAATTTGCTATAGTGTGTCAAGTTTTGAAAATTGTTCATATGTAGTGGTGGTAACCCGAGTTTGTGAAGAAGACATTTCAGCATGGCGCGGGTTTTATGGATTTGTGGGTTATTTATTCACATTAATAGATGGTGTCAATATGTACATAGTACGTTGTGTTGTTTTCATTACAAAAGACATGATGAGACAATTGAGATATATTATGTAGGCCAATATAGTTATGCCATCTATGAAGATATGGTAACGTAATGCTATTTGGAGAAGAAATGAGGATGTGAGCGCACATATGACATATTTGTGCAAAATAATGAAATTCAAATATTTGAGTGATGAGAACATTTTTATGGCTAGACCGTATGGAATAACCATGCATCATTTTTAGTAAAAATTGAAGACAAAGAACACTAGAGCAAACTATATACATGAACAATAATTTTTTCATGAAGTTGCTTTGATGAACATGTTTTGTATGTTTCTGTGATCAAATTATTTTTAATACTATATTCAAAGGGTTATGGAAGGTCAAACACTTTCTGAACACAAATGGATAGTATGGTTTTTCATATATGGACGAGTTGATGGCAAGAAGTCACAACTTTTTTTTTAAAGTTCCCTATGTAAAGCTTATTCAAAGTGACGATTTTGATAGGAATGGTGACAAATTTTTTTCATGTTCACCATAAATGAAACTACTATGAAAATTATTGTTCGTATGAGAGACATCATTAAGAGTATGGATGTGCTTGAATCTGGTAGCCATGGTAAAAAGGTAGTTTCTAAAAAAATTTCAACAGATTTTTGTCATGGTACATAGAACTCTCAAGTTTTATTCCATGACTATTATGTCAAGGGGTGCATTCTTTTTGTTTGGATGTTTACACTAGTAATAACATGACAAAATACCTATTTGAAACATTGGTGGATTTTATAGCACAATGTATAACATTAATGATAGGAATTGTTTAACTATATTTTAGATTACGTGCAACAACAATAACACGATCGATGAATAAGAGAAATAAATGATAATATCATAAATAGCCAAAATATAATATTTTGAACATCCACATCACGTATGTATAAGATCATATTTATATAAAATGTGCTTAAAGAGAAGCCAACATCGGAGAATATCTATAGTTCAAATATTGACGACGTTATGATAGTGGAAATGGATAAAGATGAATCCAGCACTGGAGAACATTTATGTTGCAATAATTTTAGCACAAATGAGTTACCATGAATGAAGAAATTATAAAAAACTTGAAAGGACCAAGGAGGGGATACTGGTATTACACCAAGTTACATAGGCAGCTTTGAGATATACTAAATTACAAACGCTATTGAATATGAAAGATATTGAATTTATGAATGAAATATTTAATTTCATGAATAAGATAAAATAAATAATCTCAATGTCATAACATATATGTTATCATAATACAAATTTGTTGGAGAAACTAGTTATAGAAACTATCTCGAAACTGACCAAACGAATTGAAGAAACATAAAAACTAGGAATATTTGAAGTTATAAATTGTTTTGAAGACTTAAGAGTAAGGGGTATTTAACCTAGGAGGGGTTATATACTAGGAATAATTTTTAGGGTAAATGTTTATTTCACTTTATTAAAATCTCGACATCTCACATTCTAAAATAAACATTAATTAATTTAATTTTTCAAATAGTAATTAAAGTTCAAACATTAAATATTTAAATAAATTTAATTAAAATTATGATTCTAAGGTTAAATTCAAATAATTGTATTTCATAAAGTTTATTGGCAATATTTGATTTTTAATCTTACATTTGGGGAATTAATTTCATGAACAACAATATTTTCATAGTTTAAGTCAAATATCAAACCGCATGCCACTTGTTAATAGTAACTTGCACCTCTGAGGCATTTCAACAATATTTTCACACTTTCACAAGCATATAAGCATGTTTTAAAACATTAATCAAAATAGAACCTTGGAGAATTAATTATTTTATTTGCAAGAGAGGATTGCTTAACATGATCCTAACTGTGAGTGTATTTTTCATAATAGAGAAAAAATATCACTCAACACAATGTTCCAAGAGATAATCTATACTCTCCTCATTTTTACAAAGAACACATTGAGAGGCACTATAAAAACCCCTTTTCATAAGCTTATTCCAAGATAAAATTCTTCTATGATATTACTAGTCAAACAAATATTTTGACTTTAGGAATGTTTGGGCTATCCCAAATATCTCTCCATATTTTAGTGATACTATTATTTTTTTGGTGTTGTATATTATATCCAATTCTTATTGTGTATTATCCTAAGTTATTCAACTATAAAATAAATTTATCCTTGGATCCCCTTAGAATAATCATAGTTGTTATCTTTCTATTCAATTACCTCATGGCATCAATGCCTTGTGTACTTGTAAAAAAATCTTCTTTCCATTTGCATATTTCTTCATAATCCTTATACAAAATTTTTGAAACCATCTCACCATATTTATATTGAAGTAATCTCATCCAAGGTTTCAAAATTGAATCTAAATTGAGTGGTTTTTTATCACACCAAGTATCCATCCATCACTGATGGTATCATCATCATCCATTGACTCATGCACTCTATATCCAAAAGATTTTTTTTTGGCTTATTCCTCAATATTGAAATGAAAAAAAACTTTGATAGAGTTTCTTGGAGCTTCCTTTTTGTAGTCATATCAAAGTTTAGGTTCCATATAGATTGCATTAATCTCATAAAGGAATGTATCTTGATAAATTGGTTCTTTGTCATCATCAATGGATCAACTACATATTATTTAAAAATCTACAAAGGAGGCAAGGGGATCATTTGTCACCTATCAACTTTATCATTCTTGTAGAGGCCCTTGGCGGATCTCTCAAAGTTGTGTCCTCCCTTTGAGTCATCTCTATTATTATGTTCTCATATTCCCTTCATCCCATCACCGATCAACAGTTTGTTGATGATACCATTTTGGAATCCCTATCATCCATTCCCGAAGCTAAATTCATTAAGACCATCCTTAATTTATATGAAGTTTCCACTAAGCAAATTATCAATTACTTAAACAGGAAATTATACTTCCTCAATACCTCCATTGATAGACAACTAAAGATTACTCGCATATTTGGTTTCACTCTCTATAGTTTACCTTCTACTTACCTTTGCCTCCCTCTATTCTATGGTAAACTAACTAAAATTTTAAGGAATAGTATCATCAAAAGGATCCTCAAAAAACTACTCTTGTTTATGCTTGCCTACAAAGCATTCCTATTTTATTCATGTCTATCTTCAAAGCCCATGTAGTTGTTTACCAAAATATTGAGCAAATACAAAAAAGGTTTTTATGGTTTAGAATTGAGAATATGAGAAGATACCATATGGTATTCTATGACAATATTTATTCAAAGAAATATCATTGTGGTTTAGGTTTGAGAAAATTTGACAAAATAAAATATGGCCGTCATTATCAAACAAGGTTGGAGGATTATCACTAATGCAAGCACTCATTGGGTATCAATAATTAAGAGTAAATACCTCCATAACATCATATTCATGGATGAAGGGATTCTCCTAAGATGTCAAATGTTCTGTAATTTGGTCATTAAATCCAAACCTATTATTTAGAATGGTACCACATGGTATCTTGGCAATGGATTTCTCATCAAATTCTAGAATGACCTTTGGCTTTGTGATCAACCTATGCTCAATGTGCCAAACCTTGCCATGATAAAATCCATAATTGACCACATCTACGGGAATATAATCATAAAATTTCTTACTAATTCTCCTAATGTCATTCTTGGAAGGAAATTCCCTTTGATAGTCGTAGGGAAGATCAGATTGCTACTGTAAATCAATTGGGTAGAATTCTTAGAACTTGCATAATTTTGAGTGAAAATTCCATGGATTACCCTATATAAAAGATATGTCATAGTGACTAATTCATATTATAGTCTTCCTAATTTTTACAAGTTGATTCCCCTAATTTGCAAATCCCTAAAAAATTAATTTGAAGCAAACTCCTTATTCCAAAAATTGCTTTCTTCTCTTGGATTGCCATGCAAAACAAAATTCTAATGTTGAAAAGTCTAAGTGCTAGAGGAATGATCATACCTAATTGTTGTTATATTTTGTGATCTTTGTGGGAGTCAACCCATCATATTTTCCTTCAATATTCCTTTTCTTTAAGGGTTCTTGGCTTCCTTATTTCTTCCTTCAGCATTGGGTGGGTCTAACATAACAACATTCCTAAGTTTTTTCCTCAATGACCTAATCCATTCTCCAATAACTATATCAAAACTCTCTAGTCCTTTTGCATTACACACTACCTTTGGTAAATATGGTGTGTTTCTATCAAGAATACCCGGTTGACCCCTTGCCCTAAGGTCCCTAGACTTGGCCTTTAGTCTAATTTTGTTGCCATGCTCAACCTATTTATGAACATATCCTCTACATTAACCCTAATTATCGATAGAGCCAATGTTAAATGGACTCCCCCTCTAAAAGGATGATTAAAATTAAAATTTTATGGTGCAACCAAAGGTAATATTGGTAAATCTGGTAGTGGGGGTGTCATTAGAGACCACAAAAAAAATATCAATATGGAATTTGCAAAAAACATTGGAATCCAATCTAACAATTTTTCTAAAGTTAAAGCTCTCTTTCAAGGGTTATCCATTCTTAAATATCAACCATGCAACCTGGTCATTGAGGGAGATTCATTGAATATCATAAGCTATCTCGAAGGGAATCAAAATCCTACCTAGAGAGTTTCAAACTTAATCAAAGATTCCAAAAAACTTATATGTCATCACAACAATATGGTTATTAAGCATGTTTTCAAAGAGGACAATAAAGTAGTTGATGTGATGGCTAACTTAGGTCTTAATGAAAAAGATATTCACATGTGGTGGGACATATTTCCTCAAAATTTCAATGATATTACATCCGATAAAAATTCTTAATTTCCCTAAGTCTACCACTTGGATTTGCCATATTGTCTGCTCATGTGTATCAATCTGGTTTATCCATGGCTCCACTCCCTCAAATTCTCCAAGAACCCTTGTTCAAAGCTCACCTTATCAAGCACTAATCAATATGCAACCTTTATGAGTAGTCATACTCATCGTATCTTAGTTCATGTGTAGTCTCACTCTGAGAACCACTTTTCCTGATCCATTGCCACTTGTCTCTATGTTTGGTTCATGGAGGCTCCTCCTTGGAGTGTTATCAATTGGGTCAACATTTTACCTAGTATCTCATGGCAAATTATTATTTTGTGTTGGCTATCCCTTACCACTTTGAGCCCTTTCTTGATTTATTATTCCTTCTTAAGGCTCAAGTCTTCCCAAGTATCTCTCATGAAAACCATTATCCATGATTATTGTTTCACTCATGTGCCTCCGATTTCCAAGATCACCACCACAGTTGCCAAGTAATTATTTTATTTCATTTCTAAGATGATCTAAGGCCCATATCCACCATTGTTTTTCATGATTTAATGTATGTTCATCATTTCATTTCCAAGGCTCCTATCCTTACCAATGCCAATGTAATCACCTTGTCAGATTGGAAGAATGAACCAAATATATCCATGTTTGATGCTCATCAATGATCATGGTGCAAGATCAATTCCAGAATCATCAACATACTACAAGATTCAAATTGCTTAGTGCTCCTCAATATCTTTAAATCTCCTTGCAATATTATTTTTATCCAGTGTGCAACTCTAAAACTTATTTCTTGTTAAAAGTGTGAGTATTCAATCATCCTCAAGGTCCACATTCTTTGTGTGGAAATGACCTTTTTGGAGCTTGAATCCTTGAAATTAGAAACCATAATTGAGTAAATACTTTCTAAAATAGCTTTATGCTCCTCCTAAAGAAGTTCTATAGAAGTGACACCGAGATCTTAAATGAATTCACTCAATCTTGGGATAAAGAGCATGTGTCAATTTGTGGTTTCTAGTTTAAGGTCAATATGTGGTTACTAGTTGAAGTGTCTGAGCTATTGAACAATGGAATGGTCATTCATCATGACAATAATTCACTCATTGAGGAGACCAACTAATTCATCAACAAAGGGAGAAATTTAGGTAGAGATAAAGGGAGGATCATCAGGGAATCCCTACCAATCCCCTAGAATAGGGTCATGATCCCTTTTATGTAGCACCTCACAATTGATAAAATTGATTCACCACTTAAAAGCTTCCATTTGGTTTTTTCAAATAATCTTTAAGACATCAAAGCCAAGAATGTCCCTAAATACTTACATAGGTTAATGGAAATTTTTGTGAAAAGTGTCAGGAAATAAAAGTCCTCTCACCTGATTCATCAAAGCCTACACCTAATCCTCTATAAGCATACCCTCTAGAAGTAAACTCAAAGGGTGATTATAACCTATTCCATTAGGCCTATTGATGTTACCCCTATTCATAGCTTGAGCTAGGATAGTCCCCATAAGGAGGATGCTAGTGAAGAAAATGAAATGAAGATTACCTTCATTGACTCTGCTAAGCTTGAAAGGAAGCTGAGCTAGGATTAAACTTAGACAGTACTCCTCTTTCTACCAAAGTTCCTCCTTGTAGACACTCTTCCAAGGGAAAATATTTTGGAGGAAAGTATAAAGTTACCACCTCAAAATTTTCTCCTTTGAAGCCATAGAAGAAGAAAGTTGAAGACATCTATCAAAAAATAAAAATTAAAGAATCCCCACTAAATGCAAAGGCTAAGAGTACCCTTGGTCATGCTAATAATACTGATTCTCTAAGTGGACCCATATCTAGGATCCAACAAAAATCCATCATGAATCCTTTGGTTGATTTGGGCATGATGTTGCTCTCTACATCTAATGTTGCTCAAGTTTATTGGAACCTCCTCCAACAAGTGTCTAAGATGGTCTAGGAACTTATGCAGCACATGGATGTATGCACCAAAGATGTCTATGTGATGGCTAAAACCAGTACCAAATTCGATTAAAGTTCCCTTCTCATATTTTTGATGTCTTTGGAGGTTCATCTCCCCAGTTCCATTTATTGGGCTTTGTTGGTGCCTCCCATAGGCTTTCTTACCTTGTTTTTTGTTTCCTTTTGGTCCTTCAAAGTGATTCTTTGAGCTTCCTACCTTGTAGTTCCTTTTGGCTATTTCATGTCTGGACCATCCTATTGTTTTTTTTGTAAATGGATTTTGTGTAAAATATTTTGGGGTTCTTTCAAAACCCTCTGCTATTATATATCAAAAAAATAATGCATCCAAATATAATATTTTTCTCTAGTTTCCACCATCGATATTAAACCTTTAATCATAAGATCAATATATTTTTTAAACCATTCCAAAATGCAAAACCATTTGGCAGAGAATGCAGTAAATATTAAACTTGGATAATTGGGATCAACATACTTAGAATAATTCTTTCTCATTGTCTTTGAATCTCTTTGTATAATATCCATATTACTTTTCCACTAAGAGCTAAGTTTTCATTTGCAAGAAATATTAAACCAAAACCTTCCCTAGTTTTATCATCACACATATTGCTCCATTTCACCAAAGGAAGTTTCCTTATATCATGTAAATTGACCATAAAAGGATCAAATAATATAAATTAAAAACTTTCAGTTGATTTTGGCATAGAATACAATGACATACAATATATTGGAATGACCTGTAAGATTGAACTAATTAACCACACTCTTCCTACTAATTATAATCATATACCTTTTCAAGCTGGTGGTTTATTCTAAAATTTACTAATAACTGGATTCCATAATTCTATCCTCATTCTACTCTCAACTAAAGGTATCCCTAGATAGGTTGTTAGCAAATTTACCTCCTGCATTTAAAAAATCTTACAAATTCTCATTTTGATATTAGTTGGAGTTTTAAGGAAGTAAATTTTGGATTTTGTCCTATTAAATTCTTGCCATGAATCTCTTTTGTATTGCTTTAAAAATTTATTCAAAGCTTTGGCCTCATTTATCCTTGCCCTTTTCAAAAAGGGTTATATCATCTAAAAACTATTGATGGGGGATGTTGTCGATTTTATTACTAACCTCAAGTCCACTTATAAGCCCATATTTGTAGGCCTTCTTTAAGTTCCTACTCTAAACCTTGGCCATAATAATGAACAAATAAGGAGATAAAGGATATCCTTTTCTAAGACCTCTCTTGGATTTAAAATATTCTATTACTAACCCATTGACCAACACTACATAAGAAACTGTAGACACATAAGATTTAATCCATCTAAACCATTTATTCCTAAATATAAACTTTTCTAAAACTAAAAAAATAAAATCCTATTTAATGCTATCATAGGCTTTACTCATATCAAGTTTTAAGATCATTGCTTTCACTTTTATTGAAGTTGTTGAATGTATAACTTTATGAGCTAATATGATCCTATCTAGAGTTTGTCTCCCTTTCACAAATCCTCCTTGCTCTTATGAAATAATTTTTTAATAATGACCTTAATAAATTTTACATCACTTTGGAGATAATATTATATGCCATATTACATAAGCTTATGTGTCTAAAATAATCAAACAATTCACCATCCACCAATTAGGATAAGATATGTAAATTAATACTGATGGAGCTGCAAAAGGCAATCCGGGTAGATCTAGAATTGGAGTGGTTTTCCAGAATCATGTTGGAACAGTGCTCTATTGGAAACTACAAGGCTTGAGAAGAGCCACAAACAATGAAGCATAAGCCTTAGCTATCAAATCTGCTTCTATTTGGGCAATAAAACAAGGTCATAGGAGGATAATCCTAGAATCAGATTCTCAAATAATGGTTGGAGCTCTAGATTGCATGAGGAACTTTGCTTTGAAATCATGGAGGTTGAGGATTCTTGTCACTCAAATTAAGGAATTATGGAGGGAATTAGATGATGTGATTCCAGTTTATGTGAGTAGAGATATAAATAAAGTGGCAGACTTCCTGGCTAAGATGGGTATTGAGAAGGAGGTAGGGGTTCAGTGGCACAGTGACATAGCTATTTAGGATGAGATGATTAGGCAAGTTGGTGAGAAAATCCAGTGCTTAGCTAATTTGGATAACCATTCCAGAAATATTGTTTAGGATATTTATGTTTCAATGTAGATCTTCTTTTATAGTTGTAAACAGGTGAACAGTCATTGTAGAAATATGGTTTAAGATATTTGGCTCCAATGCAAATATTCTTTTACTATTGTAAACATGTGTTCTCTCTGACTAAGGCTAGGAAAATTCTCATCCCAAATTGTAAATGATCTTTGTTTTAATACAAGTTTTTTCAAATTATTTTTCAAAAATTAGGATAAGATATGTTGCATTTATTTTATAAGGTATGTATTTTTTTACCCTCAATTGTTCCACTACCACCAATAAAGAATGCTTCACTATATCCTAAATATTTTGGTAAAGAGCTACAAAGATCCCATATAGACCTAAGGACTTAACCTTATTGAAAGATAAAATATCTAAATGAACATCTTCTAGAGTAATAGGCTCCCTCAATTTCCTATTGTCTTCATTCGTTATAACTAAAGAAACATCTTGAAGAAGTTTATCATTAAGAACTTCAGTCTCCTCTAACCCTAGAATATTTAATAAAAATACTTATACTATTTTCTAATTGCACTTTTATATTCAATCCAAACCCCTTCTATTGATTTAATTCTACTAATTTTGGATGTTGATCTATGTACTATAACCATTCTATGAAAAAATATTGTATTTTTATCTCCTTTTCACCACATTTATCTTGATTTTAATATCCATAATTTCTCTTCCTACTCAAAATATTAAGATATTCACTAAGAAAATCCCTTTCCTATGAGCTTGGATTATTATGATCACCTTTTTAGAAATTTGAAAATTTATCTTTTAGTTCTTCTTTCTTCTCAAAATATTTCCAAAAGTGTTCTTGTTCCATTTTAAAAATCTAGATGGCATAAATTTAATTTTATTTGGAAGAGAATACAACCCACCACTACCTAAAGAATTTCATGTTTGAGCTATCATATCAATAAATTGAGGATGGTCTTCCCACATTTGCTCATATTTAAAATATGACATTTTTTGAATTCACTGACCACCATTTTAACTCTTTTTTTTTTTGGTAAGTAGTGTTTGTATTTACAGTGGGTTTTAACAAGGATCCCAAAACCTGATTACATAAGCAATGGGCCTAGGGCATCAATCCCTTGAAATCGAACACCAAAATAAAAATCCCGCCCAGCGGTAACAGTAAGCATGAAACAATCCCTCTTAGCGGGAAACAAACAAATAAGAAAGAAAGTAGTTTTGGAGATCCCGCCTAGCGGGGAGTAGCCAAAAACCACCATAGAGAAGATCCCGCCCAGTAGGAAGCAAAGAAAAACCATTACAATAAAATCCCGCCTCGCGGGAAGCAGTCAAAACCACCACAAATAGTCCCGCCTAGCGGGAAGCAATGGGGAAATCCCACCATCCGGGAAACCAGCATAAAAGAAAGGATCCCGCCTCACGGGAAAACCGACGGATTTGGCGGATCCCGCCCTGTGGAGAAACCATCCCGCCCACCGAGAAAACATTCCGTTCAGCGAGAGCCATCCTGCAGGAAGCCGACAGCCAGCACAGAGAGGATCCAGCCCATCAGGAAGCGACCAGAGAGCTGCACCATGAGGAACCCACCTCGGGAAAATAGAAGAGGATCCCGTCCTGAAAAAACAAAAAGAAACAAAAGGTTAAGGGACCAGGGATGCAAGGATTGGGAATCCTAAGCGAAAAGAGGAAACAGTCACAGGGATGGGATCCTTAGGAACCAAAATAGTGGGATCTATGGTCTGCATGCATAGATCAGACCCCCCCAAGAATGAAACATGCAGCAGAAAAAGGAAACCCAACAGTAGGGACCAAGAATCCCGTCCAAGCATAGAGGCAGCTTCAGGGAACTGGGACTAGGAATGGGAACAACCCAGATAGGGAAAATCCCCCCCCAAGGCCAAACCAGATGCCTAGGGTGTCCACCAAGGAGCAGAACCAGCACGAAGAAGCCTCCACGAGGGAATAACAGCAGCTAGGATCCCGTCGAGGATTCACAAGCAAAAGGGGGAAAGAGGCCCCCCCAGACCACCCCCAAAGCTGTGAGGACCTCAAGGGAGACCCCAGAAAGCTGTCCAAACCCTAAACCATCACCTCCACCACACCGAGAAACGCAGGGGACCAGATCCACACGAATAACCTACAAAAAACCCCAAGGGGAAGCCTGAGGGAAAAAGGGAAGGGATCCCCAACCAAACAGGGATCCCTGGGAAGCACCAGTCCGAAAAAAAAAACCAAGGAAACCCTAGCCGACCGGGAGGGGCGCAGATAGTGGAGAAGGATCTCCCCCCAGGAGATCATCTGCAAACAACCACTCCCCGGGAGGGATGACCTGGATTGAGCCAAGGACTGGGCAGGAACCAGGAGCCATGGGAGGGGGAGCAGGGGAGGGACCAAAGCGCTCCCCTCTCTACTTTATTCCCTCGAGATGTGATGGAAAAATAGTTTTGGCACCATTTTAACTCTTATTGGCTAGTCATCCAAACCAATCCTTGTTAAGGTATTAATTTTAGCACTAGTTCCTTCATATAGAAAATGATAAAAGAGTATACATCTATCTAATTATTTTGCTATTATGTTTTTGCATCTCCTATTGTTGGTCCAGGTATAGTTGTCTTCTTCAAACTCAACCTCCAATAGATTTTTATTTTGATTAAAAGCTAATAAATATCTCATACTTTAGGTTAATTTCCTAAGTTCCATAAATTTTTCATCCGTATTGGTTATGGAATTAAAATATCCTATGATCATGAATTGGGTTTCCTCATATTTACTTCTCATAAAGGCTTCAGTCCCACTCTAAACTTCTAATCTACCCAACTAAGTTGTAGGTTCATAGACATTGATAAGAATGAAATGACAATGTACAAAGTAGAAAATTACTAAAGAGGCTATCCAATGCCTAGTTTTATGAATGGTTACACAGGAGTTTCTAGAAGGATTCCAACAAGTTATAATTCCCCCTACCACTCCTTTAAAATACATAACACCCCATTCATATCTTTCATATATTACTTAAACATAGGCCCCTAATACACCACTGCTTTGAGGGTACATTAGACTCCTTATATTCCTAATACATGAGAGATGAAAATCATGTCTCATTAGGGGCTTTTGGCCCCACCTACGTATTAGCACTATAATTTTATTGTTTGGTAAAGATAAGTTCAACCAACTTATTTTGTGTTCCTTTCTCTCTATTTTATCTTGCTTCCCTTGACCTTGCTTGATAATTTGAGGATTTTTCTCTTTTTGCCTTACCTATATTAGGAGTAGGTCTTATTGTTCTATTCCCCAATATTATTTCACAATTTTTTTAATATTTATCCTCTCCTAGTCTATTACAGAAGCTTTTGACTTGTCTTGCTCTTTTTTTGGTATTTCCTTATTAATGACAAAGATATTAACTTCTAAAAATACATTTTATTTATTAATTTTTTCACTTGAATGGTTCATGGTACTTCAAGAGAGTTTTCAAAATCTTATGAGTCACATTCCTTAGGTTCATCAAGAATTTTTTTCTTAAATTATGATCATACTTAATAGAGAGTTCCTTGTTAATATTTTGAAACTATTGTATTGTGTCCATTAAGTTTTGATCTACTTTTTATTCATAGGCTAAAACCTCAAAAGAGATGCCATTTCTTTCAATATATTTCCTTACTCATCTCCACTATTTATTTTCTTTTATTTTTCTAGATCTATTTTTTGGAAGTTGAAAACCATCTTCATCCATAACCATTTGTAAGTTTCTCTTGTGGTTTTCTACCTATGATTATGATTGTCTCTTCTTAGGTAATGATATCTCAATATGCCCCACCTCATGACATCTTCTACATCTAAAATATATTTTTTCATAATTTATGGTTTGGTTTCACATATTATCCCCATACTTAAGAATGATTGATTCTGGTAAAGCTTTACTTATATCAATCATAACCAAATAGCCAAGAATCCATCTTTCATCGTATCTAAAATCTCAAGGAATTATCCTAGAGTGTTGCCTATTGTCTTAAAGGTATCTATTTTATAAAATTCAATGGGTAACCCAAACATCCTAACCCATATTGGTACTAGGGATAGATTTACATTAGGTGAAACACCTTCATACCAATGGGTAGGGAAGAGTCATACTCTTCCCATAAACCAAGGATCCCTTTTAATAATTTTTCTCTTTCTTCCCTAGAACAAAAATTGACTAGGAAGAAACCTTTGGAAAGAAATGATAGACTTACTCCTAGATATTTCCAAATTCTATCAATCATTTTCTCAAGATTGAATCCCTTGGCCTATACCCATTAAATTTACCAAAAACTACTCTATCTTGGAGCAATGGGGATCTGTCTAAGGTGTGCTCACTAACCTCTACCACTAGAGATTATTCTAAATATTTAACTATAAATCGGTCCATGAAAAGAAAATTAAAACTCAAAATCTATTGAAATTTATTTGAGTGCCCTATAGAAAATATAATATTTGATAAAAAAATTATAATAATTTGCATGTAAAATTTCTAAGATAAAGAAAGGGGAAAAAATTAGCTAAATAAATCTATGTCCAAATAGAATTTCCTGACTCATTGAAGTCCTAGTCGTTCATTGCTCTTCTCATCATCCAAACCCTAGCTGACAAATATTTGTAATTTAGTTTTTCATGACTTTAAAAATAATCATTACCCTTGTTTTGAATAGTTGACTTCACAGGATTGTATCTCCCTTAATATTGCTTGGATTTTTCATATGACCACTCATTTTAAAGCTATTCAAATTCCACACAAGTTGATCCAAGAATTAGATGAATCGGATAATAATTCACAAAGATATGGATCCTAAAATATGAGATGTTTTTTATAAAAAAACCCTAATCCTTTGTGAAGCTCTAGGCAAACCCTTCATGCTACCTAGATTTTCCTTGTAAGAATCCCTTACTTCTTATTTTTTATTTTTTAAATTTAAGTTATAGACCAAAAAAATTTTAATGTTTTCTCCATACTTATACTCAATTCCTAATTTCACTTGAGCATACATTCTCTACTTTTTTCAAAATATCTAAAGTAAGAAAAGGGGAGGCTTGATTTTACCTAGAAATCACTCTTGGCACTCATTATAAATGTAAAAAAAAAAAATCACAAATATATATTTTTTAAATACTTAATTTTATTATTATTATTATTATTATTATTATTTTTATTTTGAATAATTAATTATTAATTACATTGCAATAGCATTATATATATACATATATTACTATGTTCATATTTAATTTTTTTTTGGATAATTTTTGGATTCAAACAATATTTTCTTAGTGCTTGTACATTGATTTAAGGTTTATATCGGCTTGAACCAAAGATACATACCTTATTTTTATTATATGGATGAAGGAGTTTTGAAAGTACCTCCAAACCTTTTACAAAAAAAGAACAAGTCACCTTTCCTAGAGAAGCCAAGAATGTAACAACACACACAAAGTAGAAAATAAATTGATAAACCTTAGCATATCTAAATCCAAGTGCCCAATAGCAACCACCCAGATCAAAAAGGCAAAAAACAAAATTGGAAAACAAAATAAATTAAAATCCCATGTATGATAAGAGAAAGAATGGGAAAACCACCATGAACAATAAACCCCACAAGGGATGAAGCCCCATAACCAAAAAAACAAGAGGGCCAAAAAACCTATTTGAGAGAAGCCAGGACACCACCAAGGCAGAGAAAAAAATAGTCATATTTTAGTTCCAATGGGTCCTGCTTCATTGTCCTCTTTATGCTCGTTCATATCCCATGGTTCCCATCCCATAAGGATGATAATCTCCTCCATTTAGGATATTATGATCTACAATAAATTAATCAAGGATTTCTAAAGCTTCATCAACATCCTTTTAAGCGGTTGAGGGGTCAAACCCTTGTCCTGGATCCTAGGATTTTGCACCTTCTTAGAACTCCCCACTTTAAGTATAAGCTTTAATTTTTTGGAAGGTAATAAGAAATATTTAGAATCAAAATCATCAATATTTACAAAAGCCTTCTCATGACTAGCCATATTGGCCACCAATATCTTCGACCTTCCTTCTAGTATCGTCTTCATTTCCCCTAGGCCCTTTAGAGGAGAATCGACCACCCTTTTTGTAGAATCCAAAAGAATCAAAATAATCATAATATCTAGAGTTGGAAGAGTCAGGGTAGTCCATGATAGGTGTTGGCACCCTATTAAGGGAATTTAAGATATATTCTCCATCCAATCCTCTAGATTTAACCACATAATCAAAGAACATATTTTCTAGATCCTGATGAATTGGGTCTAAGGCCACACCCATTATTACCTTGCTAATGGACCTGACCAATGCTTGGTATAATAAATATGAAATATTCATCAAACTCTTCTGTCAAAGTTGGTTGAGGAACATGAAAAAGTATATTCAAAGAATTTCATGATTTTCATCAAGGGTGAAGTATTGCATTATAATAAGGGCCACTCAGTCCCAGGAAGATTTTATAAATTTTCTCTTGAAACCATTATGAATTCTAACCAACTCTTCCTCTTATCCCAAAAAAATTATGATTTCTTTGCCAAGGAGTGTTTTTCCCTATTATGGACAAAAGCATCCACTACCAGACCAGTCACTTCTGCAATTAATGGGGTATTGATCTCAAAATCTACAATACCAACCTTGACTACACAATTCCACCAGGAGTACACTAGGTGCTTGACCATATCCCTATGGTGTCCCATGAACTTCAAACGACATTGAAGAATATTACCTTTCTTTAAAATTTTCCTAACATCTTCATCGATTGTCAGGGAATTTGGCTCAAGGATCAAAGTTGCTATCCTGATAAATGCTCTAAATCCACTTAAGGGAACACACTTAACTCTTAAATCTCTTCTAGCACTGAAAAGCCTCGAGGAATGATAGGGGTACCCAAGTGGATAAAAACACCTTGATAGAAATGGAAAAAATAGCCAAATCTAACAACCACCAATCTTTGGAACTTGTGAATAATAACAAGGAATGAAATAGGTGGTAGATTTCCAAAATGAGTGACCAAAAGAGAAGACAAGGACTTCTAACATTAACACAAAGTGAAGCTCAATAACCATCTTTATGCTAGCTCACATAGTAGGAGTTGTACCACAGAAAAACATCATGTTTGCCTTACCAAGAATTATCGAAAAGTTACTAAGCTTGAAATAATTAAATTTGGAAACAATGCACCTTGAACTCGCATAAAATATGATGATAATCACAAAAAGTTGAGGTAACACCTTGCATATGTTATATGGACTCCACTTTAAAAATATAATGGCACTAGCTCCACTCCTCCAACTCAAATCTCCAATCAGTGATAAGGCAAAAACTAACTAATTGGGCTAATGCAGTTAAGACATAGCTTGATAGAATTCCACTTGTTCTTCAATTTGGAAGGCTACATATTGCAAGGTACGCTCATCCAATACGTCCCTAGAGCCTTCTTTCAATTCCATATCAGGACACAATTTAAAAAGAGTTTATTGTCCTGAGTGCTAACCTCCCTGCATGAATTGAGAGAACTTATGATCAAGTTCCTTCGCAACCAATGATGAACAATCACATCAATAAACAAGAAAATTTTATCAGCTGTGCTTTTGGAATCATCCAAAATATTGATATCACCAACCGTGGGCTTACACCTAGATAAATTCCACCACCGCCCCGATTTGATGTCAATAAGTAAGTGGATGCCAGCTAGGATGACGCTCATGCTTATTCTATCTGTGAAAATTTTTCCACGTAACTTGCACAGATCTTGAATGACACAAAATAATTTCTTATTTGAATTTAAACTTTTGTGGTTTTTTTGAATTTAAATCTTTGGGATCGGGTTCCATTCTAGAGGATACGTGCACCACAATTTTTTTAAACACCATATATACACTATGTATATAAATAGGATATGAGTACATTTTGATAATACATAGATACTTTTAACATGTAACCTCTTTTCCTTATATGTTCCCACCCTCATGCCCATATACCCTTGTATGCTCATGTGCATACCAAAATTTTAGAGGTCCAAATTGGGTATCTTGTACCCACACCCTCTCCATATAGACATCAACACACATACCACCTTGTATTTAACAAGTACAAATACAATGAAATGTTATGATACCTTTGCAACCTTAATTTGTATTAACATTATTCATATTCAATATTTTAGAAACACAAATATTATATTCTTTCAATTTAACTAACTTATTTTTCATTTTTGAACCCACTCATGCATCTAAAATGAAATCTTTCTATAATTATTTTACTTCTTACATTGCATAATAATGATTGTGAAAATAAATTTCTCTTCCTAAATACGATAAAGGATGTAGTAATCATATATCCTAGTATCCTAGTATACGTGGTTGTAGAAAGCATGTAGTGTCCCATTAAAGCATACAAATTTATTAGGAACATAACATCATCTTACCCCTTCCAATAAAATAAACTAATTTATATGTTTATATATGAATGCACAAAGGCATAATTATTCTTAGTTGTTGACTCAGTCTTGGCTATTTATGGGAAACCATAACAAGAATGCAAGAACCCCAGAGCATGTAGATTCTCATGAAACCATAAATATTTACTAGGAACATACCATATTCTTACCCTTCCCAATAAAATAAAATAATTGATACATTTATATATGAATGCATAAAACAACTCACTCTCACTTGTTCATGGACAGCCATAATAAGAATGGAGGAACCTAGTTTTTTTGGGATAATATTTGAATCCATCCAATGGTAGTTATTTTGCCTAAATGAATAGGCTTGAAGTACACCAAAGTAACAATGAAATTAACAATAAAGTACTCCAAAGTAATAATGAAATTAAAAGGTATAATTATTCTGAGTTGTTGACTCACTCTTGCCTATTCATTGGAAACCAGAACAAGAATGCAAGAGCCCTAAAGCATTTAGATTCCCATGAAACCATAAATATTTACTAGGAACATACCATCTTCTTACCACTCCCAATAAAATAAAATAATTTATTTTTTTATATATGAATGCATAAAGTCATAAAACAACTCACTCTCACTTGTTCATGGACAACCATAACAAGAAAGCAGGAACCTAGTTTTGTTACGATAATATTTGAATCCATCCAATGGCAGTTCTTTTTCCTAACTTAATAGGTTTGAAGTACTCCAAAGAAAAAATGAACTTAAACATGTAGACAATGAAGGAGATGATATGAATATAGTTATTTTAATTGAATTTCCATATTTTATAACAAGCTTAGGAAGTGTAGATGGAGGTAAAACATCTTCATCATTTGCTAGAGTTTTGAAGCAATACCCAATGTAACATGAACACCCTTTGAGATCCTAATGATGGCTCATCAATTGTAGCATTAGTTTTAGTAGTTTCTTAAGCCTAGCTTAATGTTTTATTGTTTTCCAAATTTAAGATTTCGTTCTAAATTTTTTATTTTTTGAAAACTTTACAGTATTATACTATGATTTTTAAGCTTTTTTTTATTTTACTAAAATAAGACACCCAAGAAGACACCTAGGTTCAAACCTGGATGGCAGCTTGGATAGCCTGTTTGCAATGGTAGTAGTCTTATCTGAATCCTCTGAGTGCACATCACATTAATGATAATGGTATGAATCTCGAACGATCGGTGGTCCCCTTCATGGAGACTGACTATGATGATACGAATTTCGAGCGATCAATGGTCCCCTTCATGGTGGGTCAACAATAACAAAGTGAAATAGTTTTGGTGGAAGCAACCCATGTGGTTTGAACCATGCACTTGTCACTTACTAAAATTAGTGTGGTTGTGACCAACTCTCCTATATAACAAAAAAAATAAAATATTTTACTCGAAAAAAATTACTACCCTAAAATAAAAATTTGATATTAAATATTTTTAATTACCCTTTATTTGTTTTGTATTCCCAAATTTAATACTCAATTAAAAAACTTTAATACAATTTAAACTTATAAAATAATATAAAATATGTATTTTTTTAAGGTAAAATTTCTTTTTTTTATTAAAACCATTCCTCTCCTCTCATCTCTCCTCTCTTTTATAAATGATTTCATGATTAATATTGAATAGGGTCAGGTTTATGCACCTCCAAATTTATGACAGCAAAGAATGGGGTCTAGCGTCTATAGTAAACCTTCGTATCTAGGATGAAGTACATGTGAAAATACCAGAATATAAGGTATCTTGATGCATTTAAACGCTTATTCCATGGATACCAGATGTGTCGTTAGTATTTGACATGTACCAGACATGGGATAACAAATTTATAATAAATTATTTAAATTTTGGTAAATATAGTATGGTGGTTAGGTTTTTGGTTTTTAAATAGGTTTTTAACCAAAATATAGTACAATGATTAGATTTTTTATTTTTAAATAGATTTTAGGTTTAAACCATGATATATGCTAATAGGGATAGGCTGAGTAAATAATACAAACTTACTGGTTTAACCCAACAATATCAATGTTTATTCCATGAATATAATATTTAACATGTATCCAAACATTTGTGATAATAAAATTATAATAATTTATTTAAATTTTGGTAAATATAGTATAATGGTTAGATTTTAAATTTTTAAATAGATTTGAGGTTAAACCATGATATACTTAAATAAGAATAAACTAAATAAATAAAACAAATTAACTTATTTAATCCAACAATATTATAAATTTTCTCATATATTAAATATAATAAAAACAAAACAACATCCAAACACTATCACTTTTAACAAATTTATACTCGAATTAAAAACTTATTTCAATTTCAATGCATCATAAATAATTAATTATTAACGTAAAACAAAATTCTAAATTTGCATAATCACAAATGCCAGCCTTAATTAATTTTTTTAACACGTAATAATGTTATCTAAACCATTTGCATCATCACAAATGGCAACATAATTAAATTTTTGAACACGCAATAATGTTATCTAAACCATAACTATTAAAGCTTCCCCTTATATTATTGCTATTAACATCCCTGGTAATGTTTCCCTATGTTTCTGTAAGTGAAGAAATGAAGTTTGAATAAGGGTACACTTCTCACAAGGCTGGGTGGCAGACTTTTGGTGAGAACAATGGACGGAAATGAAGCCGAAAGGGCCACTACCACCATCTGGTCCTTCCTCCCGTCTTTCGCCGGATCCTCCAATTGGACGTCATTCTCTACAAAATGGTGGGCAACCGTGGGAAAAAATGAAACCAAAAGGACCAGTACCGCCATCCTGTCCTTCCTCGGGTTTTTCGCCGGATCATCCAATTGGACGTCATTCTGTACAAAATGGTGGTCGACCATGGGAAGAAATGAAGCCGAAAGGACCAGTACCGCCATCAGGCCCTTCCTCCGGTCTTTCGCCGGATCATCCAATTGGACGTCATTCTGTACAAAATGGTGGTCGACCATGGGAAGAAATGAAGCCCAAAGGACCAGTACCGCCATCAGGCCCTTCCTCAAGACTTTCACCGGATCCTCCAACAGGACGCCCTCCTATCTTTTGATCTCAACATTTTATTTTTATTTTACTGTTTCAATCGTAGTAGTATAGCCATAAGTAGTAATGTATTTGGCAATCTTCATAAATAATCTAGCAGTGAATGCTTCTCTTCTATGGATGTATTACCATAAATGAACTATTCCTGTGAGGCATTCAAACCTAGGTAGAAGAATAAAACGTATTTTCATATGTTTTAGTGTAAAAAAAACAAGGTTGGATCTTTATTCTGTCTGCGTTTTGCAGACAATCAACCCCTCTCGTTTTGAAAATATACCTTAAATTAGTTTCAGGACTTTCATTAATGGTTTTAATTATGCATGGTATATTTTTAGACTCTGAATTGAACTGTATTCAAGGACTCGTGGTTTAATTATGGTATATTTTTAGACTCTGAATTGAACTGTATTCAAGGACTCGTGGTTTAATTATGGTATATTTTTAGACTCTGAATTAAACTGTATTCAAGGACTTATGGTTTAATTATTCTTTCTAGATTTTTAGACTCTGAATTGGGCTGTACTCAACAGTAAAGTGTATCAGAGTATCAAATCTGTCGAAGATTAATGGTTTTAAATATGCATGTGATATTTTTAGAGCGAATGTTGGAATCCCACAACTTATACAATCAAAACTTCACCCGGTCGAGCAACAAGAAGATTAGACACCCACCAATTATAGGGAGCAAAACCCAAAGAAAAAACTGCAAAACACATAAGACCCACCGAAAATAAAACTGAGATGATTCTACCCATCATGCCCACCTCTTGAACGACGCGAAAATAATACGAAAATACGAAACTATAAGTCTTCAAATAACACGAAAATGATTTGAAGACACTTCGAATCCCTGATAGGTAAATGTAACCATTTTAAATAAACATATAAGTGGAAACCATATGACTCCAAATGGTTAAGTTAACGAAGGTAATGGTAACGAAGGTAAAGATGTTAGAATCCCTGAAGGTCTTTAGTTGTACACTTTTTAAATATACATACTATAAGTCTATAAGTGAAAACGATAAGAGAAAATAATTTGAGAACATCGTAGGTAAATGTATACACCATTTTAGATAAACATATAGGTGGAAACCATATGACTTCAAATGGTATGATATAGTAAGATTTTTTAAGGTCAATCACTATGTTTTACTATAGTGGTTAATAACATATATTTTTAATTAAATATAGTAATTTTAATTAAATATAGTAATCCACGAGGATTGGAAAAAGTAGTTGGAATTAAAGAATTATATACAAGCATGAAAACTTTAAACTGAAATATAGTTTTTGTTGAAGTAAGGTGAAGTATAACAGGTGGTATAATTAAGGCCACACCTTGAGATTTGAATTTAGTAGTCATGATAATAGTTCAAGGACATATCATTTAAATATCTCTACAAAATAAAGGTGTAATATTTGAATCTTAAAATAAAAACTTTTTAATGTTTGTATGGTTTTTGGGTAGTTATAGATTATATTAATCATTAAAATTAAAAGATTTTTAAGAAAGCTGATAGAAGTTTTCCTCAATTGGTTATATGGGATTGAAACGGTTCCATCCAGGGTTACGTATAGTGGCTATTTATAGTCAAATTGGTTAAAATTAGGAATTTTGAAATTTGGAATTGGTTAATATTTGGGACCCTTGACTGGGGCCCATTAGACAATAAATTCTAGGTGCAAATGTATTTTTTTGGTCGATTGGCCCCAATTTTATAATAATTTGAACTTTTTAAGTTTAAATTTCCAACATTACATCTAATAATAGTAAACCTTATCTATGTGTTTCGACACTATTCACCTAGATTTTGAAATCAATTTGCCAAATTTTTATAAACACATTTTGGGGCTGACCCTTACACAGTTCCATCTATGTTACATCATCACCACATAGTGGTATTACAACAATGTTTGATATTATCCTTGTATCACTTGGCAAGATTTGGACTTTGGTCTCCTCCTTAAATGTTGAGGATTCTAACTGGTTGAGCTAATACCACCTGATAAGAAAGATGATAACCATTTATTAAAAAATTTGAGTCCTCATAAATTATACTAACTATTAAAATTAAATTTTAATTAAAAAAGTGATAGAAACTAATTACCATTCATTCAAAATTTTATTGCATTAAATAACGATTAAGAAAATAAAAGTCTTCAATCTATTTCCTCAATTAAAATGTCCTTACACTATAAAGCCTTTATTTCTATAATGTGCATATATTTTTTAATATATTTCTAACTTATGCAAAATAGTTTGATAAGAAAATTTAAATATTAAAAAGTACTATGTTATTAAGTTTTTTATTTTTACTATACACATATATTCTTTTAATATATTTTTATGTCATAAGAGGCCAAAGGGATAAAGTAGTTTTTAGCATTCATAAGGCCATAGGTCATATGAGACTCATATTTATTATCCAATAAATGGTTATCCCCAAACATGGTGTACATTTAGAGTTGTAAAGTCTCCATAGTTAGGCTACTCAAGTTGTATGGTAAAGGTACAGGCCATATAATATGACTCTCATAAAGGATGTTGTTTACCTAATCATATTTCGATTATATAAGATGATATATAACCTTACCCTCTGTAGGATTCGAACCTTAGACCTCTATCTAGAGTTCTAAAGTCTTTCCTATCAGGTCACTTAGATTGTATCTAATATATTTTTGAGTTATAAGGATACTTTGATAAATTTTCTTAAATAATAGATACTAACATATGATTAATAAGTTCCCTATTTCTAAACATGTCTATATTCTTAGTTATCAAGTTCGTTGATTTTTTAAGATGAAATTCGATCGAAAATAAAATCTTCATGAATAAATTTTGTGAACAAACCCCAAATCCATAGTGGAAAAATTGAGTGGAAATGCATGCAGGAGAAAAATGGGGTGAGCAAACCCTATATTCCTATCACCTAGTAACTTTTTACAAAAAAATTAAAACCTTAATATTTTGATGCATTTTTTATAATATTGTATCGAGTGTATTGGGAACTTTGTAGGAGACCCATTTCATTGTGATCATCTCTTAAAGTTGGTCAAAATAAGGGTGTATCTATCAATAGTTTTTGAAATTAGGTGTGTCAAGACCCTTGTAGGAGATATATTTCATTAACAATCCTATCTTCAAGTCGATCAAAGTAAGAGGTATTTCTCAAAATACTTTTTCAAAAGTGCTCCAAAGGATTCTTTTAGGATTTTTAATTTTTCCTTAATGTATGGACAAACTTGCTACTTCTACTACTTGGTTGTAAATCAATGACTAATTGTAGCACATTAATGTGTGCTTGAGAAAAAAATAAGCATCAAACCAAAAATATTTGTAAGCATCACAACATCCCTTCAAATTTTAATAGTTTTTATAATCATATTTAATTCTTTTAAAATACAATGGCTTCACCTCCTCCTAATATTTCACCTCTTGCCTCAACTCCTCTCAGCACTCCTCCAAGTTGTAATGCTATTTCCAATACCATTGACCCTAATCTATCATCCTTTATTATGAATTATGAAAAAATAGTTAAATATATTGTTGAATCTCACAATAAAATAAAAAAGATCATAGATATCATCCAAGTACATCTCAATATTACGTTTTATGAGAATTTCCTTGACCAAGAGTTTGAAAAAGTCATTAGGAAATAGCCATAGGACATGCATTTAGGACCAAAATGAAGGGACACTAGTATCAAGACACAAGTATCTACCTACAACTATTATTTGGTCATAGACTTGTAGCTTTTCGTGATCGTCACTTGGATCCCTATGCCATAGGGGCACTCTTCTAGGTATAGGTGTTTTTAACTTAGGTTTGGTTATTGATGTTGATCCCTTAATAGAAAATATTTTTAGTTTCCTTTATTTTTTCGTGATGTTCTTATTTCATGCATGATCATCCCCATATTCGAGGGTGTCAATATTCATGGGTGTCTAACAAAAATGGATAGCATCATATGTTTATGCCATGTTCATAAAAAAGAGTCTTGTTATAATCATTGCTACTAAATTGGAAATCCATGTTCATCAATGGTTGTTATAAGATCTCTGCTAAAATGATAAATCTCTTTCATGGTCTAAATTTAAATTTATCTCTTATTTTGAAAGAGTATCTTCCACATCATATACAATGTATTTGATGTAAATAAAGCAAGCAAAATATTTTAAGGGTTATTGCACAAAATTCAAAAATTTGTTCATGTAGACCTATAAATTGAATCTAGCAATTGTGGTATCATCCTTTTTCCATATACTTAAGGATAAATATTTTTAGGAAATTTGATATATGTAATCCATACACCCTTAAGGATGTTATATGTGTAGCTCTAGCAATAGAAAAATAGCTTCAATTGTCTCATTCCTAATATCGATTTGACTTCAACCCTCAATGACCTTACTTTAATAGATATAAATATTCAATACCCCCAAGGATTCATATATTTCAAATATCAATCATCGAATCCTTCATACCAATCCTATAAAGAGTATCATAACTTTTTATGAAAGATAAAGAATTAGCAATGTTAGAATATGAAGATTCATTACAACAAGATCAACCAATTTAAGTAGTAAATCATGGGCATGAGGATTATACCATGTATATTTATTAATTTTACCTTATGGAAATCTAGGCTTATCATTCCATAAAGGTCCAAGGATTCATAAAATAGTAGCACGTTAATATATTGATTAATTTAGGTAGCATGTATAACTTTATTGATAGAAAAACAACAATGTATTTGAAATTTTATATCAATACATCAACCCATGATATATTTCAAGTTTTGATTAAATGGGAGCACAAATTAGTTTTTTAGTTGAAATACTAAGGTTAACATCTACCTTGGTTACTATCCTTGATCTGGAAATCTCTTCACCATAAATTTAGTAAACGTAGATATCATCTTAGGAGCATAATGGTTATCTCAACATAATGATGTTATTATTAATCTACAATGACTATATGTCAAATGGATAGATAATAAGAAGGTCATTTGTCTCCAAGGAATCTAACATTCTCTACCATGGTGGTTAGTTTCTATAACATAAAAATATATTGATGAAAGGTGATCATGAATTCTTTATCTAGGCCAATTGCATCAAAGTTTAGCCTTTGAAGTTGTTTCTTCTAGTTCTTCCTTTAGACATGCACAATATTATCAAATTTTATATGCATTTTCTTGGTGATTCTATGGACATTCCTCCTAGCCACCAACATGATCATGCCATTCATATAGTTCAAGGGATTTAGGCTCCTATGGTTACAATGCAATAAAAATACAACTCTTGTTGTTTTTTCTTGATTTTTGACTTCTCAACAAGATCACCATTGTAGATATGATGAGGATAATGATGTACTCGATGTATAGATAGGGCTTGATAAGAAAACTTGATTTATAGAAAGGTCTATCCCTATTATATACGATTTACCAAATGAATTGTGTGATACTAAATATTTTATAAAACTAGAATTAAACTCTAGTTTCAATCAAATTAGCATTAAAAAAGATGATATCCTTAAGATTTATTTTCACTCACATGAGGGTCATTATGATTTCCTAGCCATATATTTTGGTCTCACTAATTCTCAATCCATTTTCCAAAGCCTCATCAATTCTATATTTTGTTATTTTATTTTCATGTTTGTCCCAATCTTCTTTTATGATATATTAATGTATAACAAGTCGTGAGAAGCTCATATTGTTTATGTGGACCAATTTATTCACTTATTCTAGAAGAACACATTTTATATCAAAATGTAAAAATGTGCCTTTGGGATGCATGAGGTAGAACACTTGGGACATATAGTATCTTAAAAATGATCCAATACAGATCCTGAAATGATCAATACCATGCAATATTAGCACTTAACCAAAAACCTTAAGCATCTCCATGGATTTTCATGTCTCATGAGATACTATTGGAAATTTATCTGCAACTATGGTAATATTCTTATTCCTCTAATTACTATCACTAAGAAGGATATATTTATTTTGTCCAAAGAAACTTTCTAGGTATTCCAATCCATAAAGAAGGCTATGTGTACCACCCTTATTTGGGTCATGCTTGAATTTAGTAAACCATTTTTTGTTGAGTTTGAATATTTAGAAATAGGTATTCAATGTATTTTGATGCAATATGGACATACCTTGGCCTTTAAATACAAGAAAATCCCTAGAAAGAATTTGGGTTGATCCACTTATGAGAAGAAAATGTTAGTTGTTTTACTTTTTATAGAGGAAGGATGGACTTATTTGTTAGTGCATCACTTCATCATCAAGATCAACCATAGTAGCCTTATGCATTTCCTAGAACATTATGTTATAACCCACCTTGGCTAAACATTCTTTATAAGAGAAATTGTGTATTGACGAATGATATTTAATGCTTAGCTTTGATGCTTTTGGAAGGATATATTCATTTACTATTATGTCTATTTTATATAAGGATATGGTATTGTTGATGCTCTATGTGGTTGCAAGATCATGTACTCTTGTAGGTGGACAAGAGAATTATCCACAAGGAAATGAGGGACTATATTAAAAGGGAAAATATGGTGATGACTTGTTCATCAAACAACTCAAGGTAACATGGATGAATACCCTTCATATAGGTGAATTGATTTTTGCTTATGCTCATGTTTGCACCATTGGACCAGGAAGTCACTTGCAATGAGTCTCCTTAAAATAAGTCGATGATAGCTTAGTCTATCTTAAAAAATAGGTCACCACTTAAGTATAAAACAATGGTGTGGAACATTGAGGGAGTGCATTTATAATTTCTTATGGCATGTTAGATATGGTTTTATTATTTCTTAGATGCTTGAAAGTATTAAATTAAATTTTGATGTTAATATTTGAATAAGTATAGGGTTTTTTTGAAATAATCCTTAAACCATCTTAAGGTTGGTTTCTAATATTTAAATTATTATATATTTGCAAGAGAAAAGAAAAAATATGGACCACCTTTAGTCTTAATTATGAATGTTTTATTTATTCTCTTTCACGATGGTGGGGTGGCATTTAATGAAGTTTTAGTGGATGCATGAGAAAAAAATTCTTAAACATTATTGTGAGCAATCCATGATCCATGGCACTTGGTTTTCACTTATTTAAAGTAGGGGTGGTGGCACATTAATTGGGGTGGTTGTTGTTTTTTATTTTTGGATTTTGGAAAAATAAAAAGAAAGGATGTTTTGGTGAAGAAGTGAGACAACAACATCAAGAGACATATAGAAAGGAACAAGAGGAGGATGCCTAAAGGATTGACATATAGAGTAGAGGTATTTTATCCTTATATAATTGTTGCCTCATCGATATTTTACCACTATATTTTCTTTGTATCATTCTTAAAATTTTTTTTACTACTCTTTAGCTTTATTTTGGTGTGCTAGAGCTGGTAGATATTTGTGTCTTTGATGACATAGTTGTATTCTTCACTTAACATGTACTTGGGCTTTGTCACATTGAGCTAGAGGGGTTATGTGTATGTTTTTTGGTGTGGATGGTGCGCCTTAGCTATGTGTTACCCCCTTAGTTCTCTTCATTCCAATCATCCTGCATAGGGTGGTTTAGCTTTGAGAGGGATTGGTTGCTCACTTTTATTTCCTCGTTTAATGCATCTTTGAACTAGTTTGCCTATGCTTATCATAGTTTTCTATGTTTTTTGAACATATTTTATCTTTCTTTCGAGTTGCACCCTAGTCTAGTTGGTTTTTTTAGTATCTAATCCAAGTACTGCTTCATAAATCTACAACATTGAGATTAGTTTCATGTAGCGACTGCATAGTGGGTTCATGGACATTTTACATCACCTATTTTGGTGCATGTGTTGGGATTCTTCCCTAAGTGTGTTTGGGTTCCCTTTTATCTGGATTGGTTTCTAGATTTGCATACCTCTTTTTCCTTTGTACTCTAGATTTCCTAAGTTTTTCATGTGGCCTAGATTTTTCTAGGTGTTGAGTCATCAACCATTAGGGTTGGCTTGTTTTTTTTTTTGATAACTATGTGTTTGTATTTATAGCGGGTTTTAACAAGGATCCCAAAACCTGATTACATAAGCAATGGGCCTAGGGCATCAATCCCTTGAAACTGAACACCAAAATAGAAATCCCGCCCAGCGATAACAGTAAGCATGAAACAATCCCTCTCGACGGGAAACAAACAAATAAGAAAAAAAGTAGTTTTGGAGATCCCGCTCAGCGGGGAGTAGCCAAAAACCACCATCGAGAAGATCCCGCTCAGCAGGAAGCAAAGAAAAATTGTTACAATAAAATCCTGCCTCGCGGGAAGCAGTCAAAACCACCACAAACAGTCCCACCTAGCGGGAAGCAACAGGGAAATCCCGCCATCCGGGAAACCAGCAGAAAAGAAAGGATCCCGCCTTGCAAGAAAACCGGCAGATTTGGCGGATCTTTCCCTATGGAGAAACCATCCCGCCCATCGGGAAAACATTTAGTTCAGCGAGAGCCATCCTGTAGGAAGCCGACAGCCAGCACAGAGAGGATCCAGTCCATCAGGAAGTGACCAGAGAGTTGCACCACAAGGAACCCACCCCGGGAAAACAAAAGAGGATCCCAGCAACAGGGACCAAGAATCCCATCCAAGCACAGAGCCTGTCGAGGATTCACAAGAAAAAGGGGGAAGCTGTCCAAACCCTAAACCATCACCTCCATCGCACTGAGAAACGCAGGGGACCAGATCCACGCGAATCACCTGCAAAAAACCCCAGGGGGAAGCCTGAGGGAAAAAGGGAAGGGATCCCCAACCAAATAGGGATCCCTGGGAAGCACCAGTCCGAAAAAACAACCAAGGAAACCCTAGCCGGTCGGGAGGGGCGCAGATAGTGGAGAAGGATCTCCCCCGGAGATCATCTGCAAACAACCACTCCCCGGGAGGGATGACCTGGGTTGAGCCAGGGACTGGGCAGAAACCAGGAGCCATGGGAGGGGGAGCAGGGGAGGGACCAGAACCCTCCCCTCTCAACCCTATCAGGGTGAGGTCTCGTACAAGCTTCAATGAACTCCACATAAGGGTTGGCTTGTTTTACTATTTGTTTGCAATGGTAGTTTTGCTTTGCCCATGGTTTTTATTTATTTTTTTTATAACCCTAGGCTAAGATTTGTTGGAATAAAACCTGACATTATTTTTTTCTATTATTATGTTAATAGAATGATCAGTATTGGAAAGACTTTTTGTAGTTCTTTAATGGTTTAATTAGAAAGGAATAAATAAGTTTCCTTTGTGGATTATTTTTTGAATGGAATTTACAGGGGTTCCTTAATCATTTAATTTGAAAGTAATTAATGGATTTTCCTTTATGTTTAGTTAGAAAATAATAAATGAGTTTCCTTTATGGATTATTTTTAAAGGACTTAATGGATTTTCCTTTATGGTTTAGTTAGAAAGGAATAAATGAGTTTCCTTTATAAATTATTTTTTAAAGGAATTTATGGGGCTTCCTTATTGGTTTAATTTAAAAGGAATTAATGGTTTTTACATTATGTTTAGTTTGAAAGCAATTTATGAGTTTCCTTTATGGTTTATTTTGAAAGTTTATTATGGAATAGGAATTATGGGATTCTATGTAAACTAATGTTGATACTTGAATAAATAGTATTCTTAATGAGCGTTGTTTTGTTGAAACAAAATAATGGAAAGAAGTATGGGCTTATTTATGCTTAATTACAAAATATGTTTTGCATTATTGAAAAGGAATCATATAGAAATGCATTCATATTTTCATAAAGAGTTTTTATGATCCCTATCTACCTATCTACCTATTGTGGATGTCAAGGGAGGAATAAGACAATGTTTTTCTTCAGTCAAATCATGTTAGTAGTTTATCCAATTTTTTTATGGAATCCTATGGAATGATTAAGCTGGAAATACCTCTTAGTGAAAGAGGATTCATTATAATATAAGAAAAGTTTTTTCATATGAATAATTTATACCTTTGAAGAATAAATATGCTTGGTACCATTTTTATGATAATAGTGTAATATTCATGGCTCCCCTTATGTTAAAGCAATGCTTATTTATTTTGAATCAATGTTTGGGTTTAAAAAGAGAGTTAGACATAATGGTTTTGGGGATCCTTTTGGAATGGTTTAACCTATTGAAACCTTATTTAAGTTCACTTTATTAACCCAAGCTCAAGGTGGTTGTGGGGATGCAAAACCTAGTTTCCTTGTATCCATGAGAAGATGATCACACAAGGTGATAGATGCTTTTGTCCCTCATCACAGAAATGAGGTAGAGAAGTATTATAGTTTAGTGGTTCACTATGGAGGTGCATTGAACTGAACTCTAGGTATTATGCCAAAAAGGACCTAGGATAGAATGACTTCTATCTTGTATAGGGAAATGATGTTTCTTCCTTATCTAAATATTGATAAGGAATAATCCCAATTTTGTGGTCAATAATTCTACATTCATAGAGAATTCCAAAAAATTGGGATGACCATTTGAGGCATCCTTTAAGTCATGAAGGTATGCAAGGGAAATCCTAGTACTTCTGAGGGCCTAATATCTCCTATTGACTCGAGAGATGTCTAAAAAATCATGGAATCAAAATATGGTTATGCCTAGTTAAGTATATTCTATGGATACTCTTGGTGAACCTTGTTGAGTTCTAAAATATAGATCTCTCTCGATTTTTATAGTTTTGGGTTGTTATAATTGGTATCAAAGCTCTAGGTCATAGGACTAGAAACTTCCCTAGAAAGAACTTAAATATGAACTGTATTTATGGATGAATTTAGGGGGATGTCATATTATGTGGAGCAATAATATCCATAAATATTATCAATGGATGATAGAGTTCGATTATTAATACATGTGGAAGATGTTACTAACTAGTAGTTGGGGGGCAAGTCAAGGAAAATTGTAACGTAACCTAGGAATTTTGTGTGGCCAAGAAGTTATAACACCAAAATTGAGGAGAGGAAGGAGAGGATTTTCCATACCACCAAGATAGTCTAGGTAGGATATTGACAAAGCTAGACCCCTAAGAAAAAGTTTATATAATTCAAAAAAGGATGTGGAGTCACTGTTGTTGTCTCATTTTTGTAAGAGTAAACAAAGTAGTGAAGGGATAAAAAAAAAATAGTAGAGGAAGCAAATGAAGTTGGAAACTATAGTGAGTTAGAGTCATAGAATAGGAATCCTAAGATTATATAGGAAGGAAATATTCTTACAAATGAGCAATAAGTTAGGGCTCGTATAGAGGCAGAACTAGCAAAGGATTTAAAGAATGTAAAGAAATCCAAATTAATTAAAAATTGTAGGGGTGATTAAAATTAGGATTATTTGAATGATTTCGAGACCTATTTATCCATAAAAAACTACTCCTTAGTGACAGAAATAATTTAAGCCACTCTTCATTCGTAGGAGATAGGGTTGGAATGGTGGAACACATTAAATACTAAACAAAAAATAAAAGCAATAAATCTTTTGTGGGAAGATTTTTTGAAGGTATTTAAGAAAATGTTCCTCACCAAACAACACTATGTGGAGAAATTAAAGGAAATTTCCACATTTTTTGACGCGAAAAATATAGTGGAGATTTACTACCATAGGTTTGTAAAACTTCTTAAGTATGTACTACTCTATGAGAAGGTTGAGATTATGAAGGTCCATAAATTTATCTTGGGAGTATATCTTAAGATAAGATCGGTAATAAACATACATAATCTTGAGACTCTACAAAAGGTTTATGACCTGGCTCAACAAGTTGAGTCTAACTTGCAGTTGAACAAGAATTACTTTAACTATGCAAAATTATCAGAAGAGGATCGACAAGCCCTGAGGAAAAAAGGTGTTGGTTTTATGAAAAGGAAAAAAGAACAGAGCAAGACAAGCAAAGGAAATCTGAATTTTTATAGGAAAAATGATGGAAAAAAAGGAAATTCCAAGAAAAATTTCTATAAGAGAAAATATAATAGTACTCATCAAACATAGAGGTAGCTACAGTCATCACAAGTAGAGAAAACAATAGAGAAGAAATGGGAAAGAAACCCAATTCCCAAATATGGTTGCTACGATTGTGGAGGAACTTACTATGTAAAAAAAATCCAAATCAATTAGGACCAAGCAAAAAGGTAGATGAAACCAACCACAAAATCTACATGAAAATTGAAAACTAGAATTTGGATGGACAAGTTACACCTATTCTCTTGAATGGTAAGTTATTTGATAAGAAATTTAAAATATTGAGAGGTAATGAAGCTATTGGTAGTTTCATTTCTTCTATTATAGTTAGGGATATGCTAGAAAGACTAAGTGTTTTGGTAAAAGGGTGGAAATTTGAGTATGGTTCTGGATAAACATACTTAGTGAATCAATGTTTTTC
Source organism: Wollemia nobilis (assembly GCA_028583015.1). NCBI lineage: Eukaryota > Viridiplantae > Streptophyta > Pinopsida > Araucariales > Araucariaceae > Wollemia > Wollemia nobilis. Next base: position 828,080 of record JAQPPZ010004836.1, on the reverse strand, counting down.
CATAGATGAGATCACCCTAACCAATGGTTCTACCTTATAACACTTGTATATAGTGTCGCTACATACCTTCGACATCATCTTGGGAATCGATTGGTTAAAGGCTCATGGAGCCCTAATTAATTTCCAAGATAGATGGTTAGACTATATAGATAAATACAAGTAGAGAGTAAGAATTCACAATGAGCAAGGGTCTTTTTTCCCTCAAATGCTCTCAGTATTGTAGCTAAAGAAAGCTACTATAAAAGGTGGTATAGACTATATCATTAAGTTTAATTACAAGACTAGGGATGATATGAAGGAGAAATTTTTCAAGTAACACCCAATTTTGTATGATACCACCTAAGTGTGAATTTGATTTCACTATCGAACTTCTGCCAAGTTTAGAACCTATTCATAGAACTCATTATAATATGAATTCTATTGAGATGTAGGAGTTATAAGTGTAATTTTAAGGGTTGCTGGAAAAAGGGTTGATTAAACCCACTATGTCACCAAGGGGTGTACCTGTTATTTTTATCAAAAATAAGGATGGTTCACTAAGATTTTGTATAGACTAGCGAGTGTTAAACAAAGCAACTATCAATAATAGGTACTATTTACCCAAGATTGAATATTTGTTTGATCAAATTAAGGGTGCCACACTATTTTCAAAGAATGATTTTGAAATTGGGATACCATCATTTGAGAATCCAAGAGGAGGATACCCACAAGACTATGTTTAATACTAGGTATGGGCATTATGAGTTCATAGTATTACCTTTCGGGCTAATCAATGCACCTGCAACATTCTAAAAATAGGGAGAAGCACAATAGGCATTTGAAAATTATGCTTGGGTTGTTGAGAAGGAACCAACTTTATTAGAATCTATCAAACTGTGACTTCTATGTTCTAGAGGTGTATTATTTGGGGTATATCATATTTGTAGAAGGGATAATTGTTGATCCAAAAAATATAGAGGCCATTTTGAGTTGGTCATCACCTACAAATGTGCCTGAAGTGTAGAGCTTCATGGGATTGAATAGGTATTATAGGTAATTTGTAAAGGATTATTCCAAAATAGCCTACTCCATATCTAATCTCCAAAGAAAATAAAAGGAATATAAATGGATGTATAAGTGCAAAACTACTTTTAAGTTGCTTAAGCATAAGCTTACTATTGCACCTACTCTTAATATTATAAACCCTTAAGGGAATGTCTTAGATTGTGCTGATGCTTCCTTGGAATATTTGGGAGGGGTTCTATCCTAGGATGATTTAGTCATAGCATATGAGTCAAGAAAACTCAAGAAGCATGAGGTAGACTATACTACACATGATTTGGAGCTAGCAGTTGTTGTGCACGCTTTCAAAATTTCATGGAATTATCTGCTAGGAAAGTCTTTTGAGTTGAGGACTGACCATCAAAGCCTATGGTACATATTTAATCAACCAATGCTCAATTCACAACAAGGAAGGTTGATCAAAATTTTGGTAGAATATGAATTTGGTATATATTATATCAAAGGAAGGGAGAATTAGGTTGTTGATGACTTGAATAGAAGGAACATAGTTGCTTTGACCCATAGTCACATGGACTTGATGAACCAAGTCAAAGAAATGCAAGCATAGGACCAGTATTGTGATGAAATTTGGGTTAAAATGGAAAGGAATATTGAAGAGAATGAGGATTTCAGTATAAATAATGAAATCTTATATATTAAGGATAGGGTGGTGATCCCTAAAACTGTTGATTTAAGAAGACTAGTCATGCAATAGGTACATAGATATCCTTACTCTACTCACCTAGGAGGGGCAAAGATGAAGGAGAATATGAAAAAGACCATCTAGTTAGGTATGAAGAAAGATAACTCTAACTTTGTGGCTCAATGTCTAGAATTCCAAAAAGTGAAGTTTGAGCATAGACATCGAGTAGGATAATTATACCCACATGCATAGTTATGTGTAAGGGGTTGGCCCTATAATGTATTTAAAAAAATTTAAAATTCTTTATAATTTCAAGGTGAAGAGGTCCACTATTATTAGGGGTAATATTGCAGATTTAAACTTATAATGGTCCAATTATTATAAAATTAGGATGAATCTACCCAAAAAGCATTTTACACCCAATGTTTTTGGGCTAATGGACCCCAACCAAGGGTTCCCAATATTAGCCAATTCCAATTTAAAAAAAATCCAAATATTCGTTAATTAAATATTATTAAACACTATGCATAACCCTACCCACATGATATACCAATACAGAAATGGTAGGTAACATCTATGGACTTCATGGTGGGATTACCTAAGACTAGATACATTATGATGCAATCCTTGTGGTGGTTGACAAGTTGACCAAGGTTACTCATTTTATTCCATGGAATACCATGTATGATGCCCTTATAGTGGTTAATATATTTCCCAACGATATATTTAGGTTGCATGGTTTCCTTGAAGCAATCATCTTAGACATGGATTCTAGGTTTACATCAAAGTATGCTAATCTGAAGCATTTGCCTAGAAAATTCTATGTGGAAAACAGAGTATTATTAAAAGTTAAACCCATGAAGAGCACCATAAAGCCTTCTAAGTTGGATCCCTATTATGTTTGACATTTTGATATCACTAATAATATCAATCTGGTAACCCACTTGGTTTTCAATTCACACCAAGTCTTCCCACCTAGTAGTCTAACATTAGAGATCTCATTATGAGATTTTTTTAATCTATTTTTTTCTTTTTGTAGTATGAGCATGTCTGGTTCATATTCATGAGTGCCATTTCACTACAGTCAAAATACTCATGAGACCGAGATTGACCAGATCTCAAATTATTGCCTCTTTTAAACTTCACTCTCCTCCTGAGATTCCAAGTTCAGGCAGTGGTTTTCTTTTCCTCTAGGGCCCATAACACCTAGAGGTGTGACACATAAATTTCCCATGTCTTTACAAGAATGCATTAAATATCATATTATACAAAATTCGTTTAATACTTAGCACATACATGCTTGAGCTAGTCGATCAACCACTCTTTATTGAGCATCGAATATGGTCTTACCAACACCCTAGTAACCATCCGATGACTTATGCATATTAACCAACATGACGTCCTATACCATCATGCTTCCAGGTTTTCCAGTCGAACACAATTCATTACTCATCACTAGCAAGTATAACCTAGAAGAGATATCCATACAACTATTCGTTACCTCTCGTTCTAACCCTTTTTCCCGTCAGAAATATAGTTAGAGCCTTGTTCCATGATGTATGCCTTCCCGCAATATCATTATTATTATTTTTTTCCATCATATTGTCTACCCACAATTCTGATTTTCAATAAAGGTTGTCCTGCCCACAACCTTAGGTTGTATTTCTAAGATTGTCTAATCCCACATTCTTAGTAATGATAATTATTTATTTTAAAATTTAACTATGGTTGAAAATTTTATAGCTTTTTTGACCAATATATGGTTAATAAAGTACCATTCCAAATGTTTTCAAGGTTTAGAAAAGTAGCTCAAAACATCAAGTTTCTCATTCTTGGTACTATAATTTTTACACTTAGACTATTTAAAAGTCACTATACGTAGAACCATTGAAATCACTTGAAAGGATCACTACATTTATCACATGATGTAAACATTATATATGTTTTTAAAACAAATAGAAACTATCCCCTTGTTAAATGAAAGATGAGCATTTTCTACTAATCAAAGGCTCCTCTAATATTAATTTACTTAAATATAAAACTAAATAGTCTACTTTAATTAGAATGAATATTGGATCAAAAAGACAATTACCATCCATTTTTTGATATATATATTGATCACCAACTTATCTAAATAAAGATATTTCAAATTTTAATATAAATACCACAGACCATAATCTCATCTAGATTATTTAACAGTATTCAAAACTATGTTTTCTCCAAGCATCTCTATTGGCTTAAAATAGTTGTTTTTTTTTAACTAAAAAATAACAAGGCTTGGCCTATTATCTAAGTTACTGTTGTTTTATAATTCACTTCTATGCTTCACTTTGTTTATCTAAATTAATTAAAAGGCAATCAAAAAATATAATACAATCTTTACCTTATTGACAACTATATATATGCATTCTAAAACTAAACAAAGTTTTCATCTTATCATTATGTTTGAACTGCACCTTCAATCAATTGTTCTATCTCAACTTCAAATAAAAATGAATCAAAAGAAAACAACATTTAAGATTACGTCTACTGTAAACAAGTGTAAGCTTTCCTTGAGTTTATTGTTTCATAGAAAGGCTATTCACATCCATGTTTCAAGTCTTACACAAATCTAGTGTATGCATTACACTTATTTAAATTTTAAAATGAGTAATAATTGTGCTCGACGATAACATACATAGTCCCAATTATCTTAAGAAAACTTAAAAGCACATTCGATATCTCATAGATTAATCAAGTAATAGCTCTTCTAAAAACATTAGGACTTAAAAGGAATTATATTTCATTATTGATTTTTAAATAACATATCCCATTAATAATTACATTCTACAACACATGTTCCTATAATTTAATCTTTGGCCAGTTCATATTTCTTAGAGCTACATTTCAATAATCAATGACAGGTTTATAATTTTTCTCTACAATTAATCAAGGATTTGTTTATTCCTTTACCATAGAATGAAACAGTTTGGCTCTATAATTTCTCCTATGGCTCAGGGATTATTACTCCTGAGAGAGATACTAAAAAAAATACACAATGCCTCTTTTCCCTTTTACATGTATAATTTATATCTCGAACACTATCATAATTACTTGAAAAGCAGCATGCATGGTATCTTGTTGTGCTTTGCAGAATTTTTTCCAATAACCATATTAACCGATGTATCTCAAGAGTTAGAGCAATCATCTATGATGATATGTAGCTAATACCTAGAATGCATACATCATTCCCTCAAATATAACGAAATACAGAGCTCCAAACATTTTCTAATACCAAAATAGAATCAAGCACATTTTGTCACGAAAAACCACACCAAACCCAGTCTTGGTTCACATTCAAACAGACTCTAATTTGTGTTTAATATTATCATAGCATGCAACAGTAATCAATGCGAGAAAGCAACTAGGTTCATACCCAACCATTCATGCAAAACTTTGGCAAAGCTTGCAATATATGCATGTTCAGTTTACACAACACACAATCTTAAAGAACGTATGCAAAAGGAATGTTTCCAATTTCCCCAACGTATTACTTCATAAATGCATATGATATAGTATACCCAATTCATTCCAGAAAACACTTCCACAAGTATATAAAATTAAAGACAAAACCAAATCACACAGGGTATATTTTTCAATCATTTTCTATAATTCATTTGTTGTTCTGGAGTTATTCACAGAGCATCCTCATATTATTATTTAAAAAAAAAACCACATAAACATTTCTACCATAACCAATGGCATTTTCCATAGATATTAAAAACAAAATGACTTACTGATTTTTACATTCAACTCGCTTATACTCTTCCTCAGCCGTGCTTTGCTCTATTTTTTCCACTGTCACCTAGTTACGTCTCCTCTGTTTCTATCATCTCCAATCCTCTTTTATTACTTGTTGTTTCCCCACCAAGGACACCATACATCACCTCCCTTTTCTCTTCACAATTCCACCATCAAGAGATGGTGTTTCCCCACTACTCTTGCACATAAATCCAACATTAGTTTTTACAATTTATTCCTTGTTTCCAAGAACCAAGTGGTATCCACTTCTCCACTTCAACAACCTCTATAACGAAAATGTCGACAAAACTCTCATTTCCATATTAAAAAATTACCTTATAAACACCTACACCTCCATGATCTACGAAATATTTGTTGTGTAACTTCCAATATGACTCTTACTTGCTTTTCATTAATTGATTTACTTCTAGAGTATTATTTTTTTCTATAATTATATACATAAATCAATATCTAAGCAATTAATATAGTATCTATTCATTTTGGTTTATATATATATGTATATATAAATTAATTTTTAAATAAGTCAATTTCCAAAGCAAAACACACACATAGTATTTTCTTTTTTAAACTCTGCAAGCCACTATATATATATATAATTTTAAACCATAATTCCTATGAATTAAGCCATTTTATTATCCATAAATAATTTAGACCATGGCTCCCATGCATTAAGCACTTTCATTGCCATACAAACAATTCAAATCGTAATTTACCAAACATTAAACATCCCTATAAATGTTGCTACATGAAATGCATTCTACATGGACCACTGGCGAATGCATTGCCTATAGGGTTCTTTTCCCCTGTTAAATGGAAAATACACCACCACTCATCATCTCCCTTGACTTACCTTACAATGGAATAATCTTTTTCCTTGTTGAGGAGACCTCTTTCCTTTGCAGCATCCTGCCAATAACATTTACCTGTCTCCTACACCCACAAATACATTAGTAGTACCTCATTCTTGCAAACACATTAGGTGTATAATGAAATAGAGTTTTGGAGGGTTGTTACATACTTTCCCCCTAATATTAAACATAGTCCCTGTGTTTACATTCAACATTTTAAGAAGAAAATAAAAATTAATACCATGATAATAGGAATTCATATCATCACATCAACATTTTGACATTCTTTTAATTCTCTTTCGTCATCCAAAATATGCATAGATATTAAATACATGTATCGTTATTCATCAACCAAGATATGATAATGCTCAACATAAAACTATAACATGAAATATGCACAAATATCAAGTACGTGTATCATACTTCTCAAACCAAGATATGATACTGTTATTGTTTAATCAAAATAGAACTATATCAGGATGATAATTATGTTCAAATACTATTCAAATAAAAATAGAAATTGTCTTTTCATGATGGCCACATCTTCCAATGTGGCACTGTTTTCTGAGAACTGGTCCCATTGAAACTTGCATTGCTCAATATTCATTTTTTATAACTATTTTTTACGATATCCAAGGATTATGACTGGTCGCACTTTAATGCGCAAGGGATCGTCCATCTATAATTAATCAACATTCCAAAAATGTGAAGGTATAGGAATATATTTCTTGAGAAGGGACACATGGAATGTATCATGAATTTTTGACCAATTGGGTGGCAAGTCTAGTTTGTAGGCAACTGGATTCAGTTTCCCAATAATTTCAAAAGGTCCTACAAATCATGGACTAAGCTTAGAGGATTTGATAGAGCTTTTAGTAGGTTTAAATATTAGGAATACTCTATCTCCCACGGTGAATTCCCTTGGTATTCTTTTCAAGCCTGCATAACTCTTTTATCGATTTGAGGCTTCCTTGAGCCTTATACAAATTTTGTTGAGTTGGTTTTCCATTTCTCTTACCATATCTAGCCTGATCATCACCCGATCCTCTAGATTACTCCATGATAATGGTGTTTTGTACCTCCTCCCGTATAGGGCCTCAAATGGAGCCATACCTAAAGAAGTATGATAGCTATTATTATAAGAAAACTCAACTAGGAAAATATAATCTTCCCATTTCATCTGATGGTCCATGCAATACATGTGAAACATATCCTCTAAGACTTGATTTAATCTTTTAGTTTGTCCATCTATTTTTGGATGATAGGCAGTGCTAATATTGAGTTTCATTCCCCATGCCTGGTGTAAAACTTGCCAAAATTTGGATGTGAACCGAGAGTCCCTGTTTGATATAATGGTTTCAGGGAATCCATGTAGCCTTACCACTTTTCTAGAAAATTTTTGGGCTACAACAGGATCTCCATATTTTATATTTCTAGGCAAAAAATGTGTCACCTTTGTCAGTTTATCCGCTACTACCAGAATAGCATCATGCTTAAAATGATTCTTAGGTAATCCAACAATAAAATCCATGGTTACAACTTGTCACTTATATTATGGAATATCATGCAAAACTAAGCGTCTAGCTGGATGTAAATTTTTTGATTTCACTTTTTGATATTCTAAACATTTAGCTTTAAATTCTGTAATGTCCCTCTTCATTCCTAACCAATAATATTATTTCTTCAAATTTTCATACATCTTCACATAGCCTGGATGTGTCGAATATCGAATATTATGTGCTTCTCATAGAATCATATTTCTCATGTCTTGATCATCAGGTACCACTATCCTATTTCTAAAAAACAAAGTATCATTCCAAATTTTAAATTCCTTTGCTTTTTTAGATTCTTGCTGAACTAATTCTTGATACTTTGATACTTTGATACTTTTGAGAATATTCATCTTAAATTTGCAATTCCCTTATTTGGATAATTATAGCATATTGACAATGTGATATAGCATATACATACCTTCTTCTAATTAAAGAATTTGCTAATTTATTTTCTTTTCCCTTAATATACTCTATACCAAAGTCATATTCTGCCAGAAACTCCATCTAATGACTATGTCTAGCATTGAGCATTGGCTGAGTAAAGATGTATTTTAGACTCTGATGGTCTGTTCTAAGCTTAAAATATTTATCGAGTAGATAATGATGCCACATTTGGAGAGTGTGCACCACCACATCTAATTCCAAGTCATGTGTGGCATAATTTAGTTCATGTTTCTTGAGTTTTTGGGACTCATAAGCAATAACTCCATCTTCTTGCATGAGAATCCCATCTAATCCTTATAAAGAAGCATCAATACACACAACAAATGGTTTCTTAGGATCTGATATTTTTAGAATAGGTGTTGTCATTAGATTTTATTTAATAATTTTGAAAGCTTCCTCACATCGTTCTGTCCATTTAAATGTTTTTCCTTTCTTTTGGAGATTGGTTATTGGATAAGCTATCTTAGAAAAATTCTGAATAAAATGATGATAATATCCAGCCATCCCCATAAAACTTCTCACCTTAGAAATATTTGTGGGGGCAAGCCAATCAATGATAGCCTTAATCTTTCTTGGATCAACAAATATCCCTTCAACTGAGATTACATGTCCCAAATACTGTACCTGGGTTGTGTAAAATTTACATTTGGACATTTTTCCATATAATTGATTCTTTTTAAGTATTTCGAGAACAGTCCTCATGTATAGATCATGTTCCTCTTTATTCTTGGAATAGATCATTATGTCATCTAGGAATATTAACACAAATCGATCCAGTTGTTCTTGAAACACACTATTCATCAAATTCATAAAATTTGCTGGAGAATTTGTCAACCCAAAAGGCAACACTATGAATTCATAATGTCCATATCTGGTTTGAAAAGCAGTTTTATGGGTATCCTCCTCCCAAATTCTCAACTGGTGATATCTAGATCTAAGATCAATTTTGGAGAAAATTGTGGCTCCCTTAAATTGATCGAATAAAACATCTATTTTGGGTAGAGAGTATTTATTCTTAATAGTCATCTTATTTAACATTCTATAATCAATACATAATCTTAATATCCCATATTTCTTCTTCACAAACAATACAGGTTCACCCCATGGTGAAACACTAGGTTTAATATGTCATTTCTCTAAAAGTTCCTAAAGTTGAGTCTTAAGTTCTTGTAATTCTATTGTGGTCATCCTATATGGTGCTCGAGTTATTGGTGTTGCTCCTGGAAAAAATTCTATAGTAAAATCAAACTCCCCTTGGGGAAGAAGACCAGGTAATTCTTCAGGAAAAATATCTCAAAATTCATTTAACACTAGATATATTTTAAAAATACTTGCTTTGGATTCCTTTTCTCTCTTTTTGTTAAGTTTAACCACAAATACTGTACTACCCTTCCTCAGAGCTCTTTTAACTTGCATTGCAGTCAAAATATGTGGTTCCACTGATTCACGTCCACAATGAACCCTTATCCTTTGTTTGGTGTCATTAGTGAATTCCATCCATCTTTCTTTAGAATTTAACAAGGCTTCATGTACCTTGAGCCAGTCCATATCTAAATTATATCAAAGGTATGTAAATGAGCTATGTATAAATACCATTAGGTTTGCCCTTGAGGTAACTTTATTTGAGGATCAAATAAACATTGATTAACATAATAGGTTTGCCTAGACCCATACTCGACTTTCCACCCATTAGCCTTAAATCCAGGTTTTTTTGGTATGTCCCTCAAAATATTTGGTGAAACAAAACTATTAGTGGCTTCGAAATCAATCAAAATACAAATATATTTATTATAAATTTTTCCTTTCAAAATAAAATGTGTTGCTTGACCATTGAGTTTAGAATTACCTATTGTTGTATATATCTTATGAGCAAGTTTCACAGGTTATTTTCTCTTATCTTCCCATAAAGAACATCTATAAGCATAATGAGGTTCTTTACAAATCCAGAAACCAGTCTGTGGTGCTATCTCTTTCATATTTACCTCATTATCTCCATGTATATCAGCTTTTGGTGCATTAGTTCTTTGTTCATATCTATCCCTGGAATTTCTCTAACCACTCCAGTAGTTTTGATTTCATCTATTCCCCTGATACCTATTCTTATTATTGTCAAACCTATTTTTGTTTCCATTTCCACAATTTGTGTTCCAACCCCTATCTCCTTTTGTTGGATCCATGTTTTTCTTCTTTTGTGACTCTTACTTCTCTGAGGATTGTTGATAATAAGCTTTCTTGACTTTAAAATTATCCTCTTCTTGATGAGCCAATTCACAAGCAGTAGTTAAAGTAGAAGGTTTTAACATAAGAATTAGGTGTCCAATTTTTGGATGCAACCCTAGGAGGAATTTATGAATTTTGATTTCATTTCGCTGCTCATATTCGGGCATATACTTGAGTAATTGCACAAATCGTTGGTAGTATTCAATTACAGACATATTTCCCTATGACAACCTTGAAAACTTTGCAGTCCTTTTAAGGTAGAATTGTGGTGTTAGGAACCTATCCTTAAATGCCAAAAAAAACGTATCCCAAAGAATATCGGTAGCCTCTACATTATGAGTTTCTATATATATTCCACCAGTCAGCGACAGCTCCAATCAGTCAAAAGACTATCCACGAGGTTTTTGATTTAGATGAAAGGGTCCTAACTGTAAAGTAGGATTCTACACTATTCAACTATATTTCAGCTTCTTCCCCATCTCCTTTGCCATAAAATTTGGCTATACCAATTTTTCTCATATCCTTTTCTAAATCTGAACCTACTTGTTTCCTTCCTGGGTCAATAGTTATCTCATCCTCAACTATTACCATTTCTTTTCCTTTGGACAGGTTTTATATTGTTTTCTATTAATGGGAAATCATTTCTTGTTGTTTATCTACTTGAATCTTTTGTTACTCCATATGCTCCATCATTTGAGCATTTTATTGTACCTTGTGTTCAGCTAATTGAGCACTCTGCTGCTCCATTTGTTATTTTTATTGGCTCATATTATCCTGCAATAATTGCACCATCCTGACCATTTTATCCTCTTTATTCATAGGTTCTTTTTTCATCCTCCTTTCCCAAGGAGGTTCTGTAGCTTCCTCAGATGCCCCAATCCACATGACTTCTTGTATGACCCTTCTAGGGTTCTTGGTTAGCCCTTCCCTCTGAACCATCATAGCTATTTTCAAGTATCCAAATTTTTTCTAGACGCCATTGCCTACCTAAAAAAAAAGAGCCTTGTCAAGTTTTTGAGTCTTATGTGAACACATTGGCAACACCAAATTTAGATTTTTCATAAATTTTCTTAAAATACTATCACTTAAATTATTCACAACCTTTGCTCTGATACAAAATGTAACACCCCAAGTCAACCCACTTGATTATAAATTCACACCAAGTATTCCCACATGGTAATCTAACACAAGAGATCTCATTATGAGATTTTTTTTTTTATCTATTTTTATTTTTATTTTTGTAGTATGAGCATGTCTAGTTCATATTCATGAGTGCCATTCCACTACAGTTGAAATACTCATGATATCGAGATTGGCCAGATATCGAATTGTTGTATCTTTTAAAATTCATTCTCCTCCTGAGATTCTTTTCCTCTAGGGCCCATAACACCTAGAGGTGTGATACATAAATTTCCCGTGTCTTGACATGAATGCATTAAATCTCATCTTATGCAAAATTCTTTGTAATACTTAGCACATACATGCTCGAGCTAGTCGATCAACCATTCTTTATAGAGCATTGACTATGGTCTTACGAATACCCTGGTACCCACTCGATGACTTATGCATATTAAACAACATGATCATCCTATACCATCATGCTGTTGGTTTCCCCATTCTAACACAATTCATTAATCATCACTAGAAAGTATAACCTAGAAGAGATACCCATACAACTCTTCATTACCTCCCGTTTTGACCCTTTTTCTCGTCAAAAATATAGTTAGAGCCATGTTCCATGATGTTTGCCTTTCCGCAACATCATTATTATTTTTATTCCATCAGATTGTCTACCCACAATTCTGATTTTCAATCAAGGTTGTCCTATCCACAACCTTAGGTTGCGTTTCTAAGATTGTCTAATCCCACAATCTTAGTAATGATAATTATTTCTTTTAAAATTTAACTATGGTTGAAAATTTAATAGCTGTTTTGACCAATCTATGGTTAATCAAGTACCGTTCCAAATGTTTTCAAGGTTTAGAAAAGTAGATCAAAACATCAAGTTTCTCCTTCTTGGTACTATAAGTTTTCCACTTAGACTATTTAAAAGTCACTAAACATGGAACCATTGAAATCACTTGAAAGGATCACTACATTTATCATATGATGTAAACATTATGTATGTTTTTAAAACAAATAGAAACTATCTCCTTGTTAAATGAAAGATAAGCATTTTCTACTAATTAAAGGCTCCTCTAATATTAATCTACTTAAATATAAAACTAAATAGTCTACTTTAATCAGAATGAATATTGGATCAAAAAGACAATTACCATCCATTTTCTGATATATATATTGATCAACAACTTCTCTAAATAAAGATATCTCAAATTTTTATATAAATACAGTAGACCATAATCTCATCTGGATTATTTAACAACATTCAAAACTATGTTTTTCCCAAGCATCTCTATCAACTTAAAATAATTGTTTTTTTCTAATATTAAAAATAACAAGGCTTGGCCTATTATCTAAGTTACTGTTGTTTTATAATTCACTTCTATGCTTCACTTTGTTTATCTAAATTAATTAAAAGGTATGCAAAATATATAGTAAAGTATTTTCCTTATTCACAACTATATATACGCATTCTAGAACTAAACAAAGTGTTAAGCTTATCATTATGTTTGAATTGTGACTTCAATCGAATGTTCTATCTCAACCTCAAATAAAAATGAACCAAAAGAAAACAACATTTAAGATTACGTCTGCTGTAAACAAGTGTAAGCTTTCCTTGAGTTTACTATTTCACGAAAAGGATATTCATATCTATGTTTCAAGTCTTATGCAATCGAGTGTATGCATTACACTTATTTAAATTTTAAAATGAGTAATAAATATTTTGGGCGATAACATACGTAGTCCCAATTGTATTAGGAAAATGTAAAAGCACGTTCGATATCTCAAAGATTAATCAAGTAATAGATCTTCTAAAAGAAATAGGTATTCTATTTCATTATTTATTTCTAAATAGAATATCCCATTAATAATTACATTCTACAACACATGCTCCTATCATTCAATATTTGGCCAATTCTTATTTCTCAGAGCTACGTTTCAATAATCAGTGATAAGTTTATAATTTTTCTTTGTGATTAATCAAGGATTTCTTTATTCCTTTACCAAAAAATGAAATAGTTTGGCTCTATAATTTCTCTTATGGCTCAAGGATCATTATTCCTAAGAGATATACAAAGAAAAATACACAATTTCCCTTTTCCCTTTTACATATATAATTTAGATCTTGAACACTATCATAGTTACTTGAAAAGCAACATGCATGGTATCTTGTTGTGCTCAACAAAAGTTCTTCCCAAAAACTAGATTAACTGGTGTATTTCAAGAGTCAGAGCGGTCATCTACGATGATATGAAGCTAATACCTAGAATGCATACATCATTCCCTCAAATATAACAAAATGCAAAGCTCCAAAAAAATTCTAATACAAAATAGAATCAAACACATTTTGTCACAGCAAATCACACCAAACCCAGTCTTGATTCGCATCCAACCAGACTCAAATTGGTGTTTAATATTATCATATCACACAACAATAATCAATGCGAGAAAGCAACTAGGTTCATACTCAACCATTAATGCAAAACTTTGGTAAATATTACAACATATTCATGTTCAATTTACACAATACACAATCTTAAAGAACGTATGCAAAAGGAACGTTTCCAATTTCCCCAATGTATTAATTCATAGATGCATATGATACAATATACCCAAATCATTCCAGACAACACTTCCACAAGTATGTAAAATTAAAGACAAAACCAAATCACATTGGGTATATTTTTTAGTCATTTTCTATAATTCATTTGTTGTTATGGATTTATTCACAGAGCATCCTCATATTATTTAAAAAAAAAAAACACACAAACATTTATACCATAATTAATGGCATTTTCCTTAGATATTAAATACAAAATGACTTACTGATTTTTACATGCAATTCTCTCCTACTCTTCCTCAACCATGATTTGGTCTATTTTTCCCACTATCGTCTGGTTACGTCTCCTCTATTTCTATTGCATCCAATCCTCTTTTATTACTTGCTACTTCCCCACCAAGGACACTATACATTCACCTCTCTTTTCTCTCCACAATTCCACCATCAAGAGATGTTTTTTTCCCACTACACATGCACATAAATCCAATGTCAGTTTTTACAATTTGTTCCTCATTTCCAAGCACCAAGTGATATCCACTTCTCCACTTCAACAAAATATATAACAAAATTTTTGATAACCCTCTCATTTCTGTATTCAAATATTACCTTATAAACACCTACACCTCCATGATCTATGAAATATTTGTTGTGTAACTTTAAATATGACTCTTACTTACTTTTCATTAATTGCCTTGCTTCTAAAGTATTATTTGTTTCTATAATTATATATATATATATATATATATATATATATATATATATATACAATATCTAAGCAATTAATATAGTATCTATTCATTTTGGTTTATATATATATATATATATATATATATATTCATTTTTAAATAAGTCAATTTCCAAAACAAAACACACACATAATATTTTCTTTTTAAACTCTGCAAGCCACTACATATATATATATATTTTAATTTTAAACCATAATTCCTAGGAATTAAGCCATTTTATTATCCATCAATAATTTGAATCATGGCTACCATGCATTAAGCACTTTTATTGCCATACAAACAGTTCAAATTACAATTTACCAAACATTAAATACCCCTACGAATACTGCTACATTAAATACATTCTACATGGACCGTTGGTGAATGCATTGCCTATAGGGTTCTTTACCCCTATTAACTGGAAAATATACCATCGCTCATCACCTACCTTGACTTACCTTACACTGGAATAATTTTTTTTTTCCCTTGTTGAGGAGACCTCTTTTCTTTATAGCATCCTGCCAATAACTTTTACTTATCTCCTACACCCACAATTACATTAGCAGTACCTCATCCTTTCAAATAAATTAGGCATATAATGAAATAGATTTTTGGAGGGTTGTTACAATTGACAAGTTGACCAAGGTTACTCATTTTATTCCATGGAATACCTTGGATGATGCCCTGATAGTGGTTAATAGATTTTCCAAAGATATATTTAGGTTGTATGGTTTTCGTGAAGTAATCATCTTAGACACGGATTCTAGGTTTACATCAAAGTATTCTAAATTGAAGTATTTGCATAGAAAATTCTATGTGGAAAATAGAGTATTCTTAAAATTTAAACCCATGAAGAGGATCATCAAGACTTTTAATTTGGATCCATGTTATGTTGAGCCTTTTGAGATCACTGATAAGATCAATCTGGTAGCTTATATACTTGCCTTACCACCCAACCTATCAAATATCAATGAATCTTTCCACTATTCCTACTTAAGAAGTACAATAAGAATTTATATGCACAAGGGAATAGGCAGGATCATGTACAATAAGAATTTGATCAACATTGGCATTGAACCACATTGGATTATCCTCAATAAGGATTATAGTAACAAGATAATAATGATCACAGTAAATGAGATTCGTATTAGAAAAGTGATGGCTAACAATGATACTATCAAACTCCCTAAAAGAAAATATTAAAATTGATAAGGCATCAATGGGGAAGACACTGACCCAGCTTATTCAGGTTTGATGGGCCAAATCAACCTAGAATTCCAAATTGTCTAGTCTGAGGCTAACACAATAAAAAATTAGAGGGCTTAAGTACTCAATAACCAAGGTGACACAACACAAGGAAGTCCACCCAAGATCAGACCAAATGTTAAATAAACAAACTTCATCATCATTAGCATGGATGACGAGACTTGGAGGGAAATTATTGACCCAAGAGTGGAGAGATTTTTGGGACACTCCAACATTGGCTAGAATTTTTGTAGCATCATTTTCTTCTCTATACACATGTTGTATTAAGAAATTTTAAAATTTGCCCAAGAACTTCTTGCACTCAAAAATAACATTGCGAGTACTCCATGCAGGATTCTGAGCTCCATTTATGGATTATTTTTTAAAATAATTAATGGATTTTTCTTTATTGTTTAATTAGAAAGGAATTAATGAGTTTCCTTTATGGATTATTATTTTGAAAGGAATTTATGGGGGTTCCTTAATGGTTTAATTTGAAAGGAATTAATGGGTTTTCCTTTATGTTTAATTTGAAAGGAATTTATGAGTTTCCTTTATGGTTTATTTTGAAAGTTTACTATGGAATAGAAATTATGGGATTTTATCTAAACTAATGTTTATACTTGAATAAAATAGTATTCTTAATGAGCATTTTTTTGTTAGCACAATACAATGGAAAGAAGTATGGGCTTGTTTATGCTTAATTGTGAAATACGTTTTGCATTATTGAAAAGGAATCATATAGAAATGCATCCATATTTTTATAGAGTTATTTTGATCCATATCTACCTATCTACCTACCATGGTGGTCAAGGAAGGAAGAAGACATAATTTTTCTTCAATAAGATCATGTTAGTATTTTCTCTAATTATTTTATCAAATACTATGGAAATATTAAGTTGGAAATCCCTCTTAGTGAAAGAGGATTCATTGTAATAGAAGCAAAGGTTTTTCATGTGTATAATTTATACCTTTGAAGAATGATTATGCTTGGTACCATGTTTATGATAATAGTGTAATATTCATGGCTCTTATTATGTTAAAGCAATGCTTATTTATTTTGAATCAATGCTTGGGTTTAAAATAATATCCTTGGTTTAATTGCATGCTTCAATTAATCTTAGAAGTATTTGTTTCTTATCGATGATTATTATTTTAAATATACTCTATATTTTTATATAGAGAGAGTGAGAGTTAGACTTAAGGGTTTTGGGTTTCCTTTTGGAATGGGCTAACCTATTGTAACACTATTTAATTTCCCTTTATTAATCCAAAATCGAGGTGGTTTCCAGGAGGTAACACCTTCTTTTCCTGTATCCATGAGAAGATGATCATGTGGAGTGATAGATTATTTGGTCACCCATCATAGATATGAGGTAGATATGTATTATAGTTTAATTTTTCACCATGAAGGTGCATTTAACTAAACTCAAGGTGTTACACCAAAAATGACACAACATATAATGACTTATGGTTGGTAGAGGGAAATGGTGTTTCCCTGTTCTCTAAATATTGAGAAATGATATTATCAATGTTGTGTTTAATAAATATGTATTCATGGAGAATTCTATAAAAGTGGGTTAACCATATGAGGTATCCTTTATACCGCAACGATATGTAAGATAAACCTTGGTACCTATAGGAGCCTAGCCTCTCCTATCCACTTGAGAGACACATATTACATCATGGACTCAAAATGTTGTTATGCCTAGTTAAATATATTCCATGGATACTCTTTGTGAACCTTGTTGAGTTCTATTAAAAAATAATATCTCTCTCAGGTTGGTTAGTATTTGGGTTTTACACATTGTGTCTCATACCCTAAAAAAAATAGTTTATAAGGTTCTTTGGGTATTTTTCATTGTGTACAAGAAGTTAAAGGAGAATGTGATGGTCAATGCTTTGTCTCACAAACATGAGAATATTTCTACTATCAATGCCATCTCTAATCCTCTTCTATAGTAGATATTCCATATTTGAGAGCAGTGTATTTTTGACCCAGTGATTAATATCATCATGTAGGAAGTGGATTATAGATATTTGTTGCCTTTATTATTCTTATATGTTGATGAGATTCTCTACAATAATGATTGCATTTGTCTTCTTTCATCATGTTTTTCAATATTTACATGCATATCCTTTTGCTAGATATTTTGGATTCTTAGAAATGTATCAGTAGGTGAAAAACTCCTTTTATTAAAAAGGATTAAAATTGAATGGTAGGACCTTTATGGCTAAATGTCATGTATGTCAATGAAACAAGAAGGAATCTATTAAATATCCTAGTTTTTTGTAACCTATACCTATTATTAACAACCAATTGAAGCATATTTCTTTGTTTTTCATGACAACCATCCTAAAACTAAGACCAAAATGATGATATTTTTGGTAGTGGGTTGCCTTTCAAAGTATGCTCATTTTTTGCACTATAATATCCTTTCTTAGGTAGTAAGTTTTCCAAGGTATTCCTTGATTCTATTTTTAAATTGCATGGTATACCCAAGTCCATTATCATTGATCATGGTCCTATCTTCACTAGCATTTTAAAAAGAAATTATTTCATACTAGTGGTACTTAGTTGATTATATCCTTTTCTTATAAACCTTAATCAAATGGCTAGACAATGTTTGTAAAAAAATATTAGGATGCTTACTTTCACTATTTTTCCAAGAAAAATAATATTATTGGGTTCAATGGAACTCTTTATCTAAATGATGCTACAATACTTATTACCATTATTTCCTAATGAAGAAACCTCCATTAGTGGAAAATATATTCTTAGGGTCCTCCAGGATTGATCAAGTGCATGGTTTGTTTAAACAATGATGACATGTAATGCAACTTATTAAACATAATTTCACCTAGACCCAAAATTATATAAAGAAATAGTAAGATTTATATTATTCCAAGCGATGATTTTTTGTCATGGATATGGTATTTTTGTGTCTCCATCCCTATATGCATTTATCATTGAAGATCAAGTCTAGTGAAAAGTTGTATCGTCAATTTTACAACCCCTATAAAGTGGTTTGTTACATTGGTGAGCATTTCAGTTGGAACTGCCATCATATTCCCATATCTATTTTTATTTCATGTTTCTTATCTTAAACAATTTATTGGCTAGAAGGTGTAGTCCCACACAAATATTCTAGTACTAGATGATAAAGGTAAAATCACTCTCTATCTAGATGTAGTGTTGTGTTCTAGATTTCATATTCTATAGTCTTGTAAGATTTAGAAGTTCCTCATCAAGTGGTAGAATTTTCTAGAAGAAGATGCAACTTGGGAGCCTAAGAGCATTTTCCAACATTTTCTAATTTTAATGATAAATTTTTCAAAGGAGGGCATGTGATCACTTTAATATATCCATGTCAACTATGTTTTTTATTATAAGCTTGAGCATTAGGGTTAGTGTTAATGTTGACTTAGTCTATAAATATCAGTCATCTTGTACCTAGAATCATCTTTTATATTTGAATATTAGTCATATTTGTTGTGCATATGAGATGCCACCCTCTTCATGTGGCTAAGATACTTTACCCTCTTTAAGTGGCTAGGATTTATATTGATTTATAATATAGAATCTATTACTTGTATTTCCAATTTTTTGATATTGAATTTGAATTATTATTTCTAGTGGATGTTTACTTTTGTTTATTATTAGAATTTATTGCTATTTCTATATTTATAGAATTTGTTTCATTACATTTAAATAGCCAATTAAAAATAAATAAATTTCTAAATATAGTGGATCAAGTTTTTAAAAATGGGTAGAGAATAAATAATTTCATGCACTTAACAAAGGTTCAAATCTCATAGGTAAACATTAAAATTTAATAAATTGGCATCATTAAAATTCCTTGACATTCAAGGAGGATACCAAGGTTAAAATATTGTTAAGCTAGTATAATACCATTATGCGATCATAACATTGATGGGGACTTTTCAATCCCGTTTATCCCATTATATAAATAAATTACAAACTTGGGTTAAAAATTAAATAAAATAATAGTACAAAAAAAAATCAAGTTATATGGGATTGATATGGTCCCTTACTATATTATATCATGACCACACAATGGTATTATAGTAGTTTAGAAATTGTGCATGTATCACTTGGAAATATTTGAACCTTGGTATACTCCTTAAAAGGTCATAGAATTTAATCAACTAGGCTAATGCCATTTTATATATTTTAAAAAAATGACATAAATTATTCTTGAAAATTATTTTTCAGTATTAAATGATATAAGATCAAACAATGTGATATGTCCAAGGATCAATAATACTAAGCCCACAAAATTTCTTTAGTAGTGCATGATGCAATAATGAAACCACAACATTCATTTGACTCTCCTCCCATTGTTTCAAAAAGAGGCTAGGAATTATTTGGATGAAAATACCATATGATAATTACATGGAAATCAAAATAAGGAATAAAAGACAAGAAAAACAACAATAGTTTTTTTTACAATTCATAATCTCCTTGTGAGATATAGACACCTTGTAAAGTAGGTTAATTTTTTTTTTCAAATTTACATAAAAATAAAATGCATATATCTATAACTAAAACCTCAAAATATATAGGATCCCTAAGTATCAAATAACCTCTTCATGATGGACTTGTTTCCTCTCTTGAGGAATCTAGTCTAGTATATTACTAGCTAAGAAAAAATTATTTCAGTTAAGGAAAATATTACCCCCAATATTCTACATAAGCCATATAAAATGGATAAAGAATTAATAATTTATTCTCATATTATATCATTAGAGTTGAATCACCAACAAAATATGAATTGATAACCTTCGTGATCTTCAAAATCTATGTTTGGCTAAGGAATTTAGGACCATCAATTTCTAGGATAATAATTTCATTTGCAACCTTTTGCCAAGGGTTTGGATCCCCAAATAAAGAAATAAAAAATATGACTCTATTTTCCATATATTAGTTCACAAAGTGTCTCCTTAGGATCACCCCCTTCCTTATCTAAATGCCCATTGTGTCAAATTGTCTAATGTGCTACTTTTCCACCTCCCTAGAATTCCACCTCTTCCCCATTTTCTTTTGATTTCTTAGATTTATCTGGGGATTTTTCTTGGGCCTTTTTATCCTTTGTTATTTTTCTTATTCAAAATTTTCATCTTCTACAATATTTTTGCTTCATCCAAACCCTCCATGGGCTCTTGTGTCTCTAGAACTATTTCTTCATCTTATATTATTTTTAAAACTTATCATTCAAATTGTTCTAGTTTTGATGTTGACTTTTGTATTTCCTTATGCAAGTTCACCTCTACGTTGAATGAGTATTGCTATGATTTGTCCTTCATTAATCCCCAAGGATCCTCTTTTAGTGGTTATTTCTTTGATGGGAAATTTTTTTTCAAGTGTTTGCATGCATGGAAGAGGTGATATTAAAAGGGTATGTTCTCATAGTCAACCTTATAAAAGTGCTTAACAAAAAATAAATTCAAATATATCATTTTCATAAGAGGCTTTTGTAGAGCTACCCTCATACAAATGCAAGTAAAAATAGCTTAGGTCTTGTTTATATTTGCAAGGATCACCGAGACAAATTTACCAAATAAAGTATGATATTTTCAAAGACCACCTCTTCCAAAAATTCTATGGTTAGGTTGAAAAAACATACCCACATTCAGATTTTTCTAATATTTTTTGTATAAGGGTTAAAGCTTGGTGACCAATGATGAATGAATAGACCAAAACTGTCTAAAAATCAAGTTCCTCTTGTAAAAACTTGATCATAGTCTTCCACAAGGATAAAGGTTACCAAGAAGAAACCATTTGATATCAAACTGACTAAACCTTTTATTTTTAAATCCCATTTACTTTTGATCCAATACTTAAAAGCTACTAGATCTAGCCATGCTTCTACAAATTTTTAGATTAGGATGTTGTATAAATATAACTTGTTACACCTTGCAATGGTATAACTAATTAAAATTGAAGGAACCCCATCCTATCAAAAATGTTATACTATATTTTTTGATAAATATTCATAGCCCAAAGCTAAGACTAGCTTGAGACTTTATCTTTTCCTTTAAGGCATTTGTAAATGAGATTTTAGTTTTGGATTTCCATCCTCTAATGTCCATACACTTACATACACCTAACCCTTGAAATTGAGTTCTTTGTTAGGCCCTACGATGTTCCCTAGGCCTATCTTGTCTATTGTTCCCATCTTTGAACTTGCTTCCAATCTGTGCCTATAATATCTCTTAGTTTTTCTCTTCCCTCAACTCTCACGTTTGCTCTTGCCTTCTTGAATTCACTTAAATATTAAGGTTCACCCATGATATTTGAACTTTAGTAAAGGGTATGAAACTCTTTAATCCCTACTAATTGCTCTAAACCTCATGGTATTTAAAAGTTAAGGTTAATGCATGAGATCTGAACTTTGGTTTAAGGTGTGAAAGTGTTGGTTTTTCACTAATTGCTCTAAACCATGGGTAAATAAGAAATCATAAATAATATTTTCTAAAATAAAAATTGCTTTCAATAATTATTTAACTTCTTACTAAATAGATGTTGTAGTCACACTCAAAGGAGAAAATTACAAGTATATTCAACATGATCAAATTTTATATGTAAATTGTCTTCTCTCCAATTTTAAAGTATATATAATATAGTTCTAGTTTCATGTTAAAATAATTTATATATTTATATAATTCAATAAAATTCTTTAAATATTTATAATATTACATTATTGATAAATATATTTTATAATACTATAGTTTATTAAATTTTAATATATTATAAATTAATTATTGTGTTATTAAATAGTATGAGTAGGAGTATGTAATAGGGGTGGGGATAGGATTAAGAGATGCTATAGGCATGGATCCAAAAGTAGGTTCAGAGGTGGTGACAAAAGATAGAAAAATCCTAGAGAACATCATAGGGCATGGCAAAGGGCCAAATTTTAGTGGTTGGGTGGATGGAAGTGCAATACATCAATGGTTATAAAGGTAAAAATAATCCCTCATTTGTAGATTCCCTTAAAGGAAAATCCAAGGTCTTTGGATGACCTCATCCCTAAGCTATAGAATTTTGTTAGAAATCCAATAAGAATTTGTTTTGGAAAGGATAGGGTTTACTCCATTCTAGTTAGTGATACTGCAGTGATGAATCACTACACCTTTTTACTTGGCAAGAAAAAATAGAATTTTGAGACATAGAAAAGCACATAAGAAACCCCCAATCAAAAAGATCTAATTATTTATGGGCAAGTCTAAAAAATGAAGGTTGTCTAAAAATTCAAAAAAAATTAATCCGAATCAAAAGACAAGGACCAAAAGTCACAACATAAGGTTCCAAGGAAAAAATCCTAAAGTCCTAATGTCAAGTGGTCCCAATTTTAAGTAGTAAGAAAAATTTTAAACACAAAAACATCAACACTCTAGAAGTTAGAAGTGATGAAGTACACAATTTTTGAAGAGTATCACCCTTTATAAAAAAGAGTATGTCATATCTCCATGAAAGGACAACAGTAGCATGAGATCTATGACAAATGTAGCTCAACTATATAAAGCATTAAATTAAGAGATATTCTATGCCTATATGATAGGAATTACCAAAAATGGGTAGATGGAAATAAATATGACGATTGCTCATCAAAGGACTTAGGTCCATTTGACATTCATGAATTTAGATCCATAAGACCTCAAAGGGATTGATAGTTCAAATATGACATGACCTTGCATTAGAAGAAAAAACCACCTTGAAATATTTGCATGATTTTTAGAGGGAAATCCTCCCCTTTGTAATCTATAAATAGGAGTAATATTAGATTTGTAAAATATAGACAAGTTTGCATTTGTATCCTCTTGTAATATTTCCTTTCATTTATTTTTGTAGAGCAATTGGATCTTGATCATGAAAGCACGAGGATACGGAAGCAAACAAAAGGGAAATGTAACGCTAAGTCCTACGAACGAGAATGCATGAAAAGAGGGAAAACAAACGAACTGAAATGAGATTTAAAGCAAATGTAAAAGTGCAGCCCTTTATTTTATTAATTTGCTCGAGATCGGGTTACAATACGTCTCCTCCCTTTTCAGGGGCTAGGAGCGTCGGACATAGTTTGGTTACACCACGAATGATACATTCCCCTTGGGGATCTTCCGCGTGCCCACATTGAAAATGGGCGGACCAAACGTCGCCATCGCTTGCGTGAATGCATCTATAGTTCCTTGCTGCCCCTCCGGTGTCGAGATCCTACGTTCAGAGAAATAGTAAATGATTAGTAGCACCTACGGATGGAGGGAAACATGCGATCCCCAAGGCCTACGGTTAATGCATGCATAAAATAATTAAAACGATAACTAAAACATATCAGAATAAGCTAAAAATTTGACAGAAGCAAGAAAACATTACCAGGAACACACTGCAAAAGGAACAGTCAAGAAATCTGCCACATATTTCTAATCGCTCCGGGGTGGGACGATTAGGACTGTCATAAAATGTCAGAAGGTGACCTCCTAAATGTCCCATCCAGGGGCCTCCAAAACACCTGCAAAGTTGGGGTTAGGCAAAACGGGGCATTTTGGAATGACCCAGAAGGTCAGATTTTGCAAATTCGGCCTCGATACCCCTGTATCCGATGATGCTCCCTTTTAATGGAATTCGGTATAGATTTCTAATCGCTCCGGGGTGGGGCGATTAGGACTGCAGTAGTGCGGGGGGCGCCTGGGGGCAGGACGCCCATCGTTTGGGGCTCGGTTTCGGCACCAATCCACTTGGGATGGGTCCAAAACCTCTTATGGGGTTGTGTCGAAAAATTGGGTGGGGTATTGTGGCCAAATGTTTGGGTTTTGGGTCCGGATTGCACTTCCAATAATCACCCAATAACCTCCCTTCCAAAAGAGAGATCAAGGATGTAAGAAGCACAAACGATGGGTGAGGATGTAATTCGGCAGCACTCCATTGCTCCAAATGCTCCTGCTCTGTTTCCTTTTTTGGGGTGAGAAGACCCACCATTTTATAGACCTGAGGGTCTCTTGTGAATGAGCATGCGAGAGGCACCACTTGGCCATCATGCCTTCCCGGGGAGAGAAGATTCCTCCCCGATTAAGGGCTCCATGACTACCTCTATGACTACCTCTTTGAGCTCAAAAATGCTCACTCGCACTCCCATGCATTGAAGGTGGAGTTGAGTGGTGGATCTGGGCTGCCATTTGTCAAGGTTTGACCTTTTTCCCATCAAACCTGCTATTCGCCCCACCCTGGAGCGAATGCTGCTAATCATCCCAGGTGGGACGAATACCAGTTTGTAATCGTCCCAGGGTGGAACGAATAAGGAGCAGGGTGCCTGAAAGGTGCCAAATTGACCTCTGACCTTCCAAAACTACTGTGGGAGTGGTTAGGACCACTGTTTAACCTCTGGGGGCTGCCCTAGGGGCTGTGTATGCCAATTCGGTTAGTGTTTGTAGCCACATAATCGGATTGGTGTTGTTTTGGTGTCTATAGATGCCCCTTTTTGGGATGCGTTGTGCGTGGCGCAATGCTGAGCAAAAAATAGATAACCAAAGCACTAATGATTAGGGTTTCTTAGTAACCTAACCAAATTTTGATGCCCCAAGTATGGAAAGGGCACGCATTCTTGAATCCTTGCTTCTTACGAGCTAAGGAACTTAATTCAAGTGTTAACCTTTTTTGGTGAGGTGTTACTTGATCTTGGACATTGTTCAGTCATGAATAGGCAAAGGGCGCAACCTTTTGTCTATGGGAACCTTGAGTTCATGATTCTAGAATGCCAAGTGTTTGATCAGCTTGTGATTATTGCTTGTTTGCTGCCCCAAGCAGGAGCGTGATTGTCTTTGTCAATGATTCTTTGAATGCATGCCATTTCCTTGATTGGGTGTGTGTTTGTTGATTGGTGACTAAGTGTGACTACCCCCTCAAGCGACGAATCGATGAGGGAATGACCGACATGAGAAAAGCGACGAGTCGCTTGACCCAAGATGACTTTTGTAAGGGTGCCTTCAGTTGTTTTCCGTTGAATGCTTATGCAGTTTCCCAACAATTTGACCTATTTTTGGTGGGTTTTAACCCTTTTTGTGACGCATTTTGGAGCTGAAATTGTCAAAAATTTGTCCTCCCGAGGAGCGGTCCGGCTATGGTAGCCTTCTTAGGGAGTAGGATAGTGAGGATTTGTGACCCCAATATCAGTTTTGCATGCCAAGAATGTCAGGCGCAAAGGCGCCTTTGTTCGGCAAGTTTATTGCTATTTTTGGGTGGGTTTGGACCCTTTTGTGACGCCTTTTGGGGATGAAATTCTAAAATTTGTCCTCCCGTGGATGTGGTAGCTTCTTAGGGAGTAGGATAGTGAGGATTGTGACCCCAATGTTGGTTTTGGATGCCAAGAATGTAGGCAAAGGCACCTTTGTTTGGAAAGTTTATTGTTGTTTTTGGTGCATTTTGGATGCATTTTTTGTTGTTTTTGATTTTCTTGCTCTGTAATCATCCCAGGGTGGGACGAATACTAATTTAGTAATCATCCCAGGGTGGAATGATTATAGGCCTAAAAGCCTATATAAGGGCCAAAACTAGGTTTTGGGCTCATTTGCATTTGTTTTTTCTGGCGATTTGGAGCTGTGAGGAGGAGGAGGTCGAGTTCGCGTAGCGGAGCGCTGTCAAATTTCATGGATACCATGAGTTCATGGACCGGATCATCAAGTGGAGGAGCCGAAGCGAGACCGGTGAGTGCTCCTTCTCTTTGTTTTGCTTGTTTTATTTTTCATTTTAAAATCGTAAGTATGTCTTTTGTATTTCATTTTTCTATTTAAACTAAAATCAAAACCCTAGTTTAAACTAAGATCAAAACCCTAGTTTTAAACATTGATTTTTTTTTTTTTTTTTTTATCAGTTTAAACTAAGGTTAAAAAACCCTAGGTTAATGACAAATTTTTATTTTGTTTTTTTTTTTTATTAGTTTAAACTAAGGTTAAAAAACCCTAGGTTAATGACAAAATGTTTATTTTGATTTTGTTTTTTTTATCAGTTTAAACTAAGGTTAAAAACCCTAGGTTAATGACAAATTTTTATTTTGAATATGTTTTTTTGTTTTTTTATTTATCAGTTTGAACTAAAGTGAAAAACCCTAGGTAACTGACAAATTTTTATTTTGAATTTGTTTTTTTTATTTATCAGTTTGAACTAAAGTGAAAAACCCTAGGTAACTGACAAATTTTTATTTTGAATTTATTTTTTTGTTTTTTTGCATTGCATTGTTTATTTGAATTTTTGAATGTGTGTACTGTACATTTTGTTAATGTTTTTGTTGTACATTTATGAAGTGTTTTGGTTGTACAATTTTTTTCTTTCATGTTTTTAATGTTTTTGTGTTGTTTTTGTTTTTCAGGTGGTGAAGAGCCGGTATCGTCAGTCGACGGTATTCTCTAACGCACGGGAGGCACTGACTATGGTGGACTGGGATTGGCTTGATGCCCTTGGGCTCAAGCATGTGACTCAGTTAGAGCCTGTGGTGGGGGATCGGGCATATCTGACTACCCTGATCAACTTGTGGGATCCTTGCACCAATACCTTTCATCTCCCAATAGGGGAGATGACAGTGACTCTTGAGGATGTCTATCGGATTCTATGGATTTTGATAGATGGGCTTCCTATTCGGACTACTCCACGTGATCAACGGATGACGGTGCTGACATGGTGCTTCAGGCATGGGGTGGAGATGGGGGTGGATAGTCCGGTGGAGAGGGTAGAGGGGGATTGCCTGATTGGTAGGATTTTGGTGCGGTGGTGGCTGGAGAAGGGCGTGTTGGGGGTGAGGCATGCATTACTGATGACCCTCATCTCCAACATGTTGCTCGACTCCTCAAGTGCGAGGTTCTCGTGGAACCTACTGGAGGTAGTTTTAGATTGGTTGAGTGTTTGACCTTAGAGCCACTGATTATGAGGTGGGGTCAGGACACTATTGGCATAACTTTATGATGAGTTGTACGAGGTCCACTGTCGAAGGTGGAAGGGGATTGGATGTAGCTACCTATTGCAGTGTTGGGGTTGGTAGCACATAGCTGTGGAGCGGCCATAGGGTTTGTCATGGACTACTCGGGTAGAGATGGTGGATAGGGAGATAGGGTATGCGGTGCTGTGGCATAGGTCGGAGGAGCATGGGCATAGTCGATGGTGGGTAGGTGACGTTAGTCACTACACTGATGCCTTCTCATGGCTTGCTCCTAGGGAGGTGGTCTAGCGGCCATACCAGGACTATCCAGCCTGGCCTGAGGTTGGGGAGTGGCTCCGATGGGTGCGTAGGGGAGATGGCTGATCGGGCGGCATGGGATCGAGTAGGAGTACTTCTCGTACGTCTGGGTGACTCGATAGTTTGGGGTGCACTAGGGATTTCTTGGTGAGCCCTTGATCTATCGACGTCGAGGCGATGAGAGGACTCTGGCCTGGCCGATCATCGAGCCATTGGGTGAGGAGTCAGATACAATGATTGACATCCCTGATGTGGACAATGTCGGGGTGACTACCGAGTATGACCAGTGGTGGACGATGCGGTGATGGTGGGGTGAGGGGCCTCTAGGAGGTTTGGACATAGCGGCAGTAGGTGGTGAGGGTGTAGAGGCATCAAGGGAGGGTTGGGGGCTCCATTGGAGGATGCAGACATGGTAGAGGTTGATGATTTTATGGGGATGATTTAGGGGTTCCATAGTAGCCAGATATATAGGACATTTTGAAGTAGTGGGTGTGGAGCACCCTTCTCCCGAAGATGCCCATGCCTCGGGTCCAGGGACATGGAGGCTATGTATCATGTTGAGATAGCATGATTGGAGGATCTATTATGGAGATGAGATGAGGAGCATGGGGAGGTTCTATAGGAGAGGGATCTCCTACGGACTCAGTTGGTAGAGCGGGAGAATGCATTGGCTACGTACCATCGATGGGATGGGGACACAGATGCTTCATGGGAGAGGGATCTCCTATGGACTCAGTTGGCACAACGCGATGATGCATTGGCTATGTACCATCGATGGGAGATGGATTTGGTCCGGCATCGGATGGAGTTGGAGGCAGAGATTATCCACCTCGGTGGGCGGTTACCTGAGCTCACTGGAGGTGGATCTTCATGTCGAATGAGAGATAGTGAGACTGAGCAGTCTGCTTCCTCTCATCGTAGGTGGGTGGGTGAGGGTAGCGCTAGTGGGCATGATGCGAGGGCTAGCAGCAGCCATCTTGAGAGGTCCCATAGGACCCACACCATTGGGGGTAGTTCTAGTCGCACCGATCCTACGTGATCATGGTGGTCGACGCCCTAGGCTTGGGGGTTTTTGAGTTTTTGATTTTGTTTGTGAGGTCAGAGGACCATTTTATTGTAGCCTGAGGGCATTTTTGACAATATATATACATGACTTTCTTTGTGTTTATACACTTGTTATGTTTTAACTTTATGCACATTTTAGTTAGTTGATGTATGCATGTGTTATTATGAATGCGATGTTTCTAATTATATGATGTATGCATATGGAATGGATGGAATGATTTGTTGATAACTTGGTGGTGGCACCATAGACTGTACAGGATTCACTGGCTTTCTGTATTATGTGATGACTTTGCATGTGTAATATTTTTTTTTGTTTTGTATTTTTTGATGGTGATGTAAGAATGGACATGTACAACATTTGTTTTAGAATGTAGTTAAGGTTTTTCTGAGACTCAGATGCTTTAACTAACTAGCCAAGATTGTACATTTATCTTACAAGACTTTTGAACAAGGTACGAATCAGACTTGAGTTTGACCAAGTTATTTCACATCCCTGTGTGTGCGATTGAATTTGTTTATGTGGTATTTGTCAGGATACCACCAGTGCCAGGTAGGCTGTCCACCAAACCTGTACTGAGGATCACCTAATTAGCTCCACTAACTCCTTTGTTGTATTTTAGTAAGATTAATCCATAGGACAATCTAAGGTACCATAAGCTAGCTCATCCACATGCAAACATTGGTCTGCTCACATGCAAAGCTAATGTGATAGACATATCATCATGCATTTAGGATACCACCATTGCCAGGTAGGCTGTCCACCAAACCCGTAATGAGGATCACCTAGATGGTTTTTTGAATGCTGAGAATTCTAGGGATTCAAGCTCAGGCGTCTTTCGGTTGCTCAACTTGTTGGGATACTTGCTCTCATACATAGTGATGAAAATCACTGTTTATTTTTCTCTTTTGTTTTTCTTTTTGAGCAAGGAGTTTGAATAGTGGTGATAACCACTGTTATTTGATTTTGCATTTTTAGGTTTCAAAGTTGAGCTCGTAGGTTTTTGGCTTGTGAATGGGATTGATCCTTGTTGGCTTTGGGGATGACTACCCATCCTGTTTAGGGATGTGTAGTATGAATCCTTATGACTTTGGGGACCAAAGGTGATTGGGGATATTATTATGTAATGGCATTGATCTTTTAGGCCTTGGGGATGACTACCCATCCTTGTCAAGGGTGTGTAGTACGAATCCTTATGACTTTGGGGACCAAAGGTGATTGGGGATATGATTATGTAATGGCATTGATCTTTTAGGCCTTGGGGATGACTACCCATCCTTGTCAGGGGCATGTAGTACAAATCCTTATGACTTTGGGGACCAAAGGTGATTGTGATTTTTGTTAGTGGTGAAGACCACTATTTATTATGGGGAATTGGATGGGGAAGAGCTTGTCCTTTTGTCAATTCTCAGCATTCTTGAACCATTCGCACAGGGGGATGAACAGGCTAACCTTTCACCTATGGTACCCTAGACTACTTTGTAGGTTTCTCTTGCATTCACACAACTTGGGAATTTTTTTATGTGTTTTAACTTGTGTTGGGATGCTATGTAACAAGGCGTGATCCAAGTAAAACTCTACCTTTGTAAAAATTGTCTGACTTTGTACAGTTTTTGGCTAGAAATCTAATGATAGCTGAATGACGAAAACCCTAAAGACATTAGCAGACAACTGACTATGATAAAAAAATGTGGATGGCGTTATTTTGGATGGATGTGTTTACAAAATGGAATGAATGTGGAAAATGATGGAATTGCCTAGCAATTATAGTCTATGGTGCTTATGACGTGTATGGCCAACAAATATGCCATGTATGGATATGATGCCTAAATGCAGTTTATTATATTTTTGTGTTTTGATTTTTAAGAGTATGCATGGAAGTGAGATGCAATTTTTTTGTTATTTTTTATTATCTTTTGTTTTTGTTTGTTTTTGAATATTTTTTTTTGACCAAGCGATTGTGGGAACCCTTGGAGCTTTTGGTTTGACCAAAGAGTTTATGGATACCTTTGGGGCATTTTAGGTTGACCAAGTGATTGTGGGAATCCTTGGAGCGTTTTGGTTTGACCAAGCGATTATGAGAATCCTTGGAGCTTTTGGTTTGACCAAAGGGTTTATGGATACCTTTGGGGCATTTTTGGGGTTGACCAAGTGATTATGGGAATCCTTGGGGCTTTTGGTTTGACCAAAGGGTTTATGGATACCTTTGGGGCATTTTTGGGGTTGACCAAGAGATTATGGGAATCCTTGGAGCTTTTGGTTTGACCAAAGGGTTTATGGATACCTTTGGGGCATTTTGGGGTTGACCAAGTGATTATGGGAATCCTTGGGGCTTTTGGTTTGACCAAAGGGTTTATGGACACCTTTGGGGCATTTTTGGGGTTGACCAAGCGATTATAGGAATCCTTGGAGCTTTTTGGTTGGGCTATGGCTCTCTTAAATATGGAATGGCCTCAAATGACTGATGTTCAAGGGTTCTAGTTCCTTGATTCCATCAAGAGAGGCTAGTCGGTATGTCCTAGGTCCTATTTTATTATTAATTACATAAGGACCTAACCAGTTTGCCATGAACTTGTCCCTTAGATGGGGTGGCAAGTTAGAGTTTTGTTGGTTCTCTTTTAAGACCAAGTCACCAACCTGAAAGTCCCTCAGGTGAACTTTCATGTTGTATGCTTTCTTAAGTCACTCTTGATAGATACGTAAATGCTCGAGAGCATTGATGCATCATTCATCAAGCAACGTAAGCTGGTCTAACCGGGCCTATCGCATAGTGTCATCATCGATGAACTCTTGCATTGATATGCGTAGGGAAGGAATTTCCAACTCGAGAGGCATGACTGCCTCGAAGCCATACACCAGCAAAAATGGAGTTGCCCCAGTGGGCGTCCGAATGCTAGTGCGATAAGCCCACAGAGCAAGTGGTATTTGAATGTGCCAATCCTTATGACTATCTGTGACCATATTTTTAAGGATGGCAACTAGCATTTTGTTTGACGCCTCTGCTTGCCCATTTGCCTACGGATAATAGGGTGTTGAAAAACTATGCTAAATTTTGTACTTTGTTGTCAAAGCACGCACATCTTTGTTTTTAAATGACGTCCCATTATCTGAGATGATCTTGGATGGAATACCAAAATGACATATGATGTTATGTAAAATAAACTCTGCAATGCGGGTTCCAGTCATAGAGGTAAGCGAAATTGCTTCCACCCACTTGGTGAAGTACTCTATGGCCATTATGATAAACGTGTGATGACTTGATGATGTAGGGGAGATATTTCTGATTAGATCTAAGCCCCACTATGAAAATGGCCAAGCCGATTGGATCGGATGCAAGGCTTGAGAAGGTACATGTGTCAAATTGGCATGGTGTTGACACTTCACGCACTTCCTTACATACGCACAACAATCTCGCTCTAAATATGGCCAATAATAGCCCATGCGGAGAATGCACTTTGCGATGGCCATACCGTTGAAGTGGCCACCACATGTACCATCGTGCGCTTGGGTGATCGCCCAAGTGGACTCTTGCTGGTCCAAGCAATGGAGGAGGATTCCTTCGTAGCTTCGACGGTACAAAATGTCTCCTAGCAAGACATGTTTTGCCACTTTCTGTTTGAATGATATTTTTATGGCATGCGTCAATCCAAGTGGGAGGTTACCTAGCTTGAGGTAGTCTCTTATGGGTGTGTACCAATCCTGCTGATCAGAAACCTCGATGGTATGAACTACCAATCCCTCTTGAAGTTCATCCCTAGCAAAAGCTGAGCGGGAACGGACCTGTAAGAATAGCGTTGTGTTGCTATTAAGAGGGGTCAGGGAGAACAAGGACCCCTAGTTGGCATGATTCAGACTATCATGGATTCGAGAGAACTTATCCTGAGATGGTTCAATCTGGATCAGGTGGATTCCTGGCGTTAGATCAGAGCTTGCACGCTCCATCATGGATTGCGATAGTGTTTTGACTTGAATGGTTGTCATCTCACCAGAAGGGTCTTGCAGGATTAGTGACCCCAAGGAGGCCATAGTGTCCGCAAAATGATTCGATGATCGAGGGAGTGCCTCGATGTCGTACCATTCAAGATTTGCTAGGAATTTGTCCACAAGGGCTTTGTAGGCCTACAGAACTGGGCATTTGCATTGGAATACCCCTTTTACTTGGTTGACAATTAACAGTGAATCACCAAAGATGTTCAAGCATTTGATGTTCATGGTGATTGTTGTCTGAAGACCTATGAGCAAGGCTTCATATTCGGCATTGTTGTTGGTGCATGGGAAATCTAGTTTAAATGATAGAGGCATTGGAGCCCCTTGTGGTGTGAAGAATACAATTCCCGTGCCACCTCCTTGCTCACATTTAGAACCATCAAAGAATAAGGTTATGTCAGCCTGTGACTCAGGCACATCAGAATCTGGCGATTCTGAGACATGGAAGACCCCATCATCGGGTAGCTCTATGGTCAGAGGTTGATCATCTTCGAGAGGAGCCTCTGCTAGTTGATCGATGATGACTTGACCTTTGATGGACTTCTATCCAATGAATTCGATGTCAAACTCCATCAACAACATGATCCATTTCATCGTGCGGCTACTATGATAAGTATGACTCATCATGTACCACAATGGATTCTCCTTAGACACAACATACGTCATGTTGCTCAGCATGTAATGGCATAGCTTTTTGGTAGCAAACACCACTGCCAAGCATAGCTTCTCAACGTATGCATAGTTAAGTTCATAACTGACCAAGGTGCGGCTAAGATAGTAAGTAGCCTGTTCTTTGTGTAATTCATTTTTCTGGGCTAGCATGGCACCCAGTGCCACCTCAGTAGCTGAGATGTATAAGTAGAATGACACTCCTGGTCTAGGTGGTGCCAATACTGGTGGTGAAGCCAAGTATTGTTTGATGTCATCGAAGGTAGACTGGCACTCGTCATCCCAGTGAAATGCTACCCCCTTGTGCAATAATTTATTCATGGGTCGGCACTTGTCAGATAGCTGCGCTATGAAGCGCTTGATTGACGCGACCTTTCCCTGCAGGCTTCTGAGCTGCTTGATGGTAGTTGGGGGGAGCATTTCAAGGATTGCCTTGACTTTATGTGGATCCACCTCGATGCCTCATTTTGAGACTATGAAACCCAAGAGTTTTCCAGATGTGATGCCAAATACGCACTTCTTGGGGTTTAGTCTGACTTTGTGTTCGATGAGGCGATCGAGGATCTTGCTTAAGTCATCGAGATGATCTGGGTGCAAAAGAGATTTGGCCAACAAATCATCCATGTAATCTTCCAAAGTTTTATGCATGTGATCATGGAAGATGTATGTCATGGCACGTTGGTAGGTGGCACCAACATTTTTAAGGCCAAAGGGCATGACCTTATAACAAAATGTCCCCCAAGGCATTGTGAACGCCATTTTTAGTTGGTCCTCGGGATTGATATGAATCTGATTGTATCCCGAGAAACCATCCATGAGGGATAGCATTTCATGGCCCATTGTAGCATCTACCAATGCATCGATGCTAGGCAAGGGGAAATCATCCTTAGGACTCACTTTGTTTAGATCTCAAAAATTGGTGCATATGCGAATCCTCCCATCAGGTTTCTTGATGGGTACCATGTTGGACAACCATGGTGGGTAATCCATGCAGATGACAAACTGTGCATCCAACAACTTTTGTAGCTCATATTTGACCATTAAGGCTACTGTTGGGTGCATCTTACATAGTTTTTGCTTGACTGGCTTGACTGTCGGATCAAGCGTTAGATTATGCGTGACTAGCTATGGGTCTAGCCCCAACATGTCTTTGTAGGACCATGCAAAAACCTCCTTCTTCTCTTTGAGAAGGGCAATGTAGTCGGCTTGCTCTTCGAGGGATAGACTTACCCCCAACTTGATGATCTATGGA
The DNA here is from genome assembly GCA_028583015.1 of Wollemia nobilis. NCBI lineage: Eukaryota > Viridiplantae > Streptophyta > Pinopsida > Araucariales > Araucariaceae > Wollemia > Wollemia nobilis. The sequence continues at coordinate 792,665 of JAQPPZ010004836.1, read as the reverse complement.
TTCATTGGATCAGAGCCGATGTCTACGTCAGTCGTCTCCTCGACTGACATGTGGGACCCATCCTCCAACTGGTGTGGAGTTGGGATCAAGTGGATATCATTTGCTGAATTTAGATCTACGTTAGGAACTTTGGGTCCCTCTTCAGCATGGAAGATATCTTGAGTTGGTCCTGGGGTGAAATGAAGCATCTCACCGCAAGGCCAATACTCTGATGGGGATGGTGGTGAATTAACGTGATCCCAGTCTATGGCATCTAGGTCTAGATACAATGACCATGTTGGATCGGCTGGATTGCGGATGGGGGCGGTTAAGTCAATGGAGATCATGTTGATGAAATGATTTTGGTCTCCATTACCATGGGGGTGGTGACTCGGACTTCCTTGATGATTTTTGTGCTCCGGATCTGGCTCTGGGGGTATTGGCACAAATGGATCAGCCCTATGTGTGGATAGAAGGATAGGGTCTACCCTTGGCACTGATAACTCTATAGGGTCTCTGGGTGGAAGGTGCTCTCTGTATGCCCAAAGTGGCGGATGCAACACTTGGTCCAACTATGCTGGGTTTAGGTGCCACCTATGCCTTGGCCCCATGTTTAGCTGTTCAAACATGTCATCAATGTCCATGGGGTATTGTTGCTACCGCATATGATTGAGATATGCCATCTCAGTTTCATCTTCATAATCACTGTCAGAGATCCATAGGCCTTCGTTGGCTCCGACAACTATTTGCGACATGTGAGGCTCGTCCTGCTCGAGCAAATTGATCTGGTCCCATCGGGGTTGTTCCGCTCTCTATGGGGGGACCTAATTTTCTTGAGGTGGCACTTGCTCGATTGGAGCATCCAAGGGGAACATTGCCAAGAGGCTTTCTTGATAGTCATCCATGGGGGTCACTTGTGAGTGATTGCTATCCGATTCGAAAGGGTCCCATGGTGCTACCTCATACTCTGACTCGTCTTCTGAAGATCCTTCTTGACCTTGTCTATATCCCTCTTGTAAGTGAGTTCTCGAACTTTCTCCTTTCTCGATCGAAGGGAAGGGGTTGTTGAGGTCAACAAGGTTGGTTGTCAACAATGGGAGATAATCCCCCAATGTATATGTTGTGTTAGGATTGGCATATGGATCTAATGCCAACCCATCCTTGTTGCCTATCCCTAGGCCTTGCATGTTCTCTACCAAGATGTCAAGGGGCATAGGGTGGTTGAACCCTACTCCTGACTTGTCGTATGGCATCTGATATCTTGGTTGGCAAAGAACGTGCACTCCTTGCTCATATCTGCCCAACCCATATCCATGCCAATTACATTGGCCAAGATATCTCAAAGCGAAGTCTGGGTTGGACAAATAGTTGACGTCCTCAACAAAGGGCTCTTCATCTTCTTCTTCTTGCATGTAAGGTTCTATGCCATTATCGAGGCCCCCATATACAAAGTTTGTCTGATTTGGTGGGTAGCCTAGAGGAACAATAGTGCCGATGGGGAGGCGAGGTCTCCCCATGTCCTGCATGGACTCAAGTGTGGGTGTTGCTACAATGTTCCACACTAGGTACTCCCCCAGCCCGTATTGGCCATCTCAATGGTGATCATTGGTGGTTGAGGGGGAGGGAATGGGAGTTCTTCCTGAGTCCACTCCATGTCGGGTGAACTAGGCATCTCGACTTCCATTCGGCTAGGCATCTCCTCGGTAGAGATGGTTGAGACTGATGGCGGTGCCTCTTCCAGGGGTTTCTTCCCATTGTCCTTCGGTGTGGCCACCGTAGGTGGCATCATTGGTGAAGGACCAGATGATGAAGATGGACCCAGCTAGGGATTTGATGGACTTAACAGCGGGGATGTATGTAGAATCAGACCCTATTTAGATGGATTCAACTAAAAATCCAAATGTGTTGATGGAAGGGTCGATTGCGGCATCAGCTGCACCGCATTGCAATACTTGAAGGGCTCTAAGTCTACCGGGACTACATGCACCTGCCCTTCGAATGTGTACTTTAGGCATTGATGAGCTATCGAAGGGACACACTTCATGTCCCTGATCCAAGGTCGGCCCAACAAGATATTATAGGCCATCTCACCTTCCAAGATGTGGCACAACGTAGGAATAGTCTTTTGTCCCACCTGGATGGGCAGGACAATTGTGCCAACCATCGAGCATATCGCATCATTGAATGCTCACAGAGTATAGGTGGAGGCCACGATGTGAGATGCTGGCAACTTTAGGTGTTTCAATGCCACTATTGTAATTATATTATTGGATGAGCCAGTGTCCACCAACACCCTCTTATATGGAATCTCGTTGACCCATGCAATGACGTGCAGGGGTGGATCCGCCATGTCACCAGTCACTGATTTTAGCTCATCCTCTCTAAAGGTGATGACTAGCTCGGTGCATCATTTGACATGTCCCATGAAGTTGTTGAAAGAGTTTGCTTCATGGGGCTGCAGCTCGATGGCTTTTAGTATCTCCATTAGAGCCTCTCGATGGGGTGATGATTGTTGTATGAGCTCATAAATGGAGAGCCTAGCCGACATGGTCCTCAAACTTTGGGTAAGTTTGGTCTGAATCATGGCCACTGGTCTAGGTGGAGGAGGTTGTGTAGGGTGTTGTTGAGGTTGTGACGTTGATGGAACCTCTCCTGTAGCTACAGTGGGGGCAGCTATGCTTGGGTACCTCTTGTTCCTAGTCACGATGCTTATCATCCCTACATACCCTTGCATGGGGTAGTTCTGTGTCACCTCATTGACTTGTAGGGTCTTTGCCTACACATCATGGGTAGGCAGGGGGTCTTTGAAGACCTCCATCTATTGGTTGTTTGGTGCAATGGGATTATCCACCGCTAGCATCTTGTTGTCTATTAGGTCTTGCACTAAGCTTTTAAATTTCCAACATGCATAAAGGTCATGTCCCTTCTGTCGGTGAAACCTACAGTACAAGTCTTCCCTATAACCTTTGGGTTTTGGCACGTTGGGGTCTACAGGTCGACTCTCTAGCAGGTTTATCAAGTTTGCCATTGACAAATGGTCAAACAAGGAGTCTTTAGACTCTGTAAAGGGTGTGAATTGTCGCCTAGGGTGATGCTACTAATTTTGCTCTTGTCGATGATTTTCTCTTTCATAGCTGTCAAGAGGCACTACCTGATAATTAGCCTTTTGGGGTTGTGTTGCTTGTGCAGGCTTAGGCATGTTTATAGCAACCTGATTGACCACAATGGGTTTCGGTTGCATGGTCCCTATTTTGGCATTTTTAGGCCACTCTTTCTTTCATGGCTTGGCAATCTCACCATCCTGTATCTTGATCTCCTCAATGATTCTGGCTTGCACCAGGGCTTCCTCAAGAGTGGCATATTGCTGTAGCTACAATAGCATGGAGATCGACCTCAAACAACTCTTTGAGAACATTTGGGTCAGGTCGGCCATGGGAGGGAGGTAGGGCAGCTTTGAAAGCAACGTCCTCCACCGATTTCCATAGGCCACCATGGTTTCTTCCTCATACTTCCTGAGGCTAGCTAGGTCACTTAGTGATGCCTTCTTCTTGGTGTTGAAGGTGAAGCATTCGAGGAACGCATCCACTAGCTGATCCAAGTTACTGATGCTATGCTTTGGCAACTGAGTGAACCAATCCGAGGTAGGGCCTATGAACATGGTTATAAATGTTCTTAGCAGCAAAGCATCATTGTCCTGAATGCCAAAGCATTGGCTCAGGAATCTAGTCACGTGCTCTTGGGCATCCTCCTCCCCTCTAAATATTGCCAACTAGGGTAGCTTAAAGTGTTCAGGGTATGGGGGTGTCGACACTGACGGATGCATAGGGTGACTACGGAGCTGGCGTAAAGTGGGCTTTTGGGGCCCAGAAGTCTTGGTCTCCATAGACTCTAAGTGCTCTAGCAGCGCTTTATATGCATCAAAATATTTGATCTCTTCCTCCTTGGTTTGTTCCCACTACGGGTTGCGGGGAACTTGAGGCCTATGGAGGGGTGGCCGGATAGCACCCCCTCTGCCTTGGTAGGGCATTTTAGCCTACTCTTCTTCTTGCTCATACTCCTCATAGGCTTCTTGAGGAGTTCCTGGGTGAGACCTATAAACATGGGTGGGTGCCCATGGAGGGTGCCCATCATTGTTTCTGGGAGTGGCCTCCCGCTCAAGTCTAGGAGGTCTCGGAGGCAACACTTGGTAAGGTCATGGAGACCTGTCTCGCACCAAGGGGTTGTGCCTCTCATACAACTCTGCCCTCTATGTGCGAGGGGTTGGAACCCTCTCAGGCATAGTGTTCTGGAGCAGCTCATCTGTTTGACGTTGAATGCGCTCTTTGCTAAGGCGATACAGGTGCTCCAACTATTGTTGGTCTTGCTCAAGCTGCATGATTTGCGCTTGGTGGGTGGCATGTCTGGCAAATGCCAGGTCAATTTGTTCCATCGTCTTGAGTCTAGGAGGCCTAGATGCCTCTCCTACATATTTATCTCGGTCATGATGATCCGAGATCTCTATAGGTCACTTCCCTCTATCGAGGTTGGCGGCATTCACCCGAGGCTCTGGCCTCAGTAGGTGATCCTGATAGATAGCAGGTGCAGAGGCGCATTGCTCCCATGCTATGTATTGCTCTTGAGGAATGTAATGGTCTTCCTCATGCTCCCTTTCGTATATGTGAAAGGGGTGGGCAGAGTTGGCTCGCCCTGTCTGAAGAGCCTTGTGCTCTGGATTTGGCCTATTATTTCTGATAGTAATAAGGGGTAGAGGAGGGATGATGTAATCATGTGGCCCCTCCTTATGGACCCTATGTTGTTCTAGCACTTCATCGCATGGTGGCCACTCATAACGAGCATCCAAGGGAGCCTTCCCACCTAGGTTAAGTGCTACGTGTAAGGACTCCTCCTGGAAGGGTCTATGTTGAATGGGAGTGCCCCTCGAAGGGGTGCCTCTATAGTCCCATTCCGTCATGGTATGATGTGGACTATTTTATGGGTCAGGCCACCAAGGTGGTATGACCAAGTCCTTGGGGCTATAGCGGAGGTGACTTGTGCCTCCTTGTACACTTTTTGTAGCCTCTGCCCATGATTGGGCTTGGCTACGGGTGTACACCATGGTGGTGTCTCTCTACAAGCTATGTAGGTTTTTATCTTCTTTATGATTTTTATTCTACACTAAACAAAAGGAACCACACAATCAAAGAAGTGATTATCTCGTTTATAGATTAAAGGTGTGCCCTAAATCTGGTTTAGTGTGTTTTGATTTTTGTTTTGAAAGCTTTGTAAAGAACATGTTGTTGTACATGCAATATGATGGCTCTTATGTCTCCCAAAATGGTCGCCCCTTCAATATACCACTTCCAGGCCTTTATACCAAACCTCTCAATATACCCGCCCTTACGTGAGGGAAACTATTGGTACGCGAGAGCAGAACAGTACGTGGAACATAGGCGGTATAGAAGGGGGATCACCCTATTTTTGACACCTACCATAGAAGACTTATCCTCATGCACTGGGAATCACCCCAGCTACACTTGGTCAGCTTTCATCAGGATTTACGTCTAGCAATAGTAGCGATCGGGGTTATGTATGCAAAAATTCAAGCCAAGGTGGTGATGAAATCCACCGTTGGTCTTGATCAAGGGTTGGGGTTTTACGACCAACTCCTTGGTGTTTAAATTACCATGTGGTGTGTGGGGTTCTTTTTATTTGTGCAAAGAAAGAAAAACATGCAATAAAACTCTCCTATGCAAGCAAAGAAATAAGAAATGATAGAGACAAAAAATAGAAAATGATAGAGGATGCTCAGAACCCCTACCTCTTCTCTGCCCAAATCGGATGCCTCTGAGTTTCTACTCTAAAACTGCATAGAGAGCTAATCATCCCGGGGTGGGATGAATATCAGAACTGTATTCATCATAGGGTGGGATGAATGCCCATTCATCCCTGGGTGACACGAATTCGAGCTTCGTACTCGTCACAGGCTGGAACGAGCAGCAGTCCAGCGCTTGAAATATCGACACCTGCAAGCAAAAACACACAACTTTTGATCAGAAATTTGATCTCAAAATCAGGGGACAGTGTCCCACCATGATCGCCACTGAAAGCACGAGGATACGAAAGCAAACAAAAGGGAAATGTAACGCTAAGTCCTACGAACGAGAATGCATGAAAAGAGGGAAAACAAATGAACTGAAATGAGATTTAAAGCAAATGTAAAAGTGCAGCCCTTTATTTTATTAATTTTCTCGAGATCGGGTTACAATACGTCTCCTCCCTTTTCAGGGGCTAGGAGCATCGGACATAGTTTTGTTACACCACGAATGATACATTCCCCTTGGGGATCTTCCGCGTGCCCACATTGAAAATGGGTGGACCAAATGTCATCCACCACTTGCATGAATGCATCTATAGTTCCTTGCTGCCCCTCCGGTGTCGAGATCCTACGTTCAGAGAAATAGTAAATGATTAGTAGCACCTGCGGATGGAGGGAAACATGCGATCCCCAAGGCCTACGGTTAATGCATGCATAAAATAATTAAAATGATAACTAAAACATATCAGAATAAGCTAAAAATTTGATAGAAGCAAGAAAAAATTACCAGGAACACACTACAAAAGGAACAGTCGAGAAATCTACCACATATTTCTAATCGCTCTGGGGTGGGACGATTAGGACTGTCATAAAATGTCAGAAGGTGACCTCCTAAATGTCCCATCTAGGGGCCTCCAAAACACCTGCAAATTTGGGGTTAGGAAAAATGGGGCATTTTGGAATGACCCAGAAGGTCAGATTTTGCAAATTCAGCCTCGATCACCCTGTATCCGATGATGCTCCCTGTATGTTAGTGAAAGCGAGAAATAATAAAATCATAGCCAAAACTCATCAGAATCACATGAAACTTGAATGGCAACATATGTAAATAACCTAAAATCAAATGCAAAATAAATAGTAGGGAAATATACCATAGATTTCTAATCACTCTGGGGTGGGGCGATTAGGACTACAGTAGTGCGGGGGGCACCCGAGGGTAGGACGCCCATCGTTTGGGGCTCGGTTTTGGCACCAATCCACTTGGGATGGGTCCAAAACCTCTTATGGGGTTGTGTCAAAAAATTGGGTGGGGTATTGTGGCCAAATGTTTAGGTTTTGGGTCCGGATTGCACTTCCAATAATCACCCAATAACCTCCCTTCCAAAAGAGAGATCAAGGATGTAAGAAGCACAAACGATGGGTGAGGATGTAATTCGGCAGCACTCCATTGCTCCAAATGCTCCTGCTCTATCCTTTTTTTGGGGTGAGAAGACTCACCATTTTATAGACCTGAGGGTCTCTTGTGAATGAGCATGCAGAGGCACCACTTGGCCATCATGCCTTCCCAAGGGAGAGAAGATTCCTCCCTGATTAAGGGCTCCATGACTGCCTCTATGACTGCTCCTTTGAGCTCAAAAATGCTCACTCGCACTCCCATGCATTGAAGGTGGAGTTGAGTGGTGGATCTGAGCTGCCATTTGTCAAGGTTTGACCTTTTGCCCGTCAAACCTGCTATTCGCCCCACCCTGGAGCGAATACTGCTAATCGTCCCAGGGTGGGACGAATACCAGTTTGTAATCATCCCAGGGTGGAACGAGTATGGAGCAGGGTGCTTGAAAGGTGCCAAATTGACCTCTGACCTTCCAAAACTATTGTGGGAGTGGTTAGGACCACTGTTTAACCTCTGGGGGCTGCCCTAGGGGCTGTGTATGCCAATTCGATCAGTGTTTGTAGCCACATAATCGGATTGGTGTTGTTTTGGTGTCTATAGATCACAAAGATGAAAATAGTGACTATTTTGAGAGGAGACAAGGATAATCTAATTTTATATTTTAATACACAAAAAGAAGTGGTTATAATTTAAAACACCAACAAAATAGAAATATCACAAGAATATGGAGAGATATTTGGATAGGCCAAGCATCTGTAAATTCAAAATGTTTTTTTGTCTAGTAAGTCATAGAAGAATTTTATCCTAGGATAACCTTATGAAAAGTGTTTTCATGACCCCTCATAATGTGTTCTTTTTTAAAAAGAGGAAAGTAGTATAGACCATATATTGGAACATTATTCAATAGTCTAGAATCTATGATAATGGATTATTATTATGTTTGTTAAATACATGGTGATGAATGGAAGAATTAAATAATGGTTAAAGAAATGACATAACACTTTTAAAAACAAGGCTTTATAGATAATATAGGATATAACAAAAGATACAAAACTTTGGATTGTTTGCCTTGAAAGAAATAAAAGAATATTTAAAGTAAATAAAAGTAGTTTAGAAGTAACCAAAATGAATATTTGTTTCACCATAAAGTCTAAACCAACACTATCAAATCACACAATCTCTAATCTAGAAGCAGAGAGCATTGATAGATGGATTCAAGTCATCAATTGGAATTATGATGTTAGGTAAAGGAGAAACAAAAAGGAGGCAAAAAAAATGAAGTGGAAACCACTAGATGTGGAGTTGATTGAATTGAATTTTGATGGAGTATCTAAAGAAAATCCAATACCAACAAGAGGAGGAGGAATAATTAGAAATAATAGAGAAGATATTTTTCTCATTATGATTTAAATAATGGATTTAAGACAAATATTGAAAGAAGTATTAAAAATATGCAAAAAAATAACACATTTAAAAAACAAGGCTTTATAGATAATATAGGATCTATCAAAAGATACAATACTTTGGATTGTTTGCCTAGAAAGGAATAGAAGCATATTTAAAGTAAAGAAAATCAGTTTAGAAGTAACCAAAAGGAAAAAAAATTTAGCCATAGAGTCTAAACCAACACTATCAACTCACCCAATCTCTAATCTAGAAGCAGAGAGCATTGATAGATGGAGTCAAGTCATCAATTGGAATTATGATGTTAGGTAAAGGAGAAACAAAAAGGAGGCAAAAAATATGAAGTGGAAACCACTAGATGTTGAGTTGGTTGAATTTAATTTTTATGGAGTATCTAAATAAAATCCAATACCAACAGGAGGAGGAATAATTAGAAATAATAGAGAAGAGATTTTTTCTCATTATGATTTCAATAATGGATTTAAGACAAATAATGAAACTGAAGCTTGGGTAGCATTAGAAGTGTTAAAAATATGCAAAAAAATAAAATGAAATAGAGTATGGATAAAATGTGATTCACTCATAGTAATAAATGTAGTTTCGAGGAAAGCAAAGGCTCCATGGAACATACATGAGATAATTGTAGAAATTCAGGACCTTGCTATAGATTTTGAAGAAATTTAATTTACTCATATATTATGGGAAGGAAACAAATGTGTAGATAGGCTAGCCAGTAGATGGGTTTTAATTAAGTATCATGAAGTTAAATTATTATTTTTGTGGTTAGAGGAAGTAGTATGTTTAGTTGAAGCTGACAAGAAAATTTTGGCTTCCTAAATCAATTAATGACTATGATTTATTTTAATATTTTCATTAGTAATGTGTGCTTTATTTTAAAACATTAATTTTTTGTTATATAAACTATTTTTTACAATTTTTTGGTTTTACTTAAGCTTTTGGAAGGAAACTAGTAATCCAAATCTAGTAAAGCAGACCATGATAGTGCAATGTTTTGAATATATTACTGTACAAATATGCAATGCATGGATAGTAGAGGTGGATTTTTGGTATCGTGAAGTATGCTATAGGAAAAATTCAAGAGGGATTTTAAATTCTAAAATATGTGTATTCACAAAAACATTGAAGAAGATCTAGAAAATAAAAATCAAGAATTCCAACATTTTATGAAAATGATGTAGGTGTCTAGCTATAGTATCTAAATTGAGATGATAATTGAATATATTTGTAAAATATTAAGATCTAATGGAATTATTTATGACTTATCAAGGGTAGGGGACCCAATTACAACCCTTTGTTCTCCAAAAAAAAAAAAAATACTATACTTTTAGGAATTGCCAAATTATGCTTGAACATCTCATCCTTGATGATATCACTTTTAATGAAACATATTCTACTTATATGGGGTTTTCCCTATATTTACACTTAACAATGCCCTAAAATTATCCATGCATACTTGCATCTACCACATCCTCACATTTATTTAATACTTTTGAAAATAACCTTTTTACCATGTTACCTAGCCTTTTTTATTTTTTGGTTGGATAGTACGGGGTTGCACTCAGGTCCCCTACCCTTGAAAATTTATAAATATATTATTTAGATCTTAAGATTTTACAATAGATACACTTATCACCTCAACTGAGATGCTATAACTATAAATCTACATCATTTTACATTAACTATCTGAATTCTTGATTTTCATTTCTAGATCTTTTAAATTTTTTGTATGAATACAAATATTCCAGAATTCAACATTATTCTTGACATTTTCCTATAGCAGCCCTCATAATACAAAACTTCACCTCTACTATCTATGCATTGAATCTTAGTAGAGTAACATTTTAAAAACATCACACTATCATAGTCCACTTTACCAAATCTGGATTGCTAATTTCCTTCCTAAAACATAAGTGCAACCAAAAAAATTATAATATATAGTTTATATAAAAACACATTACTATTACAAATAAAGTAGATATTAGCAATGGAAATATTAATGTAAATATTTATAATTAATTTATTAAGGCAATCAATATTTTCTTGTCAGATTCAACAAAGGTTACTACTTCCTCTAAAATGAAAAGGAGAATTTAACTTCATGATCCTCAATCAAAAATGTCTAGCCTATCTTAATATTTATTTTCTTACCTTAATGTGTGTGTATACCTCATTTCTTAAAACTCTTTAGTGAGACCTTGAATTTCTACAATTATCTCTTGTATGTTACGTGAAGCCTTAGCTTTCCTCAAATTTGTATTTTATTACTTTGAGATAATTACCTTCAATCTATATTATGTTCCATTTTGTTTGTTTACATATTTTTAACCCTTATAAAGCCGTAAAATATTCAACTTCATTATTTATCTTAAATCCACTATTGAAAGCGTAATGAGATAAAATCTCTCCTCTATTATTTCTAATTATTCCTCCTCCTCCTCTTACTGGTCATGAATTTATTTTAGATGCTCCATCAAAATTCAATTTAACCCACTCCACATATAGTGGTTTCCACTTTATATTCTTTGTCTTCTTTTTGCTTCTCTTGTACCCAACATCATAATTTCATTTAATGAATTCACTCCATCTATTAACGCTCTCTAATTCTATATTAGGGACTGAGTAAGTTGATAGGGTTGGTTTAGGCTCCTCTATGGCTAAAAATATCTTCCTTTTCATTACCATTAAACTACCGTACTTTCCTTTAAATTTTTTTATATTTCTTTCTAGCCATATAGTCCAAAGTATTGTATATTTTTATATATGCCATATTGTTTATAAAGCCTCACTTTATAATTGCTTTGTCATTGCTTTAACCAATCTTCAATTTTGTTATTCATCACCATGCATTTACCAAACATATTAAGAATCCATTGCCATAGATTCCATACTATTGATAAATATCCCAAGAGATGGTCTATACTCTCCTCCTAATTTTTACAATGAACACATTGAGAGGGGCCATGAAAACCCCTTTTCATGAGTTTATCCCAGGATAATATTATTCTATGACCTACTATCCAAATAAATATTTTGACTTTAGGAATTCTTGGGCTATCCCAAATATCTCTACGTATTTTAGTCATACTATTATTTTGCTGGTGTATATCCACTTCTTGTTGTGTATTCTCTTGAGCTATTCAACTCTCAAATCAATTTATCATTGGCTCCCCATAGAATAATCACAATTGTTATGTTTCTACTTAATTGCCTCCTAGCATCAATGCCTTGTATACTTGTAAACAAATCCTATTTCCATTTGTATCTTCCTTCCTAATAATTATACAAAATGTTTGAAACCTTTTCATCATATTTATCTTGAAGTAATCTCATCCAAGGTTTCAAAATTGGATCTAAATTGAGTGGTTTATTATGACGCCAAGTATCCATCCAAATATAATTTTTTTCTCTAGTTCCCACCACCCATCTTAAACCTTTAATCACAATATCAATATATTTCTTGAAATCATTCGAAAGAGCAAAACCATTTGGTATAGAATGTAGTAGATATTAAAATTCGATTATTGGTATCAACATACTTATTTAGAAGAATTCTTACCGATTATATTTGACTACCTTTTTACAATATCCAAATTAATTTTTTCCTAAGAGTTAAGTTTACATTTGTAAGAACTCTTAAACCAAGACCTCTAGTTTTATCACCACATACATTGTTCCATTTCATAAAAGAAAATTTCCTTTTATCATGTATACTTGACCATAAAAATGATCGTATAATATAGATTAAACTTTTCTCAACTGATTTTGCCAAAGAATACAATGTCATATAATAATTTGGAATGCCTTGTAAGACTAAATTAACTACACTCTTCCTCCTAATGATAAACATATACCTTTTCCAAGATGGTAGTTTATTTTGAAATTTTTTAATAATTGGACTCCATAATTTTATCCTCATTCTCCCCTCAACTAAAGGCATCCCTAGATAGGTTTCTAAAAAATTTACCTCCATTTGAAGTAACCCTCAAATTATTTATTTGATATTAGGTGGAGTGTTAAGAAAGTAAATTTTGGATTTTGTCCTATTAGATTTTTACCTTGATGCTCTTTTGTATTGCTTTAAAAAGCTATTCAAAGCTTTGGCCTCATTTATCCTTTCCCTTCCAAAAAGAGTTGTATCATCTACAGACTATTGATGGGTGATGTTTTTGATGTTATTACTAACCTTCAATCCACTTTTAATCCCATATTTGAAATTATTATTTAAGTTGCTACTCAAAATATTGAACATAATAATGAGCAAATAAGGAAATAGAGGATCTCCTTTTCTAAGGTTTCTCTTGAATTTAAGATATTTTGTTACTAATCCATTAACAAATACTAAATACGAAACTATAGAGACACACGATTTAATACATCTAACCCATTTCTTAATGAATGTAAACTTTTCTAAAACTAGAAAAATAAATCCAATATAATGCTATCATAGGCTTTACTCATATCAAGTTTTAAGATCATTGCTTTCCCTTTTATTGAAGTTTTTGAATGTATAACTTCATGAGCTACTATGACGTCATCTATAATTTGTCTCCATTTCACAAATACTCCTTGCTCTTCTAAAATATTTTTTTCTAACGATGGCCTTAATCAATTTTCCATAACTTTGGACATAATATTATATGCCATATTACATAGGCTTATGGATCTAAAATAATCTAACAATTCAACGTCCTTCATTTTTAGAATTAGGATAAGATATGCTGTATTTATTTTATAAGGTATGTATTGTTTTACCCTAGATTGTTCCACTACCACCAATAAATAATCCTTCACTATATCCCAATTATGTTGGTTAAAAACTACAAAGAGCCACACAGACCTAGGGATTTATCATTATTAAATGAGAAAAGAGCTAAATATTTTTGTAGAGTAATAGGCTCCATGAATTTCCTATTGCTTTCATTCATTATAACTGAAGAAACATCTTCAAGAATTTTATCATTAAGAAATTCAGACTCCTATGACCCTAGAATATTTTGATAAAAATACTTAGCATATTTTCTAATTTCACTCTAATCTTCAATCCAAACCCCTTTTATTGATTTAATTCTACTAATTTTGTATGTTGATCTTTGTACTATAACCATCGTATGAAAATTCTTTGTTTTTTTATCTCCTTTTCACCATGTTTATTTTGATTTTAACCTCCAAAATTTCTCTTCCTTACTCAAAATATTATGATATTCACTAAGCAACTCCCTTTCCTATGAGCTTTTATTATTATGGTCACATTTTTGGAATTTTGAAATTTTATCTTTTAGTTCTTCTTTCTTCTCAAAATATTTTCAAAAGTGTTTTTCTTCTATTCTTTTAATCTAGATGTCATAAATTTAACTTAATTTGGAAGAGAATACAACCCACCATTACCTGAAGAATTCTATGTTTGATCTATCATATCAACAAATTGTGGATGGTATTCCCATATTTGCTCATATTTAAAATATGATCTTGTTTTAAATTCACTTACCACCATTTTAACTCTTATTGGATAGTTATTGCACCAATCCTTGTTAAGGTATTCCTTTTAGCCCAAGTTCCTTCATCTAGCCAATGATCAGAGAGTATGCATCTATCTAATTTTTTTACTATTAGGTTTTGGCCTCTCTTGTTGTTGGTCTAAGTATAGTTGTCTTCTTCAGACTCAACCTCCCATAGATTATTATTTTGAATAAAAGCTAAGAAATATCTCATACATTGGGTTAAATTCCTAATTCCCCCAATTTTTTCATCTAGCTTGGTTATGGCATTAAAATATCCTATGATCATGAATCAATTTTCTTCATCTTTACTTCTCATCAAGGCTTTAGTCACACTACAAACTTCTAATCTACTTAAGCGAGTTGTAGTTCCATAAACGTTGATAAGAATGAAATGATAATCTACAAAGTATTAAGTGACTAAAGAGGCTATCCAATGTCTAGTTTTATGAATGGTTACATAGGAGGTTCTAAAAGTATTCCAACAAGTTAGAATTCCCATTATTCTTCCTTCAGAATCCATAGTATCCAATTCACGTCCTTCCCATACTACTTTTGTAGTTTTTAAAACTTCTTATTTTGTCATTTTAGTTTCTTTGGTACAAAGAATATCAGACTTATTACTTAAACATAGGTCCCTAATACACCTCTACTTTGGGGGGGTATTAGCACTTTTTATATTTTATGATAGGACAATAATGTCTCATTAGGGGCTTTTTGCCCTACCTACATATTAACAATATGATTTTGTTGTTTGGTAAAGATAAATTCAACCAACTTAGTTTGTGTTCCTTTGTCTATGCTTGCTCTTGCTTCCTTGGATATTGCTTGATAATTTAAGGGTTTTTTTATTTTTGGCTTGCCTATATCAAGAGTAGGTCTTATTATTCTATTCCTCAATATTATTTCACAATTTTTTTTTTCATCATATTTATCCTCTCCTATATTTATTACAAAAGCTTTTGACTTGTCCTACTCACTTTTTTGTATTTCTTTATTAATGGCAGAGGTATTACCTTCTAGAAATACATTTTATTTACCAATTTTTTTCTCCTAAATGGTGCATGGCACTTCAGGAGAGTTTTCAAAATCTAATGAGATGCATTCCTTAGGTTCATTGATAATGTTTTTTCTTAAATTAGAATTATATGTAATAGATAGTTCCTTGTTAATATGTTGAAACTATTGTATTGTGTCCTCTAAGTTTTGATATACTATTTATTCATAGGCTAAAGACTCAAAAGAGTTTGTATTTATTCCAATATCCTTCCTTACTAGTCTCCACTATTTATTTTCTTTCATTTTTCTAATTCTATTTTTTGGAAGTTGAAAACCATATTCATCCATAACCATTTATATGTTTCTCTTACAATTTTCTACTTATGATTATGTTGGGTTCTTCTTAGGGAATGATATCTCAATATGCCCCATGTCATGTCATATTATACAATATATATTTTCATGATATATGGTTTGGATCCACATCTTATTTCCATACTTAAGAATGATTTATTTTGGTAAAAATTTACTTATATCAATCATGACCAATATTCGAGCATAAATAGCCAAAAATCCATCTTTCTTCATATCTAAAATCTCAAGGAATTCTCCAAGAGTGTTGCCTATTCCCTTGAAGGTATATATTTTCAAAACATCAATGGGAAACACAAACATCCTAACCCAAATTGGTACTAGGGGTAGATTTACATTTTTAGGTAAAAAGCCTTCATACCAGTGGGTAAGGAAAAGTTATGCTCTTCCCATAAACCAAGGACTCCTTTTAGGATTTTTTCTCTTTATTCCCTAGAACAAAAAATGGCTAGGAATAAAATTTTGGGACGAAATGATATAGTCTCTCCTGGAGACTTCCAACTCCTATCAATCCATTTTTGCACGACTAAAGTCCTTGGCCAGTACCAATGAAATTTACCAAAAACTACCCTATCTTGAAGCAATGAGGATCTCTTTGAGGTGCACTCAATAGACTCTACCACTAGAGAATATTATAAGGATTTAACTATAAATCAGTCCATGGAAGGGAAACTAAAACTTAAAATCTATTGAAATTTATTTTAATATCCTATAGAAAATATAATATTTGATAAAAACTTTATAATAATTTGCATGTAAAATTTCTAAGATGAACTAAGGAAAAAAACTTTAGCTAAAAAATTCTATGTCTAGAGAGAATTTCTTGCCTCATTGAAGTCCTAGCCCTTAATTCTTCTTCCCATCATCCGAATTGTAGCTGAAAAATATTTACAATTTTATTTTTCATGATTTGAAATTTTTTCATTACCCTTGTTATGAATGGTTGAATTTAGACGGTTGTACCTCCCTCAAATTTTCTTAGATTCTTTCATATGTTCACTCATTATAAATCTATCTGAATTCTACACAAGTTGATCCAAAAATCAACTGAATTGAATAATCCTTCATGAATATATGACTCCTAAAATATGAGATATTTTTTAGAAAAAAAACCCTAATACTTCATGGATATCTAGGTAAACCCTTCATACTACTTAGCTTTTCCTTGTAAAAATCTTTTATTTATATATTTATATTTTTAAAATTTAAGTTATGGACCAAAAACATTTCAATGCTCTCTCCATACTTGAACTCAATTCCTTCTTGCACTTGAGCACACATTCTCTACTCTTTTCAAAATATAGAAAGTAAGAAAATGGGAGACTTGATTTTGCCTAGCACTCACTCTTCGAACTCATTATAAACATAAAAATAATCACAAATATCTTTTTTTTTTTTTAATACTTAATTTTAATCATTTTTTAATATATTATTCTCATATATATATTACTATGTTCATATTTAATTTTTTAAGATAATTTTTGGATTCAAACAATATTTTCTTAGTGGTTGGCCCCTAAGAGCTAGGTGGATTGGTAAGTGCTTTTCTGGCCAAGCACTTACCAATAAGATACCTAGGTTCAAACCTTAGGGGTAGCCTATTTGTAAAGGTAGTAGTTTGATCTAAATCCTTTGAGTATGTGCTAGATCAACAATTATGGTATGAATCTTGAGCGATCGGTGGTCCCCTTCATGTTAGGTCAACAATAATGAGGTGCAATAGGTTTGGTAGGAGCAACCCATGTGGTTTGAACCATGTGCTTGTTAGTTACTAAAAATAGTGTGGTTGTGACCAACTCTCCAATGTAACTAAAAATAATAATAATAATATTTTTTTAGTATTTGTACGATGATTTAAGGTTTATATTGGCTTGCACAAAAGATACATACTTGATATGATATGTGCACCCCATTTTAATGATATACCATATATACACTATGTATATTAATAGGATATGAGTACATTTTGATAATGCATTGACACTTTTAACATGTAAGTTTTTTTCTTATATGTTCGCACCCTCATGCCCATATACTCTTGTATGCTCATATGCATACCCAAATTTTTTAGGTCCATATTGTGTATCCTGTACCCACACCCTCTACATATAGGCACCAACACATATACAACCTTGTATTTAACAAGTACAAATACTATGAAATGTTATAACCCCCTTTGCAACCTTAATTTCTCTTTATATTCTTCATATTCAAAATTATATATACAAAAATAGTCTATTATTTCAATATAACTAACTTATTTTTCATTCTTGAACCCACTCATGCATGTAATGTAAAATTATGTTATAATTATTTTACTTTCTTACATTACATACAAATGATTATGGAAATAGATTTCTCTTATAATAATATAACTATATAGTATACTAAAACTTTAAGTACGATATAGGATGTAGTAATTACGTATCCTAACATACATGCTTATCAAAATCATGTAGTGTCCCATGAAACCATAAAGACTTATTAGGAGCATGACATCTTCTTACCTCTCCCAATAAAAAAAAATAATTTATATGTTTATATATGAATGCACAAAGGTATAATTATTTTGAGTTGTTGGCTCGCTCTTGCTTGTTCATGGGAAACCATAACAAGAATACAAGAACCTGAGAGCAAGCAGATTCCCATGAAACCATAGAGATTTACTAGGAATATACCATTTTATTATCCCTTCCAATAAAATAAAATAATTTTATACTTTAATATATGAATGCATAAAGGCATAAAATAAATCACTCTCACTTGTTCATAGAAAACCATAACAAGAAAGTAGGAACCTAGTTTTGCTATGAGAATATTTGAATCCATCCAATGGTAGTACTTTTGCCTAACTTAATAGGTTTGAAGTACTCCAAAGTAATAATGAAATTAATCCGCTCATGTAGAGGAGTTGGAGAGAAAGTGGGTAGTTAAAACTCTCTAGTTATGGAGAGGCCCAGGTTCAAATCTCTCCCCTCACATGTTGCGGATATATTGTATATAAAAGGTTCCTCATCAAAAAAAAAAAATAATGAAATTAAATATGTAGATAATGAAGGAGAGCATACGGATATAATTATTTTCTTTGAATTTGCATGTTTTAGCACAGCTTAGAGAGTGTAGATGGAGCTAAAACACCTTTATCATTTGCTAGAGTTTTAAGGCAATAACCAATATAACATGAACACCCTATAGGATCCTAATGGTGGCTCATCAATTGTAGCATTAGTTTTAATAGTTGCTTATCCCTAGCTTAATGTTTTCTTATTTTATAAATTTAATATTTCTTTCTTTATTTATATTTTGAAGACTTTTGAACATTTTTTATACTTTACTCCAATAAAATTATTAACCTAAAAAATAATATATAAATAAATTTTTTATGATAAATCTTTTTACCTTTTACTTGTTTTGCATTCTCAAATTTAATACTCAATTAAAAAACTTTAAAACAATATTAAATAAAACTAAAAAGACTAATATAAAATAAATATTTTCCTATGATAAAAATTCATTTCTACATTAATACATCTTCTCCTCTCCTCTCTTTTATAAATGATTTCATGATTAAGATTGTATGGGTGCATAATTTATTTGGGAAGGTTAGGTTTATGCACCTCCAAATTTATGACACCAAAGAATGGGGTCTGGTGCCTAGTGTAAACCTTCTAGGATGAAGTACATGTAAAATACCAGAATATAAGGCAAGGTTATGTGTAAGGGGTGGGTCTCAAAATGTATTTATAAAAATTTGGTGAATCAGTTTTGAAATCTAGATGAATAGTATACAAATGCATGTAGAACTCGCTATTATTAAGGGTAATGTTGGAAATTTAAACTTAAAATGATCAAATTATTATAAAATTGGAGCGAATCAACCCTCAAAAAAATTGTACCCAGAAAGTTTTGATTAATGATCCTGGTAAAGGGTTTCAAATATCAACTAATTCCAAATTTTGAAAATCCTAATTTTAACCAATTTAAAAATAAATAACAACTATACATAACTTTGATATAAAGTATACTTGATGGATTAAAACGTATTAATGTATATTACATGAATATGGGATGTGTCATTAGTATCATATACCCATTAGAATCATTTACCAAAACACGACCATAACAAATTTATAATAAATCATTTAAATTTCGGTAAAAAGAAGAGAATAGGGATTTGGTTTTTAGAAAGGTTTAAAAAGGATAAATTTGATAATATATCTTTAAAAAGGTAAAATTGATAATATATGGAAACAAAAATAAAAATGACTGGAAAATACAAGTTAAAACCTTTAACCCATCAACTACAATTTAAAGTATTAACAATTTATTTATATATTAAATATAATTAAAAAAAAAATCATCAAACACCATAACAAATTTATACTCGAACTAAAAACTCATTTCAATTTTGGGCTATTAAAGCTTGCCCTTATATTATTGCTATTAAAGCTTCCCCTTATATTATTGCTATTAACATCCCTGGTAATGTTTTCCTATGTTTCTGTAAGTGAAGAAATGAAGTTTGAAGAAGGGTACACTTCTCACAAGGCTGGCTGGCAGCGTTTTGGTGAACAATGGAAGGAAATGAAGCGGAAAGGACCAGTACCACCATCTGGTCCTTCCTCCCGTCTTTCGCCGGATCCTCCAATTGGACGTCATTCTCTACAAAATGGTGGGCAACCGTGGGAAGAAATGAAGCCGAAAGGACCAGTACCGCCATATGGTCCTTCCTCCCGTCTTTCGCCGGACCCTCCAATTGGACGTCATTCTCTACAAAGTGGTGGGCAACCATGGGAAGAAATGAGGCCGGAAGGACCCGTACCGCCATCCGGTCCTTCCTCCCGTCTTTCGCCAGATCATCCAATTGGACGTCGTCATTCTGTACAAAATGTTGGTCAACCATGGGAAGAAATCAAACCGAAGGAGGACCAGTACCGCCATCTGGTCCTTCCTCCCGTCTTTCACCGGACCCTCCAATTGGACGTCATTCTCTACAATATGTTGGCCAATCATGGGAAGAAATGAAACCGAAAGGACCAGTACCGCCATCCGGTCCTTCCTTCCGTCTTTCGCCGGATCATCCAATTGGACGTCATTCTCTACAAAATGGTGGTCAACCATGGGAAGAAATGAAGCCCAAAGGACCAGTACCGCCATCTGGTCCTTCCTCAGGACTTTCACCGGATCCTCCAACAGGACGCCCTCCTATCTTTTGATTTAAAACATTTTATTTTTATTTTACTGTTTCAATCGTAGTAGTATAGCCATAAGTACTAATGTATTTGGCAATCTTCATAAATAATCTAGCAGTGAATGCTTCTCCTCTATGGATGTATTAGCATAGATGAACTACTCCTGTGATGCACGTAAACCAGGGTAGAAGAATAAAATGTAATTTCATATGTTTTAGTGTAAAAACAAAACAAGGTTGGATCTTTATTCTGTCTGCGTCTTGCAGACAATCAACCCCTCTCGTTTTGGATATATACCTTAAATTAGTTTCAGGACTTTCATTAATGGTTTTAATTATGCATGGTATATTTTTAGACTCTGAATTGAACTGTATTCAAGGACTCATGGTTTAAATATGCATGCTACATTTTTAGACTCTGAATTGGGCTGTATTCAACACTAAAATATAGTATCAGCGTATCAGATCTTTCGAAGAACAATGGTTTTAAATATGCATCTATATTTTTAGAGCGAATGTCATTCGTTTTTTAAGACATGATCTGAAGAAATTTCTTTTGGGATGAGTTCAAGATAATTTTCTTAAACTCAAGGAGGACCACGCTTTTGTGTACTGTATTATTCTTGAATAAAAATCTCCATATAGTTTTGAAAAGTGGACTATATTCTTCAAAACATAGGTACAATTTCTATATTATGCTAAAATGTTTGCAGTTAATGGTATGTTAGTTTATTAAACACAAAAGCTTATAATTAATTAAATATATAATTTAGGTTTTTAGGGTAATTGTTTTATAGTAAATGGACATGTGTTAGGGTTTGTTTTATTGCTTTCTAATTTGTTAATGTGATGTTGTAAGTTTAGTGGAATATTTTATGATTGAATTTTGTGGAATACCTATCTATCAATCATAAATAAAAATTTACTATTATATTTATATTTTTAAAATAATTAATTTATAGTAAAAAAATTATACCATAATTTATGAGTTGAATATTATATTAATATTTTTAGAACTCGACTAAGTATAATGGCGAGGGCAGCTCGAATCCTGTAGGTAAAGTTAAATAGACATAATTTAAGTGAAAACTATAGGACTTCAAATAATACGAAAATAATTTGAGGACACTTCGAATTCCGGTAGAAGTATATACCATTTTTTAATTTTTTTTTGAATGAAAGGACCTTATATTAATTGGAAATAATCACTTTCATACAAAAATGTTGGGTGGAATTAACACACCCCGTGGCACACACCCAAAAAAATTACAGGATCACATGAATCAACTCAAAAAGCCAATATTACATCAGAACTGAGTAAAGAAAAGAAGACAAAACAGGGACAACTGTATGCAGTTACTGGATCAATTGGAATCAAGCGAACATCCCATCCACTAGAGGTGCGGAATTGGACTACAGTGGAGACCAATGATGCTAAGAAGTTGGAGCAGATAAATGATCTCTTCGACCACTGCGAGAACGAGCTGAAGGTGAGACCGTGCGAGAGAAGCCACGAGTTCCGGACACATGGTTGTTGGAAGGAAGTCGGCTAACGAGCAAGGTGCATTAGCCCAATGATCAGAAGTGATCTAAGATATTGCAGCTCCACCTGAACTTTCTCCACCTGAGTAAGGATCTGTAACCAACAATCATAGAAGAGAGCATATCTAGCAGCAACAGAGAAGGAGGTAGAAGCCTCCTGTCTCCCAAAGATAATATTATTTCTTGTTTTCCAGAGATGGTATAAAATACTAAGACGAAAAATATGCCAAACTTCGTTGAGGGGAAGAGAAAAATCTAGGGGATCCCCAAGTAGTGCATTAACCCAAGAACATTGCTCCAGTAAAAAGGAATTGAAAAAAGAAAGAACCCAATCCCAAGCATTTTTGGTCTGTTTGACAAGCCCAAAACACATGAACAAAATTGTCAGGACCTCTACAAAAAGCACAAACAGAATTAGCAACCCCCATATATTGTAACCTATGACCAAGGGGAAGGCCTTGATGTAATAAACTCCAGGCAAAAAAACAATGCTTAGGTTCAAGATAGGACTGCCAAACCACAGAAAAGCGAAGGCTCCATCTAGATTGAGAAGAAACTAGATCCCAACGGTGGTTTAAAGTATCAACCAGAGGAGAATGAGGGGACAACATATGATACCCTAAAGAAGGTTTATATTTCACCAGAGGAGTATGATTAGGCCAACACCAATCAGATGACCAATGTTGTTGAAAGTTCTTACCAAAATGTAGCCAAATAG
The DNA here is from genome assembly GCA_028583015.1 of Wollemia nobilis. Lineage (NCBI taxonomy): Eukaryota > Viridiplantae > Streptophyta > Pinopsida > Araucariales > Araucariaceae > Wollemia > Wollemia nobilis. Next base: position 769,760 of record JAQPPZ010004836.1, on the reverse strand, counting down.
AGAAAGGAGTGTTGTCGAGAACCACATCAAAAGTTGCTCGATCATCTGGCTTAAGACCAAACTTCCGGCAAAACTGATCCCAAGAATACCAATGCTTGGTATGAGCATCAAAGAAATCTGAAAATGTTACAATACCCTTTTTGAAGAAGCGTAATGCTCTAACCCATTGAACTTGAGCCAAAGGTAGGCCCTCTGAAGTGACTACAGGAGACCACCAAGGACTTAGAGTGGATATAGAAGCTCCGGTAGATTTATCTTTACCCTGCCATTGGAGCCTGGGTTTGAAAGCTTCCCATGCCTTCCAGATACTTTGCATCACAAAAGAACCTGTAATTTTAAATGGGGCTAGAGATGTCAAAATGGTTTGTAAGGTCAGGCCCCGCCACCCTTTCCTCCCAAAGGGCGAGGCCAGAAGAGATGCAGTGTCGTACAAGAACTTTCCAAGCTTCATCACCCTGAAGTGCCCTAACAATCCATTTAGCACATAAAGCAAACCCCTAAAAATGATAGTTAAATAAACCCAGACCCCCTGCCTTTTTAGGAAGACAACAAACATTCCATGCCACTCTATGAAACCCCTATTTTTGTTTATTTGAAGCCCAAAGAAAATCCCGCAAGAGCTTGTCCAACTTTTGATAACAATTTTTAGATGGGACCCAACAAGAAGAGTAATAGACATGTGTAGAAGCTAGCACCTTAGAGCAAACTTGAAACTTACCAGCCAAGGAAAGCTTTTTAGTAGACCAGTAGCCCAACTTCTTCTCAATTTTTTGGACAACCATATTCCAAAGTTGAGCAGGAGAAGCCTGGAAGGCAAAAGGAATACCCAAGAATTTGAATAATTCTCCTGGTTGGATCCAATGCCAAGAGTAAGAAGCTAACCACTCAGGAAGTGGCGTGTGAGCTTGTCTATAACAAGATGTTTTCTTCCACTGAATGTTAGAACCAAATGCTAAACAGAAAGTCTCAAGGCATTGTAAAGCTGCATTACTGACTGTTCATCTTCATGTAATGTCAAAAAAGAATCATCGGCAAAATGGCCATTTACCATTTGAAGAGAGGAAGCAGGTAAAGAAATACCTTTAATAATTCCTTGTGAAGTTTGATGGGCTAAAAGGTAGCCAAATGCTTCAGCAACTAGAATAAACAGGGAAGGGGCTAATGGGCAACCCTGTCGGACAGAGCGAGCCAGCTGAATACCAGCAGAGTGTTGGCCATTCATCGTGAGGACTGCAGAAGCATCACAGAATAACATTTTAATAGATTGCACAAAATAGGGGCCAAAGCCAAGAGCCTGGAGGAGGGAAATAATGAAATTCCATTCAATACGATCATAGGCTTTTTCAAAGTCAAGTTTGATAAACAGAGTATCCTGTCCAGAAGTTCTAGCCCATTCCATGCCTTCCCAGACAGCAAGCACATTGTCCAAGATATACCTACCCTTAACAAACCCTGTTTGCTCTGGTCGGATGAGAAGAGGTAAAATAGGCTAAAGTTTTAAGGCTAAAGCCTTAGCAATGATCTTGTAACTTACATTCAGTAAGGTAATAGGGCGCCAGTTGGTTATAAGTTTTGGGTCTCCAGGCTTGGGGATAAATTTGATATTTCCTTTATTGATGAGGTGTCCTAAAGACCCAGATATCATAGCTTCTTTATAGACATGTAACAGATCAGAACCAAGCATATCCCAAAATTCTTTATAAAATTCACAGGGGAAACCATCAATACCAGGAGCCTTATCATTAGCCATGTGAGACAGGGCATTCTTCAAATCTTCCAGGGTTAAAGGTGCATCACAACAATCTCGGTGATCCATCGAGAGCTTTTGAGGAACAACTGCACAACAATCATCAAGAGCTTTTTTTCTAGCAGAGGTAAGAGGCTGAGAAGCAAAAACTTTTTGATAGTGTAACACAAAAGTATGAATTATATCAGGTAAATTAGTGAACCTGATTCCCTCGGATTGAATGGCTTGAAAACTGTGTGGAATGAATAGGGGTCTGGAGGCGCTTGAAGAACTCCTTAGAAACCCTATCACCAATTGCAAGCCAATTCAGTCGTGCTCTGAGTTGAGCACCTCTAGCTTCATACAACTCTGCCTTATGAATTTCATGTCGAAGAGTAGCAGCATGTGCCTGGTATGCAGAGTTGAAAGGATTAGCTTGCAGACGGAGAGTAGCTTTGATTAACTCATTCTTTAAAACTGAATTTGCTTTCCTCCTTCGTTTAGCCACATCCTTGCCAAGGATGCGAAGAACAATAGTAGTACGAGAGATAGCATCATTCCACCACTGAATCCAGCCTACCGCGCCAGAGGGTCGAGGAACAACATTCCAAATTCTATGGATATGAGCTTTCATGGAGGCATGCTGTAGAAAGGAAGTATTAAAATAAAACTGAGAGGAAAAAAACCTAGCAGGAGCTTGATCTTGGGTGATAGCAAATAAAATTGGAGCATGATCAGAAAGAGTGGTAGCTGGCAGGGTCATGACAAAGGGGTGACCAAGAGAAAGTCGGGTAAAGTGAAAACTAGAACTCTCTGAAAGCATGGCACGATCCAATCTTTTCAACACCCTAGCATCATCAACCTAAAAATTAGACCAAGTATACCATTGAGAATTGGAGAAAGCTTCGGAGAACACCCAAAGTTAGGATCATACAGACTAAGTTTACTTTTCATAAAATACCAAGCCTCTCGTTCTCCGACACACCAACGCATAGGGGTTCGACTCAGCTTATCAGATGGTTTTTCAACCATATTAAAATCCCCACACATAACCCAAGTAGCAAAAGGTAGAGAGAAAGCAAGCCACCGCCATAAAGCACATCGCTCTGAAGCATTATTAGAGGCATAAACATTAATAATGCCAAATGGTTTCCCAGCCAATTCCAGCAGCACCCAAACAACTTGATTAGAAGGGTCAACTCCCCAAGACACCACATGCGAGTGCCAATTGGGGGAAATGAAAACTACAGCACCACCTTTTCCAGGTTCATGATTTGTGTAAAAAAAAGGACCACGCGGCCAAAGAAAATTGCAGGTACAATCTAACAGGAAATCATTGATCTTAACTTCTTGCAAATAGACAAAGTCAAATGTACCATAGATATGAGCAGCATTATCAATCACATCCCGGACCATATATTTTCGGACTGGGTCCATCAGCCCTCGGACATTCCAAGAAAAAAATATCATTTCATGAGTACTGATGAATCCCCCAATGCTTTGAGGGACTCAAAAGGATTATCATCATCAAAAATAGCAACCTGCAGGGGCCCATCAATCACACATCGTTTCTCAGAAGGAGCATCAAACAAACGTCTTCTCGGGCTACGGGACCGTCGAATGTTAGCACGATTAAACTCATCTGCTGATCTGGGAGAAAGAACAGTGGTACCAACAAAATCCTGCTGAGTAGAAACATCATCAGAATGAGAAGGGAGAGGAGTAGACGACTGTTGGGGTTGAGGACGGGGTTGTGGATGGGGTGGCTGTGGGGGTTGAGGACGGGGTTGTGGATGGGGTGGCTGTTGGGGTTGCTGACGGGGTGGTGGAGGGGGCGGCTGTGGGCGTTGTTGTTGGGGTTGTTGTGGGGGATGACGATTGCGATGATTAGAAACCACATGCCAGTCCGCATCACCACTGGTACCAAAAGTGCTAGGGTTACCCAGGGTTGCAGAGGTAGATGGATCGACAGAGGGAGAAGCAGATTTATTCTGGAACTGACCAGCCATAAGCGGGCATGCACGAATTTTATGCTGAGAGGATTGGCACCTATAGCAGGTATTCGAGAGATTTATGTACACAATCCTCTGAGTAATAGTATTATCCCCAATATGAATATCGATCTCTTCATCAAGATCTTGAGTAAGATCAACCTTGACACATACTCGCTTGGTGGGACGGGCCTTAAACCACTTGTCAGGCTCAAAACAAACAAAGGTGCCTATGTTCTCTGCTATGGTACGCAGATGCTTCCATAAAGGAATGGGAAGGCCAGGAAATTCAATCCAAACTAGAACATCTGAGGCTCCCTCCTCAGCAATAGAAAAATCTCTGTTATAGGCTTGCAGAATTAACAAAGAGTTTCGAACAGTCCAAGGACCCCGATTGAGCACCTTCTGAGCATGAGCAGGATCAAAAAATTGGAAAAGGAAATACCCTTTGGTGAGATTGGACACAGAATCAATCTTAACACCATGAGGATGCCAAACTTGACTTACCCAGGACCGCAACAGAGTGTCATTAGGGATTCTACCCAAAAAATAACCTATGAGGGTATGATTCTCAAACCAGTGATAGGAATCAACAAATTCATTCACAGGAATACAAGCAGTGGGCCGATAATTTTTACCTAGAGTTTGACCTTGAGCAGGAACTTCCTGGGATGCTTGTTGGGCGCCATTATGATCTCCAACCACTGTAAGCTCAAGGGAGGTGGGAGAGGGAGCGTTGGCGGCCATTAGAAGAGGGTGGACTACCACCCTAGGCGGCGGAAATGCAAGAGGTGAACTCAGAGCAAACCAGCTTCAAGATGATTGACATGCAAGATGTAGGATGCTTGAGGCAGAACATGCAGGGAACAGGGAATAATTATACACCATTTTAAATAAATATAATATATGTGGAAACCATATGACATCCAATGGTATGATGTCGGATGTCCACAGTTAAAAAAATGGATTACTATAACAAATATTTAAATGGAAGGATCACTATGTTTATGGATGGTAATTAATAACATATATTTTTAATTACATAGATTGGTAAAATTAGTTGGAATTAAATAATTATACACGAGCGTAAAAACTTTAAAAGTCTACACAAAGTTGTAACAAGGTAAGGGTGGTATAATTGGGATTACAATAACATATTATTAAGGTGTTTAAGGTAAGGTGTTTAGGTTTAATTTAACCTAACTTAAATAACAGTCTAACAAAACAAAAACATAAATAAAAAAATTTAATATGTGTATGTTTTTTTTTTTATACTTGTAAATTATATTAACTATTAAAATTAAAAGATATTTAAGAAAGATGATAGAATTTAATGACCATTCATTAAAACATATATAGGTTTTATGACTATTAAAATTAAATTTTATTTAAAAAAGGTGATAAAAACTAATAATCATTAAAAAAAATTAATTTATTGCATAAAATAACTATTAAAAAAATAAAAGTCTTCATATCAATTAAAATGTTCTTACACTATAAAGCTTATATTTTTATAGTGTATATATTTTTTAATATATTTTTATCTTATAAAAATAGTTTGATAAAATTTCTTAAACATTATAAGTATTATATTATTAAGTTTCATATTTTTGTTATTTATATATTTTTAATATATTTTTATGTTGTAAAAGGATAAAGGGATAAAGTAGTTTTTAGCTTTTAGAAGACCATGTACCATATGAGACTCATATTGTTTACCTAGTAAATGGTTATCCCCAAACATGATTTTGTTATAGAAACATGGTGTACAACCCCACCCTATTTTCAAACCTTCAACATTTATTTAGAGTTGTAAATTCTCCACAGTTAGGCTACTCAAGTTGTACGGTAAAGGTGTTGTAGGTGAGTTGGAGAGGAGAGGGTAATCCTCCAAGGGAGGTCCCAGGTTCGAATCTCCATCCTACCAAAAAATTGAATTGGGTACCCAAAATCCAATTGATAATGTTAGTGCATGTAGGGTCGGGCGCGACTCCCAGATGACTTTGATGGTGTAGAACCTCCTAGTCGTGGTCTCGTTCGAATATCCACCCTACAAAAAAATGAATTGGATACCCAAAATCCAATTGATAATGTTGGTGCGAGCAGGTTCGGGTGTGACTCCCGGGTGAATTTAATGGTGTAGAACCCCTTGGTCATGGTCTCTCAGACCAAGGCAGCCCCACACGGGGTTTTCCACTTTTAAAAAAATAAGGCATAGGCCATATGAAATGACCTTCATGGAGGATGTTGTTTACCTAATATGTTGTTACCTAACCATATTTATGTTATTGAAGAATGATGTATAACCCTATCCTCCATAGGATTCGAACCTTAGGCCTCTATTTAGAGTTCTAAAGTCTTTAGTGTTAGGCCAGACCTTGTAGATTATATCTAATATATTTTAAATTTATAAGAATAAATTGATAAATTTTCTTAAATAAGAGATACTAACATATGATTATTAAGTTCCTTATATCTAAATAGGCATATATTTTTAAATATATTTTAATTTGTAAGAAGGTTAAGATAAAGTATTTGTTAACATCCATGAAGTCATATCCCATATAATATGATCTTCATGGAGGATGAAGTTTACCTAATACATGGTCATGGTGTACAACCCTACACCCCACAAACCTTGCACCTTCAATTTAGAGTTTCAAAATCTTTACCATGGTCTATAATTTATCAATCTTGACTATATTTTTATCTCAAGCCCTAGGATAAGGTAGTCAATCCTTGAGTATTAATGTTACGATTAATGTTAATTTAATCTATAAAGATAAAGTCATGTTTTAGTTGGAATCATATTTCATATTCAAATTTTAGTTGTCTTTATTGCATATATGAGACTTTGCATTCTCTAACCGTATAGAATTTTTATTGATTTGGAATCTAGATTCTACAACTTGTATTTTGTATTTTCTAACAATGAACTTGAGTTATTGTTTCTAATGGATGTTTAATTTTTTGCATTATCAAATTCTTACTATTATTACTATATATTTTAGAATTTGTTTCATTGCAAATGGTATCAAAGCACTGATATTGACTCCCTATATTAGTGTGAAAATATGATATAAAGACATGTGAATTAGTCTAGAATCTCAAAAAATCAATTTGGTTCCTATCACCTAGCAAGTTTTCATAAAAAAATTTAATCCTCAATATTTTGATACATTTTTTTTTATAATATTGTATCAAGTGTGTCGGGAACTTTGTGGGAGACTCATTTCATTGTGATCATCTCTTCAAGCTAGTCAAAATAAGGGTATCTTTAGCAATACTTTTTTGAAATCAGGTGTGTTAGGACCCTTGTGGGAGACCTATGTAATTATGATCCTATCTTCAATTTTATCAAAGTAAGAGGTATTTCTCACAATATTTTTTCAAAATTTATCCAATATTATAATAAGTGATTATTCTCTTAAGTTCACTAGGATACACACTTGAGTTTCCACTCCTACATGTGTCAGGAGTACTCTCAGTGGTGTCTTCATCAGGTTTGATGAGTTGTTGTAATCCAACGAATCTCAATGATCAATTCTACTATTTATACAGAGTTGATCCTAGAGATAAATTAATCATTTCCACTCTTCTCTTCATCTTTTGTGTAATACTTTGCATATCTATTATTGTGTAATTCTAACATTGTACCAGAGTAGGACAATTTTTTTTAGTATTCTCTCTTGAATATTCTAGGATATGATTCATTTACTTTGGATATTTTTTTTGGCTATCTAACATCAAAGTTTGCATTATTCTACCTTTATCCATTATTGTTTTTTCAGCATATTTTTTTATGTTGCATATTCTTTCATTTCTATATTGAATTCGTGTTGGAGGAAAACTTTTTAAGAAAATATAGCTATTTTACGTTGTGTGAAGGTGTTGGTTTCTCACCCTTCCTTTTAAAGGAATTAGCCTATTAATTTTCTTTATTTATTTGTTTTTTCCCTCAACGTTTTCATGTAAAACTAATACTTGGTTAAATCATTTTTTTTTGGCTTTCTTCAAAGCGAAATCTCCGATTAACTCCAAGTGTAAATTAGGATTTTTTTTTTTTGAGTTTTATTTTGAATTAAACTCAAGATATCTGGCGATTTCGTCGTTGGCACTCATGATATATACGTTTGAGGGGGTTAGAGCTCTCGTTGTCATGCTCTCATTGGTGCTCTCATTGGCAATCTCCTTTGGCCCATTACAACATATGATATCCCTTTTGGCGCACTCTTAGATGACCAAATATTCCTTGTCTAAAATGTTATTCAACTCGGACTCTTTTCCAATGACGCTATCACCTCATACGGTATTTAAAATCTCTTCCTTTCGGTTCATTCAAACAATATATTGCTTTATAAATTTATATTCTAAAGTGAATGACATTTGTGCTCCATGTTTTTTAGAATGTTATGCAGGTTCATCCGGGTGCTTTGTCTTCTACCCATTGGAGCATTTGGAAGTCCCTCCTTCTAACGATTTCTACAAGTTTTCGGAGCAAAATAATTTTTTAGTTCTACTCTTTAGAGACCGTCCAGGTGCTCTGCCTTCCGTCCATTGGGGCCTTTGGAAGTCTTCTCCTAACAACTTTTGTAGGTTTCCTAGATATTATTTTTTTTTTTATCAAAACGATTGGTAAAACTCTGTTCTATTTTAAATTTTTGGCCTTCTAACGTATTCTGCAGGTTTAATTCAACTCTTCAAAGATCAGTTAGTTCTGAGTTCGTTTGGGGCCTTTGGAAGTCCCTCTTTCATGATTTCTATAGGTTTCTTGAGGCAATAAATTTAATTGAAGTAATATTTCAACTCGTTTTTCAAAAACTCTAAAGTGGCGCTAGAGGAGGCATCGAGCACACCATACTGAACTCTTTGACAGTTTTATCTTTAGCCTCTTGCTATTTCATGGTAAAATTATTGTATTTTATTTTTTTGAATTTCTTTTTACACATTTGATTCATTCGAATCGCCAATTTCAAAGCCTTTTGTCTTCATTTTTTTGGTAGGCCACATAATTTAATTGTGGCTATCCAAAAAATGATGAAATATAGGTATTGTAAATTTAATAATAAAATATTCCTTTTTTGGGGGGGTTCTTTAGTGCAAGTTTTTGCACTCTTGTGTGTCAAGGGGGGTTTATTTTCTTTGCATACTCTCCTTAAATAGTTTACTTCATCTAGATATCTATCTTCTTGATTTAAATTTAAAATTAAATAGGGGTTAAATTATATTACCCATTAGAATATAATTCGTTTAAAGTTCAAAATTTTATTTTCTTTGGTTTTACCTTTAAAGAAAAATAAAAACTTTTTTCCCAAGTAAATTCACATATAATTTCTTTTCAAAAAAAATTAATTCCTTTAAAAGCCAATTTTAAATTACTATAAGTTTCAAAATATCTTTTGTCTACGTTTCATGTATCAAACTCCTTAAAAATAGAAGTCTCCCTCACGTAAGGGCAGGTTTTTTGGACACTTGGTATAAAGGCTTGACATATATTTTCCTATTAACAGTTTTCTTGGAAAATATCTAAACTTATAGTCTCCCTCATGTTAGCGTAGGTTTCAAGACAACCATTTAAACTAATTACCCCTTGCATTTCACACCAAAAACCTTCTTATGCTCACATTACTTATAGTTTCCCTCAAGTAAGGGCGGGTATTGTGACCATTAAAGGATTTGGTAATCTAAAGAAAACAATTATAGGCCTCATTATACGTATATTTTCCCTCTTGTAAGGGTGGGTATATTTGGGTTATCTATTATTGAACAAGCTTCATTTCTTCTTAAAATATATTTCATTTTTTGAAGTTTTAAATGGGGAATACTAACAATTTTAAATCCTCAAAAATGAATTCAATTGAACCTCTCACCCCTCATAATTTTCACACTTGGAAACCTAAAAATTTAAATCTCATCTCTCAAAAATGTCTTACTCATTTATTAGAAGAGAAGCAACCAAAATTTCATAAAGAATATGAAATCTTTGTTCATAACAAAAAAATATACAAAACTATGGGTATTATTAGCACCAATGTTCATGAAAGCTTATGGTTTCATATTACAAATTGCAAAACTCCTAATGAAATTTAGGAGAAAATTAAAACCTTGTTTGGAAAAGTAGATCAGATGAGATCAATGCAACTAGAAGACGAACTAATTTCTATATCTCCTGAATATTTCAGTAGTATTGTTTATTTCCTCAATAAATTCAAAGAGGTCCTCACTCAATACAAAGGTAGTGGGAAGAATAATATAGAAGAAGAATACATTTATCTAATCCTTTCTAAGCTAAATGGTGTTTTTCAAATATTTGTAACCACCTTCATATCTACTAAAGATGATCTTGGTGCAAACATTTAAATATCCTCTTTAGAATAATTTTATGATATATTAACTAGGGAAGAGACCAAACTTGCTAGATATGAAATCTCTTCTTCTTCTTCAAGATTCTTAGTAGCCTCCACCTCCTCTAAATAAAAAATTAAAAAGAAGTAAAATACTCCCATTACCTGTACTCATGGTAAAAAGAATGGTCACTCTGCTAACAAATGCTGGAAAATATTACAGCAACTAGAAGCAGCTATAAATGATCAAAAGATAGAAAATAATAAGCAAATAGGAAAAGCCCTTAATGTTCAAGGAAAAACCTCCAATTATTCCTCTAATTATTGGGTCCTATATTCTATATAAACTCATCACATGTCTATTTCAGACAAGTCTTTCTCTTCTATCTCCTCTAGCTCTACTCATAACATAGAAGTAGAGGACTCTTCCTTCATCCCTATCAAAGGAAAGGGGATATAACCATTGATGGTGGCTCTATAAACAATGTTCTCTATTTTCTAGACGTTTCCACCAATATCCTATCCATTTATCAAATTTGCACTTCTAGAAATGGAAAAATTGTTCTCTTCTCCCCAACAGGAGTTGAGATAAGATATTTTCAACTCCCTCATTCTCTTATATCTAAAGGTAATATAACTACCTAAGGGAATTGTGCACCCATAGTAATATTGAAGGAGCCTCCTGTTTTGTGGCTCATAGTAATAGGGAAGGAGCCTCCTGTTTTGTGGCTCATAGTAATATTGAAAGCCAAATTTGGCATGAAAGGTTTGGGCATATTAATTATAACTACCTAAGGAAATTTTGCACCCATAATATGGTTAAAGGATTACCTCAAGTATATTCCAGTGATGATGTTTTTCTTGGATGTGATCTTGGAAAGCAACACCAAGATCCTTTTCACCCAAGTAGTTCTCTAAAAATCCCATCTCCTCTAGATTTAATTCATAGTGACTTAATGATATTTCCTAAAATATATTGTAAGGGAGCAAAGTATGCTTTTACCTTTGTTGATGATTTTTCAAGAAGGTCCTGGGTCTACTTTCTCAAATATAGAAGTGATGTGTTATCCCACTTTAAATTCTTTAAAGCCTTAGTTGAAAATCAGGCTTCTTGCAAAATCAAGAAGATTCATACTAATAATAAAGGAGAATATTATAGTAATGAGTTATCCATATTTCTTTCTAATCATGGTATAATACATCAATATTCTATCTCTCATAATACCCAACAAAATGGCATTGTAGAAATGAAAAACTGAACATTAAAAGATATGGATAATTGTATGCTCCATTCAAGAGATCGTCCAAAAGTTTTTTGGGCAGAGGCTATTAACTGAAACTATATTCAAAATCACACACCTCATAAAGCTCTTGACCAAATAACCCTTGAAGAAGTATGGTTTGGCTTAAAACCAGATGTTTCCAATTTCAATATTTTTGGATGTACTACTTGGGCTCACATCCCAAAGAAGAAAAGAAAGGGTTTTGATAAGAAAGCATAAATCTCATCTTTTTTAGTTATTGTGAAGAATTGAAAGTATTCAGGCTTCTTGATACCTCAACTCATGAGGTATTCTTTCATATTAATGCCCAATTTGATTAAACATTCCCTCAAAGAAATCCTCCAAAGGCCTCTTCCTCCATTGAGCCTTCTCCTATAGTAGAACGTCAATACTATGAAGAGCCAACCCTTGAAGTTAATTTGGTTATTGATAATCAAGATGAAGAACCTATAACTCCTTCTCAATGTCTTTCAACTCCTTCCACTCCTTTATCTATGCAAAAATGGGCCCATACCATTGTTAAATAAGTTACTCTCTACATCCAAAATCTTGCTTCAAACAGATCATCCAACCCCATAGGTACTAGTCTTGTATGTCAATCTATTTCCTTTGATCCTCAATCCTTCAAAGAAGCCTCAAGTATAAAAGAATTGTAAGATGCCATGGATAACAATTTTTCTTCCTTGATCAAAAATGATACTTGGGATTTAGTTCCCTTACCTAAGAGAAGAAAATTAGTTCAATGTAAATGGATATTCAAAACCAAATATGGGACTAATGGATAAATAGATAAACACAAGGCTCGTATTGTAGCCAAAGATTTTTCTCAAATAGAGGGTATTGATTATATAGAAACCTTTGATCTTATTGCTAAAATGGATTCTGTTAGATTGGTTCTTGCTATGGCCGCTTCCCATAAATGGTCAGTCTATCAAATGGATGTAAAAAGTGCCTTCTTATATGGAAATTTAAAAGAAGAAATATTCATGGAATAGCCCGTTGGTTTTACTCAAGACTCCTCTCTTGTTTGTCGGCTTAAAAAATCTCTATATGGCCTTAAACAAGCCCCTAGAGCTTGGTATGAAAAGATGGACTTCTTTCTTCTTTCAACAATTTTTGCTCATTGTGAGTCTGACAATATAGTTTACATTTGGAGAAGTAAAGGAAATATCACCATTATTTTTCTTTATGTTGATGATCTTCTTCTCACTGGTAGTAACCTCACTCATATTTAAAGCATAAAATATTCCCTCTCTAAAAAATTTTAAATGGCTAATCTAGGTCTAGCTCATTTATTCCTTGGAATTCAAATAAAACAAAATAAAGTAGGGATCACCTTATGTCAATAAAAATACACTCAATATCTCCTTCAAACGTTTAAAATTATAGATTGCAAACCTTATCCTACCCCCTTTCAATCTGGCATTCATCTCAGTACTTCATGCTCATCCCCTCCTTGTGATGCTACTCTATACCATTAGCTTGTAGGTAGTTTGTTATACCTCACTCATACTCGCCCAAATATCTCCTATGTTGTTGGGATCATATCCAGGTTCTCTCATAACCCTTATTTTATTCATTAGCAAGCAGTTAAAAGAATTCTTCACTATTTAGAGGGTACTACACACTTTGGGCTTATCTATAAAGAAGACTCCATGGATATCATTGGGTATACAGATTCATATTGGGCAGGGTCAGTAGATGATAGATGTTCTACCTATAGATATGTTTTCTACCTTGGTTATTCACCAATCGCCTGGTTATGCAAGAAACAACAAATAGTAGCATTATCTTCTATAGAGGCAGAATATAGAGTAGCAGTTTCAGCCAGTCAAGAAGCCCTTTGGCTTCATCAAATTATCAAAGAATTTGGTTTTTTCATAAAGGGCCTATAACTCTCTGGTGTGACAATCAAAGTACAATTCATATTGCACACAATCCAATTGAGAATCAGTGCACCAAACACATTGAGATACACATGCACTTCATCAGGAAACATATTCAAAATGGGGATATACATTTGGAATATATTCAGACAGAGAATCAACTTGCAGACATCTTCACCAAGTAATTTCCTTCTCCGCATTACCTTCAATTACGAGAGAAACTTGGAGTGTTACACCTGCATTGAAAAATGGGTCTTCCACCTCTAACTATATTGTACATGAGTACCTAATTAGGCCTTCTTATCGGGACTCATATTTTATTTTTTTAAGAGGACAATCTTCGCCATCCAAAGACAAGCCTCTTTCATACATATTACTTTTTTATTGGTGGCTTTTCCCACTGGGTTTTTACCATCATTTCAAAACAAAGGGGTGATAGTTGGTTTTTCCCCACAGGGATTTTTTATACCAACTATCCATGTTGTACATGAGTACCTAATCAAGCCTCGTTTATGGGACTCATTTGTAAATATCTCCCCTAGTATCACTTAAGAGGGGGTGTTAGAATAAGTGAATATTATCTTAAGTTCACTAGGATACACACTTGAGTTTCCACTCCTCCATGTGTGAGGAGTACTCTTAGTGGTGTCTTCATCAGGTTTGATGAGTTTTTGTAATCCAACAACTCTCAATGATCAACTCTATTATTTATACAGAGTTGATCCTCGAGATAAATGAATCAGTTCCACTCTTCTCTTCATATTTTGTGTAATACTTTGCATATCTATTATTGTGTAATTCTAACATAATTCTTTTAGGATTTATTATTTTTTTGGGTGAAAAAAATATTATATTAATAAAATAATGTCTAATCATACAAAAATGGTGGGTGGGATTATCATACCCCATAAACCAACACACTAACCATCGTGGTTAGGAGTATACAAGAGTATCATAAATAGTCCATAAAAATTTAGATAACAATTCCTAAATAAATTTCAAATATACATTCAGAAAGAATGGAGTTGAGAAATCACTACTAGGTGGAAGACCTAGATATTTCCTCCATAAGATCGTAAGTCCATCCAATGGTTGAAGAAGTCAGAGACCCCCAACCATCAGTAGTAGTAACAATAATAGTATAGGTATATGCATTGGGTATAATTTAACACCAACCAAGGGCATAATATTGCTCAAGAGGCCAAACATCCAAACTAGAGGTCAGGTGAGACATGCTTCCAGTTCTATATTCTCCATATTTATGTTGCAGGGGGGGTTGGAACCAGTTTTTGGTAGTAGAGGTTTCTTGCCAATGATGGGTCCCCCGGTGAGTCGATAATCGAGACTTGGAAGGGGAATTAAGAGGTACATGACACATAGTGTAGGGTGCATTCCCCCAATGATCCATGAGGGTACGTAAGTACTACAACTCTGAATGTACTTTTTTAACTTGTACTTGAATATGTAACCAACAATCAAAGAATATAGCAAATTTATTAGCAACAAAGAAGACATGCCCAACATCTTGTTGAGAAAAATAGCTCTATTTTGGGACTTCCAAAGATAAAACATGGTATCAATTCTAAAAATATTCCAAATAACACCCAAGTTGTAGGAAAAATCAATAGGGTCACCCAAAATAGCATGCACCCAGGTAAAAGATTTTTATTTTTCCTTAATGTATGGAAAAACTTGCTACTTCTATTGGTTTATTGTAAGCCAATGACTAGTTGTAGCACATTAATGTGTGCATGAGAAAAATAAGCATCAAACCAAAAATATTTGTAGTTCAAAGTAAGAGGTATTTATCACAATACAATTTCAAAAGTTCTCCAAAGGATTCCTTTAGGATTTTTCATTTTTCCTTAATGTATGAAAAATATTTCTACTTCTATTGTAGCACAGTAATGACTAATTATAGAACATCAATATGTGCATGAGCAAAAAAGAAGCATCAACCAAAAAATATTTGTAATCACCACAACATCCTTCCAAATATTAATAGTTTTGATAATCATATTTAATTATTTTAAAATAAAATGGCTTCACCTCCTCCTAATATTTCACCTCTTTCCTCTCGTCCTCCCAACACTCCTCCAAGTTATAATGCTATTTCCTGTACCATTGACCCAAGTATATTATCCATTATCATGAACTATGAAAAATTACTTAAATTTACTATTGAATCTTACAATAAAACAAATAATATCATAGATATCATCCAAATCCATCTTAGTATTACCTCTAAAGAGAATTTCATTGACCAAGATATTGAACAAGTCATTGGAAAATAGCCATAGGGTATGCATTTAGCACAAAACATAAAGGAACACCAGTATCAATACACAAGCATCTACCTATAACTATTATTTGGTCATAGAATTATAGGTTTTTATGATAGTCACTTGGCTTCCTATGCTACTAGGGGTATTGTCCTAGGTATGGGTGTTTTTATCTTAGTCTTTGTTATTTATAATGATTCCTCAATAGATAATGCTTTTAGTTTTCTTTATTTATTCTTCTAACGTTCTTATTTCATGCATGACCATCCCATATTTGAGGGTGTTAATATTCATGGATTTCTAATCAAGATGGATAGAATCATTTTTTTATGTCATATTCTTAAAAAAATGTCTTGTTATATTAATTGCTACTAAGTTGGAAATCTGTGCTCATCAATGGTTGTTATAGGATCTATGCTAATATGGGAACTCTCTTTTGTGGTCTAAATTTAAATTCATCTATTATTTTGAAATAGGGTCCTCCACATCGTATATAGTCTATTTGATGCAAATAAATAAAACAAAATATTTTTAGGATTATTGCATAAAATTCCAAATTTTGCTCATGTACACCTATAAATTGGATCTAAAAATAGTAGTATCATCCTTTTGCCATGTCCTTAAGGACAAAATTTGTTAGAATTTTTTTTTTGATTAATCCATACACCCTTAAGGATGCTATATGTGTAGCTCTAGCAATAGAAAAATAGCTGCAGTTGTCTCCTTCCCAATGTCAATATGAATTCAACCTTTGATGGCATTAGTTTAATAGATATAATATTCAAAATCCCTAAAGTTTCATATATTTCAAATATTATTCATCCAATCCTTCATATCAATCCTATGAAGTATATCATAACTTTCAAGTGGAAGGTAAAGAAGTAGCAATGTTAGAATATGAAGATTCATTACAATGAGATTAACCAATTAAAGTACTAAGATTCTACCTTTTTTCTTATGAGGATATAGACTTATCATTCCATAAATATCCAAGGATTTATAAAATTTCAACATGCCAATAAAATTGATTAATTCAAGTAGCATGATAACTTTATTGATATAAAAACAACAATATCTTTGAAATTGTATATCAATACATCACCCCATGATACATTTCAAATGTTTATTACAAATGGGAGCACAAATTAGTGTTTTAATTGAATGGCTAAGGTTAACATCTAGATTGGTGATTATACTTGGTCTGGCAACGTCTTCATCATGAATCTAGGAAGTGTAGATGTCATTTTAAAAGCATAATGGTTATCTCAACATAATGATGTTATTATTAATTTATAATGACTATATGTTAAATGGATAGAGAATCAGAAGGTCATTTGTCTCCAAGTAATCTAACCTCCTCCCTCAAGGTGGTTAGTTCCTATAACATGAAAAGGATATTGGTGAAAGGTGGTCATGGATTCCTTATCTAGGTTAATTGCATAAGCGTTTAGCCTTTGAAGTTGCTTCTTATAGCTCTTCCTTTAGAATTGCATAATATTGTGGATTTTTATATAGATATTTTTTGTGATTCCATGGATATTCCTCCTAACCACACACATTATCATGTCATCCATCTAGTTCAAATAAGTTATGCTCCTAATGTTTGTCCTTACTACTATTGCTAGCCCAATTATTTGAGATTGAGAATTGGGTCAAAGAAATGTTAGAGCAATAAATTATCCATCCAATAATTAGTTCTTATTCCACTCTAAGGTTATGGCTCAAAAAAAAATACAACTCTTTGTGTATCTTAATTTTTGACGTCTAAAAAAGATCACCAGTGTATATATGATGAGGATAAGGATGCAATTGATCTACATATAGGGCTTGACAAGAGAACTTGATGGATATAAAGGGATGTCCATATTATAGATTTTTTCCAAAAAAAATGTGTGATGCTAAATACTTTATAAAACTAGAATTGCACTCTAAGTTCAATCAAATTAGCATTAGAAAATATGATATTCCTAAAAATGCTTTTCACTTACATGAGGGTCATTATAAATTTCTAGCCATATATTTTGGTCTCACTAATGCTCAATCTACTTTCTAAATCCTCATAAATTCTATATTTTATTTTGTTTTCATGTTTATGCCAATCTTCTTTGATGATATATTAATGTATAACAAGTCCTGAGAAGCTCATTGTGTTTATGTGGACCAAGTTCTTCACTTCTACAAGAAAACATTCTTCATCAAAAGGTCAAAATGTACCTTTGGGATGATTAGGTAGAACACGTAGGACATATAGTATCTCAAAAATGAGCCAATATATATCCTAAAATGATCAATGCCATGCAATAATAGCACTTAACCAAAACCCTCAAGCATATTTATGGATTTTTATGTCTCATGAGATACTATTAGGAATTTATCTACAACTATGGTAATATTCCTACTCCTTTAAATAATCTCACTAAGAAGGATATATTTATTTTGTCCAAAGAAACTTTTCTATCATCCCATGCCATAAATAAGGCTATGTGTACCACCCCTATTTGGGTCATGCTTGACTTTAGTAAACCATTTGTTATAAAGTGTGAATATTTAAAAATAGGTACACATTCTATTTTGATGCAACATGGACATCCCTTGGCCTTTGAATGCAAGTAACTCCTGTAGACACCAAAACAACACCAATCTGATTATGTGACTGCAAACACTGATCGCATTGACACACATAGCCCCTAGGGTAGCCCCTAGAGGTTAAATAGTGGTCCTAACCACTCACACAACAGTTTTGGAAGGTTAGAGGTCAATTTGGCACCTTTCAAGCACTCTGCTCTCTACTCGTTCCACCCAAGGATGATTACAAACTGGTATTCATTCCACCTAGGGACGATTAGCAGTATTCGCTCCAAGGTGGGGCGAATAGCAGGTTTGATGGGAAAAAAGTCAAATCTTGACAAATGGCAGCTCAGATCCGCCACTTAACTCTTCCTTCATTGCATGGGAGTGTGAGTGAGAATTTTTAGCATTAGAGGCAGTTATAGGGGCAGTCATGGAGCCCCTAATCAGGGAGGAATCTTCTCCCCCCTAGGAAGGCATGATTGCCAAGTGGTGCCTCTGCATGCTCATCCAAAGAGACCATCAGGTCTATAAAATGGTGAGTCTTCTCACCCCAAAAAAGAATAGAGAAGGAGCATTTTGAGCAACAAAGTGCTATCATTTTACATCCTCACACCTTTTGATTTGTGCCTTTCACATCCTTGATCTCTTTTGGAAGGGAGGTCATAGGGTGGTTATTGGAAGCGCAAATCCAAAACCAAAACCTGACATTTGGCCATAAAATCCTACCAAATTTGCTGAAAAAACCCCATAAGAGGTTTTGGACCCATACCAAGTGGATTGGTGTCAAAATCGGGCCCCAAATGGTGGGCGTCCTACCCCTAGGTGCCCCCCACACTACTGCAGTCCTAATCGCCCCACCCCGGAAAGATTAGAAATATGTAGAATATTTCCTTTTTGTTATTTTTGCATCTGATTCTATGTTTCTTAGATAGGTTGTCATTCAAATTTCACATCATTTTGAGCTATTTTGATCATGTTTTTGTCATTTCCCACTTTTGCTAACATGTAGGTAGCATCATCAAATTCCCGGAGATAGAGGCCGAATTGGAAAATTCTGACCTTCTGGGTCTTTCCAAAATACCCCATTTTACCTAACCCCCAACTTTGCAGGTGATTTGGAGCTTCCCAGATGTGACATTTGGGACTATGATTTTTGATGCTTTGTTGTAGGTCTAATCATCCCACCCCGGAGAGATTAGAAATCCGTGGTGAATTTTCTAACTGTTCCATTTGTAGTGCCCTCCTAGTAATGTCCTCATGCATCTATTAAATTTTTAGATCATTCTGATGTTATTTAGTTATCATTTTATTCATTTTTTGCATGCACTAATCGTAGGCTTGGGGATTGCATGTTTCATTTTATCTATAGGTGCTACTGACTATTTTCTATTTCCTTGAACGTAGGGTCTCAACATTAGAGGAGCAGCAAGGAGTCAAGACTCATCAATGCAAGCGGCGGTGACGTTTGGTCCACCCATTCTACATGTGGGCACGCGAAAGAAGGAATACCATCTATTGATGTGACAAGAACATATTTAACGCTCCTAGCCCCTGAAAAGGGAGGAGATGGATTGTAACCGGGTTCTAAAGCATATTAATAAAAAGGGTTGTACTCCATATTCACTTTTATACCTTGTTTCAATGTGTTTATGTTTCTCTCCTTTCATGCATTTCAGTTCATAGGATTTAGCGTTAAGTTTAGTTTCGTTTACATCGCATCTTGGCATTTCCTTTTTGTTTTCGTATCCTCGTGCTTTCAGTGGCGATCACGGTGGGACCTTGTCCTCTATTTTTGAGATCAGAAATTTGATCAAAAATTGCTTGTTTTTTCTTGCAGGTACCAAGTTTTCAAACGTTGGACTACTGTTCGTTCCAGTCTGTGACGAATACAGAGCTGGAATTCGTCTTACCCAGGGACGAATGGGCATTCACCCCACCCTATGAAGAATACAGTTTTGTTATTCATCCCACCCAAGGACGAATAGCTCTCTATGTAGTTTCAGGGCAGAAACTCAGAACCAATCGATTTGGGCAGAGAAGAGGTAGGGGTCCTAAACACCTTCTGTCATTTTCTGCTTTCTATTTTCTATTTTCTGGTTATTTGCTTGCTTAGGGAAAGTTTTTACTGCATGT
This sequence comes from Wollemia nobilis, assembly GCA_028583015.1. Lineage (NCBI taxonomy): Eukaryota > Viridiplantae > Streptophyta > Pinopsida > Araucariales > Araucariaceae > Wollemia > Wollemia nobilis. The sequence continues at coordinate 749,544 of JAQPPZ010004836.1, read as the reverse complement.
TTTCTTCATTTATGCAAATTAAAAAGAACCCCACACACCACATGGTAATTTAAACACCAAGGAGCTGGTCGTAAAACCCCATCCCTTGATCAAGACCAACGGTGGATTTCATCACCACCTTGGCTTGAATTTTTGCATCCATAACCCCGATCGCTACTGTTGCTAGACGTAAATCCTGATGAAAGCTGACCAAGTGTAGCTGGGGTGATTCCCAGTGCATGAGGATAAGTCTTCTATGGTAGGTGTCAAAAATAGGGTGATCCCCCTTCCGTACCGCCTATGTTCCACGTACCATTCTACTCTCACGTACCAATAGTTTCCCTCATGTAAGGGCGGGTATATAGAGAGGTTTGGTATAATGGCTTGGCAATGGTATATCGAAGGGGCGACCATTTTTGGGAGTCATAAGAGCCATCATATTGCATTTGCTACAAAACGTTCTTTACAAAACTATCAAAACAAAAATCAAAACACACTAAACCAGGTTTAGGGCACACCTTTAATATTTAAATGAGATAATCATTGCTTTGTGTGTGTGTGATATTTTTTGTTTAGTGTAGCATAAAAATCATAAAAAGAGATAAAAATCTACGCATCTTGTAGGGAAACACCACCATGGTGTACACCCGTAGCCAAGCCCAATCACGGGCAGGAGCTACGGAGAGTGTACAAGGGGGCACAAGTCACCTCCACTATAGCCCCAAGGACTTGGTCATACCACCTTGGTGGCCCGACCCACAAGATAGTCCACATCATGCCATTTTAGAATGGGACTATAGAGGCACCCCTTTGAGGGGCACTCCCATCCAACATAGACCCTTTCAGGAGGAGTCCCTACACGTGGCACTCAATATAAATGGGAAGGCTCCCTTAGAAGCTCGGTATGAGTGGCCACCATGCGATGAAGTGCTAGAATAGCATAGGGTCCATGAGGAGAGGCCACATGATTATGTCATCCCTCCTTTACCCCCCATCATTGTTAGGAATAATAAGCCAAATCCAGAGCACAAGGCTCTTCAAACAAGGTGAGCCAACTCTGCCTGCCCCTTTCACATATACGAAATGGAGCACGAGGAAGACCATTACATTCCTCAAGAGCAATACACAGCATGGGAGCAATGCGCCTCCACACCTGCTATCTACCAGAATCACCTACTAAGGCCAGAGCCTCGAGTGAATGCCACCAACCTCGATAGAGGGAAGTGACCTATAGAGATCTCGAATCATCGCGACCAAGATAAATGCATAGGAGAGGCATCTAGGCCTCCTAGACTCAAGATGGTAGAACAAATCGACCTGGCAGTCACCAGACATGCCACCCTCCAAGCGTAGATCATGCAGCTTGAGCAAGACCAACAGTAGCTAGAGCATCTATATCGCCTTAGCAAAGAGTGCATTCAGCACAAAATAGATGAGCTGCTCCATAAACTATGCCTGAGAGGGTTCCAACCCCTCACACCCAAAGAGCAGAACTATATGAGAGGCGCAACCCCTTGGTACGAGATAGGTCTCCACGACCTTACCAAGTGCTGCCTCCGAGACCTCCTAGACCTGAGCGGGAGGCCACTCCCAGGAACAACGATGGGCACCCTCCGTGGGGACCCACCCATGGTTATAGGTCTCATCCAGAAACTCCTCAAGAAGCCTATGAGGAGTATGAGCAAGAAGAAGAGTGGGCCGAAATGCCCTACCAAGGCAGAGGGGGTGCTATCCGGCCACCCCTCCATAGGCCTCAAGTTCCCCACAACCCACAATGGGAACTAACCAAAGAGGAAGAGATCAAATCTTTCGATGCATATAAAGCACTGCTAGAGCACTTGGAGTCTATGGAGACCAAGACTTTTGGGCCCCAAAAGCCCACTTTATGCCAACTCCACAGTCATCCTATGCATCCGTCAGTGCCGACACCCCCTTACCCTGAACACTTTAAACTGCCTCAGTTGGCAATATTTAGAGGTGAGGAGGATGCCCAAGAGCATGTGACTAGATTCTTGAGCCAATGCTTTGGCATTTAGGACAATGATGCTTTGTTGCTAAGAACATTCATCACCACGTTCACAGGCCCTACCTCAGATTGGTTCACTCAATTGCCAAAGCACAACATCAGTAACTTAGATCAGCTAGTGGACGCGTTCCTCGAATGCTTCACCTTCAACACCAAGAAGAAGGCATCACTAAGCGACCTAGCCAGCCTCAGGAAGTATGAGGAAGAAACCATGGCGGCCTATGGGAACCGATGGAGGACGTTGCTTTCAAAGCTGCCCTACCTCCCTCCTATGTCCGACCTCACCCAAATGTTCTCAAAGAGTTATTTGAGATCGATCTCCATGCTATTGCAGCTGTAGAAATATGCCACTTTAGAGGAAGCTCTGGCATCATCCAGAATCATTGAGGAGATCAAGATTCGGGATGGCGAGATAGCCAAGCCAAAGAAGAAAGAATGGTCTAAGAACACCAAAATAGGGACCACGCAATAGAAACCCACTACGGTCAATCAGGTTGCTATAAACATCCCTAAGCCTACACAAGCAACACAGCCCCAAAAGGCTAACTATCAGGCGGTGCCTCTTAACAGTTATGATAGAGAAAATTAGAGGCAAGAACAAAATCAGTAGCGTCACCCTAGGTGATAATTCACACCTTACACAGAGTCCAGAGATTCCCTGTTTGACCGCTTGTCAGTGGCAAACTTGATCAACCTGCCCGAGAGTCAACCCATAGACCCCAATGCACCAAAACCTAAGGGCTACAAGGAAGACTTGTACTGCAGGTTCCACAGATGAAAGGGACATGACCTTAATGCATGTTGGAAGTTTAAAGGCTTGGTGCAAGACCTAATAGATAACAAGACATTAGCGGTGGATAATCCCGTGGCACCAAGCAACCAACAAATGGAGGTCTTTAAGGACCCCTTGCCTACCCATGATGCACAGGCAAAGACCCTACAAGTCAATGAGGTAACACAGAACTTCCCCATGCAGGGGTATGTAGGGATGATCAGTATAGTGACTCGAAACAAGAGGTACCTGAGCATAGCTGCCCCCACGATAGCTATAAGAGAGGTGCCAACAATGTCACAACCACAACAGCACCTTACGCAACCTGCTCCACCTAGACCAGTGGCCACAATTCGAACCAAACTCACCCAGATTTTGAGGACCACATCGGCTAGGCTCTCCATCTATGAGCTCATACAACAATCATCGCCCCATCGGGAGGCTCTAATGGAGATACTAAAAGCCATCGAGTTGTAGCCCCATGAAGCAAACTCCTTCAACAACTTCATGGGACATGTCAAATGATGCACCGAGCTAGTCATCACCTTTCGAGAGGACGAATTGAAATCAGTGGTTGGTGACATGGTGGATCCACCCCTGCACGTCATCGCATGGGTCAACGGGATTCCGTACAAGAGGGTATTGGTGGACACTGGCTCATCCAGTAATATCATTACAACAGTGGCCTTGAAGCACCTAAAGTTTCTCACATCTCACATAGTGGCCTCCACCTATACACTGCGAGCATTCAATGATGCCATATGCTCGATAGTTGGCACAATTGTCCTACCCATCCAAGTGGGACAAAAGACTATACCTACATTGTGCCACATCTTGGAGGGTGAGATGGCCTATAACATCTTGCTGGGTCGGCCATGGATCAGGGACATGAAGTGTGTCCCTTCGATAGCTCATCAATGCTTAAAGTATACATTTGAAGGGCAAGTGCATGTAGTCCCGATAGACTTGGAGCCCTTCAAGTATTGCAATTCAGTACAACTAATGCCACAATCGACCCTTCCATCAATGCATTTGGATTTTTAGTTGAATCCATCTAAACAGGTTCTAATTCCGTAGGCATCCCCATTGACAAGTCCATCAAATCCCCAGTCGGGTCCATCTTCATCATCTGGTCCTTCACCAACGACGCCACCTATGGTGGCCACATCGAAGGACAAATGGAAGAAACCCCTGGAAGAGGCACCACCATCAGTCTCAACCATCTCTACTGAGGAGATGCCTAGCCGAATGGAAGTCGAGGTTCCTAGTTCACCCGACATGGAGTGGACTCGGGAAGAACTCCCTTTCCCTCCCCCTCAATCACCAAAAATCACTGTTGAGATGGCCAATACGGGCTTGGGGGAGTATCTGGTGTGGAAAATTGTAGCAACGCCCGCACTTGAGTCCATGCAGGACATGGGGAGACCTCACCTCCCCATAGGCACTATTGTTCCTCTAGGCTACCCGCCAAACCAGACAAACTTTGTGTATGGGGGCCTTGATCATGGTATTGAACCATACATGCAAGAGGACGAAGATGAAGAGCCTTTTGCTGAAGACGTCAACTATTTGTCCAACCCAGACTTTGCTTTGAGATACCTTGGCCAATGCAATTGGCATGGATATGGGTTAGGCAGATATGAGCAAGGAGTGCGCGTTCTTTGCCAACCAAGATATCAAATGCCATACGACAAGTCAGGAGTAGGGTTCAACCACCCCCTACCCCTGGACATCTTGGTAGAGAACATGCAAGGCCTAGGGATAGGCAACAAGGGTGGGTTGGCATTAGATCCATATGCCAATCCTAACATGACATATACATTGGGGGATTATCTCCCATCGTTGACAACCGACCTTGTTGACCTCAACAACCCCTTCCCTTTAATCGAGAAAGGAGAAAGTTTGAAAACTCACCTACAAGAGGGGTATAGACAAGGTCAGGAAGGATCTTCAGAAGATGAGTCAAAATATGAGGTAGCACCATGGGACCCCTTCGAATCGGATAGCAATCACTCACAAGTGACCCCCATGGATGATTATCAAGAAAGCCTCTTGGCAATGTTCCCTTTGGATGCTCCAATCGAGCAAGTGCCACCTCAAGAAAATTAGGTCCCCCCGTAGAGAGCGAAACAACCCCGATGGGGCCAGATCAATTTGCTCAAGCAAGATGAGCCTCTAATGTCACAAATAGTTGTTGGAACCAATGAAGGCCTTTGGATCTCTGACAATGATTATGAAGATGAAACTAAGATGGCATATCTCAATCACATGCGGCAGATGCAACAACAATACCCCCTGGATATTGACGACATATTTGAACAACTAAACATAAGGCCAGGGCATGAGTGGCACCTAAACCCAGCACAGTGGGACCAAGTGTTGAATCTGCCACTTTGGGCATACAGAGAGCACCTACCGCCTAGAGACCCTATAGAGATATCAGTGCCAAGGGCAGACCCTATCCTCCTATCCACACATAGGGCTGATCCATTCGTGCCAATACCTCCAGAGCTAGATCCGGAGCACAAAAATCATTCAAGATGTTCGAGTCACCACACCCATGGTAATGGAGACCAAAATCATTTCATCAACATGATCTCCATTGACTTAACCGCCCCCATCCACAATTCGGCCGATCCAACACAGTCATTGTATCTAGACATAGACGCCATAGACTGGGATCACATCAATTCACCACCATCCCCATCAGAGTACTGGCCTTTCGGTGAGATGCTTCATTTCACCCCAGGGCCAACTTAGGATATCTTCCATGTTGAAGAGGAACCTGAGGTTCCCAACGTAGATCTAAACTTAGCAAATGATATCCACTTGATCCCAACTCCACACCAGTTGGAGGATGGATCCCACATGTCGATCGAGGAAATGACTGACGTAGACATCGACTCTCATCCAATGAATCCAAAGATCATTAAGTTGGGGTTAAGTCTTTCCCTTGAAGAGTAATCCAACTACATTACCCTTCTTAAAGAGAAGAAGGAGGTTTTTGCATGGTCCTACAAAGACATGTCGGGGCTAGATCCGTAGCTAGTCATGCATAACCTAACACTTGATCCGACAGTCAAGCCAGTTAAGTAGAAACTACGTAAGATGCACCCAAAAATGGCCTTAATGGTCAAAGATGAATTACAAAAGTTGTTGGATGCATAGTTTGTCATCTACGTGGATTACCCACCATGGATGTCCAACATGGTGCCCATAAAAAAGTCGAACAGGAGGATTCGCATATGCACTAATTTTTGAGATCTAAAAAAAGAGAGTCCTAAGGAATATTTTCCCTTGCCAAGCATCGACGCATTGGTAGACGCTACAATGGGCCACGAAATGCTTTCCCTCATGGATGGTTTCTTGGGATACAATAAAATTCATATCAATCCTGATGACCAACTAAAAATGGCATTCACAATGCCTTGGGGGACATTTTGTTATAAGGTCATGCCCTTTGGCCTTAAAAATTTTGGTGCCACCTACCAACATGCCATGACATACATCTTCCATGATCACATGAAGGTTCACCTGAGGGACTTTTATTTTGGTGACTTGGTCTTAAAAGAGAACCAATAGAATTCTAATTTGTTGCCCCATCTAAGGGACAAGTTCATGACAAACTGGTTAGGTCCTTATGTCATCGACAATAAGATAGGACCTGGAACATATCGGCTAGCCTCTCTTGATGGAATCAAGGAACTAGAACCCTTGAACATTAGTCATTTGTGGCCATTCCATATTTAAAAGATCCATAGCCCAAACCAAAAATGCCCCAAAGGTACCCATAATCCCTTTGGTCAAACCAAAAGCTCCAAGGATTCCTGTAATCACTTGGTCAATCCCAAAATCTCCAAGGATTCCCATAATCACTTGGTCAACCCAAAAGCTCCAAGGATTCTCACAATCGCTTGGTCAACCCAAAAGCTCCAAGGATTCCCATAATCGCTTGGTCAACCCCAAAATCTCCAAGGATTCCCATAATCGCTTGGTCAACCCAAAAGCTCCAAGGATTCCCACAATCGCTTGGTCAATCCCAAAATGCCCCAAAGGTACCCATCATCCCTTTGGTCAAACCAAAAGCTCCAAGGGCTCCCACAATCGCTTGGTCAAAAATAAGAAAATTCAAAAAACAATAAAATCATCAAAAATAACAAAAATTTGCATCTCATTTCCATGCATACTCAAAATCATCACAATAATAAAGAACTCTTTTGCATCTCATCTTCATACTCACAAAAATCAATCAATCGAAAACACAAAAATAATAGTTGCATTAAGCATCACATCCATACATTGCATATTTGTTGGTCATACAGGTCAAAGGCACCATAGACTGTAATTACTCGGCAAATCCATCATTCTCCACATTTTTCCACTCTATAAATAGTCCATCAAAAATAAACGCCATCCACAGTTTCACAATATCATGCATTAGTTGTCTTCTAATGTATCTAGAGTTTTCATCATTCAGCTGTCTTTAGATTTCTAGCCAAATATTGTACAAAGTCAGATATATTTTACGAAGGTAGAGTTCTACTTGGACCACTTGGACCACCCCTTGTTACGTAGCATCCCAACACAAGCTAAAACACACATAAAAATTCCCAAGTTGTGTGAACGAAAGATGAAACCTGCAAAGCAATCCAGGATACCATCTAGTGAAAAGGTTATCTTGCTCATCCCCCTATGCGAATGACCCCAAGAATGTTGAGAGTTGGCAAAAGGACAAGCATCTTCCCTACCCAATTCCCCAAGAATCCCAAGTTCTCAAAACGTTGCAAACATCAAAAAAATTTGCAAAAGTCAAAACTCCAAAGTTTGACATCAAATCCCACAAAGTGCATACATCAAAAGGCACATACAATAGTGATTCTCATCACTCAATATTCAAATCCCTTGCTCAAAAGAAAAAACAAAAATAAACAGTGATTTTTATCACTATAGAAGAGCAAGTATCCCAATACAATTGAAGAAAATAAGGGAGTCAAACTTGAATCCCTGGAACTCTCAGCATTCAGAAGGTCATGAGGTAAACCTCAGTCCCGGTTTGGTGGATAACCTATCGGTCACTGGTGGCAAACCTCCCGCATGATGATATATCTATCACGTTAACTTGTGTGCAGATCAATGTTTGCATGTGGATGAGCTAGCTTATGGTATCCTAGATAGCATCGCAGATTAATCTGACTAAATACAACAAAGGAGTTAGTGGAGCTAATTAGGTGATCCTCAGTACAGGTTTGGTTGACAGCCTATCTAGCACTGGCGGTATCCTGACAAATACCACATAAATAAACTCAATTGCACACACAGGGATGTGAAATAACTTGGTCAAAGACAAGTCGGATTCATACCTTGTTCAAAAGTCTTGTAAGATAAAAGTACAGTCTTGGCTAGTTAGTTAAAACATCTGAGTCTCAAAAAACCTTAACTACATTATAAACCAACTGTGATATCTTTCATCCTTGCATCGCCATCAAAAAATACAAAAAATAACATGTATACATAAAAAAGTCATTTACCACAGCAATCGCCTAGGACAAAAAGCCATAAGTTCTAAACAGTCTATGGTGCCACCACCAAAAATCACAATTTCAATTCATCCATTCCATTTGCATATCATATAAATTAGAAACTTTAGCATTCATCACAACATATCCATACATAATGTAAATTAACATGCATCCATCAAACATCAGTCACTGTGCATAAAATCAAATCACAACACGTGTATAAACAAAATAAAGTCATATATATATATATATCATCAAAAATACCCGTAGGCTACAATAAACCGGTCCTCTGACCTCGCAAAAAGGCAAAAGCTCAAAAACCCCCAAGCCTAGGGCATCGGCCACCATGATCATGTAGGATCGGTGCGACGGGAACTACCCCCCATGGTGTGGGTCCTATGGGACCCCTCAGGGTGGTTGTTGCTAGCCCCCGCATCATGCCTACTAGCGCCTCCCTCATCCAGTCGCCTATACCGAGAGGATGTTGACTACTCAGTATCACTCCCTCTCATGCGGCGCGATGATCCACCTCCACTAATCATAGGGATCCGCCCATCGAGGTGGATAATCTCTGCCTCCAGCTCAAACCGATGCCAAACCAAGTCCATCTCCCGCTAACGAACTATCACCAAGTTCTCATCGTGCTGTGCCAATGCCTTCTCCCTCTTTGCCAGTTGTGTTCGTAGGAGATCCATCTCCCGCACAACATCTGTATCCCCATCCCACCGATGGTACACCGCAAATGCGTTCTCCCTCTCTGCCAGCTATGTCCGTAGGAGATCCCTCTCATGCAACGCCTCCCTAAGCTCCTCATCCCATCTCTGGAGAAGCCCCTCCAATCATGCTATCTCAGCATGCAACCTTGCCTCCGTATCCTCTAGGACTGCCTGCGATATCGGCATCTCCGGAATGGCAGCCTGCTCCGGCTCCCACTGCTCCGGGATGTCCTACATACCCGGCTACTCCGGAACCCCAAAATCATCCCCCCCAAGCTATCCACCTCTACCATGTCCGCATCCTCCAGCGAAACCCCCTAGCCCTCTCCTGATGCCTCTGCATCCTCACCACCCATTGCTGCTACCTCTGCACCCCCTAGAGGCCCCTCACCTCACCACCATCGCAAAGTCCACCACTGGTCGTACTCCATGGTAGCCCCAACGTCGTCCATGTTTGGGACGTCAATCATTGTATCCGAATCCTCACCCAACGGTGCAATGATCGGCCAGGCCAAAGTCCTCTCGTCCCCCCGATGTCGATAGATCAAAGGCTCACCAGGAAACCCCTGGTGCACCCCAAATTATCGTGTCACTCGAACATATGGGAAGAACTCCTGCTCGGTCCCGTGTCGCCCGATCAGCCACCTCCCCCTGTGAACCCGCCGGAGCCACTCTCCAGCCTCAGGCCAGGCTGGACAGTCACGGTATGGGCACTAAAGCACCTCCCTCGGAGCAAGCCAAGCGAAGGCATCGACATAGTGCCCTATGACACCTGCCCACCACCGACTCTATCCCTGCTCCTCAGACTACCACCATAGTGCCCCGTACCCGATCTCTCTATCTACCATCTCCGCTCGAGTCATCCATGGCAACCCCACCGGCCTCTCCATAGCTATGTGCTGCCAAGCCCAACACTACAACAAGTAGCTACACCCAATACCCTTCCACCTCCGATAGTGGACCTCGTACAGCTCATCATAGAGCTGTGCTAGCAGTGTCTGACCCCATCTCATAATCAGGGGCTCTATGGTCGGACACTCCACCAACCTGAAGACCACCTCCAGCAGGTTCCAAGGGAACCTCGCACCTAATGAGTTGGGTAGCAGCATGTTGGAAATGAGGCCCATCAGTACTATGTGCCTCACTCCCAACACGCCCCTCTCTAGCCACCATCGTACCAAAATCCTGCCAATTTGGTAGTCACCCTCTGCCCTCTCCACTGGGTTGTCCACACCCAACTCCTCCCCATGCCCGAAGCATCATGTCAGTACAGTTGTCCACTGATCACGCGGTGTCGTCCTGATCGATAGCCCGTCTATCGGAATCCATAGAATCCGATAGATGTCCTCCAAGGTCACTGTCATCTCCCCTATTGGGAGATGGAAGGTATTGGTCCGGGGATCCCACAAGTTGATCAGGGCCGTCAGATAGGCTCGATCCCCGACCACAGGCTCCAGCCGAGTCACCTGCTTGAGCCCAAGGGCATCAAGCCACTCCCAGTCAGCCAAAGTCAGTGCCTCCCGTGCTTCAGAGAAAACCGTAGGCACACGGTACCGACTCTTCACCACCTACAAAAGAAAACAAAACAAAAACATTAAAAACATGATAAACTGTACAACAATAACATGAATCTACAACAATGCATAAAACAATGTACAACTAAAAATAGACAAATAACGAGCAACAAAATTCAAAAATAATTCAAAAAAATAGTTTGTCAGTACCTAGGGTTTTTTAACTCTACGTTTAAACTGATAACAAAAAAAAAAATTAAAAAGTGTAATCTAGGGTTTTTAACTCTATTTAAATAAAAAAAAAAAAAAATAGTTTGTCAGTACCTAGGGTTTTTAACTCTACGTTTAAACTGATAACTAAAAAAACAAAAAATTCAAAAATAGTTTGTCAGTACCTAGGGTTTCTAACTCTACGTTTAAACTGATAAATAAAAACAAAACTAATCAAAATCGCAATAACAGTTTTTCGTTAACCTCGGGTTTATAACTGAAGTTTACAAATTAAAACTCAGAATAAAAACAATTTTTCTAAAGCTAGGGTTTCTCTCTAAGTTTAACCTAGGGTTTTAGTTTAAAAACAAAATAACAAAAAGAATGCATTTGAATCTAGGGTTTTTAAACGAAAATACAAAAATGCAAATTAAAACATTTTCTTCTAAATTAGGGTTTTGCTCTCAGATTAACCTAGGGTTTTAATTTTAAAACAATAAAAAACATCGCATTTAAACCTAGGGTTTCTTGTAACCTTAACAAAAATACAAACAAAAAAATAAAAAAACATTTCTTTTTAGCCTAGGGTTTTACCTTAGCTTAAACGAAAAAACAAATTCAAAACAAATTGCGATTTTAAAACTGTAACATAAAGCACAAGCTAACTAAACAAAGAGGAGCACTTACTGGTCTCGCTTCGGCTCTGCCGCTCGATCCGGTTCGTGAACTCATGGCATCGAGAAAATTTGGCAGTGCTTCACTTCGTAGAATCGACCTCCTCCTCCTCAGAGCTCCAAATCGCCAGAAAAATCGAATGCAAATGAGCCCAAACCCTAGTTTTGGCCCTTAAATAGGCTTTTAGGCCTGTAATCATTCCTCCCTAGGATGAGCGCTCTAGTTAGCACTCGTCCCACCCTGGGATGATTACTAAACTGGTATTCGCCCCACCCAGGGACGATTACAGAGCACAAATTTCAAAAACAGCAAAAACTGCACCAAAATGCACAAAAACAAGCAATAAAATTGTCCAATAAGAGTGCTTTTGCACTTGACATTCTGGGCATGCAAAATAGATGTCGGGGTCACAAATCCTCACTATCCCACTCCCTAAGAAGGCTACCATAGCCGGACCGCTCCATGGGAGGACGGATTGCAGAGAATTTCATCCCCAAACGACGTCCCAAAAAGGGTCCAAACCCACCCAAAAATAGCAATAACATTGCCGAACAAAGGTGCCTTTGCGCCCGCCATTCACTGGCATACAAAACCGATGTCGGGGTCACAAATTGTCACTATCCTACTCCCCAAGAAGGCTACCATAGCCGGACCGCTCCACGGGAGGATGGATTTTTGACAATTTCCACCCCAAGGGGCGTCACAAAAAGGGTTAACACCCACCAAAAATAGGTCAAAATGTTGGGAAACTGCACACACATTCAAAGATAAACAATTGAAAGGCACCCTTACACAAGTCATCTTGGGTCAAGCGACTCATCGCTTTTCTCATGTAGGTCATTCCCTCATCGATTCATCGCTTGAGGGGGTAGTCACACTTAGTCACCAATCAACAAATACACACCCAATTAAGGAAATGGCATGCATTCAAAGAATCATTGACAAAGACAATCACGCCTCGCTTGGGGCAGCAAACAAGCAATAATCACAAGCTGATCAAACACTTGGCATTCGTGAATCATGAACTCAAGGTTCCCACAGACAAAAGGTTGCGCCCTTTGCCTATTCATGATTGATCAATGTCCAAGCTCAAGTAACACCTCACCGAAAAATGTTAACACTTGAATTAAGTTCCTTCGCTCGTCAGAAGCAAGGATTCAAGAATGCATGCCCTTTCCATACTTGGGGCATCAAAATTTGGTTAGGTTATTGAGAAACCCTAATCATTAGTGCTTTGGTTATCTATTTTTGCTCAGCACTGCACCACGCACAGTGCATCCCAAAAAGGGGCATCTGTAGACACCAAAACAACACCAATCCGATTATGTGACTGCAAACACTGATCGCATTGACACACATAGCCCCCAGGGCAGCCCCTAGAGGTTAAACAGTGGTCCTAACCACTCACACAGTAGTTTTGGAAGGTCAGAGGTCAATTTGGCACCTTTCAGGCACTCTGCTCTCTACTCGTTCCACCCAGGGATGATTACAAATTGGTATTCGCTCCACCTAGGGACGATTAGCAGTATTCACTCCAGGGTGGGGCGAATAGCAGGTTTGATGGGCAAAAAGTCAAATCTTGACAAATGGCAGCTCAGATCCACCACTTAACTCTTCCTTCATTGCATGGGAGTGTGAGTGAGCATTTTTGAGCACTAGAGGCAGTTACAAGGGCATTCATGGAGCCCCTAATCAGGGAGGAATCTTCTCCCCCCTGGGAAGGCATGATTGCCAAGTGGCACCTCTGCATGCTCATCCAAAGAGACCATCAGGTCTATAAAATGGTGAGTCTTCTCACCCCAAAAAATAGATAGAGAAGGAGCATTTTGAGCAATGAAGTGCTACCGTTTTACATCCTCACACCTTTTGATTTGTGCCTTTCACATCCTTGATCTCTTTTGGAAGGGAGGTCATAGGGTGGTTATTGGAAGCGCAAATCCGGAACCAAAACCTGACATTTGGCCATAACATCCTACCAAATTTTCTAAAAACACCCCACAAGAGGTTTTGGACCCATCCCAAGTGGATTGGTGCCAAAATCGGGCCCCAAACGATGGGCGTCCTACCCTCGGGCGCCCCCCACACTACTGCAGTCCTAATCGCCCCGTCCCGGAGCGATTAGAAATCTATAGTAGATTTCCTTTCTGTTATTTTTGCATCTGATTCTATGTTGCTTAGATAGGTTGTCATTCAAATTTCACATCATTTTGAGCTGTTTTGATCATGTTTTTGTCATTTCTCGCTTTTGCTAACATGCAGGTAGCATCATCAAATTCCTGGTGATAGAGGCCAAATTGGGAAAATTTGACCTTCTGGGTCTTTCCAAAATACCCCATTTTACCTAACCCCCAACTTTGCAGGTGATTTGGAGCCTCCCGGATGGGACATTTGGGACAGTGCTTTTTGATGCTTTGTTGCAGGTCTAATCGTCCCGCCCCGGAGCGATTAGAAATCCGTGGTGAATTTTTTGACTGTTCCATTTGCAGTGCCCTCCTGGTAATGTCCTCATGCCTCTGTTAAATTTTTAGATCATTCTTATGTTATTTAGTTATCGTTTTATTCATTTTTTGCATGCACTAATCGTAGGCTTGGGGATTGCATGTTTCATTTTATCTACAGGTGCTACTGACTTCTTTCTATTTCCTTGAATGTAGGGTCTCGACATTAGAGGAGCAACAAGGAGTCAAGACTCATCAACGCAAGTGGCGGTGACGTTTGGTCCGCCCATTCTACATGTGGGCACGCGGAAGAAGGAATACCATATGTTGATGTGACAAGAACATATTTAACGCTCCTAGCCCCTGAAAATGGAGGAGACGGATTGTAACCGGGTTCTAAAGCATATTAATAAAAAGGGTTGTACTCCATATTCACTTTTATACCTTGTTTCAATGTGTTTATGTTTCTCTCCTTTCATGCATTTCAGTTCGTAGGATTTAGCGTTAAGTTTAGTTTCGTTTGCATCGCACCTTGGCATTTCCTTTTTGTTTCCGTATCCTCATGCTTTCAACTCCCTAGTAATAATTTGGGTTGATCCACATATTAGATGAAAATGTTAGTTGTTTTACTTTTTATAGAGAAAGGATGGACTTATTTTTTAGGGCATCACTTCATCATCAAGACCAACCATAGTAACCTGAAGAATTTCCTAGAAGATTGTGTCTCATGCCCTAAATAAAAAAATGGCTTATAAGAATATTTTGGTATGATTTTGTCATTGTGTATAAGAATGGAAAGGATAATGTGGTGGTGAATGATTTATCTCATAAACATGATTATTTTTCTACTATCAATTTCATATCTAATCCTCTTCACCAATAGATTTCCCATATTTGGGAGGAGTGAATTTCTAATCCAGTGACTAATAGCATCATTGAGGAAGTGGAGTCTAGATATTTGTTGCCTTTACTATTCTTGTATTTTGATGTGATTCTATGTAAGAAGGATTGCATTTATCTTCTTTCATCCTCATTTGTTAAGACTTATGCCCCTTCAAGATCTACATGCATATCATTTTGCTAGATATTTTGGATTCTTAGAAATGTATCAATAGGTGAAACAATCATTTTTTTAGAAAGGATTAAAATTGAATTCCAGGACCTTTATGGCTAAATGATGTATGCCAATGAAACAAGGAGAAACCTATTAAATCTCCTAGTTTGTTTCCTATAACTATTTTTAACAACTAATGGAAGCATATTTATTTGGATTTCATTGACAACCTTCCTAAAACTAAGATCAAAATTATGATATTTCTAGTAGTGGTTCACCTTTCTAAGTATGCTCATTTTTTGCACTACAATATCCTTTCTTAGCTAGTAAGTTTTCCAAGGTATTTATTGATTCTATTTTTAAATGGCATGGTATACCCAAGTCCATTATTAGTGATCATGGTCCTATATTCACTAGCAATTTTTAAAAGAAATTATTTCATATTAGTGGTACTTAGATGATTATATATTTTTCTTATCACTCTCAATAAAATAGCTAGATAGAGTTTGTAAACAAATGTTTAGTCTCTTACCTTCACTATTTTCGAAGACAAGCAATATTATTGGGTTTAATGGATATCTTTAGCTAAATGATGGTACAATACTTCTTACCATTATTTCCTAAATAAGAAACCTCCATTAGTGTAAAACTATATTCTAGGATCGTCCAAAGTTGATCAAATGTATGATTTGTTTCAACTATTAAAACTAAACATGACATTGATACTAAATGAAGAGAGCTAAACATAACAAGGAGCAAAAAAAATAAAGATGCAAACATGAAACAAGATAATAACAAGGGAAAACCCACCCTTGGGAGATGTCCAAACATTCTACTCTTTCCATTAGCAATCTCAAGTAAATACTACATTGCATTTTTACAAGGCAAACCCTAGCATGTGCCACTACCAACTCACATGTGCATACAAGGTGACACATAGTCCTTACATACACATTAACACTTCATCCTTGTAATTTGACCCATATTAAAAATATGTGATTAAATAGGCATTTAATGCCAACATTCCCTTCTTAATGACATATTTGTAATTCTATATTACAAACAATAACTTTTTTTACACAATCCTTTATGGGAATAAGCTAAAACAGGTCCTTATGAAGACAAGTAGCCTTAAGACCTATAACTTACACTAGCTATATCCAATCATTCCAAGACCTAGCCACCCTAAAAGCTACCTCTAGAACTTATAAACATATTAGCTTCACCTATTACCCTCAACAATATAATTACAAGGTAACAAAAATTTCCAAAAAATTACTTTTAAAATATTACAAATAATACTGGAGCTAACTATAAGAACATTTTATTAAGCAACCACCATTAGCATCCACACCAATATCTTTTGGGTACGACTACACTAGTTATAGTAGCATTAACATCCCTACAAGCTACACTAATTACAGTAGCCAATAATCCAACTACACCAATTACAATAACTTCTTCAGGTACAAGCTACACCAGTTACAATAGTTAATACTTACCCAAAACTTGTGGTACAACCAATAAACCATCTCAAAAATTCTTCAACGACTTTGAAAAACATATATCTAAGATTTAAAATCTATATAACACACTAAAATAATAAGGATACCAACTAGAAAAAGCATTTCCAACCTTAAATTCCAACATCTATTCAAAAATAAACATTTGAATATAGATAAAATATAGTTTCACCATCAAAGCCCACCATGTTTACTTCTACTAAAGCTCACTAGATCTGCCACTATCAAAGCTCACACTCATGAGAAATAAATATCTAAATACAAATAAAACATAGTGTCATTGTTGAATCTCACCAGGTTTATCGCTATCAAACCTCACCATATTTTCCACTATCAAAGCTCACCAAATTTTCCATTATCAAAGCTAATTAGATCTATCATTGTTGGAGCTCACTAGATTTACTGCTATCAAAGCTCACACTCACAGAAAATAAAAATCTAAATATAGATAAGACATAGTATCACTATCTAAGCTCACCAGACCTATCACTATCGAAGCTCATGAGATTTGTCATTATTGAAGCTCACAATATCTTCCATTATTGAAGCTCTACAATAATTAAAAATCAAACCCTAGCATAAAAATTCCTTAATCTAGATTTATCATTGTTGAATCTCAGCATATCTATCACTATCAAAGCTCACTAGATTTTTTTTTTTTAAGCTATAAACCCTTCCATCTCTTCATACAATGTCATAAAATTCCTAGGTTCAAGACCATAGGATCTAATACCAAATGTTAAAAATAAACATGAAATTTATAATAAATGAAGAGATCTAAACATAACAAGGAGAAGAAAAATAAATATGCAAACACAAAATAAGATAATAACAAAGGAAAACCCCCCCCTTGGGGGATGTCCAAACATTCCACTTTTTTTATTAGCAATCTCAAATAAATACTACATTGCATATTCTACAAGGCAAACCCTAGCATCTACCACTACCAACTCACATGTGCATGCAAGGTGACATCTCATCCTTACATACACATTGACACCTCATCCTTGGACTTGGATATTTTTTAGCTTTGTTTGAGGAGGAAGGGTTTCAACCCTATGATAAATTGGTTCTTGAGTGAGAGTTGTATTCCAAAGAATCTAGGTGAAGGAAAATGATGATAATAGCATGTGTGGAGATTGAAAACTTTAAATAAACTCAATATGGAGGATGTGTTTGCTGATAGAGATTAGTGAATTGTGGTCTTGATAATAAAACCAACATCAACGACAAATAAGGATTAACTAAAGATCAATAAGAAGGCAAGGAGTTCTATCAGATTGTGCTTAATTTATTTGATATTGTTGAATGTATCGATAGAGACCATGGCAAAGTTGTTATGGGATAAAATTAGAACTTTTTATCAGATAAAGTTGCTAGTAAATAAACTCTTGCTCTGAAATGAATTTGTATTCACTTCAGATGAATGATGGTGACTATGTGTCTGAACATATGAATACTTTTAACACTGTGGTAAGTCAATTAAACTTTGTTGAAGTAAAAATGGATTAAGAGGAAAAATGTATTACTTTACTTTATTCATTACATGATTCATGGGATAACCTAGTTATGGTTATCACCAATACTACTTCTACATTGAAAGTAGAGGATATAGTAGGAACATTGCTATCTGATAAAATGAGACAAAAATATTCTAAGGATTATCATCAAAAGTATGCCTTAGTTGTTAGAGTTTATTATAAAGAAATAAGTAAAAATAAATCAATATTAACATGTATTACATCTTCTTAAGCATAATTTCACCTAGACCCATAACTATATAAATCAGTAGTAAGATATCTATTATTTTGAGTAATAATTTTTTTTCAAGGATATAGTCTTTTTGTGTCTCAATACCTATAAGTAATTATCATTGAAGACCAAGTCTAGTGAAAAGTTATATTATCAATTTAGCAACCCCTATAAGGTGGTTTCTCACATTGGTGAGATGTCATATTAGTTGGAGTTGCCATCGTATTCCCACATCCATCTAGTCTTGCAAGTTTCTTATCTCAAATAATTTATTGACTACAAGGTGTAGTTCCACATAGAGCTTCTAGTACTAGATGAAAAAGGTCAAGTCACTCTCTATATAGATGTAGTGTTGCATTCTATATTTCATATTCTATAGTCTTGTAAGATTTATAAGTTCCTCATCAAGTGGTAATTTTCTAGAAGAAGATGCAACTTGGGATCCTAATAGCATTTTTCAATATTTTACAACTTTAATGATGAAGCTTTCTAAGGATGGTATGCAATCACTCTAATATATCCATGTCAAATATCTTTATTATTATTAGCTTGATCATTAGGGTTAGCATTAATGTTGACTTAGTCTATAAATACGAGTCATGTTGTACTTGGAATCATCTTTCATATTTGAATCTTAGTCATATCTATTGTGCATATGAGACATCACCCTCTTCATGTGGCTAAGAGACTTTACCATCTCTAAATAACTATGATTTATATTGATTTAGAATCTAGAATCTATTACTTGTATTTCCAAGTTTTTGACATTGAATTTGAATTATTATTTCTAGTAAATTTTTACTTTTGTTTATCAATGAATTTTTATAGTTATTTCTATATTTAAAAAAAGTAGTTCATCATATTTATATATCCAATTAAAAACAAATAAATTTTTAAATATAATGACTCCCCAAAGAGCAAGAAGAGAAGAGAAGAGAAACGTGTTGCGATTTCGTTACTAAAAGATAAGAGAAAGAGCAAGAAAGAAAAAGTGTCACGATTTCACGACATGTTGTCTTTTCACGGCCAAAAGAGAAGACCAAGAGCAAGAAGGAAAAGTGGCGCCATATCGCAACACATCCCATTATCGTGACCAAAAAATAAGTGAAAGAGGACGAAAGAAAAAGTGTCACGATATCATGATGTGTTGAGCATGAAAGAAAAAGTGTCGCGATATCGCGACATGGAAAAAGTGTCATGATATCGCGACATGTCGCATTTTCGTGACCAAAAGAAAAGAGAAAGAACAAGAAAGAAAGTGTCGCGATATCGCGACATGTAAGAAAGAGTGTCGTGATATCTCGACATGGTGAGCAAGAAGGAAATAGTGTCACTTTTTGGCGATGTGTTGAACATGAATGAAAAAGTGTCGCAATTTCGTGACATGTCGGATTTTCACATCCAAAAAAGAAGAGAAAGAGAAAGAATGAAAAAGTGTCGTGATTTCATGACATGTCAGTTTATCACGACAAAAAGAGAAGAGCAAGAGCAAGATGGAAAAAGAGTCATGATTTCACGACATGTCATCCTGTCGTGACAAAAAGAGAATAGAAAAAGCAAGAAGGATAAGTGCCACGATTTTTCTACATGTCACATTATCGTGACCAAAAGAGAAGAGAAAGAGGAGGAAAGAAAAAGTGTCACAATTTTGTGACATGTTCAGAATGAAATAAAGGGTGTAGCGATATCACGACATGTCACTTTTTCAAGACCAAAAGTGAAGAGAATAAGCAAGAGGGAAAAAGTGTTGCGATATCATGACATGTCGTATTTTCATGACCAAAAGAGAAGAGAAAGAGCAGGAAGGAAAAGTGTCATGATTTTGCGACATGTCGCTTTTTTGTGACCAAAAGATAAAAGAAAGAGGAGGAAGAAAAAGTGTCTTGATATCATGACATGTCACAATTTTGTGACCAAAAGAAAAGAGAAAGTGTTGGGAGGCGATAGTGTCGACTGCCTGTGTTCTAAGGTGTGTGTAATATTTTGTAAGGGCATTGCTCTTTGTTGGTTGTGTGACCTCAGTAGGGGGCTAAGGACAGACATTCCCTATTGATATCATGTCCCATTTCAGCATAGTGTTGTTTTTGTAATAGGTTTTGGGTCAACCTGTAAAACCCGGTTGTAATGAATATGTACCTTAATTACCAAAAAAAAAAATGTTAAATATAATGGATCATTTTTTTTAAATGTGTAGAGAATGAAAAATTTCATACTTTTAACAAAGGTTTAAATCTCATAGGTAAACCTTAAAATTTAATAAATTGGTACCAATTAAATTTCTTGACTTTAAAGGAGGATACCAAGGTTCAAAAATTATCAAGAAATATATGCATAATTTTTAAGCTAGTATAATACCATTATGTGATCATGATGTAATATTGGTGGGGAATTTTCAATCTTATTTATCCAATTAAAAAATGAATTACAAATATGGGATTAAAAGTAAATATAACAACATTATAACGTAAAAAAATTCAAGTTATATGGGATTGATATGGGCCCTGCCCATACTATATCATCACAACGCAATGGTATTATAGTAGTTTAGAAATTGTGCATGCATCACTTGAAAATATTTGAACCTTGGTCTCCTTAAAATTCATGGAATTTAATTAGTTAGGCTAATGCCATTTGATATGTTTTAAAA
This sequence comes from Wollemia nobilis, assembly GCA_028583015.1. Classification (NCBI taxonomy): domain Eukaryota; kingdom Viridiplantae; phylum Streptophyta; class Pinopsida; order Araucariales; family Araucariaceae; genus Wollemia; species Wollemia nobilis. Next base: position 728,719 of record JAQPPZ010004836.1, on the reverse strand, counting down.
ATAATGAAATAAATTATTATTAAAAATTAATTTTTAGGATCTTACTATGTAAAGAGAATTTAAATAGAAATATAAAACCAACAATAATAAAAATAATATTGTGGAATACTAAAATAAGGAAAGAGAAAACTAGGGTATTAGTTAGGTAGCCGAAGAGATTTATGGTTACCGTGGACTTGAAGACAAGAGTGCTAACCGAAGAGGGCCCAATGGGGACACATATGGATCCTATTTTACAGAGACAGTTATTTTGCAGATTTTTTAAAGGATAAATCTCCATTAGAGACTAAAGAAGCACAAAAAATTGCATTAAAAATGCTCTTTATGATTACTGGAAATAGATCAATATCTCAATGATTTAATGGATGCTTTCCACATTCAGAATCAAGGCCAAATATTTTCATTGAGCAAAGGATGGTCAAAGAATTTTTTTTATATAGAGCCAATCATGATTTGATCTGTAAATTCCTGGGTATTCACCCTACCCTTATTTTTTTTTGTATCTTTGGTCTGACAAAATTGGGAGCCTCTTGGTGATTATTCTTTGTGGTTTATTAGAAATGGATATTTTATTGTTAGTTTTTCTTCAGTTATCGATAGAAATAAGGCTTTAGAATAATAAAATAGAAATCATGGTTTGGTAGAATTATTTGTTCAACCCCGGAGAGTGGGATTTTATCCTCAAATTGAACCCACTTTTGTCCCAGTGTGGATCCATTTGTATGCACTTCCAATGGAGTTTTAGAGTGAGCAGGTATTGGAAATTATCAAAAATTCCCTTGAAAGAAATTTAGATGTTTCCAAAGATACAATGGAAGGAAACACAGTTGTTTATGCAAGATTATGTGTGTAAATGGATCCTAGCTAGCCTTTGTTGGTAGAGGTGGAACTCAAAATTGCTGGACTATCTTGGATTCAGAAACTAGATTATGAGGCATTTCCCTTCAGATGTAGATTTTGCCACAAACATGGGTATTTAGCCCGATATTGCCCAAATAAATATAAAAATGGAGTCTCCTCTAGGAATGTTAAATTTTTGTAAGGAGGGTAAGTCAACAATCAACAAAGAAAAAACCAATATTTCTTAGGGTAAAGAAGCACAGGGAGATGGTTTTCAACAACCCAAAAAAAGGAGAAGGCAAAATAAAAAAGATGGTAAAGAGCAAACCCAAGTCAAAATATCCTATGAGATCTTTAAGACACTAATGGACAAAGAGGAAGAGCAATTCATGGAAGGAGTGGATGGGAATAATGAAAATAATAACAACCATGTTCAAGACCCTCTTTCACCTCCTCCCATAAAAGAGAAGGTAATTGAGTGTAGTGAGTTACCGCAATTAGATAGTGTAGGGACATTGATAGTGCATAACCAAGAGCAACCAATAATTAAGGATTTCATCATGAGCATAGTAGAAAATAATAGAGAAAGACCAACTCTAGGGATAACTCAGGTGGAAAAGAGATAAAAAATAGTAGCTCTCAAGGAGTGGGTAGAAAATCAAATAAGGAATTGATAGTAGTTCAAGGAGATAAACTAATCACTAGAGGATCAATGAGGCCAATAGATTTTTACTTCTCTCAAGGTAACCAATGATTATACAATCATGGAATGTTAGGTATTTAAATAGTAGAACCCATCAATCTATTGTTTTAAGACTTAGAAAAATGTAAAATAATTTTTTTCTTATCAAAGAGATAAAAATGTCATTGGATATTATGTGTAAAATAGTAAATAGACTTTGGAGGGGTTCTAGTCATATGGAAGTGGATGCCCAAGGGGTCTCAGGGGGATAATTACTTTTTAGAACTCTCTTGAATGGACTGCAATAGAACATATAGATTGGAGGGGTGTCCTCACATCACATTTTAGTAAAAATATCACATTTGAACTTGTTTTAATCACAATTTTTTATGGGGATAAAAACCTAGGAGGTCAAATGCATCAATGGAAAGTTGTAAATAACATGAGAGTCTCAATGGAAGAATTATACTAGATTATTGTTGGGGATTTTAATGCTAAATTATCCTCTAGAGATCAAGAAGGGGGAAACCCAATTTTAAACCCAAGGGATTGACTTATGATTTCCCAAGTCTAGGCATTACACTTGGTGGATATTAAATGCCCTCAAACCAACTATACTTGGACTAATAAGAGGAGGTAGCCACATAGAAATAAGGTGAAGTTAGATTATTTTTTGGTTTCAGAGGAGGTATTTAAAAAATGGAATATAAAATTTTAGGTTTTGGAGGGTCTAGTTTTAGATCACTTTTCTATTTTGTTGGAAGGGGGGATCAAGACAGTGCAACATCAAAAAACATAAATTTGAAAAATTTTGGTTACAAAAAGAGGAACATCAAAAGAAAATTTCATAGTGGTGGTAAGAAGGTCACCCAACATTTGGGACAACAATGTTCAGATTCCATAAATAGTTTCATTATGTCAAATATCAACTGAAACAATGGAGGTAATCTAACAAGACATACTTCTAGGTACAAAGAGATCCATTGGTGGCCAGATGGGATGAGGTTCAAAAACACTTTAGGAAAGGAACAATTACATAGCAACTCAAATAAGAGGATGATGCATTGCATAAAGCGGTTGAGGACATTGACAATTAATAGGAGACCTACTGGAAACACAGAGCAAGAACCACTTGGTTATTAGAAGGTGATAAAAATACTAAATTTTTCCATCAGGTTTCTTGTGCTAGGAGACAGACGAACAACATGGAAGCTCTTCAAGATGATAATGAACACTCTTTTGATACAATTACATGTATGCATTTCCATTCAATGGATTATTTTTCTAAACTATTTAAGGAAAGTATAGTGCAATATGAAGAGGCTCAAAAAGAAGTTATTGATGTCATACCCTATGTTATATTTGAAGAAGAAAATTAGGCCCCACTTAAACCCATTGATAGATAGAAACTAAAGAATGTAGTCTTTGGAATGAGCACCGAAAAAACACTAGGTCCATATGGCTTTCCAATTGTTTTTTTTAGGACTTCTAGGACAAATTGGAGGAGGATGTAATTGTTGTTATATAGGAGTTCAAAGGTAGTAATTGAATGCTTAAAGCATTAAATCATACTTTCATTGCATTAATTACAAAAGGAGAGGAGGGATGCATATTTCAGATTATAGAGCTATTACATTATGCAATATCATATAAAAAATAATCACAAAGGTAATGGTTGAGTGGCTAAAACCTCTTCTACACAATATTATCTACTAAGAGTAAAGGGTTTTTGTAGAGGGTAGGCAGATCTTGGATGGTGTGGTTCTATATCAAGAGGTAATCCATTCAATGCAAATATCTAGTAATAGAGGAATGTTCGTAAGTGATAGGGTGGAGTGGAGCTTCCTATCAAATATGGTGGCAGCCTTTGGTTTCTCTCAGGATTGGATATAATGGGTCATGATTTGTATTTCTACTATGTTATCCTTAGTGTTAATCAAGGGTATTCCCTCGCAACTATTTGGAGATACTTGAGGCCTTCCTCAAGAAGATCCTTGTTTCCCTTATATTTTTCTCATATTGGATAAAGGCTTGGATAGACTCATCTTGAGGAGAAGACAACAAGGTTTGCTAACAAGTATCAAGGTGGGTGAGGAAGTTTTGATTCACCTACATTTTATGGATGACATAGAATTGGTGGGAGTGGTAAACTTTAGGGAAGCAATAATTATTAGAGATACACTTAATTTCTACCTTAGGGATACAAAGCAAGTCATCAATGATAAAAAATCCAAACTGGTCTTTTTCAATTTTTATCAAAGGCTTCAAGATATAATTTTAGAGATCTTGGGATTCACAAGGAATTCTCTCCCAGTGGTATACTTGGGGATCCCTTTGCATTTTAAAAAACTAAAAATAGATATCTGGAGGAATATTTTGGACTGTATCAAGGAAAGAATTAATCATTGGTGTCAAAAATGGTTAAGCTATGGGGGTAGATTAAATTTTTATAGTCATTCATTAAAGCCATGTCAATTTATAAATTTTCTATCCTTGCTGACCCATATACCATATGGAAAAATTTGGACAAGATGGTTAGAAATTTTTTATGGGAAGGAGTAAAAGGAGAGAGGAAATGGGCCTTAGTAGGTTGGGAGAAAGTAAGCCAACCCAAGGTAAAAGGATTTTTGGGACTTAGAATATCAAAGTTAAATAATAAAACTTCGGTTGGAAAGCTTTATTGGAGGTGGATTTCCCAACCAACTTCTTTATTCAGTAGAATTTTAACTAGTAAATATTTGGGATAGGTAAACCTAAATGAGGTGGGTCATTTCCATTTGGATGGTAATGTATCCTTAGTGTTGTAGGCTCTTAATTTAGGATCTTAGGTAGTGAAATATGGATTATTTTTGAAAGTGGGGAGAGGAGAGAAGGCACAATTTTGGACATATTCATGGGATCAATACCCACCTATCATTGTTGAATTTCCTGAACTGCAACCAATAAAAATAGTCATGGAAACTAGGGCTTGGGTCCAAATTAAAATTTATTTCAACACTAGTCAAATGGAGGATTATAAGTTTAAGAAGTATAAGAACTTGGATGAGTGGCCAATTTCAATCCCTTTGGATTTGACACCCATCATGACTAAAATCTTGACATAAATATTTCTCATAGGTAGATACAAGGAGGATGAATTATTTTGGGGCTATGGGATACTTGGTGTCTACACAATGAATTATGGATATGATAATATCCTTTTAGAGCCTCATATTCATGCATATCATGTTGAGAATTGGAGAAAGATTTGGCAGTCCAAGGGTTGACCAAAAATAAACTTTTTTGCGTGGCAGTTCAAGCATAATGGAATTATTAATTTTTATAATATTATATGTAGGATAATAATTGGTCCATGTAAATGTGTTTTATGCTACAAGAGTGAGGAAACAACTGATTACTTGATGTTTGAGTGCCCATTCACACACCAGATTTGGGAGAGATGGTTTTTATATTATAAAATTTGATTTAATGATGATTTGAATCGGACTAATATTTGGGAAATATGGAAGAGGGGTAGATTTAAATATAAATATCTTTGTATTGGTTTGGATATTAGATTAAACTTCATTTTATGGTAAGTGTGGTTAGAGAGAAATGGCATAATTTTTAAATAAACCTTTTCATATTTAGATGGAGTTTGGTAGGTCATTTGGAGTAAAGTCACAGAAAGTGTGGCAGTGTATGCTAAAGAGGAAACTCAGGTTGTTATAGGGACAATGGAGAAGGAAGTTGAAGTGCAAGAGGGGTAGGATAGATCTAGTTGGAAACCATCCATAGGATGTTGGATTAAAATTAATATTGATGGAGCTGCAAAAGGAAATCTTGGTAGAACTATAATTTGAGTGGTTTCCCATAATCATGTTGGAACAGTGAATTACTAGGAACTGCAATGCTTGGTAAGGACCACAAACAATGAAGTGGAAGCCTTAGGTATCAACTATGCTTCTATTTAGGTAGTAAAAAAATGTTACAGGAGGATAATCCTATAATCAAATTTTCAAATAATGGTTGGAGCTCTAGATTGCATGAGGAACTTTGCTTTGAAGACATGGAGGTTGAGGATTCTTGTCACTTAAATTAAGTAATTGCAGAGGGAATTATATGATGTGATTCTAAATTATGTGACTAGATATCTAAATAAAGTGGTAGACTTCCTGGCTAAGATGGGCATTGAGAAGGAGGTAGGGCTTCAGTGGTATAATGACATGGCTACTGAGGATGAGATGATTAGGTAGGTTGGTGAGCAAATCTAGTGTTTAGCTAATTTGGACAACCATTCCAAAAATATTGTTTAAGATATTTGTGATTCAATGTAGATCTTCTTTTACAGTTGTAAACATGTGAACAACCATTGTAGAAATATGGTTTAAGATATTTGGCTCCAATGTAAATCTTATTTTACTATTGTAAACATGTGATATTTAGCTAAGGCTAGGAGAAGTCTCATCCCAACTTGTAAATGATATTTGTTTTAATATAAGTTTTTTCAAATTATTTTTCAAAAAGAATTTTTTTTTTTAGTATTAAATGATATGAGCTCAAACAATGTGATATATCCAAAGATAAATAAGACAACCCATAAGTTTTCTTGAATAGTGCATGATGGAATAATGAAACTACAACATTCATTTTACTCTCCTCCCAAAGTTTCAACAAGAATATAGGAATTATTTGGACTAGCATACCATAATGAGAATTGCATGGAAGTAAAAATAAGAAATAAAATACAAAAGAAGCAACAAAATCTTTTTTAAGAATTCATAATATCCTTGTGAGATATAGACACCTTGTAAAGTAGGTTAAATTTACTTTAAACTTAACTAAAAATCAAATCCATATATCTATAACTAAAACAATTAAAAATATATAGGATTCCTAAGTAGCAAATAACTTCATGATGGATTTGTTTCCACTCTTGAGGAATCTAGTATAGTCTATTAGTATACTAGACTAGAAAACCTTTATTTTAGTTAAGGAAAATATTACCCCAAATATTCAACATAAGCCATATAAAATGGATAAAAAATTAATAGTTTGTTCTCACATTAGAGCATTAGAACCAAATCACCAATAAAATATGAATTAATGACCTTCCTAATCTTAGAAATCTATGTTTGGCTAAGGGATTTAGAACTCTCAATTTCTAGAATAATAATTTCATTTGCAACCTTTTTCCAATGGTTTGGATTCCCCAATAAAGGAATAAAATAATGACTCTATTTTCCATCTATTGGTTCAAAAAATGTTTCCTTAGGATCATCCCATTCCTTGTATAAATTCCCCTCATGTCAACTTGTTTGAGTGTGCTACTTTCTTATCTCTAAGAAGGATGATATTCCTTTTCTTCCACCTCTTCTCCCTTTTATTTTGATTCTTTAGATTTCTTTGGGGAAGTTTCTTGGGTCTTTTTCTCCTTTGTTGTTTTTCTTATTCAACTTTTTCATCTTCTACATTGTTTTTTCCTTCTTCCAAATCCTTCATGGGATCTTGTGTATCTAGAACTATTTCATCATATTCTACTATTTTTAAAACATATCATTCAAATTTTTCTAGTTCTAGTGTTTTCTATGAATTACATGAACCAAAAATGAAGAGCAACAAAGTGAAGCAAAAAACACAACAACAAAAAATACAACAATTATAGCAATGCACGACAATATAAATTTGAGGAACCAAAAATGCTTAGAATTTTATGAAATTTGAGTTAAATATACACAAAAATACCTTTCAAACGGTTTATCACATGCAAAAAATTAAGCTTTAAAACAAAAATTATGAGCTGTGAAGTTTGAATGTGGTTTTAAAAAAATGGACATACAACATATTTTTAGTAAAATGAATGGAATAGAATAATGTTTTTCACTCCAAATGAACTAAAAAGTATTACAATTATTTTTCCACAATATATTCTACAACTATAATACTCTATTTTACATTTACATTAAATAAAATAATGTTAAAACACTTCATTTCACATTCTAGGAAGTTCAACTATCATGGTGACTCTTCAAGGATTGTAGAAACATTTGGGCTTCTTCAAATTCATGGAGAACTTTTGGTTTTCTATTTCTTAGTCAGCATCAATATACAACATACTCCCCCTTGATTCTAAGTGATGATATAGGTTTATCTCTCAATATCAAAAAAAAATCTTTATTGACACCTTTAGTAAACAGGTCTATGAGTTGTTTGGTGCTACAATATTTCAAATCTACAACCTTCTTCTCCACCATGTATATTATGAAATTAACCTTGAAATTAATATGTTTAGTTTTACATTTGATAGACTAGTTTTTTTTCAATCTTGACTGCACTTGTGTTGTCACAAAAATTGTTATTGGATTTTTTTAAACTTCACCAATCTCTTCGAGTACCTTTCTCAACCAAATTTCTTGTGTACTTGCTATAGTAGCTATAAAATATTCTGCCTCTATAGAATATAAAGTAAAAATACTTTGCTTCTTTGAGCTCCATGTTATAACTCCTAAACCAAGTGGAAAACAATTTATAGAAGTTGATTTTCTATCATCCAAGCAACTTTCCCAATCTAAGTCATTATATCCAACAAGTTTTATTTTATTTTTAGCATCATAGTGTATGCCAAAACTCAAGGTTCCTTTCACATACCTCAATATTCTCTTGGTTGCTCTCATGTGTTTTTGTTAAGGTTCATTCATTTACCTTGATACAAGTGAAACTTCAAATGCAACATCAGGTCTTGTTGTATTAAGGAACATTAAGCTCCCAACAATGCATCTGAAAAAAAAATCTTCAACTTTCTCTTCTCCATCATCTCTACAAAAACCTTCTCCATGTGCCATAGGTATCCAAACTAGTTTACAATTTCCATGTCATATTTCTTCAACATATCTTTTGCATATTTTCATTGACAAATAAAATGTTACCATCACCTTGATGTACATCCAAACCAAGAAATTATTACATAAGTCCTAAATATTTCATATCAAATTCCTTCATCATAGCATGCTTAAAATTATTCATCATCTTTGAACTACTTACCATATAGATCAAATCGTCAACATATAGGCACACAAGAATAATATTATCACCTTTATTCTTAAAATAAAGTGTGGGATCATTCTTACTTTTTTTGAAACTACAATCTTGGAAGTGCCCATCAATTCTTGAGTACCATGCTCTAGGTACTTGCTTCAGTCCATATAGTGATTTTTTCAATTTGTAAACATGGTTTTACTTTCATTCCAATTCAAATCCTTAATGTTGCTAAACATAAACCTCCTTATCTATATAACAATTCAAGAATACACTTTTCACATCCATGTGATAAACTATCCAATATTTATTTGTTGCCAATGAAAGAGCCATCTAGATTATCTTTTGTCATTCAATAAGGGTAGTTGTTTAATCGACACCATATATTTGAGTTAATACTTTTGCAACCAGATTTGCTTTGTATCTTTCTATTCTTACATCAATGTTAATCCTAAGTGTTATATTTTTCAATGGACTCAATTTCTTCTTTCATTGATTGCACCCAAACATCATTATTACAAGAATATTAATAACATGAAGGTTCCAAATCAGATTTAAAAAATAGAGCATAATTCACCAACTCACCTTTTTGTTCTTCTTCATCATCACCATACATTTGGAGCTTTTCCAATATTGAAACAACTTGGTCCAACTCTTGCAATTGGATTCTTGTTAACCTCATTTGAAAATTTATATCCATAATTTGGTTGGTTGGATGTGCTTTGAGTATTCTATTTCCTTTATTTGTATTCTTGGTGGGACTTGTAGATGAGTTTATAGTGTTAGAACTTGGTGTAGTGTCCTTTGAACTTGTTGATGGGCTACTAGGTGGTCTTGGAGGAGTAGATGAAACATTTGAAGATGACCCCCAACTATATTATCTTATTCTACATAAAATATATTTTTTGTAGATTTTTTATGACTATACACTCCCCCTTCATTGAAAATTACATCTCTAGAGACTACAAACTTGTGATTTTATAGATTATTCTTATGTATTACTTGTTTCAAAATACCCCACAAGAATGAATAGGTCACTCTTGCGGTCAAACTTATTTCTCAATTCATTATTTCCATAAATTTGCAAATGAATTACAATGGGTTTTGTGTCATACCATGCTTCATATGGAATCTTCTTGTGTAGTGCTCTTATGGACTATATATTGAGAATGTATATTGTTGTATCAACTGCATAAGACCAATAAGAATTGATCAAACATTTTTTCTTCAACATGCTTCTTTGCACTTATATAATGGTTCTATTGTTTCTCTTAGCTACCTAATTTTTTAGTGGTGTATAGGTGGTAGTGATCTACCTCTTGATGCCATATTGTTTGTAAAAATTATTAAACTCATTTGAATAAAAATTATCCTCCATGGTCAATTCTCAAAAACTTTATTTTATATCCACTTTCATTCTCAATCAATGATTTGAAAATATTAAACATGCCAAAATATTGATCCTCATGTTTCAAAAAATACACCCAACACTTCCTTGAAAAATCATCAATAAATGTGATAAAATATGAAGATTTACCTAAACTTTATGTTTGCATAGATCCACAAATATCAGAATGTACAAGTTGGAGTGGGTATGAGACCTACCATGATTTTCCTTTTAGAAAACCCTTCCTTGCATGCTTTCCAATAACACATGCTTCACACACACTCGTGTGCTCTCCAAATTTAGGTAGTCCATTTACCATGTCTTGCGAAGATAAAAATTCCATACTTTGAAAATTCAAGTATATAAATTTTATATACCAAAGCTAATTCTTATCGTCAAGTGCCATTTATGACATGTTCATACTCCCTTTTCCTAAAAAATTCAAAAGAAACATTTGGTTCTTTTTCATAGGAACAATGTTGATCATATAGTTCTTATTATCCTTATTATAAATGAAACATTCATTATTACCAAATGCAACATTATTCATCAAATTGGGAGCATAGTAGATATCATGAGTTTTCTTCATACCTTATTTAGTTCCAACCTCCATGGTGCCTTTTGTAGCCACATCCAAAGCATTGTTATTCCTAAGAATGATCTTGGTCTTGAAATTATCATTCACATCAACAAACAACCATATCTTTCTAGTCATGTGGTTAGAACAACTAGAATCTAGATACCAAACTTCTTGAATAGTTTTTTTGACCATGTCACTAGTAAAGAAAAAATTACCTTGTGTAGCTTAATCTTCATGTACATAGTGGGCTATTATATATCCATTTGTGGTGTTCAATCTACAATATCATGCAATTTGGTACATTTTATGACAATTATAGAATTCAACTCTTTTTTATTCTCCCTTACATGTCCTCTTACAGCCACAACAACTCCTTTTCCTCTTCCTCCTCTTGCATGTTCTTGTTTACTTGTGCTCGGACCAACTTCATCATTCTAAAAAAATAGAATTAAAATCATTGTCCTCATTTTCTTTACTAGATTCTATTAGTTTTTCCTCATGTGACATAAGAGAACTAACTAGACAATCAAATTCAAGTGTAGATAAATCTTTACTCTCCTCAAAATCTATTGCAACATGATTCTATTTAGGGGAAAGATATCTTGATACCTTATTCACAACTACCTCTTTCTTAAAGGTCTCTCCAAGGATGGCCGTCTTCTGTACCACATCCTTCACTCTAACACAATAATTACCCACACTTTCAACCTCTTTCATCTATAGATTCTTAAAATATTTCTTCATGGTCGTCAACTTAACCAGACTCACTTTGTCACTTCCTTGGTAATCCTATTGAAGATAATTACAAGCCTCCTTGGCTTATATAGCAACAATAATACATGGAAATAAACTCTTTTCAAGAGCAAACTAAATATGGTAGAGGGCTAATGAATTTATCTTCTTTGTTTCCTTTTTTGTTGTCATATCCTTTCCTTGTAATGTGTTCCAATTAGGTGGTTCATAATAACCACTCTCCACCACCTCACAAATATCTTTTCTAATTAATAGTATTCTCATATTTATGCTCCAATAATGAAAATATTACCCATTAAGATTTGGAATGGGTAATGATTTTTTGATGTTGGACATTATACTCAAACAAAAACAAATGAAGTTTTTCTTCAATGAAATTATCCGAGAACTTGATCAATTGTTACATTTACCATAAAATAGAGTCCACTCAAATACAAAAACAAACCAATATCTGATACCAAATCAATTAAATGACCCAAAAATGAATAGTAACAAAGTGCATCAAATAACTCAACAACAAAAAAATTGTAGCAGCAAAAATTGTATCATCATAAGACATTCTAAATTTGAGTGAGTGACCAAAATTGCTCTAAATTTGATGAAATTTTAGGAATTTGACTTCCCGATCCCTTGGTTTTGCCCTAGTTTCATGAGACTTCCCAGACCCTTCTATTTAGGCTTGTTGGTGTTGCAGATAATATTCTTTGGGTGGGAGGTCCCTGATCCACTTGTATGCTCCTTTTCTAGCCTAATTGAGGGTTCCTTGCCTCTACCCCTGACCTGGTGTGCATCTAGGATTTTACCTAGGTTTCTTTTTGATATTTCAGGATCTCTTTCTTGGATGTTCTTAGGTATTTCCTATGTTTTTTGTAAGTTTTCTACTTGGTATCGGATTCCATATTTTCCTCAATTGTGAAGTGTTGCAGCTTTGGAATGAGGGTTCAAATTTGTCCTTGTGCTTATCAAAAGGTTTCACTACATCCTTCTAGTCTGGGGGGACCACATGCTTCTTCTTAAGTGAAACTTCTCTATGGAATTATTTGATTTGTTCTACTTGGTGTATTCTCAGTGCATATTTCTCAACCTTGGAGGGGGACCCTATGCTTTTTTCTTTTTGTTGAGATGATCCTATTGGTTTTCAAAATATGGTTCCCTAAAGTCATTCATGGGCGAGATTGTAAGGTTGTCATGTTCCCTATTTTTTTGGTTTCTTGGGGTTATCAACTACATATTTTGGTCTTGGATGGGGACCTATGCTTATTTCCTACAACTTTGATCACCATGTGGCTCCTTAAAATTGGGTTTCTTTTGATCTTCCCACCCCTTTTCCTGTGGTTGGTGGTTCCATTTTTGTTGCATCCTTGGTTTCTATTGGATATCATGGCTTGTGGAGATCCTTTTACTTGCTGATCCACTTTTTAGGCTATGTGTGGGATGTTGCTTCCTAGACGGTCTTCCCAAGACATACTTGGGTGGGATCCTGATGGTTTCTGGTTTTATTGAGTGGGATTTAAGTTTTTCCTATTTGCTCATGTTTTTCTTGGCCTTGCTTGGGCGGGATGACCCATTAAAATTTAAATTATGGTTTTATTTGGTCCATATGCCTCTCCCAAGATTACTTTCCTTTCCAGGTGGTTTTGTAGTCCAGTTTCTCCTTGGTAAGATTTTGCTTTCCATTTTTCCCCTTAGACAGGATTTTTAAGTTCATGTTTTTCCTATCTGAGCAGGATTTTTTAAATTTCTTGCCCTAGGCGGGATTTTTAAATTTCATTTTAATTTTCTTGCATTTCTCGCCTTGGGTGGGATTTTTAATGTTTAATTTTAATTTTCTTACCTTGGGCAGGATTTTTAAAAATACCTACCATGTGGCCTTCTAGATGGTCTGTTGACCTTTTGTAACAAGGTTTTGGAGCCCCTTTCAAAAACCACTTTTAATGAAATATTTTACCAATAAAAAAATTATACACAAAAATACAATTCCAAGAGTGTATCACACATGAAAAATGATCTATAAAACAAAAGTTATAGGCTATAGAAGTTGACTACAAGTTTTAGAAAACAAGGACAATATGCATGTTTTTCACAAAATGAATGGAATAATTTTTTTTTTTTTTCTAAATGAACATAAAAGTATTACAAATGTTTTCCCACAATATTTTATATCTATAATACTTTATTTTACATTTACAAGAGATAAAATGATGTTACAACTCTTCATTTAAGTTTTTAGGAAGTCCAACAATCATGGTGACTCTTCAAGACCTATAGAAACTTTTGAGCTTCTCCAAATTCATGGGAGAACTTTTGGTTTTCTCTTTTTAGTCAACATAAATCTCCAATAGTTTGTTTCATTTCCTTTTGTGGGTTCACCTCTATGTTGAATTAGTCTTGTTATGATTTATCCTTCATTGGTCCCTAAGGATCCTCTTTTAGTAGTTATTTCTTTACTGGGAAAATGTTTTCCATGTTCTTGCATGCATGGAAGAGGTAACATTAAAAGGGTATGATTTCATAGTCAACCTTCTAAAATTTATTAACCAAACATGAAACCAAATCTATCACTTCTATAAGGATTTTTTGTAGGTCTACCCTCACACAAATGCAAGCAAAAATAGCTTGATCCTTGTTTATATTTGCAAGGATCATTGCAATAAAATTTCCAAAGAAATTTTGATGTTTTCAAAGACCAACTCTTCCAAAAATTCCAAGATTAGGCTGAAAACCATCACTACATTGAGACTTTTGTAATATTTTTTTTATAAGGGTTAAACCTTGGTGACCAACAATGCATGTATAGATCCACATTGCCTAGAAATCAAGGTACTCTTGTGTAAACTTGATCATAGTATTCCATATGGATAAATGTTACAAATAAAAAAACATTTGATATCAAGGTAATTAAACATTTCCCTTTTAAAGCACATTTAATTTTGATCCAATATTTAAAAGCTATCATACGTAGCCATACTTCTATAGATTTATAGATTAGGATGCTTTACAAATATAGCATGTTTCTATTATAATGGAATCACTAATTACAATGGAAGGAACCCCATACTTTGTTAAAAAGGTCTTATTGAATTTTTTATAACTATTCATAGCCCAAGGCTAGGACTAGCTTGAGACCTTATATTTTCTTTTGAAGGCATTTGTAAGTGAGATTTTAGATTTTTTCTTTCATCCCCTTGTGTGCCTACACTTCCACCAAACTAATCCTTTAAATTGAGTTCTTTTTTAGGCCTTATGATGTTACCTAGGCCTATATTGTTGATTATCCCCATATTTGAACTTACTTCCATTTTGTGCCTATCATATCTCTTAGCTTTTCTCTTACCGTAGCTCTCACTTTTGCTCTTGCCATATTAAATCCACTTAAATATTAGGTTTCACCCATAATATTTGAACTTTAGTAAAGGGTGTGAAACTCTTCATTACCTACAAATTGATCAAAACCTCATGGTCCTTAAAAGTTAAGTTTCATACATGAGATTTGAACCTTGGTTTAAGGTGTGAAAATGTTGGATTTTCACCAATTGCTCTAAATAAATAATATTTTTTAAATTAACATTGCTTTCAATGATAATTAAAATTATTACTAAACAAATATTGTATTCACACTAAAAGTAGAAAATTAGAAGTATATTAACCATTATGAAATTTATATGTAGATTGTCTTCTCTCCAATTTGAAAGTATATATAATACGGTTCTAGTTATAAGCTAAAATAATTTATGTTTTATTTATATGATTCAATCAAATTATTTAAATATTTATAATATTACATTATTGATAAATATCTTTTATAATATTACAATAAATTATATTTTAATATATTATAAATTAGTTGTTGTGCTATAAATGATATGAGTAGGAGTAGGCACTAGGGGAGGGGTAGGATTGATAGATGCTATAGACATGGATCCAAAATTAGGTTTAGAGGTGGTGAAAAAATATATGAAAATCCTAGGGAACATCATAGGGCATGAAAAGGGTCCAATTTTAAGGTTTGGGTGGATGGGAGTGAAACACATCAAGGGTTATTAAAACAATATTTATCCCTCATTGGTAACTTACCTCAAAGGATAAGTCAATAAATTAGGTCGACCTCAACTCTAAGCTATATATATTTGTTAGAAATATAATAATACTTTATTTTTCAAAGGATGGGATTCACTCCGTTCTAGTTAGTGACACTATAATTATGACTCACTACACATTTTTACTTTGTAAAAAAAAGTGGAAGTTTGAGTTGTATATAAGAACAGAAGAAAATCCCAATAAAAAACAAAATTGAATATTAGAGGGAAAGTATCAAAATTGAAGGTTGTCTAAAAATTAAAAAGTTGTAAATCCCAATTAAAATACAAGGAGAAAGAGTCTTTACATGAGTTTTAAAGGATAAAAGTCCCAAATCCCCGATGTCAAGTGGTCCCAATTTTAATTAGTAAGAAAATTTGAAGACAAAAGCACTAACACCATAAAAGTTAGAAATGATGAAGTGCACAACTGTTGAAGAGTATTAGCCTTCCTACAAAAGAATATCTCATATATCCATGAAAGGATAGTAGTAGCATGGGATACATGATAGAAGTAGCTCAAATATCTAAAACATTAAATGAAGATATTTGTGGCTCTCTTGTAGGTCTTACCTCTTTATGAATATTTACATTGATGGCTCTCATATGTTCTTAACTAGGTTGACGAGAGGAAGTGTTCATCACTAGAACATAGTGTTCATACCTATTTTTGTAGGAATATCTTAGTAGATCTTTGGTGCATCATTGCTTTTTCTTTTCTTGAGTTATTTTCCTTTTATATCTCACATCCATTTTCCCTATTGATTTAAAGTATACTTGAAACATTACATCTTAACATTGGGGGTTGGGCTTGTAAAAAAATCTTAGAGGTCCCTGATTGAGTCAAACCCCATACTCTTGACCATAACTCTATTACGTCGCTCATCATGAGGTATGATTTCCCCCCACCAAGGACAATCAAATATGGAAACATATACTATTATAACATATTAGATTTTCAAAGCAACCTACTATATAAATTCATGGGAGTGTGGTAAGGTCTAATGACTTTGAAGAATTGGATAAAAAGTAAATTGTATTTGAAAAGGAATATTTGGTCACGTTGATGTTGAAGGGATTCTTCTTGGTAACCTTAACATAAGATGAATACTATGACTAGATATACATAGAAGGGTCATATTTTCTAGGAAATGTTTTTCTATACATGCGTTTTTGGTTGCCATAGTTTAACACTCACACAAAATTTATTACATATGTCTTGGTGTGTGTATGATTGTTCAACATGCCCTTGTAATTTTAGGCAAATAAGGTCTTCAAATATATTATAAATAATTTGAGAAAATTTATCTTGGTGGTCCTTGTAACTACAAACAAATCCCATGCTATTTTTACTTACACTAGTATGAGGGCAAACCTAAAATAAACCCTTATTAAAATGATAGAATTAGTTTCATGTCTAGGTAAGCATTGTAAATGTTATCTTTTGATACAATATACAAAGGGAGATAACAATCACGAGATGCAAAATAATATGAAAGAAATTAAATCTGCTAGATGAATGAGAAATGCAATAAACATAAATGATATATAAATTAATACAATGTAACTATGGAGGAAATGAACACTCCATCAATAAATCTATTGTACTACCCATCACCATTTTATGGTGATCCATACAAAAAAGTACTACCTACTAATATCCCTAAGATACTGTGTCACCGAATCTCCCCTTGTTGTTCTCTATCTAACAATGAGGTCTTCCTTATATAGTTAAAATAGGATACTTGGCCAACACTCTATCTAGATGTACAAGTGACATATTACACATTTACAACTTGCACGTTGACTCTTTTGCATTTATTACATTGCATGAAGTAACTAGATAACTTCCCCTTAAAGTAATCAAATGTCGTAAGTATGTACCTTGGAAGATACATTTACATAGCCCAAATGATGGAATATAATGTATTTCTAACACACCTGTATTAAACTATTTGGGTATTGAAGAGTTCTAGTCTTCAATATGGATCTTTATCTTCTTATTGAGCTTTCTACTCTCCTTTGATGTATTTTGTATTCAGGTTTAGCAGGTAATTTGTGTCTTCATATGATGCAGAGTAAGTTGTAGTTGAAGCTAAATATTCTTCTTTCATCAGATGATATTTGGTTTGCTTTTATTCATATTCCTTATCTTCTATCCAACCACATTTATAGTTCTCTTTGCAAGTGTCTTCATTTGGTTCTAATTGTTGATGTATGAGTAGAGCATGATGAAGTTGTCCTATCATATATTTTTTTTTATCCTTCTAACATTTCCTTGTAGTATTCATATTATTAATACCTTTATAGGGGATCCAAACCCTAGACCAAAGTTAAAATATAAAACTATCATCCTTGAACATGAGGGGTATAAATTCCCTAGTCCAACATAGACTACTAAAATTGTGTATTGGCCATATTTGTACCAATATAGTATTATTATAGGAGGTGAAATTAGATAAAAATAAGTTACGAAACTAGCTAGGAAGATATAGAGTAGAAACATATTGGAAATTCTAGTAGATGGGGCTTTGGGAGGTTCAATAACTATTTCAAACCTAGATATTTTTGTTGAAAAAGTTGTTTAATAAAAAATAGCATCACCTCAAAATCTACCTCAAGAATAGGCTCATAGATGAATTAGGCTTCATTAAAAGTATTTATGCACCCAATTTCATCAAGCATTAAAAAAGTATTTAGATTTTGCTTAAATAAAAAAATCAAAACTTAGAAAATTAGAAATGGATGGTAGTTAATGATTTCAAGTCCTTGCTAACCCCAAATAAGAAGAAAGCAAAGGTTTCTAGTTATGCAATCCATGAGAGATCTAAAAAATTTCTTGATAGATATAAGCCTAATAGTGTTAGGAGTCATTATAACATATACCATGTGATAAATCAAGTGGCATAAAAACCCCTCACAAGGTACATACATGTAGTATAGGATGAGGTAGTTGTGAGTTTATTTGGTTTTGTTTAGAGGTTTCCTATACCTAAATTAGAAATCTTATGTATTCATATACCTTTCACTACCATAATACAATGATTCAAAGAATTAAGACCTAACATGTGGTATTAGAGCAGGTAGAATAAAAAAATAATTCTCCTTTTGATCCTCTAGCTTCGACACAAAGAAATACAAGGTGGAATCTATTTGAAAATAAATTCAAGATTGAGATAAAAAAAATCAAGGGCAAAATTACCCTATATGACAATATCACTTTTTTTTTTGGTAAATAAAAGTATTCATTAATTATCGGGTTTTGTAGGTTAACCCAAAACCTATTACAATATCTAGCCTTCTACTGAGATTGTAGATCCTAGTCATCCTTGAAACTTTCTTACCAGAACTTGTGTTGAATCCCCTACAAAACCTTACTAACAAGGCACACCCATACCTAAATATAACTGTAAACATTACTTACATTGACAGGAAATTGAAGTTTGGAACTTTGCACTTGTGAAACCTGTTGCTTGCCCATTTCCTATTCTCTGTCATAATCCTCCAAGGCTTACACCCTGTTACCTTCATTTCCAATTTGGTATGATTTAGAGGGAAACCCCATAGTTATTACTAGCTCCATGGGGAAAGAACACCCATTCATATTTCTCCTTAACGGGTAGGTTTATTTTCATGACTAATAATGTTTTCCACTTCATGTGGCACACCTTGTGTCCATGTCACCAAACTACCAACATCAACACCTATGTTGGCTAATTTTTCAGCTGACATGTTGGCCTCACGGTACACATGACGAGCCCTCCTATTTTGTCTTGCCACAAAAAGGATCCTCACTTCATGGATGACTCCCTCAATTCTCCATGGAGGTTTTTTGCCATTGGTTAACAAGTTGATGATGTTCATAGAATCACCTTCAATCATCAAGTTACCTTAAGTTTCTTGGGCTACTTGCAACCTTGTCCAAAGGGATCTAGCTTCTGCTTCGTTATTAGTTTTGATTCCCAATGGTTTAGTGAAGGCCTTGACTAGATTTCCTTGATGATCCCTGATTATTCCTCCAGCTCCAGATCTTTTCGGGTTCTTCTTGGCTACACCATCAAAATTTAGTTTAAACCAACCTTGGGGGGTGGCTCCCAAGAAATCTCATTTTTGGGATTGGGAAAAGGAATGGAAAGTTTGTCCTCAATACCTAAGGCCTGAGCTAATTGTTTTTCTTTGGGAGGAATTGAGTGGTTCTCATCCACTAAGGTGCTAAGGTTTTCTTTCGCAAAGACAATAATCCTATTGAGGATGGTTTTTGGGTTATGAATGGTATCCTTGAAGGCTCTATGGTTCCTTTCTAGCCAAATCTGCCAGAGAAAATTATGCCAATAGATTTTCCATAGGTACTTAAGTTTTAGTCTAACAAAGGGTTGAGGCCATTAATGGAACACTTCGGATATAAGAGCAGGCTTAACCCACGAGATCCTAAAGGCTTGGAAAAATTCATCTAGGATGGACTCTTCTATCGGACACTCCAAAAACAAGTGTTGGGTTGTCTCCCATCCTGCCCTGCACATGTAGCAATAGTTAGCAATAACCATACCTTTGGATAACATATTTTCCATAGTGAGGATTTTTCCTTGAATAACCAGCCATGAAAAAATGGATATTTTAGGAATTAAGCCTTTGATCCAAACCAAACTCGGTTGAAATTGTTGACCTTCCACACTGAGAAGCAAATTATAGGCAGACTTAACTATGAAGTCACCACTTCCAGTCTCAGCCCAAACAATGTGATCTTCATCCTCTCCAGAGGGAATAATTTGTTGATTTAAAATGTTATAAAGCTCTTCAGACTTTGCTTCAAAACCCTGTACTCTGATGTGTTTCCACATGTTGATATTTATATCCTGCCACATATAATTTGCAACCTTCTTCCCAATATGTTGCTCCATATCCCCTTGAATCCTAGCCAAATGATGATTCTGGGATAACTCCTCAGATCTCACCCATCGATCCTTCCAAAAGTCTATTGTTTGCCCATTTACTAGAATCCATCTAAGACCTTTCTTGACAAGATCCCTGTTCATGAGGATTGCCTTTCAAAAAGCAGACCCCCTGGTTGCTAAGTTGTCATTAAGTAATTTCACACCTTGGAGGTATTTCCTCCTAACTATGGTAGTCCATTCATTATCAACCTTAGTCAATAACCGCCATGCTTGTTTGGCTAACAGAGTTGTATTGAGATGAGCAACTCTCCTCAATCCTAACCCCCCATCAACTTTAGGTTTGCAAACCTTGTTCCAACCTACTAAATGGATCCTTTTCTTATCCTTAGTCCCTGACCAAAGAATTTTTTTTTGAAGCTGCTCAATTTTGTGATACACCTTGTTGGGAGCTCTGAACACTAATAGGAAGTAAATGGGTATACTTTGAAGTGAAGCCATAGTTAAAACTGCTTTGCCTGCTTGAGATAATAGATGTCCTTTCCAACCTACTAGATTTTTTTGGATCCTCTTCAAAACTATGTTCCACATTGATCCTTCAGGTTTCCCCTTAAACAGGGGAAGACATAAATATGAGGTGGGAAGGGATGCAATCTGACATTCAATGATCCTTGCTATGCTGTTTTGCCTAGGAATAGGGGTATTGATGAAATAAAGTTTGCTCTTATCAAAATTCACTTTCTATCCAGCCGCTTCTTCATACATTATGAGAATATTTTTAATCCTTCTTGCCTCAACCATAGAAGCCAAAGTCAGTAGCAATGTATCATCAAAAAATTGTTGATGTTTCACCAGGGTAGTTAGCGACGTGGCCTTGATACCTGATATAAGTCCAGCTACCGCTACTTCCTTAATGGTTCTTCCCAAGGCCTCAGCTATGATGATGAACAACATAGGAATTATGGGATCTCCTTGTCTTAGACAACATTTACTTTGAAAAAAACCTACAGTAGACCCATTAACAAAAACTGAAAAACAAGGCTTAGAAATACACTCTCTTATTAACTTGATCCATTTCATGTTGAAGCCAAATTTTAATAAAACTGCCTCTAGGAATTCCCAATTTATCCTGTCATAAGCTTTGTTCATGTCTAAATTTAAATCCATGACTACTTTTTTGGTTTGAGTAGCTGTATGAAGAGCCTCATGAATAGTAATAACTCCATCTAAGATTGATCTTCCTTGTACAGAACTTCCTTGACTTGGATCAATGATAACCGGTAGAAATTTCTTCAAAAGGTTGGCTAAAACTTTGGACAAAATTTTATAGGATATATTACACAGGCTAATCGGCCTAAATTTAGGCATAGTCTTGGGGTTGGGGCCTTTAGGGATAAAAGCAATGAAATTTGAATTGAAACCCCTTGGAATATGATTTGAACTTTGGAACTCCTTGATTGCAACAATAAATTTTTCTCCAACAATATCCCAACAAACTTGGAAAAACCATGGTGAAAACCCATCCGGCCCAGGAGATTTGTCAGGATCCATGTTAAACAAAGCCTCCTTGATCTCTTCGTCTGAAAAAGTTACTGTAAGATGCTCATTAATCATTTCATCAATGAGTTGTGGAATTAATTGAAGGAGAGAGTTATTTGCTTGGGCATTACAAGCCCATTCTTCACCCAATAATGAACTAAAAAAATTAACAGCCTCGTCCCTGTTCTCCTAAATTTTTTGAGTTGAGGATCCATCCACCTTAGTTAAATTTCTAATATTATTGTTGCTTCTATTGTTCAATGTGGTAACATGGAAAAAAATTGAATTAGAGTCCCCTTCCTTTAGCCATAATGCCCTTGATTTCTGCCTCCAATACATCTCCTCACAAGCTAAAATATTATAAAACTCACAAAAGGTTTCCTTCTCTTCAGTCCTTGTCGCCTCATCATAGGTTCCATTTTGGATTTTGATTTCTATTATTCTCATTTTTCCCCCACTACTCTCTTATTCTCAAAAATATTTCCAAAGACTTCTTTATTCCATATTCTAAGGTTGTTTTTCACCATCTTAAGTTTTTGAGATAGTTTGAAGGAAGCACTTCCCTGGATAGGTTGCTGCCACCATTCGTCTATTCGTTTCATGAAGTCTAGATGTTTAACCCACATTGACAAAAATCTGAATGGATTTTTAAAGGAGTTAGCCTGAAATGCCTCCCATAGAATAAGATTATGGTCTGAAGTGCATTTAGGAAGGGCTTGTAATGCTGAATCACCAAACATTGTTGTAGCTTCCTTGGATAAAAAAACCTATCCAACCTTTCTTGAATCAGTTGACTTCCTATCCTCTTGTTACTTCATGTAAATTTGGCTCCTTTTAGTCTTACATCCATCAATTCATTTGTGTTAATGAATTCATTGAATTCCTCCATGCTCCTTGAGGGTAACCCAGATCCTCCATTCTTATCATATGGGTAAATGGGGGTATTGAAATCTCCCCCAATCACCCAAGGAATGTCTTTAAAATCTTGGCTCAAATGCCCCAAAAACTCCCACAGTTCAGATCGCCCTTGGACAGAGGTGGGGGCATAAACATTTGACATAATCCAATTCTTATTAGTATCAAAATCATGAAATAATACACTTAATACTCTTTCATTTGCCTGAATAATACTTCATTCTATTTTAATAGGATCCCATAAGATCATGAGGCCCCCCAGATGCTCCTCTCGCATGTTGAAAGGCCACTTTCCCTTGATTCCAAATCCTTCTAGCTATAAGTGTTGATTGTGCCGCATCTATTTTGGTTTCTTGAAGAAAAATGATAGTGGGATTCCAATCCTTCCTTATAGACTTCATAATCCTTTGTTTTGGTGGGCCGTTTAGGCCTCTCACATTCCATGAGAGAACCTTCATTTAGACTATTTGATATTTTTTCCCTGCCCCCTTCCCTAAGCCAAAGGAGGTTTGTCAATTTTGCTATTATCCTAGCCAGAAATAGCTTGTTGTAACAATGTTCTTTGCTTTCTGTTTGCAATTTCTTCATTGATTCTCATTCTATAGTTCTTTGTTGTAGATATTTTCTCTTTCTTTCTTTCACTTCCATAATCTATCAAAGGCTTCGTGGTGCTTCTAGTCTATTTTGGACTGAAATGAGGGGGCATACACTGTGATAGTCTAGGGCTTGAACCTTCTTCCTCATTTTTGGGGTTTTCAATTCCCTCTTCATCCTCAGCCTTGTTTTGGTTCACCTCTCCTATCTGGTTCCTAAACAGGGGGCTTTCCTTCAAGGAACCTTTTACCGTTGGGATCGTATGATAAGGGATAATTTACTTTACTACTAGATTAGGAGCTACATTCCTGCCTCTTGTTTCCACAACTTCGACTCTTGACTCTATTTTTTCCATGTTTAAACTGAAATGACCTAGCAATTTTTCTTCATTTTGAGCATAGCTTTTGGGGATTTTTGTCATGACTGTGGATGGTCCCGATTTGGATAGGGAGTCTAGGGTTTCAAGAAACTTGACACTGATGGTATCATCCTTACTATTTTCTTTTTCAACTTCTAGATTTGCTAGGATATCAAACATGTTCAAGTTGGGATCTTTATTACATACCTTATGATTTTTGCCTCCCTCATTATGTTGCTTTCCTTTCTCCTAGATTTTTGCCAGTTCTGTATTGGCTTGGTCAGCCTGGTTATTATTAACTAGTTTGTATCCTTCCAAGTTAATACACGGTCCTTGAAACTTTGGGATCCCTCAGACATTGGGCTTGAATGTGGCCCTGGGTTTTGCACACGCTACAAAATGCCAGCTTGTTCTCATAATCCATAGGATGAATCCTTAGAAACTCTCCATATGCTAGTTCCACTTGAGAAGGTAGATCAAAATCCAAGTTTGCATTTACATAGATCCTGGCATGCGTCAGTCTAGTCCTTTCCCGAGTTGAATGGTCTATTGCCATGATATCTCCTATCGTCTTTGCTATGCCACTAAGCCAGTACTCATTAACAAACTAGTCTGGGAGGTTTGGTAAGTGGACCCAAATGGGTTCTATACTAATGTTCTGCTTCTCAAGGTTGAAATCCTCACCCCACTTCCTTAGAAAGAGGCTACGCCTTCCTAGAAACCAAGGTCCTCCTATCAAGATGCGCTCTGCATCATCTTTGTTGTTGAGTCTTATAATAAAAAAAACTCTTAACATGGCTATGATTTCTAAGCTTCCTAAATTTTTCCACTTTGTCACGGCCCATGAGCGAATAGTCTCAATGTCCGACCTTCCTCCCAAAAACTTGCCAACTAAGGATGATGCCTCCATATCCAAGAATATTTCCATAATCTCCACTAGCATAGTTAACCTGTTATTTTTTGGTATTAGGGGTGGTAGCTCACTGACTGGCTCCTTCTTTTTCTCTTTTAGCATTTCCAAAAAGGTTGGGCCCTTGTTGCCAGCTCCCTAACCCCAGTGGGACCCTTTGTCTGAGGGTTATCTGGAGGATCTGTACCTTTAGCATTTTGAAACTGAGATGATAAAGAATCCTTTTCCTTTCTAGCTATAACATTCTGTCCTACCTCTGGATCTTCTCCTTTCATTGGTTCAAAATTCTTTCCTGCCAGTTTTGCTCCTCCTCTGCTTCCTTCTCTTCCTCCATCGCTCCTCATTCTCTCCTTCTCTCTCCTTCTACCTAACTAATCATGTTATGTGATTAAGATATATTTATTTGTTCATATGACAATATCACGTGTAGACACCTAAAAATATCACATTATCCCTTGTTTAATGTTAATGTTTAATTATTTTACAATTGCTTCAAAATATCCAATTATTTGGAATTTTTGCTTTAAAACATTAATTTACCCATCTTATCACCTTTTCCCAATTAAATCGCATCCTATACCTAGCCCATGGTCACAATAAGACTATCCCATTCCCCTAGCCTATGTGCACATAAACCTAGCCTATGTACACACCACCCTAGTCTATCCTACCACCCTACACTAGCACCCTAGTCTATCATATCACCCTAGCCTACCCATGCCATCATACCCCTTATTATTCATATTCCATCCACCCCTAATACTCATTTAATACATATGGGTCGGGTGATGAATCCCTCCAATAATATACATTAATGAGGCATGATGCACTCATACCCCTTTGACCATGCAAGGAGAAACCCTAAGGTTTATCTCCCCTCACTCAACCCACTTGTATGCAATGTCACCTCCATATCACCACCCCCTCACTAATGACAATAATATATAAACAGCCTCCAAATTCCTTCGTTGAAGCAGAGTGAAATTTTTCTTAGGTAAACTCCATCAAAATTACTCCAAAATCCACTTTTATGTATTTATGAGAAGACATCTTGCTTAAAGTGCCAACACCATGAAGAGCATTGTGTGCTTCTTGTTTTATATATATTTTTTGTGAACATTTTGTAGGTTTGGAATCCAATAGTTATAAAACTCATATATCAACTACCTAAAAACATGTTGAAGGCCTTCACTAAGAGAAATTTTACCAAAGCTAGCACAAAAAATTATCTAAACAAGGATGATTTACAACCAAAACTATACCATGTGAGATGATTCTTGATGAAACCAAATCTATTTTAGGTATAACATAGAAAATCATTCATCAAGGTGAGTAGGAAGGTATATTGTGTTTTGAGCTTATTTTGAACTCTTTCTACTATAGTAAATTAAGTTATATTGTTTACCCCCTTTATAAGTTTGGATCCAACATGGGTGGATCCAATGGGTGCTACTAACTGTTGATTGGTTTTGTAGGATAAGATATTATACTTAACCAATGGTAGTACATAATCCCACCCCTCTTGAGGTGGTAAAGGAAATAAATAGTTACAAATATTGCATTGCAAAGGAATTACCCATTGGAAAAATCATTTTATATCCCAAGAGGTCTTTATAGGAATCAAGTTGTAATATCCATAAATTCTAATGAAATGACATATTTTCTCATCCACATTTTGGTAATCACTATTCCAAGTGTGAACAAGGAGGAGGGTATAGAGTTGTTTGATGCACATAAAAAAGGGTTCCCATACCCTTATCATTCAAACTCACCTTCACCTACACCACCAAAAATATTGAATATGAAGACCTTATCCTCAGTCTAAAAGAAAAAAATATGCGCATCAAGAAAATCAAAATCATTGGTTATTCCCTTCGCATTGTTAACCAAGTGATTGAAATATATCAATGGAAATGTGAAGTCCTAAAGGTATACAAACAAATTATAGAAGACTTATTGCCACACTTTGAGTGCTATGATATAGAAGCCTCCCCAAGGTCCACAAATTATTTTCTAACACAATGGCCTCTCTCAAATATTTCAACAAAATCACCCATGTACATGTTACTGCTATCTAAAAATATTATTTTTCCAAAAATATTTATCCAGAGGAAGTCGACATCCATTTTGGGAAAGAAGAGGCTTATACTTCTTGGTTTTCACAATTCAAGGATTATCTAAAACTTGGTTTTATTCTACATGATTTACCTCATTCTTGGTTTTCACAAGTCAAGGATTATATTAAACATGGTTTTCCTCCCTCTTGGGTGACATCCTCTATCAAAAAATCTATGATGGTATTCTCCTCCATTATCTTGAACCATAAGAAGCCAACTTTATCATATCCACATCTCATGACAATACTTATGATGGCCATTTTTGTGAAATTGCAATCATGAAGCACATCTTGCACATGGGTTATTATTGTCCCACCATGAAAAGTGATTTTTGTGCTTATGTGAAGAAATATATCAAATTCCAACAATATGCCAGTCTAACCCAGTTGTCCTCACAAGATTTGCAACCTATCCAGTTGTTGTAGCCCTTTTCACAATGGGATCTTGATCTCATAGACACAATATCATCAAATTTTTGGGAGACATACCTTCATCATAATGGATACTAAATATTTCACCAAGAATATTGAAGTCACTTCTCTTATCAAAATTACTGGTCCTAGAATTATTGAGTTCATCTTGCACCATATCATTTATCATTTTGGCATGTATCTAAAATTATTTTCAACAATGGTTTAGCCTTCAATAATAAGGATGTTCAACCATTGTGTGACAAGTATCACATCTAGCATAACTTATCTTGTTCTTATTATCCTTAAGGAAATGGCCAAGCGAAAGCCGCAAACAAAACCATCGACATGATCTTACATAAGACCATTGTGAAATCCCATTGAGATTGGTATATCTAAATACCTTTAGCATTTTGAGCATATTGAATGAGCATTTGTACACCTATTGGGATATTTACATTTACCTTAGTTTATGGAGCTAATGCCATTATGCCCCTTGAACTTGAAACTCCATCTTTGTGAATCTTGCTATAGGAGTTCATCAATGATGAATATGTGTGCCAATCTCATTTAGACCAACTTTGTCTTCTTGATGAATGTTGAATCAATGCTCTTGAGAATCTTAATGTCTACCAAGATCATATTAAGAATGAGTGTGACAATAAGGTACAGGACCAATAATTCTAGGTAGAATCTAAACCAACCACACCATTTACAAGATAAGCTCACTCCCAGTTGGCTAGGTTCTTCATCATCAACCATAAGTTTAGTTATAGGGTCTACAAGATGGCCACTCTTGAAGGGAGTGAGGGCTTAAAACCCATTAATATCCTTCATCTTAATTCTATAGCTAGATACCTAAATATGCAATTTGCTATAGGAAAATATCAAGAAGGATTTTGAATTTTACAATATTTGTATCCACACAAAAATTGAATATCTATAACATGAAAATCAAGAATTCAAACATTTTTATGAAAATTATGGAGGTATCTAGCTATATCATCTAAATTGAGATGAGAATTGAATATGTTTGTAAAATAACAAACTCCAAGAGTTGTGGATTATCAAGGATGGGGGATCCAAGTACAACCTCTAGTTCTCTAACAACAAAAAAACACTATACTTTTAAGAATTGTTATATTATGCTTGAACATCTCATCCTTGATGATATCAATTTTAATGAAACATATACTACTTGGATGGTATTTTACATAGATTTACTCTTACTCATGTCCTAAACTAGGCCATGCATACTTGCATCTACCACATCCTCACATTCACTTAATACTTTTGAAAATAAACCTTTTCCAATGCTACCTAGATTTGTTTTTCTTTGGTTGGATAATAAGGGGTTGTACTAAGGTCCCCCACTCTTGATAAAATACAAATATATTATTTAGAGCTTAATATTTTACAAATAGATATAATCTCATGTCAAAATTGAGATGCTATTGCTAGAAACCTACATCATTTTACATAAATTGTCTAAATTCTTGATTTTTATTTTCAGGATATTTTCAATTTTTGTATGAATGCAAATATTTTGGAATCCATAATTATTCTTGACATTTTCCTATAGCAACCCTCATAATACAAAACTTCACCTCTACTATCTATGCATTGCATCTTATTAGAGTAATTTTATCAAAACACCGCACTACCATAGTCAACTTTATCAAATCTTGATTCCTAGTTTCCTTTCTAAAACACAAGTGCAACCACAAAAATTATAATAAAATGTTTATATGAAAATACATTATTCTTACAATATAAAGTAGATATTACCAATGGAAAACATTAAAGTAAATCTTAATCATTAATTGATTAAGGCAATTAACATTTCATTGTCAGCTTCAACTAAACTTACTACTTCCTCTAACCATGAAAAGGTGAATTTAACTTCATGATCCTCAATAAAAACCCCTCTATTATCTAGCCTATCCTCACATTTGTTTCCTTCAATGTATGTGTAAACCTCATTTCTTCAAACTCTTTAGCAAGATATTGAATTTCCATAGTTATCTCTCATATTTTCCATGAAGCCTTAGTTTTCCTCAAATTTGCATTTATTACTATGAGAGAGTCACCTTCCATCCATATTATGCTCCATTTCATTTTTTACATATTTTTAACCCTTATAAAACTGCCCAATATTTAGCTTCATTATTTGTCTTAAATCAACTATTGAAAGTGTAATGAGAAAAAATATCTCCTCTATTATTTCTAATTATTCATCCTCCTCCTACTGGTCCTATATTTCTTTTAGATGCTCCATCAAAATTCAATTTAACCCACTTCACATCTAGTTATTTTAAATTTATATTCTTTACCTTATTTTTACTTTGCGTGTACCCAACATCATAATTTCATTTAATGACATAACTGGATCTATTAAGGCTCTTTGCTTCTATATTAAGGACACGATGAGTTGATAGGGTTGGTTTAGACTCCTCTATGGCTAAAAATATCTTCCTTTAATTACCTCTAAATTAATTTGTTTTCCTATTACTATTATTATATTCCTTTCTAGCCACATAGTCCAAAATATTGTATCTTTTGATATATCTCATATTGTCTATAAAGCCTCACTTTTTTAAGTTCTTTGTCATTGATTTAACCAATTTTCAATTCTACTATCGATCACCATGCATTTACCAAACATATTAAGAATACATTTCCATAGATTCCATACTATTGATAAATGTGTTGTTTTCATGGCACAACTTACCCCAAAATTGGGGACCCACCAAAACTTTTGAATTTTTTTTTATGGTATTTGGATTTGCATTGCAAGTGTGGTTAATTGAGTTTAATGTTTGATTCCACTCCTTAATTATTTTAGTTTTAATGCTTTAAATGTCAATTTTAAGTTTTAAATGTTTAATTTAATTTAAACTTTTAATGTTTATTAAATTAAAATTTAAAATTTATTAAATTAAAATTTAAAATAATCTTCTTATTAAAAGGTGTTGACAATGTTTATATGTTTTAAATAGGTGTATGATTTTCGAGGTGGAGTGGCGGTTAAACATTATTTACTATGTGCACAATTTTCAAGTGTCGTGACATCATGAAGAGGCACACATTTGGATAAAAAACTTGTCATAAGGCATGACAAGTGTTTGCCCTTATAAAATTTTCATTGCCCTATTCCCAGTGCGTGTGGGATTACAAAATAATAAATTGGTGATGCCAGTATAAAAATAAAGCTGAGTAGCATAATTTGGGATAGTGTGTGATGTTTTAAAAAGTGTTCATATAGGATTACAAAATAATAAATTGGTGATGCCAGTATAAAAATAAAGCTGAGTAGCATAATTTGGGATAGTGTGTGATGTTTTAAAAAGTGTTCATACACAACGGTGGTAACTGGGTTTGTGAATAAGACATTCTAGCATGGTGCGGGTTTTATAGATTTATGGGTTCTTTATTCACATTACTATATGGTGTCAGTATGTACATAGCGTTTTGCGCTATTTTCATAGCCAAAGATATTATGGGACAATTGAGATATATGATTTAGACCAATATAGTCATGTCGTCGATGAAGATACGGTAACACATATAATGAAAATCTAATGCTATTTGGAGAATAAATGAAGATGTGAGCGTGTAGGTGACGTATTTGTGAAAAATAATGAAAATCGAAGATCTAAGTGATGAGGACATGTTTATTATTGGAGCAAATGGAATAACCATGCATCATTTGTAGTTAAAATTGAAGACAAAGAACACTAGAACAAACAATGTACATAGATAGCAATTTTTTCATGAAGTTTCTTTGAAGAACATGTTCTGTATGGTTCCATGATAAAATTGCTATTAATATTGCATTCAGAAGGTTATGGGAGGCCAAACACTTTTTGAACACAAATGGATGGTATTGCTTTTCACAGATGGATGAGTTGATGGCAAGAAGTCACAAATTTTGTTTTAAAGTGCCCTATGTAAAACTTATGCGAAGTGATGGTTTTGATAGAAACAATGACAACTTTATTCCATGTTCACCATAAATGAAAGTGCAATGAAAATTATTTTTCATATGAGAGACATCATTAATATTATAGATGTGCTTGAATCTGGTAGCCACGGGTAAAATATGATTTCTATAAAAATTTTAATAGATTTTTGTCATGGTACATGGAACTCTAAATTTTTATTCCCTGATTGTTATGTAAGGGGTGTGTTTATTTTGTTTGTATTCATACACTAGTAATAACATGACAAAATACCTATTCGAAATATTGGTGGAGTTTCTAGCACAATGTATAACATCAATGATAGGAGTTGTTTAATTATATTTTAGATACGTGCAACAATGGTTTGTATTCTTACACTAGTAATAACATGACAAAATACCTATTCAAAATATTGGTGGAGTTTCTAGCACAATGTATAACATCAATGATAGGAGTTGTTTAATTATATTTTAGATACGTGCAACAATGGTAACTAGTTCGATGAATAAGGGAAATAAATGATAATTTCACAACTCGTAAATAGCCAAATTATAAAATTTTGAACGTTTGCATCACGTATGTAGAGGAGCATATTGATGTAAAATGTGCTTAAAGAGAATCTAGCATCGAAGAATATCTATAGTTTGAATATTGACGACGTTATGATAGTGGAAATTCCCTAACAAGGATAAATATGAAGCCAACACCAGATAACATTTACGTTACAATATTTTTAGCGCAGATGAATTATTGAGAATGAAAAAATTACAAACTTGAAAGGACCAAGGAGGGGATACTAGTATTACACCAAGTTACATTGGCAACTTTGAGATATACTAAATTACAAGCGCTATTGAATACGAAAGATATTGAATTTATGAATGAAATATTTTATTTCATGAATAAGACAAAATTCATAATCTCAATGTCATAACATATGTATTATCATAATACAGATTTGTTGGAGAAACTAGTTACGAAACCATTTATAGAAACTATCTGAAAAATGACCAAATGAATTGAAGAAATAGAACAACAAAAAATATTTGAAGTTATAAATACCCATGAAAACTCAAGAGAAAGGGTCAAAATATTTTTGGAGAAGTGAGAGAGAAGTATTGAAGGACATTGCCAAAGGTTTCTTGCTAGGTTGCTTGTTAGAGAAGGCTTCATTTTATGGATAGATGTATTATGGAGAAAGTGTTAATGTTAAATCCTTTTCATAATGTATTCATTTTGTTGTAATGAAAATATGCATGCGCATGTTATTTTTATTTTAAATATTTGAATACCTTAATCAAATTTCCTTGAAGATTGCATCTAATTTAGTTTAAACTGTGGTTATTCTAGTTGGACTAAGTTAGGAATTATTTTAGAAGTATTTCTATTTTTAGTTTCTAGATGGAGCTCTGAAGTATCTCTAACCTGCATTTTATTTTATTTTTATTCTATTTATTTTTCCTAACCCTAAATCTTTTGATTTTATTTCATTTCATTTCATAGAAAAATTAAAAAAAACCCTAAGTCTATGCAAAGTTTTAATTTTACTTTAGGGTAAATGTTTGTTTTACTTTATTAAAATCTAGGCATTTCACTGAAATATACATTAGAGTTGAGTAATAATTAAAGTTCAAACATTAATTGTTTAAATAAATTTAATTAAAATAATTATTCTAATGTTAAATTCAAGTAATTGTATTTCATAAAGTTTATTGGTTATATATATATATATATATTATCAGTTAAAGATAGTAGATTAAAAGGGGTTTTAACAGGGACCCAAAACCTGAATACAGAAACCAAATCCTGCCATCAGAAGAACTAACCAAAAAATTTTAGAGAAGGAACAAACCCAACCAACCTAGAGGTGAACCTCACCCAAAAAAAGAGCCAAGAAAAAACAAACTAAAGGCTCTCCACAACCACCACAAGAGAGAGTAGACAAAGTACAAAGAAGTGGGAGAAAAGAGTAACCCACAAAAACATAGAGCAAAACCCAACCATTATTTCTCAAAAGTAGGCTTGGCCAAGAGATCATACAAGCTTGGAGTGAAAAAGTATGCTTCAACAATAATATCATTGACAATGGTCTCCTCAATCTTCACCTTCTTATTATTCTGTTTAGCGCCAGATTATTTAGGCTCATTAACAGACTTTTTAGAGAAGGATCTTCAGAAAAAATAAATATTGAAGGCATTACGCAAATCCATGAGCTGAGAAATACTGTTAGAGGTTGATTTGATGATATGCTCCTACAGAGGAATATTAGGGTCATCCTTGGTGTCTTCATCAGATTCAATGACCATGGACTGTTATTGCTTTTATTTGTTCTTCAAACAAATAGAAGCACAACGAGGTTTTTACACTGGTTCAATATTTAGTTTAAGCTCCAAATTTAGGTCATAACCACTATCACTTTCAATGGAAGCTTCTCTAGATTTTTTCCATAACAATGCCACATCTTCAACAATTTTTTGTTTCTTAGTAGATAATTTTAGCTTAGAGGAGGGAGGAGGAGCCAAATGGGAAGAACTAGCCTTAGGGGAGCTTGACTTGGGTTTAGGATCAAGGGCAAGGATTAGGATAATGCCATAAGGAAAATGAATCATCCATTTCTTATAAATAACTTTAAACAAACCACGACGGGTGGGCAATTTGGAAGCTTGTTTATTTTTGACCTCCTCAATAGTATGACTGATAGAATTGAAAATAATTTTAGGAATATTCAAAACCCTAACCTCATGATAATGGTTATAAAAAGCAAAGTGGAAACTTTTTAAAGGCTTATCTAGATCGTCGATAGTGACATACTCTATTATTGGATTGAGGACATTCCGGAAAGGAAAAGGAAGCTCATCGCATCGCATGCCAAGCTTGGCTCTCCTGCACAAATATTTGTCAAAAATACCTTCATATCTGCATCCCAATTGTGTTTCTCCCTTCTGATAAACCTTCCTTTCATTTGCTGACGAGTTAGCTCCAAAAGAGTCTGAATGTCTAAAAAAAAGGATTTTCCTCAGATGTTAACATTCCCATCATCCCAAGACTCTAAGAAGGCTAGAGTAATTTTAGGATCTTGTCCATCAAACATCTTGAAGAATTAAAGGAACTTTTTACCATCAAGAATGCTTTCAAAAATAGTGTCAATGCAAATGGAATAAGGTTCGACAAAGGTATCCGTGAAGTTTAAACAACCAGAGAGCATTAGGGGTAAGATCGACTGGGAAAGAAAACAACAGGGGTGATGCAGAGCAATACAACTTACTAAACTCCAAGAAGTAGTTATTTTGTGCTGGATTTGGAACTCGTGTCATCCAAGAGAACACCGCATTTCAACATGGAAAAAGCTTACAAGTTGGGAAAAAACACCAAAGAAAAACTTCAGATGAAAGGGGAAAAACTTCTCCAAATGGGAAAACCCAAAGGCCAGACTAGAACATAAGGAGGCCAGCATGAGGGAAGGTTTATGTGGAGGGTGGCAATGGACGAAATAGAAAGAAACGAAGATAGTAATTAATATTACAATTAGGGAATTAATTTCATGAATAATAGTATTTTCATAGTTTAAGTCAAATATCAAACCACAAGCCCCTTGTTAATAGTAACTTTCATCTTTGAGGCATTACAACAATATTTTTACACTTTCACAAGCATATAAGCATATTTTAAAACATTAATCAAAATAGAACCTTAAAGAATTAATTATTTTATTTGCAAGAGAGGATTTCTTAACATGATCCTAACTATGAGTGTATTTTTATAATCAAGCAAAAATATCACTCAACACAATGTTCCAAGATATGGTTTATACTCACCTCCTCCTTTTTACAAAGAACACATTGAGAACCACCATAAAAATCCTTTTTCATTATCTTATACCAGGATAAAATTCTTTTATGACCTTACTATTCAAAAAAATATTTTGACTTTAGGAATGCTTGGGCTATTCCAAAGATATCTCCATATTCTAGTGATACTATTATTTTATTGGTGTTGTATATTATATCCAGTTATTATTGTGAATTATCCTAAGTTATTAAACTGCCAAATCAATTTATCCTTGGCTCTCCTTAGAATAATCATAGTTTTTATCTTTTTACTCAATTGCCTCATCGCATCAATGTATTGTATACTAGTAAAAAAACCTTCTTTCCATTTGCATCTTCCTTCATAATCCTTATACAAAATATTTGAAACACTATCACCATATTTATCTTGAAGTAATCTCATCCAAGGTTTCAAAATTGGATCAAAATTGAGTGGTTTTTTATCACACCAAGTATCCATCCATCACTAATGACATCATCATCATCCATGAACTCATGCACTATATATTCAAAAGAATTTTTTTTGGCTTATTCCTCAATATTTACATGAACAAAGACTTTTATAGAGTTTACTGGAATTTTTTTTGTAGTCATATCCAAGTTTGGGTTCCATATCAATTGGATTTCTCTCATCAAGGAGTGTATATCAACAACTTGGTTCTTTATCAGCATCAATGGGTCAAATACATATTATTTAAAAAGCTACAAAGGAGTCAAGGGGATCCTTTGTTCCCCATCATATTTATCATTCTTGTAGAGGCCCTTGGAAGATCTCTCAAAGTTGTGTGCTCCCTTCGAGTCATCTCTAGTATTAAGTTCTCATTGTCCCTTCATCCCATAACCCATCAATAGTTTATCTACGATACCATTTTAGCATCCCTATCATCCATTCCTGAAGCTAAATTCATTAAGACCATCCTTAATTTATATGAAATGGCCACTAAGAAAATGATAAATTATTTAAAGAACAAATTATACTACCTTAATACCTCCATTGATAGACAACTGAATATTACTCACATATTTGGTTGCACTTTCTTACCTTCTACTTACCTTGTCCTGCCTCTCTTTTAGGGTAAACTAAATAAAATTTTAAGGAATAGTATCATCAAAAGGCTCCTAAAAAAGCTACTCTCGTACATGCTTGCCTAAAAAGCATTCCTATTTTCTTCATGTCTATCTTCAAAGCCCTTGTAGTTGTTTACCAAAATATTGAGCAAATCCAAAAAAGGTTTTTATGGTTTAGAATTGAGAATACGAGAAGATACCCTCTGGTATTCTAGGACAATAATTTTCAAATAAATCTCATGCTGGTTTAGGTTTTAGAAAAGTTGAAAAAATGAATATGGCCCTTATCACCAATGCAAGCACTCCTTGGGTATCAATAATTAAGAGTAAGTACCTCCATATTATCATATTAATGGATGAAGGGATTCTACTAAGAGGATCAACATTCTATAATTCATTCATTAAATCCAAACCTATTATTTAGAATGGCCAGATGGTAGCTTGGCAATGGATTTCTCATCAACTTCTGGAATGACATTTGGCTTTGTGATCAACCTTAGCTCAATGTGCCCAACCTTGCCACATTAAAATCCATAATTGACCACATATTTTGGAATAGAGTCATCAAATTTCTCAGTAATTCTCTTAATGGTCATTCTTAGAAGGAGATTTCCCTTGATAATTTTAGGAAATATTAGATTGCTACTACAAATCAATTGGGTAGACTCCTTAGAACTTGCATAATTTTGAGTGAAAATTCCATGGATTACCTTATCTAGAAGGCATGTGATAGTGACTAATTAATAGTAAAGTCTTCCTACTTTCTTCAAGTTGATTCCCCTAATTTCCAAATCCCTACCAACTTAATTTGGGATAAATTTCTTATTCCAAAAATTGCCTTCTTCTCTTCGCTTGCCATGCAAAAAAAAATTCTAATGTTGTAAAGTCTAAGTGCCAGAGGAATGATCATCCCTAATTAATTTTATCTTTGTCGATATAGGTGGAAGTCAACCCATCATATTTTTATTGAATGTTATTTTTCTCGAAGGGTTCTTGGATTCCTTCTTTCTTCCTTTAGCATTGGGTGGGTCTAACGTAACAACATTCCTAAGTTGTTCCCTCAATGGCCTAATCCATTCTCTAATAACTATATTAAAAATCTCTGGTCCTTTTGCCTTCCACACTACCTTTGGTAAATTTGGTTAGAGTGTAACAATAGATCCTTTTCCAATACCTCTAAAGATCTCATGTTGACAAGGACCATATTTTTGTGTGATGCTATCAAGAATACCCAGTTGGACCCTTGCCCTAAGGTTCCTAGACCTAGCCTTGAGTCTAATTTTATTGTCATGCTCAACCTATCTATGGACATATCCTCTACATTCACCCCAATTTTCAATAGATCCAATGTTAGATGGACTCCCCTCTAAAAGTATGACTAAAATTAAACTTTGATGGTGCAACCAAAGGTAATATTGGTAAAGCTAGTAGTGGGGGTGTCATTAGAGACCACAAAAAAAATATCATCATGGCCTTTGCAAAAAACATTACAATCCAATCTAACAAATTTTCTAAATCTAAAACTCTCTTTCAAGGGTTATCCATTATTAAATATCAACAATGCAACCTGATCACTGTGGGAGATTAATTGAATGCCATAAGCTATATCAAAGGGAATCAAACTCCTACCTGAATATTTTCAAACTTAATCAAAGAGTCAAAACAACTTCTATGTCACCACAACAATATTATTACTAATCGTATTTTAAAAGAGAACAATAAAGTCCTGTATGATTGGTCATACTCATTGCATATTGGTTCATGTTTAGTCTCCCTTTGAGAACCACTTTTCTTGATGTATTACCACTTGTCCCTATGTCTGGTTTATGGAGGCCCCTTCTTGGAGCGTTATCATTTGGATCAACATTTTACCTAGTCCCTCATGACAAATTATTATTTTGTATTGGTTATGCCTTGCCACTCTCAGCCCTTCCTTTATGAATTATTTCTTATTAAGTCTTGAGTCTTCCCAAGTGGCTATCGTAGCAACCATTATCCATGATTATTATTTCACTCTTGTGCCTAAAATTTCTAAGATCACCACCAAAGTTGTCAAGAAATCCTTTTCTTTAATTTCCAATATGATCTAAGACCTAGATCCACCATTGTTTTTCATAGTTCAATCCATGTTCATCATTTCATTTCCAAGGGTCCTATCCTTACCAATGCCAATGTAATCACCTTGTCAGATTGGATGCATGAACCAAATATAGGTAGGTACAATGCTCATCAATAACCATGGTGTAAGATCAATCCTAGAATCATCGATAATCCACAAGATTCAAATGGATCATTGCTCTTTAATATCTTTAAATATCGTTGTAATATTATTTTTATCCATTTTACAACTCTAAAACATATTTCTTGTTCAAAGTGTGAGTGTTCAATCATCCTCAATACCCCCATTCTTTGTGTGGAAATTACCTTTATAGAGCTTGAATTATTGTAATTAGAATCCTAAGTCGAGGAAATACTTTACAACCATGGCTTCATGCTCCTCCTAAATAAGATCTACACAAGTGACCCTTAGCTCTTAAATGAATTCACTAAATCTTGGGACAAAGACCATGTGTCAATTTGTGGCTTTAAATTTAAGTTCAGTCTTTGGTTTTTGGTTGAAGTGTCTGAGCTATCAAACAATGGAATGGTCATTCATCATGGCAAGAATTCACTTGTGGAGGAGACCAACTACTTCATCAACAAATGGAGAAAGTTAGGTAGAGATAAAGGGAATATCATCAAGGAATCCCTATCAATTTATTAGAATAGGGTTATGATCCATGTTATGTAGTACATCACAATTGATGAAATTGATTCATCACTTTGAATCTTCCATTTGGATTTTTTAAATAATATTTGAGACATCAAAGCCATGAATGCCCCTAAATACTTATGTAGGTAAATGAAAATTTTTGTGAAAAGTATCAGGAAAGAAAATTCCTCTCACCTAATTCATCAAGGACTACACCTAATCCTCTACAAGAATACCGTCCAGAAGTAAAATCAAAGGGTGATTCTCATCTATTACATTGGGCCCTATGATGTTACCCCTATTCAAATCTTGAGCCAGGATAGTCCCTGTAAGGATGCTGCCAATGAAGGAAATGAATTAGAGATTACCTTCATTGACTTTGCTAAGCCTGAAAGAAAGCTAACCAAGGATCAAACATAGGTGGAAATCCTCTTTCTACCAAAGTTCCTCCTTGTAGATACTCTTCCAAGGGAAAATATTTTGGAGGAAAGCATAAAGTTACCACCTCAAAATATTCTCCTTTGATGTCATCGAAGAATAAATTTGGAGACATCCATATGAAAATAACAATTGAAGAATCCCTACTAAAGGCAAAGGCTGAGAGTACCCTTGGTCATTCTAAGAATATTGATTCTCTAAGTGGACCTATAGGTAGGATCCAACAAAAATAGATCATGAACACTTTGGATGATTTGGGATGATGTTGTCCTCTATGTCTAACGTTTCTCAAGTTTCTTGGAACCTCCTCAAAAAAGTGTCTAATATGGTCTAGGAACTCATGCATAACATGGATGTGTGCACCAAAGATGTTTATGTGGTGGCTAAAACCAATACCAAATTTGATTAAACTTCCCTTGTCATATTTTTGATGTCTTTGGAGGTTTAGCTCCTCAGTTCTATTTCTTGGGCTCTGTTGGTGCCTCCCATAGGCTTTCTTAACTTGTTTTTTTTTTTCCTTTTGGTCCTTCAAGGTGGTCCTTTCATATTCTCCCCTTGTAGTTCCTTTTGGTTGTGTCATGTCTAGACCATACTATTGGTTTTTTTGTAAATTAATTTTGTGTAAAATATTTTGGGGTTATTTCAAAACCTCTCCTTTGATATATCA
The DNA here is from genome assembly GCA_028583015.1 of Wollemia nobilis. Lineage (NCBI taxonomy): Eukaryota > Viridiplantae > Streptophyta > Pinopsida > Araucariales > Araucariaceae > Wollemia > Wollemia nobilis. The sequence goes on along the minus strand of JAQPPZ010004836.1, from coordinate 688,941 downwards.
AAAAAATATATCCATCCAAATATAATTTTTTTATCCAGTTCCCACCACCCATATTAAACCTTTAATCATAATATCAATATATTTTTTTAAACCATTCCAAAGAGCAGAACCATTTGGTAGAGAATGTAGTAAATATTAAACTTGGGTCATTGGGATCAACATATTTACTTAGAATAATTATTTCCCATTGTCTTTGAATCTCTTTGTATAATCTCCATATTACTTTTCCACTAAGATCTAAGTTTGTATTTGTAATAAATCTTAAACCAAAACCTTCCCTAGTTTTATCATCACACATCTTGATCCATTTCACCAAAGGAATTCCTTTTATCATGTAAACTTTACCATAAATAGGATCAAATAATATAGATTAAACTTTTTCAACTGATTTTGGCATAGAATACAATGACATTTAATATGTATTTTTTGGTATTAATATTAAAAGAGGGTTTTGAAAGGAGCCCCACAACCTTATACAACAAGTAATCCTGGAGGCCAATTAAAGCACAAGACGACCTCCATAAGGGAGGCCCACCCAAAAGGACAACAAGGTATTACAAACTGAGGCAAGCACCCCTCAAGGAAGGGGAACCGAGGGAGTTCACACCATCCCCATGAAGGCAAGCTAGGGAGAAAAACCCAAACAAATCAGCCCTAAAGAATAGTAGGACAACGCGAGGGGACAAAAACTACCAACCTGAATACATGCATCGTTTAAAATTTGAAAGTCACAATAGGCTACAACATTCAACAAACCTAGGTATAAGAAGGGGTAATGTCACTAGGGGGTAAAAAGGGATAATAAATAAAGGTAGAAATGTACTGAGGGGATAGCATAACAAATGCTAGTACACACCATAAAGTGCATAAACTTGTAGGTACCAACTAGATCACCCATATCTTCAAGATGAACCAAAATCTATTAAGAGTTAAGGTGCTTTCTCGCTGATGCAAAGTAAAATATCGATGGGAAAATCCCACTAATAGATAGATAAGCCTTGAGAATGAAATCCCAAGTTTTCTAAGAGATCATCCACTGAATTATCTTCTCTAAAATCATGGGAGAACTCCACACTAGAAAGGAACGAGCAATCCAAGTTGCTTCATCAATTAAATTAGTTATTTTCCATCCTATATGGGAAACTCCATGAAGCATGTTGATGATGGATAGGGAATCCCATTCAATAATTTTTTTTTTTATGCCAATGTTCTTAAGCTACTCAAATCCAATGAAGGCCACTCTAGCTTCAGCCACTATGAAAGATTGAACTCCAAGACAATTTGTGTAAGCTAGAATAAGATCACCATTGCTATCCCTTATTGCACCACCCACACTAGCTAAACCAAGGTTACCTTTAGAGGCACCTTCAAAGTTAATTTTTAACCACCCAACGGGTGGCAGATATGAACAAACCTCCCTCCTCAGGTCAGGAGCAAGAGGGGGGTGGGATAACGACACAAAACCAAGTTTTTCTTCCAACAACTGCTACTTGGGGAGAGCACCAAATTTAATTTTGAAGGATTCAAATTACTGAGAGCTAAAGACACATTTTATGACACCTTCCATATAATATTGAGACTGATTTGGGTAATATTATTTTCCACTTCTTTGAATGTCCTTGAGTTCCTTTCCTTCCACACTCCCTAGTGTGTGAGGAGAAATTTCTAAAAATATTTAATATGGGAAGAAATAAAATGTGACTTCCATTGTATGACACAGTCCATTAAGGAATTAGGAAACACCCATGCAACGTCCAACCAATAGAGAATGGAAGAAAAAATCTTCTGCACACTATGATAGCTGAGAAAAATATGAGCCATCGATTCCCAATGATTCTTTCACAAATAGAACCTGTTGACTAAGCACACCCCCTCTTGAGAAGATTCTTGATTGAGAGAATTTTTTTTGCACAACCAACCAATAGAAAATGTTAATCTTCGACGTCAGATTTTTAACCAAATTTTATTTGCAGGAAAAAAGTCTTCCTCCACTAAGCTAAGAGCAACATAGGCAAATTTAACTTAATAGGACCCATCTGGGTCCCCCATCCACACCAATATATCATATGTTAAAATATTATGAACCATAATAAGCCTCAGCTCCACCAATAAAGTGTACCACAATATTACATCTGCATCAGCGCCCAGTTATGGAAGGGAGGGAGACCAAAATCTACGTCCATCTTGAGCAGTAATAAAGTTTGCCACCTTTTCAAGCCCATGGGTTCTATAATGAGCAACAAGGGAGGCATACTATGGATCATACCCTAAGGAAATTTCCTTGGCCTAAATGTCATCCCTAAAATTAACTACTTCACCACTTCCAATGCAACAAGACTTGAGGAACCTGCAATATTTAATGAGGCTATTACAGAAGGTCAACTCTCCACTAGGAAGAAGATTTTCTAAAAAAGAATAAAATTTATATTTAGCCTTAAGGATATTATACCAAAGAATTTTAGAATTCACAGCAACTTTCCACCGAAGTTTTTCCACAAGAGATTTGTTCATCATGACCGCATTTTTGAGATTGAGACCCCATTGCCTCTTCCTCTTACAAATATTCCAACATAGTATATGACATATAATATGTTGGAATAACCTATAAGACTAAATTAATTAACCACACTCTTACTACTAATTAGAACCATCTACCTTTCCAATATGGTACTTTATTCTAAACTTTACTAATAACTCGATTCCATAATTCTATCCTCATTCTCCCCTCAACTAAATGTATCCCTAGATAGGTTGTTAGAAAATTTACCTCCTCCATTTAAAATAACCTACAAATTATTGCTTTGATATTAGTTTGAGTTTTAAGGAAGTAAATTTTGGATTTTGTCCTATTAACTTCTTGCCATGAAGCTCTTTTTTATTGCTTTAAAAAGTTATTCAAAGCTCTGGCTTCATTTATCCTTACCCTTTAAAAAAGGGTTATATCATCTACAAAATATTTATGGGTGATGTTTTTGATATTTATTACTAACCTCAAGTGTACTTATAAGCCCATCTTTGTAAACCTGGTTTAATTTTCTGCTCAAAATATTGGCCATAATAATTAACAAATAAGGAGATAGAGGATCTCATTTTCTAAGGCCTCTCTTGTATTTAAAATATTTTGTTACTAACCCATTGACCAACTCTAAATAAGAAACTGTTGAGACACAAAATGTAATCCATCTAACCCATTTCTTCCTGAATTCAAACTTTTCTAAAACTACAAATATAAAATCCCATTTAATGCTATCATAGGCTTCACTCATATTAAGTTTTAAGATTATTGCTTTCACTTTTCTTGAAGTTTTTGAATGTATAAATTTATGAGCAACTATGATCCTATCGAGGATTTGTCTCCCTTTCACAAATCCTCCTTGCTCTTATGAAATAATTTTTTAATAATGTCATTAATCAATTTTCCATAACTTTGGAGATAATATTATATTCCATATTACATAGTCTTATGGGTCTAAAATAATCAAACAATTCATCATCCGCAAATTAGGATAAGATATGTTGCATTTATTTTATAAGGTATGTATTTTTTTACCCTAGATTGTTCCACTACCACCGATAAAGAATCCTTCACTATATCCTAATTATATTGGTAAAGATCTACAAAGAACCCATCTATACCTAAGTATTTATCCTTATTGAAAGATAAATTATCTAAATGAACTTCTTCTAGAGTAATAGGCTCCCTCAATTTCCTATTGTCTTCATTAATTATAACTGAAGAAACATCTTGAAGAAGTTTATCATTAAGAACTACAATCTCCTCTAACCCTAGAATATTGGAAAAAATGACGGAGCCTCTTTTCTAATTTCGCTTTGATATTCAATCCAAACCCCTTCTATTGATTTTATTATACTAATTCTGGATTTTGATCTATGTACTATAACCATCCTATGAATAGAAATTATATTTTTATCGACTTTTCACCACATTTATCTTCATTTTAATCTCCATAATTTCTCTTCCATACTCAAAATATTATGATATTCACTAAGCAAATCCCTTTCCTATGTTATTGTATTATCATGATCACATTTTTGGAATTTTAAAAATATATATATTAGTTCTTTCTTCTCAAAATATTTCCAAAAGTGTTTTTTTTCCATTTCTTAATCTAGATGTCATAGATTTAATTTGATTTGGAAGAGAATACAACCCCCCACTACCTGAATAATTTCATGTTTGAGCTAACATATCAAAAAATTGAGGATGGTCTTCCCACATTTGCTCATATTTAAAATACGATATTTTTTGAATTCACTTACCACCATTTTAACTCTTATTGGCCAGTGATCTAAACCAATCCTTGTTAAGGTATTAATTTTAGTACAAGTTCCTTCATCTAGCCAATGATCAAAAAGTATACATCTATCTAATATTTTTGCTATTAGGTTTTGGCCCCTCCTATTTTTGGTCCAAGTATAGTTGTCTTCTTCAAACTAAACCTACCATAGATTTTTATTTTGAATAAAATCTAATAAATATCTTGTACTTTAGGTTAATTTCCTAATTTCCTTAAATTTTTCATCCAACTTGGTTATGGCATTAAAATATATTATGATCATAAATCGAGTTTCCTGGTGCTTTACTTCTTATAAAGGCTTCAATCCCACTCTAAATTTCTAATCTACCTGACTAAGTTGTAGGTTCATAGACATTCATAAGAATGAAATGAAAATCAACAAAGTAGAAAATGACTAAAGAGGCTATCCAATTTATAGTTCTATGAATGGTTACACATGAGGTTATAGAAGGATTCCAACAAGTTAGAATTCCTCCTACCGTTCCTTCAAAATCCATAACATCCCATTGATATCTTTCATATATTGCTTTCATAGTTTTTGAAACGTCTTATTTTGTCATTTTAGTTTCTTGGATATAAATAATATCAGGATTATTACTTAAACATAGGCCTCTATTACACCTCTGCTTTGAGGGGACATTATAATCCTTATATTATATGAGATGAAAATCATGTCTCGTTAAGGGCTTTTGGCCCTGCCTGCATATTAGCAATATAATTTTGTTGTTTGGTAAATATAAGTTCAACCAACTTATTTTGTGTTCCTTTCTCTCTATGTGCTCTTGATTCCCTTGATCTTTCTTGATAATTTAAGGGTTTTGCTCTTTTTTCCTTGCCTATATTAGGAGTAGGTCTTATTGTTCTATTCATAAATATTCTTTCACAATTTTTTTCACCATATTTATCCTCTCCTAACTCAATTATAGAAGCTTTTGACTTATATTGCTCATTTTTTGGTATTTCGTTATTAATGGAAAAGGTATTAACTTCTAAAACTGCATTTGCTTTACCAGTTTTTTCTCTTGAATGGTTTATGATCCTTCAAGAGAATTTTTAAAATATTATGAGTCACATTCCTTAGGTTCATAAAGAATATTTTTCCTTAAATTATGATCATACTTAATATATTTCTTTGTTAATATGTTGAAACTATCATATTGTGTCCATTAAGTTTTGATCTACTTTTCTTCATAGGCTAAAACCTCAAAAGAGATGGCATTTCTTCTAATATTATTCCTTACTCATATCCACTATTTATTTTATTTTATTTTTTTAGATCTATTTTTTGGAAGTTGAAAACCATATTTATCCATAACCATTTGTAAGTTTCTCTTGTGGTTTTATACATATGATTATGTTGGGTTCTTCTTAGGGCATGATCTCTCAATATACCCCACCTCATGACATATTCTCCATATAAAATATATATTTTAATAATCTATGGTTTGGTTCAACATCTTATCCCCATACTTAAGAATGATTGATTATGTTAAATATTTACTTATATCAATCATAACCAATATCCAAGCATAAATAGCCAAGAATCCATATTTCATCATATCTAAAATATCAAGGAATTCTCCTAGAGTGTTGCCTATTGCCTTGAAGGTATCTATTTTTCAAAATTCAATGGGCAAGCAAAACATCCTAACCCAGAATGATACTAGGGATAGTTTTATATTTTTAGGTGAAAATCCTTCTTACCAATGGGTAAGGAAGAGCCATACTCTTCCCATAAACCAAGTACCCATTTTTAGGATTTTTCTTTCTTTCCTAGAAAAAAAAAATTAGGAAGAAATATTTGGCAAGAAATGATAAAATCACTCCTAGAGACTTCCAACTCATATCAATCATTTTCTTAAGGCTGAATCCCTTGGCAAATATCTATTAAATTTACCAAAAACTACTCTATCTTGGAGCAATGAGGTCCTGTCTAAGGTGTGCTCACTAACCTCTACCACTAGAGATTATTATAATGTTTTAAATATAGATTGGTCCATGGAAAGAAAACTAAAACTTAAAATCTATTGAAATTTATTTGAGTGTCCTATAGCAAATATAATATTTGATAAAAACTTTATAATAATTTGCATGCAAATTTTCTAAATTAAATAAAGGGAAAAAACATAGCTAAAAAAAATCTATGTCCAAATGGAATTTCTTGTCTCATTGAAGTCCTAGTCATTAATTGCTCTTCCAATCATCCAAACCCTAGCTGACAAATATTTGTAATTATTTTTTTCATGACTTGAAAAATCATTATTGCCATTAATTTGAATGGTTGATTTCATAGGGTTGTATCTTCCTTAATATTGCTTGGATTCTTTCATATGACCATTCATTTTAAGGCTATTCAAATTCCATAGAATTTTATCCAAGAATTAGATGAATCAGATAATACTTCACAAAGATATGGCTCCTAAAATATGAGATGTTTTTAAAAAAAAACCCTAATCCTTTGTGAATCTCTAGGAAAACCCTTCATGCTACCTAGCTTTTCCTTGTAAGAATCCTAAACATTTTATTTTTCATTTTTTAAATTTAAGTCATAGACAAAACAAATTCAATGCTTTCTCTATACTTGCACTCATTTCCTACTTTCACTTGAGCATATATTCCCTAATATTTTTAAAATATCTAAAGTAAGAAAAGGGGAGGCTTGATTTTGCCTAGCACTCACTCTTGGCACTCTTTATAAACATAAAAAATAATCACAAATATATTTTTTTAATACTTAATTTTAATCATTTTTTAGTTATTATTATTATTACATTTAGTTTGAATAATTCATTATTAATTACATTGCTATAGAATTATATATATATATATATATATTACTATGTTCATATTTAATTTTTTTTGGATAATTTTGGATTCAAACAATATTTTCTTAGTGCTTGTACAATTATTTAAGGTTTATATTGGCTTGCACCAAAGATACATGCATTATTTTTATTATATGGATGAAGGAGTTTTGAAAGGATCTCCAAACCTTTTACAAAAAAGGAACAAGTCACATTTCCTAAAGAAGCCAAGAATGTAACAACACACACAAATTAGAAAACAAATTGATAAACCTTAGCACAACTAAATCCAAGTGCTCAATAGCAACCACCCAAATCAAAGAAGATAGAAAATAAAACTAGAAAAAAAAAAATTAAAATCCTATGCAAGCGAACACAAAGAACGATAAAACCACCATGAACAATAAACCCCACAAGGGAAGAAGCCCCATAACCAACAAAACAAGAGGGCCAAAAAACCTAGCTGAGGGAATCCAGGACACAACCAAGGTAAAGAACAAAATAGACATATTTTGGTTCTATTAGCAACTGTATCATTGTCCTCTTTATGCTCATTCATATCCCATGGTTCCCATTCGTTAAGGATGATAATCTCCTCCACATAGGATATTATGGTCTACAAGAAATCATTGAAGGATTTCTAAAGATTCATCAACATCCTTTTAAGATGTTTAGGGGTCAAACCCTTGTTCTAGATTCTAGGATTTTGCATCTTCTTAGAACTCCCCACTTTGAGTATAAGATTTGATTTTTTGGAAGGTAATAAGAATTATTCATAATCAAAATAATCAAAATTTACAAGAGCCTTCCGATGACTAGCCATATTGGCCATCAATATCTTGGACCTTCTAGTCCCCTCTACATTTTCCCTAGACCATTTTAGAGGAGAATCCACCACCCTTGTCGTAGAATCCAATAGAATCAAAATAATTAAAATATCTAGTATTGGAAGAGTCAGGGTAGTCCATGATTGGTGTTGGCACCCTATTAATGGAATTTAGGATACCTTCTCCATCCAATCCTCTAGATTTAACCACTTAATCAAAGAGCATATTTGCTATACCCTGATGAATTAGATTTGAGGCCACACCCATTTTTTCCTACTAATGGACCTAGCCAACGACTAACACAAGTGTGTCGAAGGTGGTTAAGGAACATGAAATAGTAGATTCATAGAATTTTATGATTTTCATCAAGGGTGAAATACTGCATTATAATAAGGGCCACTCGGTCCTAGGAAGACTTTAAATAGTTTTACTTGAAATCATTATGAATTCTAACCAACTCTTCTTCTTCTCCCAAAAAATCTATGATTCCTTTGCCAGGGAGTGTTTTTCCCTATTATGGACAAAAGCATCTACTACCAGACCAGTCACTTCTATAATTAATGGAATATTGATTTCAAAATCCATAATATTTATCCTGACTATACAATTCCACTAGAAGTACACTAGGTTCTTGGCCATATTCCTATGGTTTCCCATGAACTTCAAACTATATTGAATAATATTACCTTTTTTAAAAATTTTCCTAACATCTTTGTCGATTGTCAAGGAATTTGGATCAAGAATCAAATTTGCCATCCTGATAAACACTCTAAATCCACTCAAGGGAACACACTTAACTCCTAAATCTCTTATACCACTAAAAAATCCTCCAAGAATGATGGGGGTGCCCAAGTGGATAAAAACACCTTGATAGAAAGGGAAAAAATAATCAAATCTATCATCCACCAATCTTGGAAACTCATGAATAATCACAAGGAATGAAATGGGAGGGTAGATTTCCAAAATGAGCAACCAAAAGAGAAGGAAATGACTTATAATATTAACATGAAGTGAAGCTCGATCACCACCTTCACACTAGCTCACATAGTAGGAGTTTTACCAAGGAAAAAACATCATGTTTGCCTTACCAAGAGTTATTGAAAAGTTACTAAGCTTGGAATAATTCAATTTGGAAACCATGCACATTGAACTGGCCTAAAATATGGTGATAATCATGAAAATCCAAGGAAACACCTTGCACATATTATATGGACTCCACTTTAGAAATATAATTGCACTCCCTCCACTCCTCCAACTCAAATATTCAATCGTTGACAAGGTAAAAACTAGCTCATTGGGTTAATGTAATTAGGCCATAGCTTGATAGAATTCCACTTATTTGGAGAGATCCATATTGCAATGTACACTCATCCAATACATCCCTAGAGTCTTCTTTCAATTCCACATCAAGATACATTTTAAAAAGGATTTATTGTCCTAAGTGCTAACCTCCTTGCATGAATTAAGAGAACTTATGACCAATTTCCTTCACAACCAATGATAAAAAATCACATCAATAAACAAGATGAGTTTTTCAACTGTGCTTTTAGAATCATCCAAAATATTGATATCACTAACCATGGGCTTCCACCTAGACAACTTTCACCAATACCCCGAGTTGATGTTGATAAATAAGACTAGATTCCATCTAGGATGACACTCATGCTTATTCCATATGTGAAAATATTTTCTACGTAACTTGCATAGATCTTGACTGCCATAAAACAATGTCTTATTTAAATTTAAACTTTTGTGGTTCTTTGAATTTAAATATTTGGGATCGGGTTTCATTATAGAGGATATGTGCACCACATTTTAATGATACACCATATATACACTATGTATATAAATAGGATATGAGTACATTTTGATAATGCATAAACACTTTTAACATGTAACCTCTTTTCCTTATATGTTCCCACCATCATGCACATATACCCTTGTATGCTCATATGCATAGACAAATTTTAGAGGTCCAAATTGGGTGTCCTATACCCACACCCTCTCCATCCAGGCACCAACACACATACAACCTTGTATTTAACAAGTACAAATACAATGAAATATTATGATCCCTTTGCAACCTTAATTTTTCTTTATATTATTCATATTCAAAATTATATATACACAAATAATATATTCTTTCGATTTAACTATCTCATTTTTCATTCTTGAACCCACTCATGCATATAAAGTGAAATATTTTTATAATTATTTTACTTTCTTACATTACAAAATAATGATTATAAAAATAAATTTCTCTTATCATAATATAACTATATATTATACTAAAACCTTAAATACGATAAAGGATGTAGTAATCATATATCCTATTATCGTAGTATACATGGTTGTAGAAAGCATGTAGTGTCCCATGAAACCATAAAGAATATTAGGAACATAACATCTTCTTATCCCTCCCAGTAAAAGAAACTAATTTATATGTTTATATATGAATGCACAAAGGTATAATTATTCTGAGTTGTTGACCCACTCTTGCCAATTCATGAGAAACCATAACAAGAATGCAAGAACCCCATAGCATGTATATTCCCATGAAACCATAAATATTTACTAGGAACATAGCATATTCTTACCCTTGCCAATAAAATAAAATAATTGATATGTTTATCTATGAATGCATAATATCATAAAACAACTCACTCTCAGATCATGGACAACCATAACAAGAAAACAGGTTCCTCGTTTTGTTATGATAATATTTGAATCCATCCAATGGTAGTTATTTTGCCTAACTTAATAGGTTTGAAGTACTCCAAAGTAACAATGAAGTACTCCAAAGTAGCAATGAAATTAAAAGGCATAATTATTCTGAGTTGTTGACTCACTCTTGCCTATTCATGGGAAACTATAAAAAGAATACAAGAACCATAGAGCATTTATATTCCCATGAAACCATAAATATTTACTAGGAACATACCATTTTCTTACCACTCCCAATAAAATAAAATAATTGATATATTTATATATGAATGCATAAAGTCATAAAACAACTCACTCTCACTTGTTCATGGATAACCATAACAAGAAAACATGAACCTAGTTTTGTTACAATAATATTTGAATCAATTTTATATATTTTATTTGAATAAGACACCCAAGTTCAAAACTCGGGGGTAGCTTGGGCAACCTATTTACAAAGGTAGTAGTATTATCTGAATCCTCTGAGTGCACACCAAGCTGACGATGATGGTATGAATCTCAAGCGACCGGTAGTCCCCTTCCCCTTCATGCAAATTGATGATGACAGTACAAATAGTTTTGTTACAATAATATTTAAATCTATTTTATTTATTTTATTCAAATAATACACCCAGGTTCAAACCTCAAGGGCAGCTTGGGTAGCCTATTTGCAAAGGTAGTAGTATTATCTAAATCCTCTGAGTGCATGCCAAATTGATGATGATGGTAAGAATCTCAAGTAATCGGTGGTACCCTTAATGCATACTTATGATGATGGTATGAATCTTGATGAGCGAAAATATTATCAGTTACTAAAAGTAGTTTGGTCGTGACCAATTATCCTAAAGAATTTAGAGCCATAGAAAAGCACAGAAGAAACCCCCAATCAAAAATATCTGACGACTGAAGGGCAAGTCTCAAAAATGAAAGTTGTCTACAAAATTAAAAGTTGTTAATTCCAATCAAAAGACAAGGAGCAGAAGTCACGACATGAGGTTCCAAATAAAAAATCCTAAAGTCCTCGTGTCAAGTGGTCCTAATTTTAATTAGTAAGAAAAGTTTTGAAGATAAAAACATTGACACCCTAAACATTAGAAGTGATGAAGTACACAATTATTGAGGAGTATAACCCTTCCTACAAAAGAGTATCACATCTCCATAAAAGGAAAATAGTAGTATGAGATCTATGACAAATGTAGCTCAAAGATCCAAAAAATTAAATGAAGAGATATTCTATACCTAAAATTATGGGAATTCCCAAAATAGGTAGATGACAATAAATATGATGATTGCTCATAAAAGGGCTTAGTACCATTTGACATTCATGACATTAGATCCAAAAGACCTCAGAGGGATTGATAGTTCAAACATGACATGACTTGACATCAGAAGCAACAATCACCTTGAAATATTTGCATGAGTTTTAGAGGGAAATCCTTCCCTTTGTAATCTATAAATAGGAGTAATATTAGATTTGTAAAATATCGGTAAGTTTGCCTTTGCATCCTATTGTAATATTTCCTTTAATTTATTTTTGTAGAGTAATTGAATCGTGAGCACAAAGATGACAATAGTAATTATTTTGAGGGGATACAAGGATAAGCTAATTTGGGAGTTGAATAAGTCAAGAGAATACACAATAAGAAGTGGTTATAATGTAAAACACCAAAAAAATAAAAATATCACAAGAATATGGAGAGATATTTAGGATAGCCCAAGTATTCCTAAAGTTAAAATGTTTGTTTGGATAGTAAGTCATAGAAGAATTTTATCCTAGGATAACCTTATGAAAAGGGTTTTCATGGCCCCTCATAATGTGCTCTTTGTAAAAGAGAGGAGGAGATTATAGATCATATTTTGGAACATTATTCAATAGTCCAAAATCTATGACAATGGATTATTAATATGTTTGTTAAATGCATGGTGATGAATTGAAGAATTAAAGAATCATTAAATAAATATCATAAAAAATTTAAAAGCGGGGCCTTATAGGTAATCTAGGATATATTAAAATATACAATACTTTGGATTGTTTGCCTAGAAAGGAATAGAATAATATTTAAAGGAAATGAAAGCAGTTTAGAAGTAACAAAAAGGAAGAATTTTTTAGCTATAAAGGAGTCTAAACCAACACTATCAACTCACCCAATCCATAATGTAGAAGAAAAGAGCATTGATAGATGGAGTCATGTCATCAAATGGAATTATGATGTTAGGTACATGAGAAAAAAAAGAAAGCAAAAAATATGAAATGGAAACCACTAGATGTGGAGTTGGTTGAGTTAAGTTTTGATGGAGCATCTAGAGAAAATCCAAGATCAATAAGAGGTGGAGAAATAACTAGAAATAATAAAGGAGATATTTTGTCTCATTATGATTTTAATAATGAATCTAAGGCAAATAATGAAGTTGAAGCTTGGGTAGAATTAGAAGCATTAAAAATATACAAAAAAATGAAATGAAATGGAGTATGGATAGAAGGTGATTCACTCATAGTAATTTTTGTGGCTGATCCACAACACACCCCAAAATTGGGGACCCACCTTTTTTGCATGCTTTCAAAGAAGATCTCAGTGACCCAGATGCTAAAAATCAAGAAAAAAGGCAAAGTTGCACAAAATAAAAAAGTGTCGCGATATCGCGACATGTTGCTCCGTCACTGCCAGAAAATGAAAAGTGTCACGAAATCGTGACGTGTTGCTCCGTCGTGGCCGAAAATGAAAAAGTGTCACGAAATCGCGATATCACAACATGTTGCTCCGTCGCGATCCAGAGAGGAGAGAGAAATATAGAATGGAAAATTGTCATGAAATCGTGACATGTCGCAAAATCACGGTCAAAATAGTCAAACGGAGTAGGAAGCAAAAAAGCATAGAGAAATCGCGACATGTCACAAAATCACGATCAAAACAGTCAAACGGGGCATGAAGCAGAAAAGCGTAGTAAAATCACGACATGTCGCAAAATCACGGTGAAAACAGTCAAACAGGGCATGAAGTAGAAAAGCGTAGCGAAATCGTGACATGTCACAAAATCATGGTCAAAATAGTCAAATGGGGCACGAAGCAGAAAATCATAGCAATTTCGCGACAGGAAGCAGCAAAGGGGCCCGAAATAGAAAGGTGTCACGATTTCACGAAGAAAAGCTGGCAAAGTGGTACGAAACAAAGAAGCATAGCGATTTTGTGATAGGTTGCGGCCGAAGGCGTACCAAGTGAAAAACGTTGTGATTTCGTGACAGGTTGCAGCGGAAGGAGTATCTAGTGAAAAAGCGTCACGATTTCACGACAGAAAGCTGCAAGACATGCCAAGGATGAAAAGCATCACGATTTCACGATATAAAAACAGCACAGTGTACAGAATGAAAAGTAGTCATGATATCGCGACATGTTGCCATTTCGCTATGCATGAAGGCATGAAATGTTGTTGGAAGGAAAATGTCGTGATATCGCAACATGTCGCGATATCACGACATGTCTCATTTTCACGACGCATGAAGGCAGACAAGGCTATTGGCAAAAAAATGTCGCAATATCATGACATGTCACGTTTTCACGATGAAAGTAAAGGAACAAAGCTGCATGCATAAAAACGTCATGATATTGCAACATGCTATTTTTGGTCGTGATTTACAAGGGGCTGTTATAGAACATGCAGAAAAGTGTAGAACACTTGGGCGTTACAGTTCATAGAGAAGATCAAGCATCTCAATGTCAAGCATAAAGTCACAAGCAATTCGAAAGGCAGGAATATGAAACAAAGCAATCTGGAATATGAAACGAACCGTCATGGAAGGAGAAGCAATTTACTAGAACTTTAAAAGCAGAAGCACAGGACAGGCACAGGGGTCAGAAATTGTTGTGGGCAGAGTTGCAGTGCCTAAGGTGAGAAGCCATTCTAGGCCTGCTTGGGAGTGTTTTTCTTCCCCTTTTTATGGTTTTGGGAAAACCAGAGATTCTGCTATTGTAACATGATCTATTTTTAATGCAGAAGTGTTCGTAAATTTGCATCTTGTGGGCAAGAAAGAAGGAGATCTTCTGTGCATGCTATAGATTTAATGTTTATTCTTTTATTTTTCAGATTTCAAATTTATAGATAATGTTGAATGCCACTTTTGTGGGTTGCATTAGGCGAATGTTCAAAATTTGAATTTTATTTCAAAACCCTTTGAATCAGCACTTAGCTTATCGAGATTGTGCGTGTTTGCAGGTCCAATAGGTTAGGTTACATGCATGGAAACCTCACATCTTCGGTTTTGCCAGGACGGGATAACATCAAGCTGAATGCAATTTTAATTTCTTGTTCTTTTGCATTTTATTTTCTTTTTGCTGCACTTTATTTTCAGAAGTTCCAATTTTTAAAATTTTCAAGCATTAAAATAAAATAAAAAAAAAATTAAAAAAACTTCAAAATCCATAAATAATTCCTTCATTTATGGCATTTCATCAAATTTCATTTTGAAGTTACAGCATGGTCATATAAATATCAAATCACATTTGCTTTATAAGGGTTCAATGAACAATCATTAAAATTTTCACAGTAAAATAAACCACAGTGCCCCTTGTTTTCAGTTACTTGCAACCACTAAGGTGTTCTAAGAATTTTAATTAAATATCTTTATTTGAGATTATTAATACACAGATGCAAAATTCTAACATAACAGGAACCTTGGAGAAGTTACTTGTTTAATTTCTTTGCAAGGAGAGGATTTAGAACCCAAATCCTATTGGAGAGTGTGTTTTCACAATCGGGTGAAAATACCACTCAACAGATTGGTGCTAGAAGGAGGGCATGAAAAGTTTATTTTATCGTGATTTTAGATGCTGTAGGTTTATAATTGTTTAAGAGCTTTACATTGCTAGATATTTCAAGTCCATTTTATTAGCATCTTCGACCTCTGACACCACTCAACAGATTGGTGCTAGGAGGGCCGAACGGGTTTATTTTAGTGTTATTTAAATTTAATTTTTTTATTCTTTAGTCCTCTAACACTCAGCGGATTGTAAAAGGATGGCCTGAATTTATTTACTTGTTCTATTTTAATTCAGGTATGCTGTATATTATTCTAACACTTTTCTGATTGTTCATACAGAAATATGTGATTTGATTTAATTTTGAAAATTTTGGTCTCATGCAATTACTTGACATTTGATTTTAATAAGTACATCTCTTGGTTGATGCTAACTTGATTTTTTTTACCTTGCAGGTTGAATATTCAACAGATTTGGTTCTAAAGTTACATTTTAAGTTTCACTAATGGCAACACTTGAGGAGCAAATGGTATCCTTGAGAGCTAAAATAGTGTCTCTAAGAAAGAGAATGGTATTAATGATAGAGGATCATTATAAGGGTTTGTCTATACCTATGGTACCCTATCAAATTCCTACAATGTTATTGGATTTTTTACGGTGTTTTAATCAAGAGGTGCCACTAGGATACTTGCAAAAACTGCATGTCTACAAGGATACATTATGTAAATTCAAGATTTTCTATGAGGAGGTGGCTTATAAGTTATTTGCATACATTTTGGATGATAAACCATTCTTTTGGTATAGCCAACTACCTATGGAGGTTAGGACTTCTTGGATACAACTAGAAGCAGCCTATCTTTACCATTTTGGTAATCAGGTTGACTTAGAAATCCTGAAAAATCAGTTTTCCTCCATATGTAAGGAGCCTAATGAATCCTTGAGTCAATTCAATGAAATATTTCGGGAGTTGCACTCCCAAATGTGGAAAATTTTTAACACATTGGAAGAGGAAGCCATGGAAGTATACCTAGGAGCCATACACCCCACACTTGCTTCACTCATTGAGGAAAAACTGAGTGGTTTGTCCCTAGAGAAAATCCATGAGATCTTGGAAGAGATAGAACGACAAGGTCTTGAAGAAGAAAAGGCACAACATGTTCATATGAGAGATTTTTCTTTTGATGCCAACCTACACCAACCATAAAACATAGCACCCTCCACTCCAATGATACCTAAGGTGAATGATCAAGGGGATGAATTTGAATACCCAAATTTTATGACCACCTTAGATGTAGTCCAATAGGAGGTGCAAATTGCTAAGACAAAATCCACTAGTGAGGATCATGTAGAGATACATGATTATCTAGATGAAGGGGTTCTAAATTCAACAATGTTTGATATATGTGGTAAGATGGAACCTGCCATGGAATTAAATGAAGTGGTTGAAAGTGAAATGGGGAGAAAACCAATAAACGAATTTGAAGACAAGATAGAATTTCACCACTTGTTCTTGGAAGATACTATTGATGAGACGCATAAAATTAATGATCAAGAAATTATTCACCCTCCAAATTATGATAATGAATCATGGGTTACTAATTTGGACAATGATAGCCTTATAAATTTGAATTCAATAAATAACCCACTTTTGGAAATAATTGAACCATCTAAGGAAGGTGAAGATGAATTTGATGAGAAACATATTGATGAATTGGAAGATGTTGAAGAAATAGTTGAGCGTCACCACTTGATTTTGAAAGAGGATTATTATGATGCTTGGAAGAAGTGGGAAGACTACACTCACTCCAAAACTTCTAATGAAACTTGTGTGCCAATTGATATGCAGGATGACATAATTGCCTACTCAAAGGAAGATATTACAACTCTTGTACAATTTGAGGGTGTTTTGGAAGAGGGTTTCAAATCTCATAAAATTTTGAAGGATTATAATGATTCTATTGCCAAGGACAAAGAAGAAAAAAATTTATGAATGAATCAAAAGATCATGCCACAAACATCATGGAATTTCATTCTATGGATTTGGATGACGATTTTTACAATGGTTGGGGGAGATATGATGATGCATTCTTTTCTCACATCTCTATAGATGAAACTCATATCTCACTTGATACGCAGGATGTTGAACCTTCTACATCATACGGAGATCTCATATTCACAAGATTTGAAGAGGTGACAAAATTTGATCATGTTGAATATAAATTCATTGAAAGTGTGGATGCAAGTTTGCATGATGATTTTGAGGATTCAAATGAAGAGATACCATGGATAGTGAACAAAGAATTGGAACCAAAGGACAAAGAGATTGATAAATTGGAAGAAACTCAAATGAAGGATCATCAAGATGAGTCAGGGGACATACACTTTGACCAAAAGAATTTGAGGGTTGAGAATTTGCATGACCATGTTTTGAATTTAAATAGTGTTTATGGTGAAATGTCATTAAAGGTAAATGAAGAACAAGGTATAATTTTTAATCACACCTTTAATAACATTGTTTTAATGAATGGAAAAGAAGTTGATGCACTTGAATTGTTAAACCAAATTCATCAAAAATTACTAATTGAATCTAGGATAAAAACTTTTAATGATCCTAATTTAGTAAATATCCTAGATGCTTGTAAATTGTTACACAAATTTGATTGGCCTACAAATTTGGAAAATGATTTGGATTTGAAATTTGTAGAAATAGGCTACTACTTACAAAATTGCATATTTGAAAAGGATAGCCTAATTCTAAATCAAGGAAGGAATTATGAAGTTTACATTTTAAAGAATAGACATGATAATATTGAAAATCATCTATTGTCTAATCATTTTAGTAATTTGATGCTCACCTATGGGAGTATTATTGGAACTAAATCAAATTGGTATGGTGAGCATGGAAAGTGGAAATTTGTTGCATTGTTTGGTCTAGTCTTGTTTGTGTTGGATTCCCACAACATTTGGCATGCATATCATGTGATATTTTTGTTGAACTGTTCTAATCATGTTTGGGATCCAGGAAAGTGATAATCCAAGCTTTGCATTATATTGTACATTTGTATATAGATTTTGGTTTTTGGTTTTGAGTTTGTGTTTTCAAGTTTCATTTTGGGATTGCTATTTGGATTTGGATTTAAGTTGTGTGTTTGTCCTTTGGACATCTTTGGTTTTTTTATATAAAAAAAAAAAAAGAGCAAATTTTTTTGAGATGCTAACTTATGTTCTAGATCAGGGAAATATGAAACATTGGAATTGTCTTGTAAAATCTCCACAAGTAACACAAACAATTTAATAGTATCGTTTGAAACTTGTGATGCATGAAGTAGTCAGTTTTATATGGCAATATTTTCTGCAATTCAAAAGACAATGCATTCATATTACATCTCACTTTGCACATACATGCCATATTAGGTGCATATGCATTTTAGATACAAATCATTAAAGTGTGTCAAATCCTCTTAAGGTTATGCTATCACATAAATAAGAAGAATATCCTAAGGTTGGGAAATGAGTCTTGAGATATCTAGAACCAAACACATTTTATACACATTAAAAAGGATCTTGAGCAAAATGATTAAAACTTTTCTTGGAAGAAAAGGTTGGGCGAAAGAAGTATTTCATGTCTATCCTATTTATGCAGCATGATCCTTAAGACAGTGGTTTTGACCACTTCCATAAAGCTTAAAGCCTAAAATCAGAGTAGTAAGGATAGGGCTAAATCCTAATCAGACTTAGGTTGAGGATCCAACTCCCCAAAGCTTTGATTTGACCTACATGGAGTAGTAAGGATAGGGCATAAATTCTCATCTCGCTTAGGTTGAGAATCCGATTCCCCAAAGCTCCTATGTCTCATTTCATGATAAATCTTGGATTGGAAGGATCGTACTACTTGTCCTCTGCAAAGGATGGGTAGTCATCCCCAAGGTCTAAGCAATAAAATTAATATTTTCCATTTTTATCCAAAGCTTGGATTAGAAGGATCGTACTACATGTCCCTAGCAAGGATGGGTAGTCATCCCCAAGGTCCAAGAAGTAAAAAATTAATTTTTCCCATCTCATATTTATATTGGATTGGAAGGATCGTACTACTTGTCCTCTGCAAAGGATGGGTAGTCATCCCCAAGGTCCAAATAAATGAAGCTAAGTCATGGATTATGGGGTTAAGTATGCCCATGCATGGCAGCATGTCTTGTCTAAAAACAAGACCACTGATTGTCCAAAGGGTTAGACTAGCATGACCATTTCTTCCATAATTGGTTAAATTATTTTGCTCAAAGTGAGGTAATGAAATCCAAATCGGAGTAGTAAGAATAGGGTTAAACTCCCATCTCGATTAGGTTGGGATTCAAATTTCCCAAAGCTCTGATTTCACTTTCACTTACACATGGGTTCAAGATAGTAGGGACTCATAACCAACTTTGGTATCTAATAAAGCAATTCATTATACATATAGTTGATCCTAAGAGGGTTTGATAATCTTGAATGTTTGTTTATGATACTAGAAGAAAGACTATGCATTTTATAAAAGCAAAATCTCTTAGCATATTTATTAGGTTACACAAATCATTCACAATCTCACATATGCATTCATGTAAAACTGACGATGGAATGTTGATCAAGTTCAAGCGATAGGGAATGAAAACACATTGCACACATCGAGCTGATACTTAACAATTCTGATGATTCATGTATTTTTGATCTATGGGCATTTGTTTATATTTCTTATGTGCTAATGCTGGTTTCCAAGTTTGTATACTTCCAGGTTGGGTTCTCACTAAAATGCTCAGGAGCATTTGACAGCAGAGTCGCCATTTGTTGTGGCTGATCCACAAAACACCCCAAAATTGGGGACCCACCTTTTTTGCATGCTTTCAAAGAAGATCTCAGTGACCCAGATGCTAAAAATCAAGAAAAAAGGCAAAGTTGCACAAAATGAAAAAGTGTCGTGATATCGCGACATGTCGCTCCATCACTGCCAAAAAATGAAAAGTGTCGTGAAATCGCGACGTGTTGCTCCGTCACGAACGAAAATGAAAAAGTGTTGCAAAATTGCGACATGTTGCTCCGTCGCGGCCGAAAATGAAAAAGTGTTGTGATATTGCGACATGTTGCTCCGTCGCAGTCTAGAGAGGAGAGAGAAATACAGAATGGAAAATTGTCGCAAAATCATGACATGTCGCAAAATCGTGATCAAAACAGTCAAACGGGGCAAGAAGCAGAAACGCATAACGAAATCGCAACATGTCGCAAAATCGCGATCAAAATAGTCAAACGGGGCATGAAGGAGAAAAGCATAGCAAAATCATGACATGTCACAAAATTGCGGTCAAAACAGTCAAACGAGGCACGAAGCAGAAAAGCGTAGCAAAATCGCGACATGTCACAAAATCACGATCAAAATAGTCAAACGGGGCACGAAGCAAAAAAGCATAGCGATTTTGTGACAAGAAGCAGCAAAGGGGCCCGAAATAGAAAGGCATCACGATTTCATGATGGAAAGCTGGCAAAGTGGTATGGAACGCAGAAGCGTAGCGATTTCACGATAGGTTGCGACCGAAGGCGTACCAAGTGAAAAATGTCATGATTTCGCGACAGGTTACAGTCGAAGGAGTATCTAGTGAAAAAACATCACGATTTCATGATAGAAAGCCGCAAGACATGCCAAGGATGAAAAGCGTCATGATTTTGTGGTAGAAAAATAGCAAAGTGTACGGAATGAAAAGTTGTCGCGATATCGCGACATGTCGCCATTTTGCTGTGCATGAAGGCAAGAAAGGCTGTTGGCAGGAAAACGTCGTGATATTGTGACATGTCAGGATTTCGCGACATGTCTCGTTTTCGCAGTGCATGAAGGTAGACAAGGATGTTGGCAAAAAAATGTCATGATATCGCAACATGTCGTGTTTTTGCGATGAAAGTAAAGGAACAAAGTTGCATGCATAAAAACTTCGCGATATCGCGACATGCTATTTTTGTTCATGATTTATAGGGGGCCATTACAGAACGTGCAAAAAAGTGTGAAACACGTGGCATACATGTGTAAATGTTGTAGGGGCGTTACAGTTCACAGAGAATATCAAGCATCTCAATGTCGAGCATAAAGTCACAAGCAATTCGAAAGGCGAGAATATGAAACGAAGCAATCTGGAAGATGAAACGAACCGTCGTGGAAGGAGAAGCAATTTACCAAAACTTTAAAAGCATAAACACAGGACAGGTACAGGTGTCGAAAACCGCTATGGGCAGAGTTGTAGTGCCTAAGGCGAGAAGCCATTCTGGGCCTGCTTGGGAGTGTTTTTCTTCCCCTTTTTCTAGTTTTGGGAAAACCAGAGATTTTGCTATTGTAACATGATCTATTTTTAATGCAGGAGTGTTCAAAAATTTGCATCTTATGGGCAAGAAAGAAGGATATATTATGTGCATGCTATAGATTTAATGTTTATTCTTTTATTTTTCAGATTTTGGATTTATAGATAATGTTGAATGCCACTTTTGTGGGTTGCATTAGGCGAATGTTCGAAATTTGAATTTTATTTCAAAACCCTTTGAATCAGCACTTAGCTTATCGGGATTGTGCGTTTTTGCAGGTCCAATAGGTTAGGTTGCATGCATGGAAACCTCACATCTTCGATTTTTCCAGGACGAGATAGCATCAAGCTGAATGCAATTTTAATTTCTTGTTCTTTTGCATTTTATTTTCTTTTTGCTGCACTTTATTTTCAGAAGTTCCAATTTTTAAATTTTTCAAGAATTAAAATAAAATCATTTTTTTTTTTTTAAACTTCAAAATCCATAAATAATTCCTTCATTTATGGCATTTCATCAAATTTCATTTTGAAGTTATAGCATGGTCATATAAAGATCAAATCACATTTGCTTTATAAGGGTTCAATGAACAATCATTAAAATTTTCATAGTAAAATAAACCATAGTGCCCCTTGTTTTCAGTTACTTGCAACCACTAAGATGTTCTAAGCATTTTAATTAAATATCTTTATTTGAGATTATTAATACACAGATGAAAAATTCTAACATAACATGAACCTTGGAGAAGTTGTTTAATTTCTTTGCAAGCAGAGGATTTAGAACCCAAATCCTATCGGAGAGTGTGTTTTCACAACTGGGTGAAAATACCACTCAACAGTAATAAATGTAATTTTGAGGAAAGAAAAGACTCCATGGAACATACATGAGATAATTGTAGAAATTCAAGACGTTGCTATAGATTTTGAAGAGATCAGGTTTACTCATACATTATGGGAAGTAAACAAATGTGTAGATAGGCTAACCAATATATGGGTTTTAATTGAGGATCGTGAAGTTCAATTCTTTTTTTTTGTGGTTAGAGAAAGTAGTAACTTTAGTTGAAGCTAACAAGAAAATGTTGACTTCCTAAATCAAATAATGATTAAGATTTATTTTAATATTTTCTTTATTTTAAAACATTAATGTGTTTTCATATAAACTATTTTTTACAATTTTGTGGTTGTAAAAAAATCTATTAAAGTATACTATGATAGTGCGATGTTTTGAAAATATTACTCTACTAATATGCAATGCATAGAAATATGGAGTTTTGGTATTGTGAAGGATTCTATAGAAAATTTTCAAGAAGAATTTTGAATTCTAGAATATTTGTATTCACAAAAAATTAAAGAAGATCTATAAAATAAAAATCAATAATTCAAAAAACTTATGAAAAATGATGTAGGTGTCTTGCTATAGTATCTAAATTGAGATGAGAATTAAATATATTTGTAAACTCTCAAGACCTAATGGAATGAGTTGTAAATTATCAAGGGTGGGGGGCCCAAGTACAACCCCTTGTTCTCCAACAACAAAAAAAATACTATATTTTTAAGAATTTTCATATTATACTTGAACATCTTGAAAGCACGAGGATACGGAAACAAAAAGGAATATGCCAAGCAAGATGCGTTTAAAACCAAACTTAACGCTAAAAGCCTATATATTGCAACATGCATGAAAAGAAAGAACATAGACGAATCGACACAAGATAAAAGCAATATGAAAGATGCTGCCCTTTTTATTGATATGCTTTCAAAGTCATGTTACAATACGTCTCCTTCCTTTTTAGGGGATAGGAGCGTCAAATATGTTTCTTTATCACATCCATGGATAGCAAATCCTTCTTCCGCGTGCCCACATGTAAGATGGGCGGACCAAAATGTCACCGCCGCTTGTGTATATGATTGTTGACTCCTTCCTGCTCCTATGATGTCGAAGACCTGTGTTCAAGGAAATAGAAAATATTAGTAGCACTTGTAGATAGAATAAAACATGTATTTCCCAAGGCCTATTGTCAGTGTATGCATGAAAATATTAAACCGATGACCAAATAATATCAGATCGACCTGAAAATTTTACAGAAGCATGAATATGTTACCAGGAGACCACTGCAAAAAGAACAGTCAAGAAATTCCTCACATATTTGTATTCGCTCCGGGGTGGGACGAATTAACCTACAACAATTTGTCAGAAAGCACCCTCTTCAATGTCCTACCTAGGAAGCTCCAAATGACCTGCAAAGTTGGGGTTAGCTAATTGGGGGTGTTTTGGGAAGACCCAGATGGTCATATTTCTCCAATTTTGCCTCTAGCACCCATATTTTGATGATGGCATCTGTAGATTAGTAAAGGCGGGAAATGATAAAAACCTGGTCAAAAATGCTCAGAATGAAATGAAATTTAAACTACAGCCTATTTAAATAACCTAGAATAAGATGCAAAAGAAAAATTAGAGAAATCTATCATAGATTTCTATTCATCCCGGGGTGGGGCGTTTAGGACTACGACAGCTTGGGGAGCGCCCGGGGGCAGGACGCCCACCGTTTGGGACTTTTTTTTGGCACCAATCCACTTGGGATGGGTCCAAAACCTGTTATGGGGTGTTGTCAACAAATTTTGTGGGATATTGTGGCCAAAAATCAGGTTTTGGGTCTTGATTCGTGCTTCCAATAGTCACCCAATAACCTCCCTTTCGAATGAGAGATTAAGGATGTGAAAGGCACAAATCGCAAGTAGGTATGTAAATTGGCAGCACTTCGTTGCTCAAATGCTCCTTCTCTGTCTCCCTTTTGGGTGAGAAAACTCACCAATTTATAGACCTAGGGTCTCTCTGTTTGAATTGCGCATGCGAGGGCGCCACTTGAGTTGCATGTCCTATTTTGAGAAAAATATTATTCCCTGATTTAGAGTCTCCTTGCATGAGGCCTCCAAAATCTAAGACATGCATGACTGAAGTCTCTCTCCTTGATTTGGAGCCATTCCTCGCAATTGCATGGCCTAAAGCTTCAGTTAACTGGCGGACTTGTCGAGGTTTGACTTTTTGCCAGTCAAACTTGCTATTCGCCTCACCCTGGGGCGAATGCTGATATTCGTCCCTGGGTGGGATGAATGCCAATTTGTATTCATCCCTGGGTGGGACGAGTAGAGAGCAAGGTGCCAAAAAGGTGCCAAATTGACCTCTGACCTCCAAACTACTTTTGGGAGTGGTTAGGACCACTGTTTAACCTCTGGGGGCTGCCCTAGGGGCTGTGTGTGTCAATGCGATCAGCGCTTGTTGTCACATAATCGGATTGGTGTTGTTTTGGTGTCTACAGATGCCCCTTTTTGGGAAGCATTGTGCAAGGCGCAACGTCGAGCAAAAATAGATAACCAAAGCACTAATGATTAGGGTTTCTCAGTAACCTAACCAACTCTTGATGCCCCAAGTATGGAAAGGGCACGCATTCTTGAATCCTTGCTTCTGACGAGCTAAGGAACTTAATTCAAGTGTTAACCTTGTTCAGTGAGGTGTTACTTGAGCTTGGACATTGATCAGTCATGAATAGGCAAAGGGCGCAACCTTTTGTCTGTGGGAACCTTGAGTTCATGATTCATGAATGCCAAGTGTTTGATCAGCTTGTGATTATTGCTTGTTTGCTGCCCCAAGCAGGGGCACGATTGTCTTTGTCAATGATC
This sequence comes from Wollemia nobilis, assembly GCA_028583015.1. Lineage (NCBI taxonomy): Eukaryota > Viridiplantae > Streptophyta > Pinopsida > Araucariales > Araucariaceae > Wollemia > Wollemia nobilis. The sequence continues at coordinate 663,551 of JAQPPZ010004836.1, read as the reverse complement.
CTTTGAATGCGTGTCATTTCCTTGATTGGGTATGTTTTTGTTGATTGGTGACTAAGTGTGACTACCCCCTCAAGCGACGAATCGATGAGGGAATGACCAACATGAGAAAAGTGACGAGTCGCTTGACCCAAGATGACTTAGGTAAGGGTGCCTTCAGTTGTTTACCGTTGAATGCGAAAGCAGTTTCTGAACATTCTGACCTATTTTTGGTGGGTGTGAACCCTTTTTGCGACGCCATTTGGAGCTGAAATTGACAAAAATCCATCCTCCCGTGGAGCGGTCCGGCTATGGTAGCCTTCTTAGGGAGTAGGATAGTGACAATTTATGACCCCAACGTCTGTTTTGGATGCCAAGAATGTCAGGCGCAAAAGCGCCTTCGTTCGGCAATGTTATTGCTATTTTTGGTTGGGTTTTGACCCTTTTGGTGACGTCATTTGGGGATGAAATTCTCGAAAATCCGTCCTCCCGTGGAGCGGTCCAGCTATGGTAGCCTTCTTAGGGAGTAGGATAGTGAGGATTTGTGACCCCAACATCTATTTTGCATGCCCAGAATATCAAGTGCCAAAGCACTCTCATTGGACAATTTTATTGCTTTGTTTTTTGTGCATTTTGATGAGATATATACAGATGACTTGCTTTGTGTTTATATACTTTTACCAGTTGTTTTAAAATGTAGTTAAGCTTTTTTGAGATTCAGATATTTTAACTAACTAGCCAAGACTGTACATTTATCTCGCAAGACTTTTGAACAAGGTATAAATCCGACTTGAGTTTAACCAAGTTATTTCACATCCCTATGTGTGCAATTGAGTTCGTTTATGTGGTATTTGTTAGGATACCGCCAGTTCCAGATAGGCTATCAACCAAACCTGTACTGAGGATCACCTAATTAGCTCCACTAACTCCATTGTTGTATTTAGTAAGATTAATCCATGGGACAATCTAAGGTACCATAAGCTAGCTCATCCACATGCAAACATTGGTCTGCTCACATGCAAAGCTAATGTGATAGACATATCGTCATGCGTGTAGGATACCGCCATTGCCAGGTAGGCTGTCCACCAAACCCGTAATGAGGATCACCTAGATGGTTTTCGAATGCTGAGAATTCCAGGGATTCAAGTTCAGGCTTTTTATTGGCTCAATGGTTTAGGATACTTGCTCGTATACATAGTGATGAAAATCACTGTTTATTTTTCTCTTTGTTTTTCTTTTTGAGCAAGGATGTTGAATAGTGGTGAGAACCACTGTTATTTGATTTGGCTTTTGAGCTTTGTAAGGTTAAGCTTGTATGTTTTTGGCGTATGAATGGCCTTGATCCTTTTGGCCTTGGGGATGACTACCCATCCTTGGTAGGGACGTGTAGTATGAATCCTTACGACTTTGGGAACCAAAGGGGATTATGGAGATGATGAAGTAAGGGCATTGATCTTTTAGGCCTTGGGGATGACTACCCATCCTTGGCAGGGACGTGTAGTACGAATCCTTACGACTTTGGAGACCAAAGGTGATTGTGATGATGGCTTGTGGGGATGTTGTTTTTGAATGGTCATTGATCCTTTTAGGCCTTGGGGATGACTACCCATCCTTGGCAGGGACGTGTAGTACGAATCCTTACAACTTTAGGGACCAATGGTGATTGGGATTTTTGGTAGTGGTGAAAACCACTATTTATTTAGGGGAATTGATGGGGAAGAGCTCGTCCTTTTGTCAATTCTTAGCACTCTTGAACCATTCACACAGGGGGATGAATAGGCTAATCTTTCACCTATGGTACCCTAGACTTCTTTGTAGGTTTCTCTTGCATTCACACAACTTAGGAATTATTTTATGTGTTTTAACTTGTGTAGGGATGTTACGTAACGAGGCTTGACCCAAGTAAAACTTTCCCTTGTAAAATCCGTTTAACTTTGTACAGTTTTTGGCTAGCAATTTAAAGACAGCTGAATGACGAAAACCCTATATACATTAGGAGACAACTGACTTTGCTAAAAAAATGGGGATTGTGTTATTCTGATGTATGTGTTTATAAAATGGATGAAATGTGGAAAATAAAGGAATTGGCGAGTAATTACAATCTATGGTGCTTGGGACATGTATGACCAACAAATATGCAATGTATGAATGTGATGCCTAATGCAACCTATATTTTTGTATTTTTGATGTTTTATGAGTATGCATGGAATTGAAATGCAATTTTTTTTTTGTTATTTTTGATGATTTTATTGTTTTTGTTTGTTTTTTGAATATTTGTTTTGACCAAGCGGTTATGGGAACCCTTGGAGCTTTTGGTTTGACCAAAGGGTTTATGGATACCTTTGGGGCATTTTGGGTTGACCAAGCGATTGTGGGAATCCTTGGAGCTTTTGGTTTGACCAAAGGGTTTATGGACACCTTTGGGGCATTTTGGGTTTGACCAAGCGATTGGGGAATCCTTGGAGCTTTTGGTTGACCAAGAGTTTAGAAATCCTTGGAGTTTTTGGTTTGACCAAGAGATTAGAAAATCCTTGGAGTTTTTAGGTTGACCAAGAGATTATGGGAATCCTTGGAGCTTTTGGTTTGACCAAAGGGTTTATGGACACCTTTGGGGATTTTGGGTTTGACCAAGTGATTATGGGAATCCTTGGAGCTTTTTAGGTTGACCAAGAGATTACGGAAATCCTTGGGGCTTTTTAGGTTGACCAAGAGATTATGGGAATCCTTGGAGCTTTTGGTTTGACCAAAGGGTTTATGGACACCTTTGGGGCATTTTGGGTTTGACCATGCAAAAACCTCCTTCTTCTCTTTGAGAAGGGCAATGTAGTCGGCTTGCTCTTTGGGGGATAGACTTACCCCCAGCTTGATGATTTGTAAATTCATTGGATCTGAGCCGATGTCTACGTCAGTCGTCTCCTCGATCGACATGTGGGATCCATCCTCCAACTGGTGTGGAGTTGGGATCAAGTGGATATCGTTTGCTGAATTTAGATCATCGTTAGGAACGTCAGGTTCCTCTTCAGCATGGAAGACATCCTGAGTCTGTCTAGGGGTGAAATGGAACATCCCACCACAAGGCCAGTACTCTGATGGGGATGGTGGTGTGTCAGCACGATCCCAGTCTATAGCATCTAGGTCTAGATGCAATGACCGTGTTGGGTCGGCTGGATCATGAATGGGGGCGGTTAAATCAATGGAGATCATGTTGATGAAATGATTGTGGTCTCCATTACCGCGGGTGTGACTGCTCGGACATCCTAGATGATCTTTGTGCTCCGGATCTGGCTCTATGGGTACTGGCACAAATGGATCAGCCCTATGTGCGGATAAAAGGACAGGGTCCACCCTAGGCACTGATGGCTCTATAGGGTCTCGGGAGGAACATGTCGTCTATGTCCAAGGGATATTGATGTTGTCACATATGATTGAGATAAGCCATCTTAGTTTCATCTTTGTAATCACTATCAGAGATCCAAAGGCCTTCGTTGGCACCAATAGTTATTTGTGACATATGGGTCATCTATGCTCAAGGAGATTAATGTTGTCCCATTGGTTTGTTCCCTTTTGGTATGATTTGCTTGAGCTGGCATGTGCTCCATTGGAACATCCAAAGGGAACATGGTTAGGAAGCTCTCTTGATAATCATCCATGGGATGTGCTTGTGAATGATTGTTATCCGACTCAAGAGGATCCCAAGGTGCTACCTCGTACTCCAACTCATCATCCGAAGACCCTTCTTGGTCTTGTCCATATCCTTCATGGAGGTGAGTCCTTGAATTGTCTCCCTTCTCGACCGAAGGGAAAGGGTTGTTAAGGTCAACAAGGTTGTTTGTTCGTAATGGGAGATAATCCCCCAATGTATAAGTTGTGTTAGGATTGGCATATGGATCTAATGCCAACCCATCCTTGTTGCCTATCCCTAGGCCTTGCATGTTCTCTACCAAGATGTCTAGGGGCAAGGGGGTGATTAAACCCTACTCCTCGACTTGTCATAAGGCATTTGATATCTTGGTTGGCACAAAACATGCACTCCTTGCTCATACCTGCCCAACCCATATCCATGCCAATTGCATTGGCCAAGATATCTCAATGCGAAGTCTGGGTTAGACAAATAATTGACGTCCTCAGCAAAGGGCTCTTCATCTTCCTATTCATGCAAGTAAGTTTCAACGCCATTATCCAGGCCCCCATAAACAAAGTTTGTCTGATTGGGTGGGTAGCCTAGAGGAACCACAGAGCCTATGGGGAGTCGAGGTCTCCCCATGTCTTGCATGGACTCAAGTGTGGGCGTTGCTATAATGTTTCTCACTAGATACTCCCCCAATCCTGTGTTGGCCATCTCAACTATGATTGTTGGCGTTTGAGGGGGAGCGAATGGGAGTTCTCCCTGAGTCCACTCCATGTGGGGTGAACTAGGCATCTCGACTTCCATTCTGCTATGCACCTCTTCTGTAGAGATGTTTGAGACTAGGGGTGGTTCCTCTTCCAGGGGTTTCTTTCCCTTGTCCTTTGGTGTGGCCACCGTAGGTGGCATCGTTGTTGAAGGACCAGATGAGGAAGATGGACCCGACTGGGAATTTGAAGGACTTGGAAATGGGGATTCTTGCGTAATCGGACCCTGTTTAGATGGATTTAACTAAAAATCCAAATGCGTTGATGGAAGGGTCGACTACGGCATTAATTGCACCGAATTGCAGTATTTGAAGGGCTCTAAGTCTGTGGGGACTACATGCACCTGTCCTTCAAATGTATACTTTAAGCATTGATGAGCAATTGAAGGGACACACTTCATGTCTCGGATCCAAGGTCGCCCCAGCAAGATATTATAAGCCATCTCACCTTCTAAAATGTGGCACAATGTATGAATGGTCTTTTGTCCCACTTGGATGGGTAGGACAATTGTGCCAACTATCGAGCATATCGCATCATTGAATGCTCGAAGAGTATAGGTGGAAGGTACGATGTGAGAGGCCAGCAACTTCAAATGTTTTAATGCTGCGGTTGTAATAATGTTACTGGACGAACCAGTGTCCACCAACACCCACTTATACGGAATCCCGTTGACCCATGCAATAACATGCAGGGGTGGATCCGCCACATCACCAGCCACCGATTTCAATTCATCTTCTCTAAAGGTGATGACTGGTTCTGTACATTGTTTCACATGGCCCACGAAGTTGTTGAAAGAATTTGCTTCGTGGGGATGCAGCTCAATGGCCTTTAATATCTCCATGAGAGCCTCCCGATGGGGCGCTGATTGTTGAATAAGCTCGTATATGGAGAGCCTAGCCGATGTGGTCCTTAGACTTTGGGTAAGTCTAGTCCGAATCGTGGCCACTGGTCTAGGCGGGGGAAGCTGCGTAGGGTTCTATTGAGGTTGTGACGTCGATGGAACTTCTCTTGTGACTGTCGCGGGGGTAGCTCCGGGATATCTCTTGTTCCTAGTCACTATGCTTATCATCCCTACATACCCCTCCATGGGGCAATTTTGTTGCACCTCGTTGACGTGAAGGGGTTTTGCTTGTGCATCATGTGCGGGCAAGGGGTCTCTAAAAACTCCCATTTGTTGGTTGTTGGGCGCTATGGGATTATCCACTGCCAATGTATTGTTGTCAATGAGGTCTTGCACCAAACCTTTGAACTTCCAACAGGCGTTAAGGTCATGTCCCTTTCGTCTGTGGAACCTACAGTACAAGTCCTCCCTGTACCCCTTAGGCTTTGGCGCATTAGGGTCTATGGTTTGAATTTCTGGCAGATTGATCAAGTTCGCCACTGACAAGCGGTCAAACAGGGAGTCCCTGGACTCTGTGTAAGGCGTAAATTGTTGCCTAGGGTGACGCTGCTGATTTTGTTCCTGCCTTTGGTTTTCTCTATCATAGTTGTTGGGAGGCACCGCATGATAGTTAGCCTTTGGAGGCTATGTTGCTTGTGCAGGCTTAGGGACATTTATAGCAACCTGATTGACCATGGTGGGTTTCTGTTGCGTAGTCCCTATTTTGGTGTTCTTGTTCCATTCTTTTTTCTTAGGCTTGGCAATTTTGCCATCTTGTATCTTGATCTCCTCGATGATTCTGGCTTGCGCCAGAGCTTCCTCTAAAGTGGCATATTGCTATAGCTGCAATAGCATGGAGATCGATCTCAAACAACTCTTGGAGAACATTTGAGTCAAGTCGGACATAGGAGGGAGGTAGGGCAGCTTTGAAAGCAACGTCCTCCACCGGTTCCCATATGCCACCATAGATTCTTCCTCATACTTCCTGAGGCTAGCTAGATCACTTAGTGATGCCTTTTTCTTGGTGTTGAAGGTGAAGCATTCTAGGAATGCATCCACTAGCTGATCCAAGTTACAGATGTTGTGCTTTGGTAATTGAGTAAACCAATCCGAGGTAGAGCCTACGAATGTGGTTATAAATGTTCTTAATAGCAAAGCATCATTGTCCTGAATGCCAAAGCATTGGCTCAGGAATCAAGTCACATGCTCTTGGGCATCTTCCTCCCCTCTAAAGAGTGCCAACTGGGGCAGCTTAAAGTGTTCGGGGTATGGAGGTGTCCAGCACTGACGGATGCACAAGATGACTACGGAGTTGGCGTAAAGTAGGCTTTTGGGGCCCATAAGTCTTGAGCTCCATAGAATCTAAGCGCTCTAGCAACGCTTTATATGCATCGAAGGATTTGATCTCCTCCTCCTTGGTTTGCTCCCACTGTGGGTTGCGAGGAATTTGAGGCCTTTGGAGGGGTAGTTGGGTAGCACCCCTTCTGCCTTGATAGGGCATTTCAGCCCACTCTTCTTCTTGTTCATACTCCTCATAGGCTTCTTGAGGAGTGTCTGGCCTAGGCTTGTAAACATTGATGGGTGTCCGCGGAGGGTGCCCATCATTGTGTCTGGGAGTGGCCTCCCACTCAGGTCTAGGAGGTCTTGGAGGCGGTGCTTGATGAGGTCGCAGAGACCTGTCTCGCACCAAGGGGTTGTGCCTCTCATACACTTCTAATTTATGTGCGCGAGGGGTTGGGACCTTCTCAGGCACATTGTTGTGAAGCAACTCGGCTGTCTGACGCTGAATGCGCTCTTTGTTAAGGTGACACAAATGTTCTAATTGTTGTTGGTCTTGCTTGAGCCACGTGATTTGTGCTTGGTGGGCGACTAGTTTGGCAAATGCCAAGTCAATTTGTTCCATCGTCTCTTGTTTAGGAAGCCTAGATGCCTCTCCTACATGTCTATCTCGGTCATGGTGATCCGAGACCCCTATGGGTTGCTTCCCTCTGTCGAGGTTAGCGGCATTTACCTGAGGCTCTAGCCTCAATGGGTGATCCTGATACATAGCGGGTGCAGAGGTGCATCGTTCCCATGCTATGTACTGCTCTTGAGGAACGTAGTAGTCTTCCTCGCACTCTCTTTCGTATGCGTAAAATGTGCGGGCAGAATTGTCTTGCCCTGTCTGGAGAGCCTGATACTCTGGATATTGCCTAGTGTTTCTAACAGTAATACGGGGTAAAGGAGGGATGAAGAAATCATGTGGCCCCTCCTTGTGGACCCTCCGTTGCTCTAACACTTCATCACTAGGCCACTCATAACGAGTGTCTAAGGGAGGTCTCCTGTCTATGTTGAGTGCTACGTGTAGGTTATCCTCTTGAAAGGGCCTATGCTGAGTGGGGGTGCCTCTCAAAGAGGTGCCTTTAGAGTCCTGTGCCTCTGTGGTGGCATGATGTGGACTATCTCGTGTGCCATGCCACCAAGGCGGGATGACCAAGTCCTCAAGACTATATCGGAGGAGATTTGTCCCCCTTGGTGCACTCTCTGCAGCGCTTGCCCGTGATTGGGCTTGGCTACGGGTGTACACCATGGTGATGTGCTCCTAAAGATGAGTAGATTTTTTATCTCTTTTTATGATTCTTTATGCTACACTTAAACCAAAAATAACACACACAATCAATGCAATGGTTATCTCGTTTAAAGATTAAAAGTGTGCCCTAAATCTGGTTTAGTGTGTTTTGATGTTTTTTTGAAAGATTTTTGTGAAGACCGTTTAAATGCAATTATGATGGCTCTTATGACTCCCAAAATGGTCGCCCCTTCAATATACCATTGTCGGACCGATATACCAACCTCTCTATATACCCGCCCTTACGTGAGGGAGACTATAGGTACGTGAGAGCAGATGATACGTGGAACATAGGTGGTACAGAAGGGAAACCCCCTGTTTATGACACCTACCATAGAAGACTTATCCTCATGCGCTGGGAATCACCCCAAGCTACACTTGGTCAGCTTTCATCAGGATTTACGTCTAGCAATAGTCGCGATCGGGGTTATGGATGCAATATCTCAAGCCAAGGTGATGATGAAATCCACCGTTGGTCTTGCTCAAGGGTTGGGGTTTTACGACCAAATCCTTGGTTTAAATTACCACGTGGTGTGTGGGGTTCTTTTTAAGTTGCAAAAATGAAGCAATCAAGCATTTAAACTCTCCTATGCAAGCAAAAAAAACTAGAGAACAAAAAATAGAAAGCAAAAAATTGACAGAGGGTGTTTAAGACCCCTACCTCTTCTCTGCCCAAATTGGATGTCTCTGAATTTCTGCCTGAAAATTGCACAGAGAGCTATTCATCCTAGGGTGAGATGAATAACAGATATGTATTCATTCCAGGGTAGGACGAAGTCCTATTCGTCCTAGGTAAGACGAATTCTAGCTCTGTATTCGCCACAGACAGAAACGAACAGTAGTCCAACGTTTGAAAACTTGGTACCTGTAAGCAAAAACAAGCAACTTTAATCAGAAATTTAATCTTAAAAATCAAGGGATAGAGGTCCCACCGTGATCGCCACTAAAAGCACGAGGATACGGAAACAAAAAGGAATATGCCAAGCAAGATGCGTTTAAAACCAAACTTAACGCTAAAAGCCTATATATTGCAACATGCATGAAAAGAAAGAACATAGACGAATCGACACAAGATAAAAGCAATATGAAAGATGCTGCCCTTTTTATTGATATGCTTTCAAAGTTGTGTTACAATATGTCTCCTTCCTTTTTAGGGGATAGGAGCGTCAAATATGTTTCTTTATCACATCCATGGATAGCAAATCCTTCTTCCGCGTGCCCACATGTAAGATGGGCGGACCAAAACGTCACCGCCACTTGTGTATATGATTTTTGACTCCTTCCTGCTCCTCTAATGTCGAAGACCTATGTTCAAGGAAATAGAAAATATTAGTAGCACCTGCAGATAGAATAAAACATGTATTTCCCAAGGCCTACTGTCAGTGTATGCATGAAAATATTAAACCGATGACCAAATAATATCAGATCGACCTAAAAATTTGATAGAAGCATGAATATGTTACCAAGAGACCACTGCAAAAAGAACATTCAGGAAATTCCTCACAGATTTGTATTCGCTCCGGGGTGGGACGAATTAACCTACAACAATTTGTCAGAAAGCACCCTCTTCAATGTCCTGCCTAGGAAGCTCCAAATGACCTGCAAAGTTGGGGTTAGCTAATTGGGGGTGTTTTGGGAAGACCCAGATGGTCATATTTCTCCAATTTTGCCTCTAGCACCCAGATTTTGATGATGGCATCTACAGATTAGTAAAGGTGGGAAATGATAAAAACCTGGTCAAAAATGCTCAGAATGAAATGAAATTTAAACTACAGCCTATTTAAATAACCTAGAATAATATGCAAAATAAAAATCAGAGAAATATATCACATATTTCTATTCATCCCGAGGTGGGGCGTTTAGGACTGCGACAGCTTGGGGAGCGCCCGGGGGCAGGACGCCCACCGTTTGGGACTCTGTTTCGGCACCAATCCACTTGGGATGGGTCCAAAACCTGTTATGGGGTGTTGTCGACAAATTTTGTGGGATATTGTGGCCAAAAATTGGGTTTTGGGTCTTGATTCGTGCTTCCAATAGTCACCCAATAACCTCCCTTTCGAATGAGAGATTAAGGATGTGAAAGGCACAAATCGCAAGTAGGTATGTAAATTGGCAGCACTTCATTGCTCAAATGCTCCTTCTCTGTCTCTCTTTTGGGTGAGAAAACTCACCAATTTATAGACCTAGGGTCTCTCTGTTTGAATTGCGCATGCGAGGGCGCCACTTGAGTTGCATGTCCTATTTTGAGAAAAAGATTATTCCCTGATTTAGAGTCTCCTTGCATGAGGCCTCCAAAAATATAAGACATGCATGACTGAAGTCTTTCTCCTTGATTTGGAGCCATTCCTCGCAATTGCATGGCCTAAAGCTTCAGTTAACTGGCGGACTTGTCGAGGTTTGACTTTTTGCCAGTCAAACTTGCTATTCGCCTCACCCTAGGGCGAATGCTGATATTCGTCCCTGGGTGGGATGAATGCCAGTTTGTATTCATCCCTGGGTGGGACGAGCAGAGAGCAAGGTGCCAAAAAGGTGCCAAATTGACCTCTGACCTCCAAACTACTTTTGGGAGTGGTTAGGACCATTGTTTAACCTCTGGGGGCTGCCCTAGGGGTTGTGTGTGTCAATGCGATCAGCGCTTGTTGTCACATAATCGGATTGGTGTTGTTTTGGTGTCTACACATATCATCCTTGATCATATCACTTTTAATGAAACATCAGCTACTTAGATGGGTTTTCCCTTGATTTACTCTTAATATTGTCCTAAACTAGGCCATGCATACTTGCATCTACCAAATTCTCACATTCACTTAATATTTTTGAAAATAACCTTTTCCCATGTTACCTAGCCTTTTTTTTGGTTGGATAATAAGAGGTTGTACTCAGGTCCCCCACCCTTGAAAAATTACAACTCTCTTATTTTAAGCTAAGATTTTACATATGTACCTATCATCTCAATTGAGATGCTCTAACTAGAGACCTACATCATTTTACATTAACTATCTAAATTCTTGATTTTCATTTTCTAGATCTTTTCAATTTTTTGTATGAATACAAATATTCTATAATTCAACATCCTTCTTGATATTTTCCTATAGCAGCCTTAACAATGCAAAACTTCAGTTCTAATCTATATAAATTGTATCTTAGTAGAGTAATATTTTCAAAACATCGCACTATCATAGTCCACTTTATCAAATCTAGATTTCTAGTTTCCTTCCTAAAACACAAGTGCAACCACAAAAATTATAATAAATAGTTTATATGAAAATGCATTATTGTTAAAAAATAAAGTAGATATTACCAATGGAAAAAATTAAAGTAAATCTTTATCATAATTGATTAAGGCAATCAAAATTTTCTTGTCAGCTTCATCTAAACTTACTACTTCCTCTAAAAATGAAAAGGAGAATATAACTTCACGATCCTCAATCAAAACTAGCTAACCTATCTTCATATTTGTTTTATTACCTTAATGTATTTTTAAACCTAATTTCTTCAAAATATTTAGCAAGGTCTTAAATTTCAATAATTATCTCTTGTAAGGTCCGAGGTGTAGACCAATTGGTTCATCCAAACCCCATAAGGGGGGCGGAGGACCAAGGTTCAAATATCGGGCCTCGTCGGACTGAATTCTTATCCCTTTCTTGGTGGTTTTAGTGGCGTAAAAGGTTTAAAAGGATTATGGCATGGTGGTTATAGGTGCGTACTACGCAAATATCTGTGATGGTTTCTAGGACGGACAATGCAGAATACTATGGCAACCATAAAAAGTTGGACAGCCTGCCCAGATTCATGGTGGCTACAAATTCCACCATGTTAAAAAAAAATATACAAAAACAATTATCTCTTGTATGTTCCATGAAGCCTTAGCTTTCCTCAAATTTGTATTTATAACTATGAGAGAATAACCTTCCATATATATGTTCCATGTCAGTTGTTTACATATTTCTAGCCCTTTTAAAGCCTCCCAAGATTCAACTTCATTATTTATCTTAAATCCACTATTGAAAGCGTAATGAAATAAAATATCTCCTCTATTATTTCTAATTATTCCTCCTCCTCCTCCTTTTGGTCCTAGATTTCCTTTAGATGCTCCCTTAAAGTTCAATTTAACCCACTCCACATCTAGTGCTTTGCACTTTATATTCTTTGTCTTCTTTTTACTTCTCTTGTACCCAACATCATAATTTTGTTTAATGAGTTGAGTCCATCTAACAAGGATTTCTACTTCTATATTAGGGACTAGGTGAGTTGATAGGGTTGGTTTAGACTCCTTTATGGCTAAATATATCTTCCTTTTCATTACCTCTAAATTGCTTTGCTTTCCTTTAAATATTATTATATTTCTTTCTAGCAATATAGTCCAAACTATTGTATCTTTTGATATATGCCATATTGTTTGTAAAGACTCACTTTTATAATTGCTTTACCATTGCTTTAACCAATATTCAATTTTGTTATTCATCACCATGCATTTACCAAAAATATTAATAATCCATTGACATAGATTCAATACTATTGATAAATATCCCAAGAGATGGTCTATAATCTCCTTATTTTTATGGATAACACATTGAGAGGGGCCATGAAAACCCCTTTTCATAAGGTTATCCCAGGATAATATTCTTTAATGACCTACTAGCCAAACAAATATTTTGACATTAGTAATTCTTGGGCTATCCCAAATATCTCTGCATATTCTAGTGATATTATTATTTTATTGGTGTATATCAACTTCTTGTTGTGTATTCTACTAAGCTATTCAAATCCTAAATAAAATTTTCCTTGGCTCCCCATAGGGTAATCATAGTTATTATGTTTCTACTTAATTGTCTCCTAGCATCAATGCCTTGTATACTTCATTCTATTTCTATCTTCCTTCCTAATTCTTGTACAAATTTTTTGAAACCATTTCTTCATCATATTTATCTTGAAGTAATCTCATCCAAGGTTTCAAAATTAGATCTAAATTGAGTGGTTTTTTATCACACCAAGTATCCATACAAATAGATTTATTTTCTCTACTTTCCACCATCCATATTAAACCTTTAATCATAATATCAATAGATTTTTTAAACCATTCCAAAAAGCAAAAACTTTTTGTAGAGAATGTAGTAAATATTAAGTTTAGATAATTGGGATCAACATACTTAGAAGAATTCTTACCCATTACCTTTGACTGTCTTTGTAAAATATATAGATTACTTTTCCCCTAAGAGATAAATTTGCATTTTTAAGAACTCTTAAACCAATACCTCTTCTAGTTTTATCATCACACACCTTTCTCCATTTCACCAAAGAAGATTTCCTTTTATCATGTATCCTTGACCATAAAAATGATCGTATAATATACATTAAACTTTTGTCAATTGATTTTTCCATAGAATCCAATGAAATATAATATTTTGGAATGGCCTATAATCCTACCTTAATTAACTACACTTTTCATTCCAATGATAACCGTCTACCTTTCTATGTTTGTAGTTTATTCTAAACTTTACTAATAATTGGATTCCATAATTCTACCCTCATTCTACCCTCAACTAAAGGCATCCCTAGATAGGTTGCTAGAAAATTTACCTCCTCCATTTAAAGTAACCTATAAATTCTTAATTTGATATTAGTTGGAGTGTTAAGAAAGTAAATTTTGTATTTTTTCCTATTAAATTTTTGCCTTGAAGCTCTTTTGTATTCATTTAAAATTTTATTCAAAGCTTTGGCCTCATTTATCCTTTCCCTTCCAAAAAGGGTTGTATCATCTACAAACTATTGATGGGTGATATTTTTGATGTTATTACTAACCTTAATTCCACTTATAAGACAATAATTGTAAGCCTTCTATAAGTTCCTACTCAAAACCTCGACCATAATAATGAACAAATATGGAGATAGAGGATATCCTTGTCTCAGGCCTCTCTTGAATTTAAGAGATTTTGTTACTAACCCATTGACCAACCCTAAATAAGAAACTATAGAGACAGAAGCTTTAATCCATCTAACCCATTTCTTCCTAAATATAAACTTTTCTAAAACTACAAAAAGAAATACCCATTTAATGTTATCATAGGCTTTACTCATATCAAGTTTTAAGATCATTGTTTTCCCTTATCTTGAAATTTTTGAATGTATAACTGCATGAGCTACTATGATATCTTATAGAATTTGTCTCCCTTTAACAAATAATCCTTGCTCTTCTAGCATAAGTTTTTCTCAAAATGGCCTTAATCGATTTTACATCACTTTGGAGAAAATCTTATATGCCATATTACATAGGCTTATGTTTCTAAAATAATCAAACAATATAGTATCCTTTTTTTTTTGGAGCTAGGATAAGACATGTTACATTTATTTTATAAGGTATGTATTGTTTTACCCTAGATTGTTCCACTGCCACCAATAAATATCCTTCACTATATCCCAATTATTTTGGTAAAAAGCTACAAAGATCCATCCAGACATGGGGATTTATCCTTATGAAATGAGAAAAGAGCTAAATGTTCTTATAGAGTAATAGGCTCCATCAATTTCCTATTATCTTAATTCATTATAACTAAAGGAATATATTAAAGAAGTTTATCGTTAAGAACTTCAGTCTCCTCTTATCATAGAATATTTTGATAAAAATACTTAGCCTCTTTTCTAATTTCACTCTTATATTCAATCCAAACCCCTTCTATTGGTTTAATTCTACAAATTTTTTATGTTTATCTTTGTACTATAACCATCCTATGAAAAAACTTTGTATTTTTATCTCCTTCTTTTCACCATGTTTGTCTTGATTTTAATCTCCAGAATTTCTCTTCCTTACTCAAAATATTATGATATTCACTAAGCAACTCCCTTTCCTTTGAGCTTTGATTATTATGATCACCTTTTTGGAATTTTGAAAGTTTATATTTTAGTTTTTCTTTCTTGTCAAGATGTTTTCAAAATTTTTATTGTTTCGTTCTTTAAATATAGATGTCTTAGATTTAATTTGATTTGGAAGAGCATACAACCCACCATTACCTGAAGAATTCCATGTTTGAGCTATCATATCAAAAAATTGAGGACGATCTTCCCACATTTGCTCATATTTAAAATATGATATTTTTTAATTCACTTACCATCATTTTAACTCTTATTGGCTAGTGATTTGAACCGATCCTTGTTAAGGTATTAATTTTATCAAAATTTTCTTCATCTAGCCAATGATTAGAGAGTATGCATCTATCAAATTTTTTTATTATTAGGTTTTGGTCTCTCTTGTTGTTGGTCTAATTATAGTTATCTTCTTCAAACTCAACCTCCCATAGATTATTTTTTTGAATAAAAGCTAAGAAATCTCTCATACTTTGGGTTAATTTCCTAATTCCCCCATTTTTTTCATCCATCTTGGTTGTAGCATTAAAATATCCTATGATAATTAATAAGGTTTCTTGGTCTTTACTTCTCATAAAGGCTTCAATCCTATTGCAAACTTCTAATCTACCTAACAGAGTTGTAGTTCCATAGACATTCAAAAGAATAAAATGATAATATACAAAATAGCAAGTGACTAAAGAGGCTATCCAATGCCTAGTTTTATGAATGGTTACATAGGAGGTTCTAGAAGGATTCCAAGAAGTTATAATTCCCCTTGTTGCTCCATCAGAATCCATAACATCTCATTCACATCTTTCCCATTGGCTAGCTATTTGAACCGATCCTTGTTAAGGTATTAATTTTATCACAAGTTTCTTCATCTAGCCAATGATTAGAGAGTATGTATCTATATAATTTTTTTTATTATTAAGTTTTGGTCTCTCTTTTTGTTGGTCTAATTATAGTTATCTTCTTCAAACTCAACCTCCCATAGATTATTTTTTAAAATAAAAGCTAAGAAATATCTCATACTTTGGGTTAATTTCCTAGTTCCCCCAATTTTTTCATCCATCTTGGTTGTGGCATTAAAATATCCTATGATAATGAATAAGGTTTCTTGGTCTTTACTTCTCATAAAGTCTTCAATCCTACTATAAAATTCTAATCAACCTAATAGAGTTGTAGTTCCATAGACATTCAAAAGAATAAAATGATAATCTACAAAATAGCAAGTGACTAAAGAGGCTATCTAATGCTTAGTTTTATTAATGGTTACATAGGAGGTTCTAGAAGGATTCCAAGAAGTTAGAATTCCCCTTGTTGCTCCATCAGAATCCATAACATCTCATTCACATATTTCCCATACTACTTTCATAGTTTTTGAAACGTCTTCTTTCTCATTTTAGTTTCGTTGGTACAAAGAATATCAGGCTTATTACTTAAACATAGGTCCCTAATACACCTCTACTTTGAGGAGGCGTTAACACCCCTTATATTCCATGATATGACAATCGTGTCTCATTAGGGGATTTTTCCCTGCCTACATATTACCAATATGATTTTGTTGTTTGGAAAATACAAGTTTAACCAACTTAGTTTGTGTTCCTTTATCTATGCTTGCTCTTGATTCCTTGGATCTTGCTTGATAGTTTGAGGATTTTTTTCTTTTTGTCTTACCTATATCAAGAGTAGGTCTTATTATTCTATTCCTTAATATTCTTTCATAATTATATTTATCATAATATTTATACTCTCCTAGCTCTATTACAAAAGCTTTTGACTTGTCCTACTCATTTTTTGGTATTTTCTTATTAATGGTAGAGTTATTAAATTCTAAAACTACTTTTTATTTGTCCATTTTTTTCTCTTGAATGGTGCATGGCACTTCAAGATATTTTTTAAAATCTGATGAGATGCATTCCTTAGGTTCATAGAGAATGTTCTTCCTTAAATTAGGATCATACTTAATAGATATTTCCTTATTAATATGTTGAAACTATTATATTGTGTCCTCTAAGTTTTGATCTACTTTTTCTTCATATGCTAAAGCCTCAAAAGAGTTAGTATTTCTTCAAATATCCTTTCTTACTAGTCTCCACTATTTATTTTATTTTATTTTTCTAGATCTATTTTTTGGAAGTTGAAAACCATCTTCATCCATAACCATTTATAAGTTTCTCTTGCAGTTTTCTACATATAATTATGTTGGATTCTTCTTAGAGCATGATCTCTCAATATGCCCCACCACATGACATCTTCTACTTCTACAATATATGTTTTCATAATCTATGGTTTGGATCCACATATTATCCACATACTTAAGAATGATTTATTCTGGTAAAGCTATACTTATATCAATCATGACCAATATCTGAGCATAAATAGCTAAGAATACATATTTCATCATATCTAAAATCTCAAGGAATTCTCCATGAGTGTTTCATATTGCCTTGAAGGTATCTATTTTCAAAACTTCAATGGTAAACCCAAACATCCTAACCCATATTTGTACTAGGGATAGATTTAAATTTTTAGGTGAAAAGCCTTCATACCAGTGGATAAAGAAAAGTCCTGCTCTTCCCATAAACCACAGTCTCATTTTAAGGATTTTTTCTCTTTCTTCCCTGTAACAAAAAATGGCTAGGAAGAAAAATTTAGAAAGAAATAATAGAATCACTCCTAGATACTTCCAAATCTTGTCAATCCATTTTCTCATGGTTGAAGCCCTTGGTCAATACTCATTAAATTTACCAAAAACCACCCTATATTGAAGCAACGAGGATCTCTATGAGGTGCAATCAGTAACCTCTACCACTAGAGATTATTCTAAGAATTTAACTATAAATTAGTCCATTGAAAGGAAATCAAAACTTAAAATCTATTGAAATTTATCTAAATATCCTATAGTAAATATAATATTTGATAAAAAAATTATAATAATCTGCATGCAAAATTTCTAAGATAAAGAAAGGAAATAAAAATAGCTAAAAAATTCTATGTCTAGATAGAATGTCTTGGCTCATTGAAGTCTTAGCCCTTCATTGCTCTTCCCATCATATGAATTGTAGCTGACAAATATTTGCAATTTTTTTTTTCATGACTTGAAACATCGTCACTGCCATTGTTCTGAATAGTTGACTTCGCAGGGTTGTATCACCCTCAATATTGCTTAGATTATTTCATATGATCACTCATTTTAAAGATATTTGAATTCTACACAAGTTGATCCAAAAATCAACTGAATTGAATAATCCTTCATGAAGATATGACTCCTAAAATATGAGAAACTTTTTAGGAAAATAACCCTAATCCTTCAAGAAGCTCTAGGCAAACACTTCATACTACCTAGATTTTCCTTGTAAGAATATTTTATTTATATATTTTTATTTTTAAAATTTAAATTATGGATAAAAAAAATTAATGCTCTCTCCATACTTGCACTGAATTCCTACTTGCACTTGAGCACACATTATCTACTCTTTTCAAAAGATATAAAGTAAGAAAAGGGGAGGCTTGATTTTTCCTGGGCACTCATTATAAACATAAAAATAATCACAAATATCTTCTTATTTTTAATATTTATTTTTAATCATTTTTTAATTATTATTATTCTCATGTTTAGTTTTAATAATTCATTATTAATCACATTGCAATAGAATTATATATATATATATATGTTCATATTTAATATTTTTGGATAAATTTTGGATTTAAATAATATTTTCTTAGTGCTTAGCCCCTGAGGGCTAGGTGGATTAGACAAACACTTACCAAGAAGATACCTAGGTTCAAACCTCAGGGGTAAATTATTTTTAAAGTAGTAGTTTGATCTAAATCCTCTGAGTATGTGCTAGATCAGCAATGATGGTATGAATCTGATGAGGAGCATCCGGTGGTCAAGGAGCAATCTTGCATCCACCAAATAATTTTATTGTTTGCAAAGGCTCAAGTTGCGTTGGGGTCACGAAATCGCGACCCCAAAGCTTCGAAGGGCAATGGCCAGTTTGAGTCGTGATATCGCGACGTGTTCCGACTTCAGTAGCGTTCAAAGGCTCGGTGCACACGAAGAAGGGGAGAAGGTTTTGGTCACGATATCGTGACGTCTTTTGCAAACGGAAGAGAGGTGACCGTTGGGTCGCGATATCGTGACATGTCATGATATCGCGACATGTCGCGATATCGCGACGTTATTTCAAAGCAAAGGGCGGACGTCAGTTGGGTCGCGATATCGCGGCCCAAGAAAAAGTCAAACGGGAATAAACACGTGGACGGTCGGGTAGGGTGAAATTGACACGTGGTTGCCACATGTCTTAAAGGCAACACGACCAGTGGGGGTTAGAGTTAATTTTGACACGTGGAGACACACTTGTAACAGATCATGAGGTTGAGGGCCACGTAATCGGAGGAGAGAGATTTAGACGTCGACCAAGTTTAAGTGTCTTGGGATGTCGTTTCTGGAGGAACCGTAGTTACAGGTGAAAGACTTAATGGCGGAGACATCGAATTTAAAGGCAGTCAGATTAAAACGGTGGGTGCAGGGTATGGGAAGCGATGAATGCAGGCTCTGGACGGATCGGACAGTTGCCATTTATGGCAAAAAACAAAAGGAAAGGAAAATCTTGAAATTTGAACGGAGGGAAAATGAAATTCGAATTGGTCTTTGGGCGGGAGCATTAATTACAGGGAAGGCCGAGACCACATTAAAACAGGGAAAATTGGTATGGGAAAGGGGGATGGTGAATTTTGGGATTGGGGGAGAACAGAGCCGAAGCCGAGACCGGCACTTGTAAAGCCTGCGGGCTATTTTATTTTTTTAAAATGCATGTAAATATTCAAAATTTTAAGGAAAATGCAGAGTTTGTTATGTCCCGGTTTCTCCGTCTCTGTCAGTGGTATCAGAGACCGTAGCTCCTGAGCGTACAATAGATCGCCGAAGAGAGAGGCAGTTGTACCAGGACGTGTGGGAGGGCTTGAGTTCAGAGAATATGCCTCTGAGAAGAAACCCGGTGGGTGACAGAGGCATGGCAGCGAAATATTTCTAGGCTTTGCAGCGGCAAGTCCAGGCCCTGCAAGAAGAGCTACGCAGAGGACGTGAGCCGAGAAGGGATGCAGATAGTGAGGATGAAGTGGAAGAGGAGAATGAGTTTGAAGAAGAGGAGGAAGATGTAGACCCGGCACAGGCTCGACTATACAAGGCCATATCCCAGATCGGGAAGAGGCCGAAGTTAGAGGTTCCCACGTATTTTGGGAACTTGAACCCAGAGGAATTGATAGACTGGGTGAATGAATTAGAAGAATACTTCGAATACGAAGAAGTTGAAGACCCTAACCGGGTCAGATTTGCTAAGACCCGACTGAAGGGTCATGCTAGCATTTGGTGGAAGGGGGTACAGCTAGAGAGAAACCGAAGAGGAAAAGAACAAATTACCAGGTGGGACAGAATGGTGGAGAAATTAAAAAGACAGTTCATCCCTGTTGACTATGAGCTGGATCTGTTACGTAAAATGCAAAGCTTGAGGCAGATGAACAGAACAGTTCAAGAATATACGGAGGATTTTTATAAAATTTCCATCAGGACCGGACACTTAGAAGCCAGCAAGGAAAAAGTGGCCCGTTACATTAATGGGTTGAGACCGAGTGTGCAGGAGGAGTTGAGCTTGGTTCGGGTAAGCACCATCGAAGATGCTTACCAGTTTGCTTTAAAATTTGAAGGAAAATTGAACCGAAGGTTTGAAAGCAAACCAAAAGTGAAAGAACCAGGAGGAAATAACGGTGGAAAGAAATAAGGAAAGGAAGAAGAGAGCAGCATCCGAGGTCAGAAAGAAGAAGAGGAAGACCCAAAACCGCAAGATCAGAATGAAAACTACCCGAGAGGAAGAGGTAGGTCTGGACACGGGTATGGAAGAGGAATATTTCGTGGAACATGTTTCCATTGTGGAGAAGAAGGACATCGGGCATATGAGTGTCCACAACACTGGGAAAAGATGAACAAGAAACCGGTGGGTCCCGCCAGAGCAGTTGTGGCAGTTGAAGATGTTGATTTAGAACATTCTGAAGAAGCTGAAAAGGGGGAAGCCATGATTGTGAGAAGGACCAATATGGTGGGTGAAGACCGGTCGAGCAAAGGAGAAGCTCGTTCCGCACCCGGTGCAAAAGTGCGGGAAAAGTCTGTAATGTCATTATTGACAATGGGAGTACAGAAAACTTAGTTTCTGAGGATATGGTTACTAAGTTGCAGCTGGAGAGAAGGAGACACCTGCACCCGTACCGGATTGTGTGGTTACGGAAGGACCACAGAGCTTGGGTTCGAGAGCAGTGTTTAGTCACGTTCCAGATTGGGAGATACCAGGATGAAGTCCTGTGTGATGTATTCCCTATGGATGCATGCCATTTGCTATTGGGCAGGCCATGGCAGTTTGATCGGAGTGCAATGCATGATGGCCGTGCAAATACTTATTCCTTGGTGAAATATGGAATGTGGCACAAGTTGAAGCCATTGCGGACCGAAGATGAGAAGGTGTGCAGTAATGCCAAAATTTGTCTGGTAGAGGGCAAGAAAACTTTGCCAAGAAGCGGGATTTGAGCCGGATATAAAGGTTGATGAATGTTCGGAGATATTGCAAGGGACGCAGCCCGAACAACATAGAAGTGAAGGTCACTTCTCCTTCTTACCCGGGGTGTCTGATGTAGGAGCATCCGGTGGTCAAGGAGCAATCTTGCATCCACCAAATCATTTTATTGTTTGCAAAGGCTCAAGTTGCGTTGGGGTCGCGAAATCGCGACATGTCACGATTTCGTGACATGTCATGAAATCGAAACCCCAAAGCTTCGGAAGGGCAATGGCCAGTTTGAGTCACGATATCGCGACGTCACGATATCGTGACATGTTTCGACTTCAGCAGCGTTCAAAGGCTCGGTGCACACGAAGAAGGGGAGAAGGTTTTGGTCGCGATATCGCGACGTCGCGATATCGCGACGTCTTTTGCAAACGGAAGAGAGGTGATCGTTGGGTCGCGATATCACGACATGTCACGATATCACGACGTTATTTCAAAGCAAAGGGCGGACGTCAGTTGGGTCGCGATATCACGGCCCAAGAAAAATTCAAACGGGAATAAACACGCGGACGGTCGGGCAGGGTGAAATTGACAGGTGGTTGCCACGTGTCTTAAAGGCAACACGACTAGTGGGGGTTAGAGTTAATTTTGACACATGGAGACACACTTGTAACAGATCATGAGGTTGAGGGCCACATCGGAGGAGAGAGATTTAGACGTCGACCAAGTTTAAGTGTCTTGGGATGTTGTTTCTAGAGGAACTGTAGTTACAGGTGAAAGACTTAATGGCAGAGACATCGAATTTAAAGGCAGTCAGATTAAAACGGTGGGTGCAGGGTATGGGAAGCGATGAATGCAGGCTCCGGACGGATCGGAAAGTTGCCATTTATGGCAGAAAACAAAAGGAAAGGAAAATCTTGAAATTTCAACGGAGGGAAAATGAAATTCGAATTGGTCTTTGGGCGGGAGCATTAATTACAGGGAAGGCCGAGACCACATTAAAACGGGGAAAATTGGTATGGGAAAGGGGGATGGTGAAGTTCGGGATTGGGGGAGAACAGAGCCGAAGCCGAGACCGACCCTTGTAAAGCCTGCGGGCTATTTTATTTTTTTTAAATGCATGTAAATATTCAAAATTTTAAGAAAAATGCAGAGTTTGTTATGTCCCGGTTTCTCCGTCTCCATCAGAATCCTGAGCAATCGGTGGTCCCCTTCATGTTAGGTCAATAACAACAAGGTGGAATATATTTGGTGGGAGTAGCCCCTATGGTTTGAAGCCTGTGCTTTTTGGGTACTAAAAATTGTGTGGTTGTGACCAACTCTCCTATGTAACTAGAAATAATAATAATAATATTTTCTTAGTGTCTGTATGATGATTGAAGGTTTATATTGGTTTTCACCAAACATCAAGATTATGCATAGTGGTGAATATTCACAAATTGGGCGAATATAAGGATATCAAAAATTGGAAATTGGTGAATATGAGGACCCTCGATGTTTGCCCATTCACCTAAAATCTTTAGGACCAATTTTTCTTAGGGTCAATTTGTCACAATGTATATCCAAACATAGAAATATTTGTACTTGTTGGAAAGCTCTTTGTCGGCCTGATCTTGTGGTGGTGTGTTTATGAAGTTATAATATGATATAATAGGTCAAAATGTTCCCCAAATATGATATTACTTTTTAGGACTTCAAATGCTCCAATTTTTGGTGTGAAGATGATTAACTTGATTTTCTTAGGATTCACCTTGATTTTGATTAGGATTTGCCTTTTTTACAAATAAATTTTTATTTCAACCTCTTATGCATAACCCTACCAAATATGCATACTTGATATGATATGTGCACGACATTTTAATGATACATCATATATATACACTATGTATATTAATAAGATATGAGTACATTTTGATAATGCATAGATACTTTTAAAATGTAATATTTTTTTCCTTATATGTTCCCACCATCATGCTCATATACCCTTGTATGCTCATATGCATACCCAAATTTTAGAGGCCCACATTGGGTATCCAGTACCCACACCCTTGGCATCCAGGCACCAACACACATACAACCTTGTTTTTAACATTTACAAATACAATGAAATGTTATGGCCCCATTGCAACCTTAATTTATCTCTATATTATTCATCTTCAAAATTATAGATACACAAATAGTCTATTATTTCAATATAACTAACTTATTTTTCATTCTTGAACCCACTCATGCATATCAAGTGAAATTTTGTTATAATTGTTTTTCTTTCTTACATTACATTCTAATTATTATGGAAATAAATTTCTCTTATCATAATATAACTATATAGTATACTAAAACCTTAGGTACCGTAAATAATGTACTAATTATGTATCCTAGTATCCTAGCATACATGATTATCAAAAGCATGTAGTATCCCATGAAACCATAAATATTTACTAGGAATATAACATCTTCTTACCCCTCCCAATAAGAGAAAATAATTTATATGTTTATATATAAATGCACAAAGGTATAATTATTTTGAGTTGTTGACTCGCTCTTGTTTTTTCATGCATAACCATAACAAGAATGCAAGAACCTAAGAGCATATAGATTCCCATGAAACCATAAAGATTTACTAGGAACATAACATCTTATTATCCCTCTCAATAAAATAAAATAAATTATATGTTTATCTATGAATGCATAAAGGCATCAAACAACCCACTCTCACTAGTTCATGGACAACCATAACAAAAAAGGAGGAACCTAGTTTTGCTACAATAATATTTGAATCCATCCAATGGGAGTGCTTTTGCCTAACTTAATAGGTTTGAAGTACTCCAAAGTAACAATGAAATTAAATATATAGACAATGAAGGAAAGTATATGGATATAGTTATTTTATTTGAATTTGCATGTTTTAGTACAAGCTTAGAAAGTGTATATGGAATTAAAGCACCTTCATCATTTACTAGAGTTTTGAGGCAATACCCTATGAGATCCTAATGGTGTCTCATCAATTGCAGCATTAGTTTTAATAGTTGCTTATGCCTAGCCTAGCCTAGCCTAATGTTTTATTTTTTTACAAATTTAATTTTTTTTTCTTTATTTATTTTTTGAAGACTTTTGAAATTTTTTATATTTTAGTCCAATAAAATTATTAACCTGAAAAATAATATATAAATAAAAATTTAATAATAAACCTTTTTAATTACCTTTTATTTATTTTTTTGGCATTCTCAAATTTAATATTCAATTAAAAAACTTTAATATAATATTAAATGAAACTAAAAAAATTAATATAAAATAAATATTTTCATATGATAAAATTTCATTTCTAAGTTAATACCTCTTCTCACCTCCTCTCTTTTATAAATGATTTTATGATTAAGATTGTATGGGTGCATAAGTTATTTGGGAAGGGTCAGGTTTACGCACCTCCAAATTTATGACACCAAAGAATGGAGTCTGGTGTCTAGTCTAAACCTTCTAGGATGAAGTACATGTAAAATACCAGAATATAAGGTATACTTGATGCATTTAAACGTATATATGTACCCAAACACGGCGATAACAAATTTATAATAAATCATTTAAATTTCGGTAAGAACAACATACGAGTAGGAAGGTTTAAAAATCATGGTGTATCTAAACGGTTGTGTATTTATTTAAACAAAGATAAAATCGATTGGATAATACAAATTAAATCGTAGTATTATCAATTTCTTTATATATTAAATATAATTAAAAAAAATCATCAAACACCATTGCTTTTAACAAATTTATACTGGAACTAAAAACTCAATTCAATTTGGGGATGCATCAGACGACAAATGGCAGCTTTAATTAACATCCCTGGTAATGTTTTCCTATGTTTCTGTAAGTGAAGAAATGAAGTTTGAAGAAGGGTACACTTCTCACAAGGCTGGGTGGCAGCGTTTTGGTGAACAATGGACGGAAATGAAGCGGAAAGGACCCGTACGGCCATCCGGTCCTTCCTCCGGTCTTTCGCCAGATCATCCAATTGGACGTCGTCATTCTGTACAAAATGTTGGTCAACCATGGGAAGAAATGAGACCGAAAGGACCAGTACCGCCATCTGGTCCTTCCTCAAAACTTTCACCGGATCCTATCTTTTGATCTCAACATTTCAAATGGTATGATGTCCGATGTCGAGAGTTAAAAAAATTGGATTACATAAAAAAATTCAAAACCAATCACTATGTTTTCGGATGGTAATTAATAACATATATTTTTAATTACATATAGTAATTCACGAGGGTTGGAAAAATTAGTTGGAATTAAAGAAATATACACGAGTGTAATATTGAAGTAAGGTAAAGTATAACGAGTGATATAATTGAGGTTACAATAACATATTATAAAGATGTTTGGATCTAATTTAAACTTGAATAACATAACATAAATAACAATCCAACAAAAAAAACAGTACTATTGAAATTCTACAATAAAAATATTGAAGTAAGGTAAAGTATAACGGGTGATATAATTGAGGTTACAATAACATATCATAAAGATGTTTGGATCTGATTTAAACTTGAATAACATAACATAAATAACAATCCAACAAAACAAAAACAGTACTATTGGAAAAATTAGTTGGAATTAAAGAAATATACATGAGTGTAATATTGAAGTAAGGTAAAGTATAACGGGTGATATAATTGAGGTTACAATAACATATCATAAAGATGTTTGGATCTGATTTAAACTTGAATAACATAACATAAATAACAATCCAACAAAACAAAAAAAAGTACTATTGAAATTCTACAATAAAAATATTGAAGTAAGGTAAAATATAACGGGTGATATAATTGACGTTACAATAACATATCATAAAGATATTTGGATCTGATTTAAACTTGAATAACATAACATAAATAACAATCCAACAAAACAAAAAACAGTACTATTGAAATTCTACAATAAAAATATTGAAGTAAGGTAAAGTATAACGGGTGATATAATTGAGGTTACAATATCATATCATAAAGATGTTTGGATCTGATTTAAACTTGAATAACATAACATAAATAACAATCCAACAAAACAAAAAACAGTACTATTGAAATTCTACAATAAAAATATTGAAGTAAGGTAAAGTATAACGGGTGATATAATTGAGGTTAAAATAACATATCATAAAAATGTTTGGATCTGATTTAAACTTGAATAACATAACATAAATAACAATCCAAGAAAACAAAAAACAGTACTATTGAAATTCTACAATAAAAATATTGAAGTAAGGTAAAGTATAACGGGTGATATAATTGAGGTTACAATAACATATCATAAAGATGTTTGGATCTGATTTAAAATTGAATAACATAACATAAATAACAATCCAACAAAACAAAAAATAGTACTATTGAAATTTTACAATAAAAAAATTAAAGCTTGTATGCTTTTTGGGTAGTTATAAATTATATTAACTATTAAAATTAAAAGATATTTAAAAATGATAGAAGCTAATTACCATTCATTAAAGCATATATGGGTTCTACGACTATGACTATTAAAATTAAATCTTATTTAATACAGGTGATAGAAACTAATGATCATTCATTAAAAAAATTAATTTATTACATAAAAAACTATTAAGAAAATAAGTCTTCTATCCATTTTCTCAATTACAATGTCCTTACACTATAAAGCCTCTATTTTTATAGTGTGCATATATTTTTTAATATATTTTTAACTTATTAAAAATTGTTTAATAAAATTTCTTAAATATTTTTTTTATTGAGTAAATACTTCTTATATATATATATATATATATATATATATATATATATATATATATATATACATGTCGTGGGAATTGAGCCCAAGTCACATCATCGATAATGCAAGTGGCATTCTTGCCGGTAGACCACATGATGCGGTGCCCAAGTCAAGTGGCGTTCTTCCACATGACCCGGTGCCCAAGTCACATCATCGATAATGCAAGTGGCGTTATTGTCGGTAGACCACATGACGCGGTTAAAATTTCTTAAATATTAAAAATATCATATTATTAAGTTTTTTTTTGTAATATTAATAGGAAAAAGAGTTTTAACAGGATCCCACAACCACTACAAATAAAGCCACAAAGGCAAGAAATGCATAACAGAACCTCAAAGACAGACTAGAGGTAGACAAAAAGAACTTTAGACACTCATTCTTTAAGGCCCAAAGCAAGGGAGAACTAAGATAGTTCTACATCATCTTATCTAAACCCTGAGAAACATCAACAACTAAACGTGTTACATTCTTTAACAAATCCAGGATCGACTTCAAAGAGCACCAGATATTACGTTGATTGATATCAATAAGTTTTAAGTCACAAAAAATAGCATGTTTAAAATCCATAGGAGTACCCTGAGCAACCGAAGCGAAAACTTCCCCCACAGATTTCTCTTGAGAGCGATCCCTAGGAAGAACATCAAAATCAAAAAGGGCAGAAGGAAGGGAGGGATAGTCACCCTTACCCTTTTTACAGTGTAACCATTTTTATTTACGTCGATCACCAGCAATGACAGAACAGGAAGGCTTCTGATCCGGTTCAACAATGTCTTTCGTAATCACTTTAGGTGGTAGGTCAAATTTTATACTAGGACCAGTCAAATGGGTAATGACTTCCACATTGGAAGCCCTAACTCAAACCCACTTTTGAAGAGATTTGAATCTTTTTGGAGATCTGCTTCAGGCCAGTACCAAAGGTGAAGGAATAAGTATATTCACTACCATTAGAGTTCGTCCCAGAATCCAAACAAGAGCCACCACTGGGAGAAGGGGACTCCACCATAAACTTTGTACCACCTGCCATGGGACTAGGGAGATCTACAAAAGGCTTTAGAAAATCATTAGCATTAAGACCACGCTCAAAAGTAGCCTATTCGAACACCAACAAAGCTAGACCTTGGTGAATAGGGGCATCACCACGACCACCTTGAACATTCAAAAAGGATTTCTTCATGGAATGGAAAAGAAAAAAAGGAATATTCATACAAGCTTTGCATCTCAGATGGTTTAAAAACATAGCATGAAAGCTCCTAATAATTTCATAAGAAGGGTCAAGGGTAAAATAGTCCATGATAACCCTAGCAACCCTATTCCAAGGAGGAGGTAAAGCCACAGTGCTAAAACCATTCTGAACTCTAGGTAGATATTCCTCCTTGTCAAGAAAGAGACTGATCTCTTGCAATAGAGAATGTCTATCATGGTTGTGATAGGCTCCGTCTAAGACCAGGCTAGTGGTTCTACTAATGAGCTCCACCATAACTTGAAATGACCAAGAGCCAATACTGACCCAACCATCATTCCAAGAAGAGACCATCCAGTTGGTGAGCACCGGGCTATGCCCATGAAACTTTTGGATGCATTCTAGGAGACCCCCATCCGCTAAGATAGTTTTAACCTCCTCATAAAAAGAAATAGATGCAGGTTCAAGATGAGGTTTACTCAATTTGAGCTTGTCCGGGAAGATCTTAGCTTTACCCATACTACCAACACTCCAAAAAAACTCAGACACAAAACATAGGTAGAAGACCCAAGCCAAAGCACTCCCTGAAGCAAGATAAGACCAATGAAGAACAAATATGAGCATCACATTGAACATAAACAGAAGCCTCAACTCATAAGTCAATTTACAAATGCCAAAAAGGGATTTGGGAGGCACAAACATGAAAAAATAAAGTATCCCGAGAAAATACTCCACAAAAAAATTCCCAACCATAAAATAGTAAGCAAAAACCCATGACACAAGTAGGAAAACAAGACCCATCACGAAGACAAACAAAGTGAACAACAAGATAATGTGAGCAATAATCCCAAAAAGGTTCTTGAAAGACAAAGGGAAAACCCTCAGAGCCCAAGAAGGGAGATCCTTAAAGAAAACTGGAAGGGAAATAGGAGTCCTCAACCAAGGCAGGAAAAAAATAGGTGTAACACTCCTCCAATACAAACCATCCATAGAGTAGCCACCCGAACGCCAACACAAAGTACCAAAGGGAGTATAGAAAGGAACTTCACCAATTTTGGGAAAAGAAATGCCACACCACATCCTGTGGAAGTCCCAAAAGGAGAATACCTCAAAGAAATTTGAGGAATAACCAAGTGGCAGTAAGAAAGGTAAAGAAGACATAGGTGTACAACTCCACCAATAAAAACCAGCCAGAAAGTTACCACTCGATCGCCACCTCATTACACTGATGAGAATATTGAAAGGAGCACCATCATCATTAAGAAAGGAAGTACCATCATCTAGATCATGCATCATAGTAACCTTCCCAAGGAGAGACTAACAGGAACTATTCCAAATAACCTTAGACACGAGAACCCCCCAAGAATGTTCTCAAGGCAAAAAAGAAACCAACGTGTTCCATCTCCCAAGAGTCTAAAAAGATGTAGGAATAAAGTTCAAAATTTGAATTTCAAAAAATAGGAGAGGGAAAGGGACACCCTGGCTATTCATAAAGCATCCGTTGTGCCCAACTGAAATGAAAGGACAAAGAAACCCATCGAAGTTAAGGCACTCCGCCATCAACCCATAATCGAATAACTGCATGCACCAACTAAGAGAAAGGAGCAGCAACAAAAGCCCCATCACAACCCGAGGAACATTAAAGCTTCTCATCATTAATGAGGTGGATTAATTTTGAAGGAAAGTCAGTATGCCATACCTTGAGGCCCTGACTCAACATGCCCAAGTTAGCAAGACAATCAGCCATCGTGTTACCTTCTCTAAACACATGCCTAATTAAATAATCCTCTAGGGAAGACATATGAGCTCTTGATTCATCAATTAGGTTAGAGATCCACCATCGAGGTCTACAAATGCCTTTAAGCATATTGACAATATTTAACGAGTCACCTTCAATGATAGCCCTTTTAATGCCAAGATATTTTAGCATCTGGATCCCAATAAAAGAGGCCTGATATTTCATAAAATGAGATGATTGCACGCACAAATATTTTGCAAAGTCTAGGATGACATCACCAGAATGATCTTGAATGATGTCAGCTACACCAGCCTATTATTTTTATTTTTATTTTTGTTATTTATATATATGGTAATATATTTTTATGTTATAATAGGTTAAAGGGATAAAGTAACTATTAGCTTTCATAAGGTGATAGGCCATATGAGACTTATATTTTTTACTTAGTAAATGGCTATCCCAATGATTATCTGGTTATAGAAACATGGTGTACAACCCTACTCTGTTCAATATTCAAACCTTCAACCTCTATTTGGAGTTGCAAAGTCTCCACATTTAGGCTACTCAAGTTGTATGGTAAAGGTATAGGCCATATGAGTTGATCCTCATGGAGGATGTTGTTTACCTAATATGTTGTTACCTAACCATATTTATGTTATTAAAGAATGGTGTATAACCTTACCCTCCATAAGATTCAAACCTTAGACCTCTATTTAGAGTTCTAAAGTCTTCAGAGATTGTATCTAATATATTTTTAATTTATAAAAATAAATTGATAAATTTTATTAAATAATAGATACTAACATATGATTATTAAGTTCCTTATTTCTAAATATGCATATATTTTTAAATATGTTTTAAGATGTAAGAAGGTTAATATAAAGTAGTTTTTAACATCAATGAAGTCATATCCCATATAATATGACCTTCATAGAGGATGAAGTTTACCTAATACATGGTCATGGTGTACAACCCTACAGCCCACGAACCTTGCATCTCCTATTTAGAGTTTCAAAATCTTCACCATGGTCTATAATTTGTTAATCTTGACTATTTTTTAGCTCAAGCCCTAGGATAAGGTAGTCAACCCTTGATTATTAAGGTTAGGATTAATGTCAATTTAGTATATATAGACAAAGTCATGTTGTAGTTGGAATCATCTTTCATATTCAAAATTTAGTTGTCTTTATTGCATATATGATACTTTGCATTATCTAAATGTATAGGATTTTCATTGATTTGGAATCTAGATTTTGCAACTTGTATTTTTTATTTTTTGACATTGAATTTGAATTATTTTTCTAATGGATGTTTAATTTTTTGCATTATCAAATTGTTACTATTATTACTATATTTTTAGAATTTGTTTTATTACAAATGGTATCAAATCATTGATATTGGCTCCCTGTATTAGTGTGAAAATATGGTATAAACGCATGTGAATCAGTCTTGAATCTCAAAAAATCAATTTTCTTCCTATAACCTAGCAAGTTTTCATCAAAAAAATTAATCCTAAAGATGTTGATATTTTTTTTTTGTAATATTGTATCGAGTGTGTTGGGAACTTTGTGGGAGACCCATCTCATTGTGATCAGCTCTGCAAGTTAGTCAAAATAAGGGTATCTTTAGCAATACTTTTTAGAAATCAGGTGTGTTAGGACCCTTGTGGGAGACCTATGTCATTATGATACTATATTCAAGTAGATCAAAGTAAGAGGTATTTGTCACAATACATTTTCAAAAGTGCTCCAAAATATTCTTTTAGGATTTTTCATTTTTCCTTAATGTATGAAAAATCTTGTTACTTATATTGTAGCACATTAATGACTAATTGTAGCACATCAATGTGTGCATGAGAAAAAAAGAAGCATCAACCCAAAAATATTTGTAATCATCCCAACATCCTTCCAAATATTAATAGTTTTGATAATTGTATTTAATTCTTATAAAATACAATGGCTTCACCTCATCCCAATACTTCACCTCTTTCCTCTCCTCCTCCTCCCAACACTCCTTCAAGTTTTAATACTCTTTCCAGTACCATTGAACCAAGTCTATGATACTTTATCATCAACTATGATAAACTACATAAATTTTTTGCTGACTCTCACAATAAAACAAATAATATCAAAGATATCATCCAAGACATCTCAGTCTTGCTTCTAATGAGAATTTTCTTGACCAAGAGTTTGAACAATTCATTGGGAAATATCCATAGAGCATGCATTTAGCACAAAATCTAAAGGGAAGCTAGTATCAAGACACAAGCATCTACCTAAAACTATTCTTTGGTCATAGACTTGTAGCTTTCCATGATAGCTACTTGGCTCCCTATGCTACTAGGGGCATTGTCGTAGGTATGAGTGTTTTTTACTTAATCTTTGTTATTGATAATGATTCCTCAATAGGTAATGCTTTTAGTTTTATTTATTTTTTCTTCTAATATTATTATTTCATGCATGACCATCCCATATTTGAGGGTATAAATATTAATGAGTTTCTAACCAAGATGGATAGAATCATTTTTTAATGTCATATTCCTAAAAAAAGGTCTTGTTACACTAGTTGCTACTAAGTTGGAAATCCATGCTCATCAATGGTTGTTATAGGATCTATGGTAACATGGGAAATCTCTTTTGTGGTCTAAGTTTAAATTCCTCTATTATTTTGAAAGAGGATCTTCCACATTATATATAGTCTATTTGATGCAAACAAAGCAAACAAAATATTTTCAACATTATTGTACAAAATTCAAACGTTTTCTCATATACACCTATAAATTGGATCTAGCAATAGTGGTATCATCGTTTTTTCCATATCCTAAAGGATAAAATTTATCATAAATTTGACTTGCTTAATCCATACACCCTTAAGGATGCTAAATGTTTAGCTCTAGCATTAGAAAAATAGCTTTAGTTTTCTCATTCCCAATGTCAATGTGACTTCAACCTTCGTTAGCATTAATTTAAAATATATAATGTTCAACACACCCAAGGTTTCATTTATTTCAAATATTAGTCATCAAATCCTTCATATAAATCCTATGAAGAATATCATAACTTTCAAGTGGAAGGTAAAGAAGTAGCAATGTAAGAAGATGAAGATTCATTACAACAAGATTAACCAATTAAAGTAGTAAATCATGGGCATGAGGATTATACCATGGATTTTCCACATTTTTCCTTATGGATATCAAGGCTTATCATTCCATAAAGATCCAAGGATTCATCTAATTTCAAAATACCAATAAAATCTATTAATTCAAGTAGCATGCATAACTTTATTGATAGAAAAAAAACATCTTTGAAATTGTATATCAATACATAAACCCATGATACATTTCAAGTTTTTATTACAAATGGGAGCACACATTAGTTTTTTAGTTGAATGAATAAGGTTAACATCTAGATTAGTTATTATACTTGGTATGGCAATCACTTCATCATGAATCTAGAAAGTGTAGATGTCATCTTAGGAGAATAATGGTTATCTGAACATAATGATGTTATTATTAATTTTTAATGACTATATGTTAAATGTATAGAGAATTAGAAGGTCATTTGTCTCCAAGGAATCTAACCTTCTTCCCTAACGTGGTTAGTTCCTATAACATGAAAAGGATATTGGTGAAATGTGGTCATGGATTCTTTATCTAGGTTAATCGCATAAAATTTCAGCCTTTGAAGTTGCTTCTTCTAGCTCTTCCTTTAGAATTGCATAATATTGTGTATTATTATATAGATATTTTTGGTGATTCCATGGATATTCCTCCTAACCACACACATGATCATGTCATCCATCTAGTTCAAGTAAGTTAGGCTTCTAATGTTTATCCTTAATGCTATTGCTAGCCCAATTGTTTGAGATTGAGAAGTGAATCAAAGAAATGTTAGAGCAAGAAATTATCCATCCAAGAATTGTTTATTAGTCCACTCTATGGTTATGGTGCAATAAAAAGGCAACTCTTGGTGTATCTTAATTTTTGACTTCTAAAAAATATCACCAGTGTCGATATAATGAGGACAAGGATGCACTTGATCTAAAGATTGGGGTTGACAAGAGCAATTGATGGATAGAAAGGGATATCCATACTATATATTATTTACCGAATAAATTGTGTGATACTAAATACTTTATAAAACTAGAATTGTACTCTAGGTCCAATCAAATTAGCATTAACAAATATGATATTCCTAAGACTACTTTTCACTCACATGAGGGTCATTATGATTTTCTAGTCATATCTTTTGGTCTCACTAATGCTCAATCCACTTTCCAAAGCTTCATAAATTCTATATTTTATTTTATTTTCATGTTTGTCCCAATCTTCTTTGATGATATCGTAATGTATAACATGTCTTGAGAAGCTCATCTTGTTTATGTGGACCAAGTTCTTCGCTTCTAGAAGAAAGAATTATTCATTAAAAGGTCAAAATGTGCCTTTGGTATGCATGATATAGAACACTTTGGATATATAGTATATCAAAAAGGAGCCAATATAGATCCTAAAGTGATCAATGCCATGCAATAATGATACTTAACCAAAACCCTGAAGCATCTCTATGGATTTTTATGTCTCATGAGATACTATTAGGAATTTATCTACAACTATGGTAATATTCCTACTCCTCTCAATACTGTCACTAATAAGGATATCTTTATTTGGTGCAATTATAATTTCCAATCATTTCATGCCATAAATAAGGCTATGTGTACCACCCCTATTTGGATAATGCTTAAATTTAGTAAACTATTTGTTATTAAGTGTTAATATTTAGGAATACCTACTCATCCTATTTTGATGCAATATGGACATCCCTTGGACTTTGAATGCAATAAAAGCCCTAGTAATAATTTGGATTGATCCACATATGAGAAGATAATGTTAGTTGTTTTACTTTTTATAGAGAAAGGATGGACTTATTTGTTAGTGCATCACTTCATCATAAAGATAAACCATAGTAGCCTTAAGAATTTCCTAGAACATTGTGTCTCATGCCCTAAACAAAAAATGGCTTATAATAATCTTCCAGTATGATTTTTTCATTGTGCATAAGAAGGGAAATAATAATGTGGTGGCCAATGCTTTATCTCAAAAACATGAGTATTTTTCTATTGTCAGTGCCATCTCTATTACTCTTCCACAATACATTTCCCATATTTGGGAGGAGTGAATTTGTAACCCAGTGACTAATAGCATCATTCAAGAAGTGGAGTCTAGATCTTTGTTTTTTTTATTATTCTTCTATGTTGATGTGATTATCTATAAGAAGGATTGCATTTTTCTTCATTCATCCTCATTTGTTAAGACTTACACCCCTTCAATTTATACATGCATATCCTTTTGCTAGATATTTTGGATTCTTCTAAATGTACCAATAGGTGAAACAATCATTTTTGTAGAAAGTATTAAAATTGAATGCTAGGACCTTTATGGCTAAACGTGATGTATGCCAATGAAACAAGGATGAATCTATTAAATATCCTATTTTGTTGCAACCTATACCTATTTTTTAAAACCAATGGAAGCATATTTATTTGGATTTCATTGAAAACCATCCCAAACCTAAGACCATAATTAAGATATTTTTATTAGTGATATGCCTTTCTAAGTATGCTCATTTTTTGCACTTCAATATCCTTTCTTAGCTAGTAAGTTTGCCAAGGTATTCCTTCAATTTATTTTAAAATTGTATGGTATATCCAAGTCCATTATTAGTGATCGTGGTCCTATTTTCACTAGAAATTTTTAAAATAAATTGTTTCATATTAGTGGTACTTAGTTGATTATATCCTTTTGTTATCACTCTCAATCAAATGGCTAGATAGAGTTTGTAAATAAATTTTTGGGCTCTTACCTTCACTGTTTTTCCAAGATAAACAATATTATTGGGTTCAATGGACCTCTTTAGCTAAATTATGGTACAATACTTATTACCATTATTCCCTAAAGAAAAAACCTCCATTAGTATAAAACTATGTTCTAGGATCCTCCAAGGTTTATCAAGTGTATGATTTGTTTCAACTATTAAAATTGAA
This sequence comes from Wollemia nobilis, assembly GCA_028583015.1. Classification (NCBI taxonomy): domain Eukaryota; kingdom Viridiplantae; phylum Streptophyta; class Pinopsida; order Araucariales; family Araucariaceae; genus Wollemia; species Wollemia nobilis. Next base: position 627,542 of record JAQPPZ010004836.1, on the reverse strand, counting down.
CATGACATTGATACTAAATGAAGAGAGCTAAACATAACAAGGAGAAATGAAATAAATATGCAAACACAAAACAAGAGAATAAAAAGGGAAATCCTCCCTTGGAGGATGTCCAAATATTCTACTTTTTCCATTAGCAATCTCAAATAAATACTACATTGCATCTTTTACAATTCAAACCCTAGCATGTGCCACTACCAACTCACATGTGCATGCAAGGTGATACCTCATCCTTACATACACATTAACACCTCATCCTTGTATTTTTACCTATATTAAACATGTGTAATTACATAGCTATTTAATGCCAACATTCCCCCCTTAATAACATATTTGTAATTATATAGTACAAAAAATGATTTGTTTTACACAACCTTTCATGGACACAAGCTAAAACGGGTCCTTTAAAATATAAGTAGCATTAACCCAGTTACTACCAGCCTCTATACATATAAATTCCACTAGATATATCCAATAATTCTAATACCTAGCCACCCTACAAGCTACATATAGCCTTATAAACATATTAGCTTCACCTATTACCCTTAGCCATATACTAACAAGGTAAAAAAAATTCTAAGAAATTACTTTTAAAACATTACAAATATTACTAGAGCTAACTTTGAGAACATTACACTAGGCAACCACCACTAGCATCCACACCAGTCTCTTTTGGGTACAACTACACCGGTTATAATAGTATTAATAGCCCTACAAGCTACACCAATTATAATAGCCAATAATCCAACTATACCAATTGCAATAGCTTATTCAAGTACAAGCTACACCAGTTATAGTAGTTAATACTTACCCTAAACTTGTGGTACAACCAATAAACCATCTCAAACATTCTTCAAAAACTTTTAAAAACACATATCTAAGGTTTCAAATCTACAGAATACACTAAAACAAGAAGAACACTAGCTACAAAATGAGACCTCATGCATGGATACCTTTGTAACTTGCATAATAAAACCACTTGAACAAACATTTATGACATTAAATTCCAACACCTATTCAAAAAATAAACATTTGAATATAGATAAAATATAGTATCACCATGAAATCTCACTAGGTTTACCACTACTAAATCTCACTAGATCTGCCACTTTCAAAGCTCATACTCATGAGAAATACAAATCTAAATACAAATAAAACATAGTGTCATTGTTGAAGCTCACCAAGTTTATCGCTATCAGAGCTCACCAAATTTTCCACTATTGAAGCTCACCAAATTTATCATTATCAAAGCTCACTAGATCTATCATTGTTGGAGCTCACTAGATTTACTGTTATTAAAGCTCACACTCATAGAAAATAAACATCTAAATATAGATAAAACATAGTGTCACTATCGAAGCTCACCAGATCTATCACTATCGAAGCTCATGAGATTTATCATTGTTGAAGCTCAAAAGGATTTAATTATCAAACCCTAGCATGAATAATCCATAATCTATATTTATTATTATTAAATCTCAATAGATATATCACTATTGAAGCTCACTAGATCTTTCATTGTTGAAGCTATAAAACCTTCAATCTCTTCATATGATGTCATAAACTTCCTCGTTTCAAGACGATAGGTTCTCATAACAAATGTTAAAACTAAATATGGCATTGATACTAAATGAAGATATCTAAACATAACAAGGAGAAAAAAAATAAATATGCAAACATAAAATAAGAGAATAACAAGGGAAATCCCCCCTTGGGAGATGTCCAAAAATTCCACTTTTTCTATTAGCAATCTCAAATAAATACTACATTGCATATTTTACAAGGCAAACCCTAACATCTACCACTAGCAACTCACATGTGCATGCAAGGTTACACCTCATCCTTACATACATATTGACACCTCATCCTTGAACTTTAATATTTTTTAGCTTTGCATGAGGAGTAAGGGTTTCAACCCTATGATAAACTGATTCTTGAGTGGGATTCGTATGTCTAAGAATCTGGGTGAAGGAAAATGATGAGATACACGTGTAGAGATTGAAAATTTTAATGGACATAATTTTGAGTTATAGAAACTCAATATGGAGGATCTGTTTGTTGATCGAGATTAGTGAATTAAGGTCTTGAGAATAAAACCAATATCAATGATAAATAAGGATTATCTAAATATCGAAAGGAAGGCAATAAGTTCTATCTGATTATTCTTATTTGATTCTATATTGTTGAATGTATAGATAGGGACCATGGCAATTTTTTTATGGGATAAAATTAAAACTTTATAATAGACAAAGTTGCTGGTAAATAAACACTTTCTATTAAAGAAGTTGTATTCACTTCGGATGAATGGTGGTGACTATGTGGCTAAACATTTGAATGCTTTTAACATTGTGGTAAGTCAATTGAAATTTGTTGAAGTAAAAATGGGTTAAGATAAAAAGTGTATAACTTTACTTTATTCATTACATGATTCACGGGATAACCTAGTTATGGCTATCATCAATACTACTTCTGCATTGAAAGTAGAGGATATAGTAGGAATATTACTATATGATAAAATGAGATAAAATTATTCTAAGGATTATCATCAGAAGGATGCCATAGTTATTAGAGGTCATTCTCAAGAAAGAAGCAAAAACAAATAAAGTGAAAGGAAATCAAGATTACCATGTACTACAACTTCTTAAACATAATTTCACCTAGACCAAAAACTATATAAAGTAGTAGTAAGATATATATTATTCTGAGCAATAATTTGTTGTCAAGGATATAGTCATTTTGTGTCTCCATCCATATAAGTAATTATCATTGAAGACCAAGTCTAGTGAAAATTTGGATCATCAATTTAACAATACCTATAAGGTGGTTTGTTACATTGGTGAGATGGCATATTAGTTGGAGCTACCATCGTCTTCCCACATCCATATTGTCTTTCAATTTTCTTATCTCAAATAATTTACTGACTACAAGGTGTAGTTCTACATAGAGATTATAGTACTAGATGAAAAGGTCAAATCACTCTCTTTATAGATGTAGTGTTGTATTATATATTTCATATTGTATAGTCTTGTAAGATTTAGAAGTTCCTCATCAAGTGGTAGAATTTTCTAGAACAAGATGCAACTTGGTATCCTAAGAGCATTTTCCAAAATTTTCCAACTTTAATTATGAATCTTTCTAAGGAGGACATGCAATCACTCTAATATATCCATGTCAACTATCTTTATTATTATTATCTTACCATTAGGGTTAGCATTAATGTTGACTTAGTCTATAAGTACGATTCTTGTTGTACTGGGAATCATATTCCATATTTTAATCTTAGTCACCTCTATTGTGCATATGAGACTTCATCCTATTCATGTGGATAAAATACATTAACTTCTCTAAATAGTTAGGATTTGTATTGATTTAGAATATAGAATCTATTACTTGTATTTCAATTTTTTTGACATTGAATTTGAATTATTATTTCTAGTGGATGATTACTTTTGTTTATCACTGCATTTTTATTGCTATTTCTATATTTCTCGAATTTTGTAATATTGTATCAAGTGTGTTGGGAAATTTGTGGGAGACCCATCTCATTGTGATCATCTCTTCAAGCTAGTCGAAATAAGGGTATCTTTAGCAATATTTTTTAGAAATCAGGTGTGTTAGGACCCTTGTGGGAGACCTATGTCATTATGATACTATCTTCAAGTAGATCAAAGGAAGAGGTATTTGTCACAATATATTTTCAAAAATGCTCCAAAGTATTCTTTTAGGATTTCTCATTTTTCCTTAATTTATGAAAAATCTTGCTACTTCTATTGTAGTACATTAATGACTAATTGTAGCACATCAATGTGTGCATGAGCAAAAAAGAAGAATCAAACCAAAAATATTTGTAATCATTACAACATCCTTCCAAATATTAATAGTTTTGATAATTGTATTTAATTCTTATAAAATACAATGGCTTCACCTCCTCCCAATACTTCACCTCTTTCCTCTCCTCCTCCTCCCAAAACTCCTCCAAGTTGTAATGCTCTTTCCAGTACCACTAAACCAATTCTATTATCATTTATCATGAACTATGATAAACTACATAATTGTGTTGATGAATCTCACAATAAAACAAATAATATCATAGATATCATCCACAACATCTCAGTATTGCTTCTAATGAGAATTTTTTTGACCAAGAGTTTAAACAATTCATTGGGCAATAGCCATAGAGCATGCATTTAGCACCAAATCTAAAGGGATACTAGTATCAAGACACAAGAATCTACCTACAACTATTCTTTGTTCATATAATTGTAGCTTTTCATGATAGCTACTTGGCTCCCTATGCTACTAGGGGCATTGTCCTAGGTATGAGTGTTTTTTACATAATATTTGTTATTGATAATGATTCCTCAATTGGCAATGATTTTAGTTTTCTTTATTGTTTCTTCCAATATTCTTATTTCATGCATGACCATCCCATATTTGAGGGTATAAATATTAATGAGTTTCTAACCAAGATGGATAGAATCGTTTGTTTATGTCATATTCCTAAAAAAGGTCTTGTTACATTAGTTGCTACTAAGTTGGAAATCCATGCTCATAAATGGTTGTTATTGGATCTATGTAACATGAGAACTCTATTTTGTGGTCTATGTTTAAATTCCTCTATTATTTTGAAACAAGATCTTCCACATCATATATAGTCTATTTTATGCAAACAAAACAAACAAAATATTTTGAAGATTATTGCGTAAAATTCAAATGTTTTCTCATATACACCTATAAATTGGATCTAGCAATAGTGGTAACATCCCTTTTTCAATATCCTAAAGGATAAAATTTATCATAAATTTGAATTGCTTAATCCATACACCGTTAAGGATGCTAAATGTTTAGCTCTAGCATTAGAAAAATAGCTTCAGTTGTCTTGTTCCCAATGTCAATGTGACTTCAACCTTCGTTGGCATTACTTTAAAATTTATAATGTTCAACACATGCAAGGTTTCATCTATTTCAAATATTAGTCATCCAATCCTTCATATCAATCCTATGAAGAATATCATAACTTTCAAGTGGAAGGTAAATAAGTAGCAATGTAAGAAGATGAAGATTCATTACAACAATATTAACCAATTAAAGTAGTAAATCATGGGCATGAGTATTATACCATGGATTTTCCACATTTTTCCTTATGTATATCTAGGCTTATCATTCCATCAAGATCCAAGGATTCATAAAATTTCAACACACCAATAAAATTGATTAATTCAATTAGCATGCATAACTTTATTGATAGAAAAAGAACATCTTTAAAATTGTATATCAATACATAAACCCATGATACATTTCAAATTTTTATTACAAATGGGAGCGCAAATTAGTGTTTTAGCTGAATGAATAAAGTTAACATCTACATTGGTTATTATACTTGGTATGGCAATCACTTCATCATGAATCTAGAAATTGTAGATGTCATCTTAGGAGAATAATGGTTATCTGAACATAATGATGTTATTATTAATTTTTAATGACTATATGTTAAATGTATAGAGAATTAGAAGGTCATTTATCTCCAAGGAATCTAACCTTCTTCCCCAAGGTGGTTAGTTCATATAACATGAAAAGGATATTGGTGAAAGGTTGTCATGGATTCTTTATCTAGGCTAATCGCATAAAATTTTGGCCTTTGAAGTTGTTTCTTATAGGTCTTACTTTAGAATTGCATAATATTGTAGATTATTATATAGATATTTTTTGTGATTCCATGGATATTCCTCCTAACCATACACACGATCATGTCATCCATCTAGTTCAAGGAAGTTAGGCTCCTAATGTTTATCCTTAATGCTATATCTAGCCTAATTGTTTGAGATTGAGAAGTGGGTCAAAGAAATGTTAGAGCAATAAATTATCCATCCAAGCATTAGTTCTTATTGCACTCTATGGTTATGGTACAATAAAAATACAACTCTTCGTGTATCTTAATTTTTTACTTCTAAAAAATATCACTAGTGTCGATATAATGAGGACAAGGATACACTTGATCTAAATATGGGGATGACAAGAGCAATTGATGGATAGAAAGGGATATCCATACTATATATTATTTACCAAATAAATTATGTGATATTAAATACTTTATAAAACTAGAATTGCACTCTAGGTTCAATCAAATTAGCATTAACAAATATGATATTCCTAAGACTGCTTTTCACTCACACGAGGGTCATTATGATTTTATAGCCATATATTTTGGTCTTACTAATGCTCAATCCACTTTCCAAAGCCTCAAAAATTCTATATTTTATTTTATTTTCATGTTTTTACCAATCTTCTTTGATGATATCTTAATGTATAACAAGTATTGAGAAGCTCATCTTGTTTATGTGGACCAGGTTCTTCACTTCTAGAAGAAATAATTCTTCATTAAAAGGTCAAAATGTGCCTTTGGTATGCATGAGATAGAACACTTTGGATATATAGTATATAAAAAAGGATCCAATATAGATCCTAAAGTGATCAATGCCATGCAATAATGGTACTTAACAAAAACCCTCAAGCATCTCTATGGATTTTTATGTCTCATGAGATACTATTAGGAATTTATCTACAACTATGGTAAGATTCCTACTCCTATCAATACTGTCACTAATAAGGATATCTTTATTTGGTGCAAATAAAATTTCCAATCATTCCATGCCATAAATAAGGCTATGTGTACCACCCATGTTTGGATCATGCTTAAATTTAGTAAACTATTTGTTATTAAGTGTTAATATTTAGGAATAGGTACTCAGTCTATTTTGATGCAATATGGACATCCCTTGGCCTTTGAATGCAAGCAAAGCCCTAGTAATAATTTGGGTTGATCCACATATGATAAGATAATGTTAGTTGTTTTAATTTTTATAGAGAAATTATGGACTTATTTGTTAGGGCATCACTTCATCATAAAGACCAACCATAGTAGCCTTAAGAATTTCCTAGAACCTTGTGTCTCATGCCCTAAACAAAAAATGACTTATGATAATATTCCAATATGATTTTTTCATTGTGCATAATAAGGGAAATGATAATGTGATGGTCAATGCTTTATCTCACAAACATGAGGATTTTTCTATTGTCAATGCCATCTCTATTCCTCTTCCACAATACATTTCCCATATTTGGGAGGAGTGAATTTGTAACCCAGTGACTAATAGAATCATTCAGGATATGGACTATAGATATTTATTTTTTTTATTATTCTTCTATGTTGATGTGATTCTCTATAAAAAGGATTGCATTTTTCTTCTTTCATCCTCATACCCCTTCAATTTCTACATGCATATACTTTTGCTAGATATTTTGGATTCTTAGAAATGTACCAATAAATGAAACAATCATTTTATTATAAAGTATTAAAATTGAATGCTAGGACCTTTATGGCTAAACGTGATGTATGTCAATGAAACAAGGAGGAATCTATTAAATATCCTATTTTATTTCAACCTATGCCTATTTTTTAAAACCAATGTGTAGACACCAAAATATAACACCCTCTAAATCACATTTACCACCCCACCATAAAATCCTACACGATAAAAAGATATGCCTAAGTTCTAACATAGGGATATAAAATTCTACACATCATCTTATTTTTCTAATTTACTTAATTAGGAAAATAATCCTAGGATACCCTATACACCCATTGGACATGTATCCTAGACACTTCACTCAGCATATCTGCTACATCTTACCCATTATTTTCCCATTGTATTTGCACATGGGACATATTCCCAACACCTATACCACATCTCATCCACCTTGTCTCCTTTGTCTCTTCACATAGGACAAGACCCCACATTGCACTCCACTTGTAGCCACATAATCCCAGTTAAGTGAGGCACACTAAATGACTCATTGTAACTGCCCCCTTCAACCTGAAAGTTAATATTTGTCACTTGGCAAGTCAGGATTACCACATCTCATTCCCCTCCAAAGCCCTAGGAAGCCTATACAAATACCATTAGTCCACCAAGCAAAGGGAGCTAAACTTGCATACTGATAGGCTATTGAAATAGATATGGACACAACAAGAAATTAAGAGCATGAGCTTGATTCTAACCGTTGGCTCGGATCCCGAGGTAATCTGCCATTCAACCAAAATTACTTGTCTATGGTACCACAGTAAAAAACATGACTTTGTGGTTTCACAACCATAGGTCCACAGTTTTTAGCCCATAATCGTACTTCTATGGTTCCATAGTTTCGATAAATTTCAATCAATGGATATAAGCGATTTAAAATATGGAGCAAGGCTTTATTTGTTAATTGTTTCATGTTATCTGCTTTTCATGCATATCAGTGATAGGTTTATATGTAGCATTGGGTTTATCAATTGACTATATAGGTGTTATTAATATTCTTCACTAGTTTGCATGTGTGTAGGTAATAGGTATCTTGGATAAGCTTCTGGAGTTGGAGTGGTCCCTTGCTGGATAACAAATCCCACTCACCCTTTGAAGTTGTGATGATAGAATGAAGAACACCACATCGTGCGGAGGAGTTGGAAGATCTCCCTCTCCCATAACAAGCATTGTATTTCAGAGAGATGAAGAACATTGTAACATTGCTCTCAACACACTTGGGGTAATTCAAAACCTTTTGTAAAAGCTCTATCAATATCAATATAAAAGGGGAATTTTGATAATCTACTTCTATCTCTATCTTTGTCATTATTTTGTGTTCATTTCTTTGGTTACAAAAATGGCAATCACGGTGGGAGCCCATAAAGGTCCAATTTTTTTTTGCCTTGATTTTAAATTTGTTTACTAATCTCTATTTGCACCTATAGATTTTGAGAATTTGAGATGCGCATAGATTCAACTTTGGATCGATATACTTGGAAAACCTTGTGCCCAAATTGTTTACTGTGGAAACATGGATACACAATTTTTGTTATAAGGAAAAATAGACACGGTGTTCCTATTTGGAGAAAATGCAGACACATGGTTTCTATTTTGAGGAAATGCAGACGCGTGATTGTTGTCTCAGAAATGCAAACCAACAGTTGACAGATGGAAGGAGCAGCGATGGGATCACAGGTCTATACCTTTTGATTTTTGTTCTTTATTTTTCTCCTTTATCTATATTTTGTTATTAGCATTGAAAGGTCTAGTCCTATTTTCTCTTGTCCACATATAGGTTTTTGGGTAAGATCAATTAGCTTAAGTCTTGCATTCATAAAAAAATAAAAAAATCATATTGCATGTATTGGGTTAGGAATAACCTAGATGTTATATTTTTGGGTTCAGGTCTATTTCAGCCCTATCCTACTGACATAAAGGACCCGCACATCCGTGTTTGGGATTTCTTAAACGCGGATGTGCGGTTGGCATACCACGCATCCATAGTTTACCAGAACCAACCACCAACCCGCGGTTGGCCCTATTAAGTAGGATTTGGCCTAAAAGCTTATTTGAAGATGGAATTTTACCCCTGATTTGCTGTCTACTATGTTTTTTGCTTTTTGTCTTCTACATGTAGGCATTCAAATATAAATTCATAATAGTTTTGCATAAAACAATAATTAAACAAAACCACTAGACATTTGCACTTAAATGTTGGAAAATGACTGGATTTCATCACCTTCACATTTGGATTTGATCACCGAACCACCAATCATACCCCGTTCTTTGCCAAGGCCGATTCCAAGATCCATCATATCCCGTGGGTTATAGCACTCATTTCTCCTCGGAGAGGTGTATCATAGACTACGGGTGAACTGGGTGAGGAATTTGTAGGACCTGTGCTCCTAGGCCATATGTGGACTTCATTACCACACATCATAGATGGGATTATGTGACCTGGAGTTCAAATCCAGGTTGTCAAGATGCGAGTATACAGGTGAAATCCTAGATTAATTTAGGGCAAAACATTGAGCACAAGTCTTTTTTTTTTCTCAAGAAAATTTCAAAAAAAAAATATTTCAAAAATAAACTAATGAAAATCTAGCACCAAAACATTTGTGTGTTTATTTTCTTCGTGTTTTGTATCACATCGTACTGTCATTTTATTTATATATATAGTCACACTTAGAATTGTACCACAAAATAGTGTATGGTAGTGACTCGTAGTCAAGCCAAGAAACTAGTGTCAAACCAAATTCAGTGGTCTTCCCCCATGGCCTCTCAGTCTGAAAATGTCCCTCACACTTCGGTGGTAGGACAAGTAGGAATACCCTCTTCTATGTCCCAAAGTCTTAATGTAGGGCCTTCTAGTAATGCCCTTAATATGGACATAGACATTATGCATAGAGCTACTCACACAGCCATACCTAAGACACCTAGGAGTGAACCTCCTACAGTGATAGATAGTCATATCACCATGTTTGACATGGTTACTGTTAGAATGTACTTGAATGCAGCTGGAATGGTCTTTCCATAATTACCACCACTCTCCATCCCATCACATTTTGTACCACTATTACAACAAGAGCCCGCATATACTTACCCGTAGCAGTTAGAACAAGTTTTTACAATTCCTATTTTTGAGTTGGCTACTATAGCACTGGATAACCAACCATCATCATACAACCAACCACCCCACACATTACCTCAACAACTCACCATTTCCACTAATCCCTTGTATGAAACAATTCTTGTTGTTTCACAAACCCTAACATCCACTCAACCCACTACCCTCATAGGTTCTACATCCCTTTGCTACTTACCCCCCACTCACTTCCACTACCATGGTTTTTCCACAACCAACTCAGCCTACCACATCACAGGTGGCGGTCTCTACTTCAAATGCAATTGCTATGCAACAGGATTTTTTACAACTGTAGAAAATTATTTTAGGTAATGCTAACCATAGTGTAAATCCTGATCCCAACCATCATTTGCAAGGGATTGAGCACAACTTCCCACCTCCATATCACCAAAAAAAACACCTTTATCCAAGATCCATCTTGGACAATGTGTCCCCCATCCACCATTATAGCTCATAATATACCTCCACATCCATATGCTAATACAGTAGGTAAGCATACCATCATGCCCCCTTCACCCCATTCGTATCATAATATCCATTGTAATTCATATCATAACACATTTTAGCCAACCATACTTTATCACCCGTAGCCTACATACAATCCACCCCATTATAAGCAGCATCAAGTACATTCAAGTGTCAGTCCTATGGATGACCCTAGATACCAGTTTTTAGAGAGTCAGAATGATAGTCTTGCCATGCAAACTCTAGGTTTACAATACAAAAAACCAACTTTAAAGCAATTACTCAATCATCCTATTCATGCTTCGGTCCCTAAGCAGACATATCCAATAGATTTTCAAATACCCAAGCTTGAAATTAAGGGTGAAGAGGACCCTCGTGAACATATAACTAGATTTTTAAATGCATGCTTCAAAATCAAAAGCAATGATGCATTATTGTTACATACATTTCCTCAGACACTAAGGGGAGAAGCCCAATACTGGTACAATCACCTGCCACATCAAAGTGTGTTTACCTTTGAACAACTAGTGGACTAGTTCTTGGAAATATTTACCCTAAATGTCAAAAAACAAATGACATTGACTAATTTGATTTATCTAAAATAATATGACGATGAATCAATTTATGACTTTGGTAATAGGTGGAGATAAGTCATGATCAAGTTACCATTTTTCCTCCCTATTCTAGAGATAATACGAATGTTTATGAGAATTTTTGGTAGACCCATTTCTTCATTATTAAAACTACAGTAGTATAGGAAATTCGATGAGGTGCTCGTCCAAGCAAAGCTAATAGAAGAGATCAAAATTCATGAAGGTGAGATAAAGCCTAAAAAGAAAGAGTGGCACAATAAAAATCAAAATGGGAATAACCATGGTCAATCTAAGACCACACAGGTTAACCAAATAGTTTTGAGCCAACCATAATTAATCAACCAACCCAAGCACAAATCCAACAAAAACAACCACAAAAATTGAATCATCAAGCGGTTCCACCCCCACAGTAGGCACAAAATCAGACACAACCTACAAAAATGCAACAACATAATTTTAAGCCAAAGAGAAATTATACACCAGTACAAGACCCATATTCATTATTTTTCCAAAATTTGTATGCGGTAAAACTCTTTACGTTTCCAGAAATGAAACTTGAATATCCTAACAAAAAAAACAAAAGGTTACAAAGAACACCTCTTTTGCATCTATCATAGACAAAGAGGACATGATATCGAAGGTTTTCATGGTTTCAAAGGAATTGTATAAGATTTATTAGAAGCGGGTACAATCAAATTTGACAATCCACTATCCCAAAACAACCAAAACCTAGGCATCTATCAGACACCTTTGCCACATCAAGAGGTAAATCAATAGTCGATGGGGGCATCAACTTTTACAGTTCCTCCCAACTAGGTTAATTATGTGTCTTAACTACCATAAGGTTTTGTAGGAGCTATCAACATAGTTACCCATGGACAAAGGTAAGATAATAGCACAACACAGGCTCTAGCAACACAGCCAACAAATATGCCCATACAACTTAGACCAAGCATTCCACCACCCCCTTTCCATAATTGCCCAGTGGTCACCTTAAATAGTTAGTTAACTCAAATTTTAAAAATGGCTTCAACAAAATTATTAATTTATGAGCTAATACAACAATCAACACCTCATAGGGAAACATTTATGGAAATATTAAATTCTATACAAGTATAGTTAGAAGACCCCAATGCATTCAATTCCTTTGTAGAGAGTGTGCAAAAGTGTATGGAACCCTCGATAGTATTTTATGACTTCTAGGAAAAGCAAACTTCGGCAGATTAACCTGATCCACCTTTGCACATAGAAGCTCACATTGATAGGAAGTAATTCAAAAGAGTGCTTATTGACACTGGTTCATCCATCAATCTCATCACCACACTTGCAATGAAAAATCTCAACATCCCATCATCTCACATCATAACGTCCACATTCACCCTTAGGGATTTTAATGATGCTTTATGCTCAATTGTATGGAATGTTGTTTTTCCCGTCACCGTGGGGGTGAAAATAATACATTTCCTCTTCCATATCTTTCAAGGATAAATGCAATATAATATACTTCTTGGATGCCCTTGTATTAGAGAAATGAAGTGTGTGCCTTCAACATTACATCAATACTTAAAATATGTACATGAAGGAAAAGTACATTGTATACTAGCTGACACAAAACCTTTCAAATACTACAACTTGATTTCAAAATCCTACAAGCCCTGGCTTCTATAAACACATCTAACTATCCAACCACTCACCATTAGGACCATTCCATCTAGTAATACTTCATCAAAAGCACCCATTCAATAGAAATTGCCTATAGTTGACTCATCTTTTGCAAACAAAAGTGTCAGCTCAATTCACCCTTCGAATGTTGCATCCCACTTTTCAATCACACCAAACCATCCTACCAACCAAAAACCAATTCCATATAGCACACTTCCAGATCTGATACAACCATTCATATTCGTAGAACAACCCAATCCATCCATCAATAAGCCATAATCATCATAGCCCGTAGTATCACAAATAGGGCCACCTATTAGGGAAAGTCCACCACCACTATTAGAACCATAAACTAATTCATAATAACCATATTCATCCATCAAACCATTAGCCTCTCAACCTTCCTGAGTTACAGTACACCTCGCCAATCTAGGTATTGGTGAGTACATTATTGAAAGTATCATGGTTACACCACCTATTGAATTAGTCAAGGATTACGGCCACCCCTGCGACCAACATTTAGCCATAGGTAAAATTTACAAAATGGGTTCCCCATCAAATGTAATAAATTTCACATATTGTGGAGTCGAATCCTCATCAGGTCAATCTTCTTCTTCGGAGGACCATGTAAAAGAGTTTAATGAGAACATTGATTTTTTATCTAACCCATCATTTCCAATGAGATATTTTTAGAGGGTTAATTGGGAAGGATATGGATTTGGAAGACATGAACAAAGTCCTCACCAAATTATTCAGCCAGAATATATAGAGCCAAATAACCACTCAGGTCTAGGTTACAAACCTTCCATCGCAAGCTCTTTGCTAACTCAAACATTCCAAGAGCTAGATATTGAGTGTGAATACGGAGAAGGAGAAAGTGACAAGGAGGATGAACCTAATGATAAGTATGATTATATAAATGGTGAATACATAATCAACGATTTTTACCCTCATGTTTCTAGAACTTTCCTAGAACAAGCCTTGCAACAAGAACTAGGATACGAAGATCCATCAAAAATGACTGACCTTAGGCCAGATTACACACAACTTTTTCTAGGACCTCATACAAATTCTAACAGCTTCTGAATAAGTGATGAAGATTATGAAGGTGAGACATAAATGATATTTCAAAATAATGAGCATGAAATGCAAACTAGAAGAATACTACAAGAAGAGGCGCATCATGAACAACATAATCAATAGGTAGAATAGTCTAGAGAATATTTAGTACATGTAGAATCTATTTGTAGAAATGACTGGTACCAAAATAAGTTCCTAATAAACCAAACTCTCTTTCAGTTGATCAAAAATCATGAAAGTATTGAACCAAAACCTCCTCCACCACCTTGTCCGCTCCTACAACACCATGAATCACACACATTAGGTCAATTGCAACCTAGGGAGGATTAGTCGTCGTCTCTCAAATTGCAGCCACATCACCTTCATCAAGTCAACATGATTTCTATTGATTTGTTCACCCCACTCCACAATCCGTATGATAAGACAAATTTGATCCATATCAATACTAGCCTCATTACCATGGATATGATCTCATCCCCACCATCCATTGCTGAATTTTTCTTATTCGAATAGTTACTGCATGCTTCAAATGCTTATATTTCACAACAACCTTCATCATAAAATAATTTAGTTTTTCAAACTAAAATAGAGGGGGAAATCCTAGAGACATTTTAAAATTTGGTGGATTATATTCATCTCATCCCAACTCCACATCAACTATAAGAATATTCCTGCATGTTGATTGAAGAGTCTATAGATGTGAACATTAGTGAAGATGCAGACAATCCCCAAATTGTCAAAATTGTAAAATATTTATGCATAGAAGAGAAAGAACACATAATAAACATTCTAATGAAAAATAAATAAGTGTTCACATGGTCATACAAAGACATGTTTGATTTAGATCTAGACCTGGTAGTTCACAACCTTACACTGGCACATGACGCAAAGCCTTTCAAACAAAACCTTAGGAAAGTTCATCCAACAATCACATTAATTGTAAAAGAAGAGCTGCAAAATTTATTGGATGTGCACTTCATAGTACCAATTGATTACCCATAATGGCTTTCAAATATGGTACCCATTCACAAACCGAACAAAGGGATACACGTATGCAGTTATTTTCGAGACTTAAACAAAGCATGTCCCAAAGATAATTTTTCTTTGCCTAATATCAATCAACTATAGATTTCTATGCTGGTCATGAAATACTTTCCTTAATGGATAATTTCTTAGGATACAACCAAATTCAAATTAATCCTAAATATCAATACAAGACAACATTTACAACACCCTGGAGGACATTCTGTTATAGATTGATGTCGTTTGAACTCAAAAATGCAAGAGCTACATACGAACGAGCTATGACATACACATTTCATGATTATATGCAGAAGATCATCGAGGATTATGTAGATGACTTGATTGCTAAATCTAAGACACGTCTTGAGCACATCGATGTACTAGAAAGAGTGTTCGATTGGTTGATAGAACACAAAGTAAGGTTAAATCCTAAGAAGTGTGTATTTGGGGTCACATCAAGAAAACTTATAGGATTCATTGTCTCCAAGAGAGGCATTGAAGTAAATCCAGGTAAGGTAAAAGTAATATTAGAAATTCCACCTCCCAAAATATTGAAATAGTTGTATAGTTTACAAGGAAAGATCCAATATATCTGATGATTCATTGCACAACTATCAGATAAATGTAGTCCTTTCAACCGCCTATTACAAAAGGGAGTAACATTTTCATGGAGAACTAAATTTCAAAAGGTATTTGATGACATAAATAAGTATTTGGCATCACCACCAGTTCTTACACCGCCTAGATCAGGAATCCCTTTTCACCTATACATTTTTGCAACATATTTTGCACTAGGGACTATGCTTGCACAAAAGAATGAAAAACATAAGGAGCAAGCAATTTACTATATTAGCCAAACACTGGTAAGTTATGAAACAAGATATGCTTATGTCGAAAAGTTATTCTTAGTAGTGGTTTTTTTTTTGGTAGATAAGATACAATAGCATTAATACCGGGTTTTATAGGTTGACCCAAAACCTTTTACAAAAATCAGCCTAGGGGTGTTGAAACATAGACATTATATGCTAAGAAATACTACCTATGTCATAGCTAGATAAAATCCTCTATGATACATGATGACTCGCACATACAACAACACCCGTACTACTAAATGGATAATGCTTTTAACCAAATTCGATCTCAAATTTGTAAGTCAAAAATCCATAAAAGGTCAAGTGATAGCTAATAAACTAGCAGAAGCTCCGCTACATAATGACAAACCACTAATCATTGAGCTTCCATATGATTCAGTATTCTCTGTCATAGAAAAATAATAATTAGTTTCTCCTGAGGAAGAAGTAGACATGACCATGTTCTTTGGTGGGTCTAAATGTGACAAAGGACAAGGTGCGGGAGTCATGTTTTATACACCTGAAGGAATACCAATTCCTTTATCATTCAAACTCGACTTCACATGCACCAATAATAATGCAGAGTATGAAGCCTTAATCTTAGGTCTTCAATCAACTATAGCAATGGGCATAAAAAGACTAAGCATTTTTTTTATTCTCAACTAGTTGTGTACCAAGTAAATTAAGAATACCAATGTAAAGAACCAGTCTTAAAGCAATACCATGAAGTAGCAACAAAGTTGATACAAAATTTTAATTGGTACATAATTAGTAACTTACCCCGATCCACAAACAAATTCATGGATGCAATGGCTTCTTTGGTATCTCTCATCCCTAAGAATGAGCATGGAGAAGTACAACCGCTAATCATAACAACAATGTCAAAATCATCAATTCAAAAAATAGAACCTACAAGTGAGAAGAACGTTTGTTTGATACATGATGAACCTTAAAATTCTTACCTTCATGAGATAAAAGACTTTCTCAAGTCTAGAATACTCCTAGTAGAAATGACATGAACTACAAAAAGAATGTTCAAATAAAAAGCAATTCATTTTATTATTCTAGGGGATGTGTTATACAAACATGGGTATGATGAAATATTATTACGATGTTTAGATTCGATTGAAGCAGAACGAACAATAATAGAAGCCCATGATGGTACTTGTGGTGGCCACTTCAGTGGAATAGCCATTGTAAAGAGAATACTGTGCATGGGATACTATTGGCCGACCATGAAAAATTACTGTTGCAAATATGTCAAAAAGTGTCAAAAGTGCCAATATCATGCATATTTGACTCATGTACCATCGCATGCATTACAAGCCATTCAAATTCTTTGGCTATTTTCACAATGGGATCTCGATTTGATTGGTAAAATATCACATGCTTCATCAGGACAACATAAATTCATCATAACCGCGATAGAATACTTCACAAAATGGGTGGAAGCAATTCCAATGACCACTACGACTGGACCTCGAACATCAGATTTTATACTTTAGCATATTATATTTTATTTTGGAATACCCTCAAAAATAATTTTTGATAATGGGAAGTCATTTAATAATAAGTATGTTAGAGCATTGTGCAACAAATTCAAAATTCAACATAGTTTCTCCACACCTTACTATGCACAAGCAAATGAGCAAGCTGAAGCAACCAACAAAATAATGGTATCCATTCTCAATAAAATAGTCAAAGAAAATCATCGATATTGGCATACTCAACTTCCTTTGGTATTATGGGCTTACAGAACAAGCATCAAAATGCCAATGGGAGTGATACCATTTTCACTAGTTTACGATGCTAAAGCTATATTACCTTTAGATCTAGATATACCTTGTGAATCGCATTATAGGAATTCATGGATGATGAAACAGCTAGACAAGCACATCTTGACCACTTGACACTTATTGATGAAAAGCGTATCAATGCTCTAGAGCACTTACGAGTATATCAATATAGATTCAAACAGTCTTACAACGCAAAATTCCATCCTCACAAATTTCAAGTGGGGGACCTAGTGCTCAAAGAAAATCAACAAAATACCAATGCATTGCCACACTTGAGAGATAAATTTGTGGCTAATTGGTTAGGCCTATACATTGTAAAGCATAATTTGGGACTAGGAACTTATAGACTTGCCAACTTTGAAGAAGAATTGGAGCTAGAACCACTAAACATAATGCACCTAAAGGCATTTTATGCATGAAACAACTTGCAATATATGTATATATATACATGGCTAAAAAAAAAAAAAAAAGAATTTCTTTACATTGTAAATAGAAATGTCATTACTAGCACTTAGCATGTTGCATTTACATATTACAAAAAAAAAAATTATGCATTAAGTAGGCATATCATAAGCATATAGAAGCATTAGTCTAATTACATAATTGTATCCATCCCATCCCATGTTTAGTAATATTTCATAGTGGTGATGATACGACCAAGTAAAAACCAGTTCTAAAGAATTGGGGATACCCAACTAAGACTCTTTGCAAGTCAACAAAAATCATATCCACACATTTTTTAATATATCATAAATAAAAATTTTAGTCACTCAATAATGTCTAGTGAAGAACCAAAAATTATAATATGTCCAATTTTCTTTAGGACCAAATCACTTATGTCACATTAAGAAAGTATTGAGTATGGTATATTGACCCCGAAGCAATATTGAACCAAAAATATTTTACAAATTTAAAAACATTTTGATTAAGAAAATATAATTCCAACTTGGGTACAACCTTGACGCGAAAAGGTAATATTCATCGCTTTTCCAATTATGCAGCATTTTCCAAAATCAAAACGGTGGTTTTTACCACCATCACAACAATCCAAACATTTAAATTAAAAGGTAGACAGTAAGGATAGGATCATATTTTCATCACACTTTGGTTGAGAATATGATTCCCCAAACTCTATCATGATAAATACTATACACACACCATAGATCATAAAATCAAGAAGGATCATACTACATTCCCATCAGAAAGTTATGTAATCATCCCCAAATATTGAATATCGAATCATTGGACTATGTAGCAAACCTCCACCAGAGCTATATACGCTTGACTGGCAGTGGAGTAAACTCATTCAGGGTGACACGTATTTCTCCCAAAATAAATACCTCTAACCACACATACAAACAAGCTAGCAAATTGGTACACCCATACAGGTACCGTCCAATTTTACTCATCATGAGTTATTGAACTTCACATACACATGCACTAGTTCTTGATTGCTTAGGGCCATTCCCAAAGCAAATATTTACAATAATGAACACCACTTGCACACACCTTGGTCCTAAAGAAGGTTAGACAAATATTGAGAAAATGGTTTACATCACTAGACTATTTGAGTCTTTGAAAATCCTACAATGTTATATATCAAAAACCATACCAACTACCATATCATTATCACATGTTCTATATTATCACATACATACACCCACCATACATCAACCGTGAAGAGTCATCAATTTGGATACCTCCAATTGCAAAAATGAACAAGTAATGGTCAACTACTCTGAGCTATAAAATATTACAAAAACATCATGCATGTCATCATATAATTATATGAAAATAAAAATAAAACTACATATTACATATTAGTTTACATTCATTTATCATAGTGCAAATGTAATAATGTGTACATTGAATCACATAATCATTAACAAAGCATAAACAAAAAGCATACATATAAACATTAACACATGAGATAACCAAAATACAAGGCCATGTATATATATATATATATATATATATATATATATATATATATATATATATATATATATATATATATATATAGAAGGTCCCAAAGATACAAAATACAAGTAAAAATACAAAAAATAGAAACATGTCACACTAGCTAGTACTAGTAGGATCCCTCCAAGGATCCTGCGCTATAGAAGCACCATGAGAACTTGATGACCAATGAGTCCTATGACTCTTATCAGTCCCTCGGGTAGCAGTAGTAGCTGTTGAAGAAGGAGGAACAGGAAAAGGAATCTAACGCTCATGCAGAATATTCTCCAACATATCTATATAAATAGCCTGATTATGCAAGCTCCTCAAGTTAGCACCCTCACAAGCAACCCACTAAGAAATATATGCTCGAAGAGTAGAAATAGTAGTTGTAGTATCACCTCTACCTGACCCTTCCTGTAGCCAAGTCAACTCACCCTCTAACCGAGTGCCCTCACCTCTAAGCCTATAAATATATAAATCTTTTGTAGTGAGAGCATCGCTGCTAGGCCCATCACACATCATATCCACCTCACCTTGGAGGCAAGTCACCTTGCCCTAGTACCATGCTAACTCACCCTTTAGGCGAGTCACCTCTAAACCTAGGCTATCACCCTCATCCTATAACATATCCTAATCCTCCTTTATCCATCAAGTATGGGCATCATCATCACAAACACCCCCATCACCACCCTAATCATCTCCCTCACCACCCCCATCACCACCACCCTCATCACCTCCATCTCCACCTCCCTCCATTGGTTGATGTACATTAGTAGCTACATCAACCCTAAGAGTACTACATCATTGGTGCTTCATCGATCGAGGAGTTCGCTCACCCAACTCCATCTCATCACCACTCCCCTCATCATCTACCATAATACTTGACATCCAAGGAGGCTGAGAAGAAAACCATATATCATACTCAAGTGTGGCACCCACATCATCCAAGTTAGTAATATCCACATCAGAATTATTAGAAGGATCATCGACTCACCAAAAGTTAAGAGCAATAGGTAACCCCAACTAATCTCCCCGATGTCTATACGTCATAGGCACATCAGGAACACCCTGCACCAAACCAAATTGATGATGCACCCAAGAAAACTACACAAGATCCATATCCCTCAAATGGGCTCTGGAAACCCATCGCTCTCACCTGATGTAATGAAGCTTTGTTGCATCTGTAACCCAATCCACACCCCTCCAATATCGCCAACTCATGAATTCTATAGAAAGAGAGCTCAGGATGCCTCGATACTCTGATGTCCCAATCACTAGACGATTGAGATCTTCACTAAGTAGCCACCTATAAGCATGAGGAGCAGTGGCATCATAGGGACAAGGAAGACCAACCGATCATTCAACAATGATGTGCTCCCAAGATCATACTTGGAGCACCATACTGCAATGTAATCCCTTCCACCCCCATATCTTCACCTCGTACAACTCATTGTATATCTGGCATAGAAGAGCAGTAGCCCATGCCAACCATCGAGGATCCATAATAAGATCATGTACAATAGGGACCTGGTTCCATGGGATCCTTGATCCCATGGAATTAGGCAACAACATGTTGCTCAAAAATACATCAAGAAAGCTGGAATAACTCCCAAACTATTAGTAACAAAAATGTCCAGATACGTGATACCACCCCTGCTACAGTTAAAATCCCACATGTCACAAATAATAGGGAAAATAGCCTCCTTCTTTTTGAGGCCAACACAAACAATAGGTCCCTCAATAGGAACACGAAGAATATAGTAAATATCCTCCAAAGTGATAGTTAGATCCCCTGTAGGAATCTGAAATGTACCCCTGTTAGGATCCCAGCGCTCAACAAGCACAGACAACAAATACTCATCGGCCTAAATGGCACTCTTGGTTTTTCTACCCAAACAAATAGAATTAAACAAAAACAAACAAACAAAAACTACAAGAAAATGCATTACCTAACCCTAGGTAGTAAGCCATAAATAAACAAAAAATCAACAAAAATAAAACGAATTCATTGCCAGCCCCACTTAGTTCTAAAAAAAAAAAAAAAAACAAAAACAAAACAAAAGGACAAAATATTAAAAAAAAAAAAAAAACAAATTCATTGCCAACCCCACTTAGTTATAAAAACAATCAAAAAAACAAAAACAAAACAAAAGGACAAAATATCAAAACAAAAAAAAAACAATTTTATTGCCAGCCCCACTTAATTCTAAAAACAAAAAAAAAAACAAACCAAACACAAATGAACAACCCTAACTACAAGCAAAGTACCACCTACCTTGACAAACCGACCACCACCTTTCGCTCCAGTCGAGACGCCAACACCACCACCTCCGCCACCACTACCCTCGCCAATCTCCATATCGCTCATCACTCAAACAAAATGACAACTAGCAGAATGACAATCAAAAGCAACATCAGGCCTTTAAATAGCCGATTTAAGTGGCAAAAAATGTGGGCCCACATTTTCAACGAAACATAAAAATGCAGACCCACGGTTTGCGGTGCGAAATGCATACCCATGATTTTGCAATAAAAAAACACCTACCCGCGGTTACCACCAGAAAAACCATAAATTAGTGGTTACCAAAAAAAACAACATTGGAAAAGCAAATAAGGCCTTATAGCCTCAAGTGACAACATCAACACAAAATAGCCCAAGGTTAAAATTGAAGCCCACTCCGTGAGTTTACAAAACACAATAATGATAAAATCAATGTGCATTAAGGAATTGGTAACAGTCACTGGGATAGGCACCTAGGATGATTGGTTCTAACAAACCACAACATTCATGCCAATCAAACCAAACGGTATTTTGAATGAAAAGTCACCCACAAGTTGGGGAAAATTATTTGCAAAAACAAACAATCATAAAATACCTTTTCATCAATTCATTATTGGGCTCCACAATTCACCCACTTACCAATTGAGGGGGTAAACAAAAAAAAAATAAGATACATATATACATTCTTCCATGCCAAAAATAAATAAGTCCATCCATCCAATAAAGTTATATGACATTATTTTTTGCACCGCATTGTGTGGTACACAATGCAATACAAAAAGGGGTAACTGTAGACACAAAAATATGACACCCTCTAAATCACATTTACCACCCCACCATTAAATCCTGCATAATAAAAATATATACCTAATTTCTAACTTAGGGATATAAAATTCTACACATAATCCTATTTTTCCAATTTACTTAATTGGGAAAATCACCCTAGGATACCCTGTCCACCCATTGGACATGTGTCCTGGACAATTCACTCAGCATCTCTGCCACATCTTACCCACTATTGTCCCCCTGCCTTTGCACATGGTATATATTCCCAACACCCATGCCACATCTCATCCACCTTGTTTCATTTGTCCCTTCACATAGGACAAGATCCCACATTGCACTCCACTTGCAACCACATCACCCCAATTAAGTGAGGCACACTGAATTACTCACTATAACTGCCCCCTTCCACCTGGCAGTTCAGATTTGCCACTTGGAAAGTCAGGCTTATCACATCCCATTCACATCCAAAGCCCGAGGAAGCCTATAAAAATTACCATTAGTCACCCAAGAAAATGAATTTGAACTTGCATACCAACAGGCTGCCAAAATAGATTTGGACACAGTAAGAAATTGAGAGCGTGTGCTCGATTCTGACCATTGGTTTGGATCCCGAGGAAATCTTCTATTCAATCGAAACTGCTTGTTCATGGTTCCAAAATAGAAAACATGACTCTATGGTTTTACAACTATAGGTGTGCGGTTTCCAGCCCACAATCGCGCTTCTGCGATTCCACAGTCCCAAGAAATTTCATCAATAGATATAAGTGATTTAAAATATGAAGCAATGTATTATTTATTAATTGTTTCATGCTATCTGCTTTTCATGCATATCAATGATAGGTTTATATGTAACATTGGGTTTACCATTTGACTATATAGATGTTATTAATCTTCTTTGCTAGTTTGCATGTGTGCAGGTAACAGGTATATTGGATAAGTTGCTGGAGCTGGAGTGGTCCCTTGCTGGATACCAAGGCCCACTCACCCTTTGAAGCTGTGATGAGAGAATGAAGAACACCACATCCTTCGAAGGAGTTGGAATATCTCCCTCTCCCATAATAAGCATTGTATTTCAAAGCGATGAAGAACATTGTAACATTGCTCCCAACACACTTGGGGCAATTCAAAACCTTTTGTAAAAGATGTATCAATATCAATATAAAAGGGGCATTTTGATAATCTACTTCTATCTCTGTCTTTGTCATTATTTTATGTTCGGTTCTTTGGTTACACAATGGAAGCATATTTATTTGTATTTCATTGTAAACCATCCCAAAACTAAGACCAAAATTAAGATATTTTTAATAGTGATCTGCCTTTCTAAGTATGCTCATTTTTTACACTACAATATCCTTTCTTAGCTAGTAAGTTTTCCAAGGTATTCCTTGATTTTATTTTAAAATTGTATGGTATACCCAAGTCCATTATTAGTGATCATGGTCCCATCTTCACTAGCAATTTTTAAAATAATTGTTTCATATTAGTGGTACTTAGTTGATTATATCCTTTTGTTATCACTCTCAATCAAATGGCTAGATAGAGTTTGAAAATAAATGTTTGGGCTCTTACCTTCACTATTTTTCCAAGATAAACAATATTATTGGGTTCAATGGACCTCTTTAGCTAAAATATGGTACAATACTTCTTACCATTATTCCTTAAAGAATAAACCTCCATCAGTATAAAACTATGTTCTAGGATTGTCCAAGGTTGATCAAGTGTATGATTTGTTTCAAATATTAAAATTGAACATGACATTGATACTAAATGAAGAGAGTTAAACATAACAAGGAGAAACAAAATAAATATGAAAACACAAAACAAGAGAATAACAAGGGAAAGCCCCCCTTGGAGGATGTCCAAATATTCTAATTTTTCCATTAGCAATCTCAAATAAATACCACATTGCATATTTTATAAGGTAAACCCTAACATTAGCACTACCAACTCACATGTGCATGCAAGGTGATACCTCATCCTTACATACACATTAACACCTCGTCCTTGTACTTTGACCTATATTAAAAATGTGTAATTACATAGGCATTTAATGCCAACATTCCCTCCTTAATAACATATTTGTAATTCTATAGTACAAAAAATGATTTATTTTACACAACCCTTCATGGACACAAGCTAAAACGGGTCCTTTCAAAGATAAGTAGCATTAACCCAGTTACTCCCAACATTCCACTAGCTATATCCAATCATTCTACTACCTATCCACCCTATAAGATACATCTAGGCTTCTAAATATATTAGCTTCACCTATTACCCTCATACATATACTAACAAGGTAAAAAAAATTCCAAAAAATTACTTTTAAAACATTACAAATAATACTAGAGCTAACATTGAGAACATTACACTAGGCAACCGCCACTAGCATCCACACCAGTCTCTTTTGGGTACAACTATACCATTTACAAGAGTATTAACATCCCTACAAACTACACCAATTATAGTAGCCAATAATCCAACTAATGTAATTGCAATAGCTTCTTCAAGTACAAGCTACATCAATTATAGTAGTTAATCCTTACCCTAAACTTGTGGTAAAACCAATAAACCATCTCAAACATTATTCAACAATTTTGTAAAACACATATCTAAGGTTTCAAATCTACACAATACACTAAAACAAGAAGAACAACAACTACAAAATAAGACCTCATGCATGGATACCTCTGTAACTTGCATAATAAACCACTTGAATAAGCATTTATGACCTTAAATTCCAACACCTATTCAAAAAATAAACATTTAAATATATATAAAATATAGTATCACGATGAAAGCTCACTAGGTTTACCGCTACCAAAGCTCACTAGATCTACCACTGTCAAAGCTCATACTCATGAGAAATAAATATCTAAATACAAATAAAACATAGTGTCATTGCTGAAGCTCACCATGTTTATCGCTATCAGAGCTCACCAAAATTTCCACTATTGAAGATCACCAAATTTATCATTATCAAAGCTCACTAGATCTATCATTGTTGGAGCTCACTATATTTACTATTATAAAATCTCACACTCATAGAAAATAAACATCTAAATATAGATAAAACATAGAGTCACTATCGAAGCTCACCAGATCTATCACTATCAAAGCTCATGAGATTTATCATTGTTGAAGCTCAAAAGGATTTAATTATCAAACCCTAGAATGAATAATCCTTAATTTAGATTTATTATTATTTAAGTTCACTAGATATATCACTATTGAAGATCACTAAATATTTTATTGTTGAAGCTACAAACCCTTGAATCTCTTCATATGATGCCATAAACTTCCTAGGTTCAAGACCATAGGCTCTGATACCAAATGTTAAAACTAAACATGACATTGATACTAAATGAAGAGAGCTAAACATAACAAGGAGCAAAAAAATAAATATGCAAACACAAAATAAGAGAATAACAAGGGAAATCCCCCTTGGGGGATGTCTAGAAATTCCACTTTTTCTATTAGCAATCTCAAATAAATACTACATTGCATATTCTACAAGGCAAACCCTAACATCTACCACTACCAACTCACATGTGCATGCAAGGTGACACCTCATCCTTACATACATATTGACACCTCATCCTTGAACTTTAATATTTTTTATCTTTGTTTGAGGAGTAAGGGTTTCAACCCTATGATAAAATAATTCTTGACTAGGAGTCGTATGCCGAAGAATCTGGGTGAAGGAAAATGATGAGAAACACATGTGTAGAGATTGAAAATTTTAATGGACATAATTTTGAGTTATAGAAACTCAATATGGAGGATCTGTTTGTTGATAGATATTAGTGAATTACGATCTTGATAATAAAACCAATATCAATGACAAGTAAGGATTAGCTAAATATCGATAGGAAGATAAGAATTTTTATTTGATTATGCTTATTTTATTATATATTGTTGAATGTATAGATAGATACCATGGCAAATTTGTTATGGGATAAACTTGAAACTTTATAATAGACAAAGTCACTAGTAAATAAACACTTTCTCTTAAAGAAGTTGTATTCACTTTGGATGAATGGTGGTGACTATGTAGCTAAACATTTGAATGCTTTTAACACTGTGGTAAGTCAATTGAAATTTGTTGAAATAAGAATGGATTAAGAGAAAAAGTGTATTAATTTACTTTATTCATTACATGATTCATGAGATAACCTAATTATGGCTATCATCAATACTACTTCTGCATTGAAAGTAGAGGATATAGTAGGAATATTACTATTTCATAAAATGAGATAAAATTCTTCTAAGGATTGTCATCATAAGGATGCCATAGTTGTTAGAGGTCATTCTCAAGAAAGAAGCAAAAAGAAATCAAGTGAAAGTAAATCAATATTAGCATGTACTACAACTTCTTAAACATAATTTCACCTAGAACAAAAACTATATAAAGTAGTAGTAATATATATATATTATTCTAAGCAATAATTTGTTGTCAAGGATATGGTCATTTTGTGTATCCATCCCTATAAGTAATTATCATTGAAGACAAAGTCTAGTGAAAATTTGGATCATCAATTTAAAAATCCCTATAAGATGGTTTGTTACATTGGTGAGATGGCATATTAGTTGGAGCTACCATCGTATTCCCACATCCATATTGTATTTCAATTTTCTTATCTCAAATAATTTACTGACTACAAGGTGTAGTTCCACATAGATATTATAGTACTAGATGAAAAGGTCAAATCACTCTTTATAGATGTAGTGTTGGTCTTGTAAGATTTATAAGTTCTTCATCAAGTGGTAGAATTTTCTAGAACAAGATGCAACTTGGTATCCTAAGAGCATTTTCCAACATTTTCCAACTTTAATGATGAATATTTCTAAGGAGGACATGCAATCACTCTAATATATCCATGTCAACTATCTTTATTATTAATATCTTATCATTAGGGTTAGCATTAATGTTGACTTAGTCTATAAATACGAGTCTTGTTGTACTGGGAATCATCTTTCATATTTTAATATTAGTCATCTCTATTGTGCATATGATACTTCATCCTATTCATGTGGATAAAATACTTTAACGTCTCTAAATAGCTAGGATTTGTATTGATTTAGAATCTATAATCTATTACTTGTATTTTCAATTTTTTTGACATTGAATTTGAATTCTTATTTCTAGTGGATGTTTACTTTTGTTTATCATTGAATTTTTATTGCTATTTCTATATTTCTAGAATTTTGTTCATTACATTTATATATCCAATTAAAAACAAATAAATTGCTAAATATAATGGATCATTGTTTTTAAATGGGTAGAGAATGAATAATTTCATACTTTTAAAAAAAGTCTAAATCTCATTGGTAAACCTTAACATTTAATAAATTGGAACCAATTAAATTCCTTGACATTAGAGGAGGATACCAAGGTTTAAAAATTATCAAGCAATATATGCATAATTGTTAAGCTAGTATAATACCATTATGTGATCATGATGAAATATTGGTGGGTACTTTTCAATCCCATTTATCCAATTAAAAAAATGAATTGCAAACTTGGGGTTGAAAATAAATAAAACAACAATATAACAAAAATAAATTTAAGTTATATGGGATTTATATGGGCCCTACCCATACTATATCATCACGAAACAATGGTATTATAGTAGTTTAGAAATTGTGCATGCATCACTTGAAAATATTTGAACCTAGGTCTCCTCCTTAAAATTCATGGAATTTAATCAGTTTGGCTAAGCCCATTTGATATATTTTAAAAATAATGAAATAAATTATTCTTAAAAATTATTTGTTAGTATTAAATGATATGAGCTCAAACAATGTGATATGTTTAAGGATCAATAAGACAACCAATAAATTTTCTTCAATAGTGCATGATTCAATCATGAAACTACAACATTCATTTGACTCTCCTCGCATTGTTTCAACAAGATGCTAGGAATTATTTGTATGAACATACCATAATGAGAATTACATGGAAGTAAAAATAAGGAATAAAAGACAAGAGAAGCAACAAAAGCTTTTTTAACAATTCATAATATCCTTGTGAGAGATAGATACCTTGTAAAGTAGATTAAATTTATTTCAAACTTAACTAAAAACCAAATCAATATATCTATAACTAAAACCTTTAAAATATATATGATTTCTAAGTAGAAAATAACCTCTTCATGATGGACTTGTTTCCACTCTTGAGGAATCTAGTCTAGTCTATTACTAGACTAGACTAGAAAACCTTTATTTTAGTTAAGGAAAAAATTACCCAAAATATTCAACATAAGCCATATAAAATGGATAAAAAATTATTAATTTGTTCTCATATTAGAGCATTAGAACCAAATCACTAATAAAATATGAATTAATGACCTTCCTAATATTAAAAATCTATGTTTGGCTAAGGGATTTAGAACTCTCAATTTCTAGGAGAATAATTTCATTTGCAACCTTTGGCCAATGGTTTGGATCCCCCAATAAAGGAATAAAAGAATTACTCTATTTTCCATCTATTTGTTCACAAAATGTTTCATTAGGATCATCCCCTTCCTTGTCTAAATTCCCCTCATGTCAACTTGTTTGAGTGTGCTACTTTCTTCTCTCTAATAAGAATGATATTCCTTTCTTTCCACTTCTTCCCCCTTTTATTTTGGTTCCTTAGATTTCTTTGGGGAAGTTTCTTGGGCCTCTTTCTCCTTTGTTGTTTTTCTTATTCAAAATTTCCATCTTCTACATTGTTTTTTCCTTCTTCCAAATCCTTCATGGGAACTTGTGTCTCTAGAACTATTTCTTCATCTTCTACAATTTTTAAAAAATATCATTCAAAATTTTCTAGTTCTAGTGTTTTCTATGAATTAAATGACCCAAAAATGACGAGCACCAAAGTGAAGCAAAAAACACAGCAACAAAAATACAAAAATTATAGAAATGCATGATAATCTAAATTTGAGGAAACAAAACTACTCAGAATTTGATGAAATTTGAGTTAAATCTACACAAAAATATCTTTCAAATGGTTTATCACATGCAAAAAATTAAGCTATAAAACAAAATTTATGAGCTCTGAAGTTTGAATGTAGGTTTCAAAAAAGGAGACAACAAACATGTTTTTATAAAATGAATGGAATAGAATATTTTTTTGCATTCCAAATGAAATCAAATGTATTACAAATATTTTTCCACAATATATTCTACAACTATAATACTCTATTTTATATTTACATGAAATAAAATGATGTTACAACACTTCATTTCACATTCAGGAAGTCAAACAATCATGGTGACTCTTTAAGGACTATAGAAACTTTTGGGCTTTTTAAAATTCATGGGAGAACTTTTAGTTTTCTCTTTCTTAGTCAGAATCAATCTAAAACATACTCCACCTTGATTATAAGTGATGATATAGGTTTATCTCTCAATATAAAAAAAAAATCTTTATTGACACCTTTAGTAAACAGGTCTATGAGTTGTTTGGTGCTACAGTATTTTGAATATACAACCTTCTTATCCATCATTTATTTTATGAAATGAACCTTTAAATGAATATGTTTAGTTTTACATTGATGGACTAGTTTTTTTTCAGTATCGATTGCACTTGTGTTGTCACAAAAATTGTTATTGGACTGTTTTAAACTTCACCAATCTCTTCAAGTACCTTTCTCAACCAAAGTGCTTGTGTACTTGCTATAGTAGCTACAACATATTCTGCCTCTATAGAAGATAAAGCAACAATACTTTGCTTCTTTGAGCTCCATGTTATCACTCCTGAACCAAGTGAAAAATAATTTCTAGAAGTTGATTTTCTATCATCCAAGCAACTTTCCCAATCTAAGTCACTATATCCAACAAGCTTCATTTTGTTGTTAGAATCATAGTATATGCCAAAAATTAAGTTTCCTTTGACATACCTTAATATTCTCTTGGTTTCTCTCATGTGTTTTTGTGAAGGTTTATTCATTTACCTTGATACAAGTAAAATTGCAAATGCAATATCAATTCTTGTTGTAGTAAGGAACATTAAGCTCCCAAAAATGCTTTTACATAATTTTTCTTCAACTTTCTCTTCTCCATCATCTCTACAAAACACTTCTTCTTGTGCCATAGGTGTCCAAACTAGTTTGCAATTTCCATGTAATATTTCTTCAACATATCTTTTGCATATTTTGATTGAAAAATAAAAATATTACCTTCACATTGATGTACGTCCACACCATGCAAGTTTTGCATAAGTCCTAAATATTTCATATCAAATTCCTTCATCATAGCATGCTTAAAATAATTCATAATATTTGAAATACTTCCCATATATATCAAATAATCAACATATAGGCGCACAAGAATAATATTATCACCTTTATTCTTGAAATAAAGTGTGGGGTCATTCTTAATTTTCTTGAAACCACAATATTGGAAGTACCCATCAATTATTGAGTACCATTCTCTAGGTACTTGCTTCAGTCCATATAGTGCTTTTTTCAATTTGTAAACACGGTTTTCCTTTCCTTCCATTCAAATCCTTGAGGTTGCTAAACATAAACCTCCTCATTTAGATAAAAATTCAAGAATGCACTTTTCACATCCATGTGATAAACTATCCACTATTTATTGGTTGCCAATGAAAGAGATATTTGGATTATCGTTTGTCTTTCAATAAGGGAAATTGTTTCTTCATAATCCACACATATATTTGAGTTAATCCTTTTGCAACCAGCCATGTTTTTTATCTTTCTATGCTTACATCACTGTTAAAATTTGTTTTGTAGACCCACTTGGATCCAACAATATTCTTGTCCTCAAGCAATTCCACAAGTTCCTAAGTGTCATATTTTTCAATGGACTCAATTTCTTCTTTCATTGATTGCACCCAAACATGATTAGTACAGTAATATTCATAACATGAATGTTCCAAATCAGCTTTAAAAAAAAGAGCATAATTTACCAACTTACCTTTGTTTCTTCTTCATCATCACCATACATTTGGAGCTTTTCTAATATTGAAACAACTTGGTCCAACTCTTGCAATTGGTTTCTTGTTAACCTCCTCTGAAATTCTTATCCATAATTTGGTTGGTTGAATGGACTTTGAGTATTCTCTTTCCTTCATTTGTATTCTTTGTGGGACTTGTAGATGAGTTACTTGTGTTTGAACTTGGTGTAGTGTCCTTTGAACTTGTTGATGTAGGGTTATGCATAAGATGTTGCACCCAAAATGTACTTGTAAAATAATGGTGAATCCTGATCAAAATCAAGACAAATCCTAAGCAAATCAAATCAATCTTCTTCACACCAAAATTTGGGGGTATTTCAAGATCTAAAAATTAAGGTCATATTTGGGGTACATTTTGACCTATTAAGTTACCTTATAATTTCATAAAAATACCACCATTATATCATGCTCGAAAAGAGATTTCTGACGAGTACAAATGTGCCTATGTTTGGATATATATTGTGGTGAATTAACCCTAATACAAAATTGGTATCAAAAATTTTAGGCGAATGGACCGACATCGAATGTCCTCATATTTGCCAATTTCTAATATTAGAAATCCTAATATTCTCCATTACGCATAACCCTATGTTGATGGGCTGCTACATGTGATTGGAGGAGTAGAGAAAATATTTGAAGGTTGTCCCCCAACTGTATTATCTTATTTTACATCAAATATTTTGTTTGTATATTTTTTTATTACTATACACTCCCTCTTCATCAAAAATTACAACTCTAGAGACTAAAAACTTGTGAGTTTTTAAATTATTATATATGACTTATTTTAAAATACCCCACAAGAATGCATTGCTCACTGTTGGGGTCCAACTTCTTTCTCACTTCATCATTCCCATAAACTCTCAAATGACTTACAATGGGTTTTGTGTTATACCATTATTCATATGGAGTCTTCTTGTGTAGTGCTCTTATGAAGTATATAATGAGAATGTACATTATTGTATCAATTGCATAAGACCAATAAAAATTGCTCAAACCTTTTTCTTTAACACACTTCTTGGCACTTCTACAATGGTTCTATTTTTTCTCTCAGCTACCTCATTTTGTCACAATGTATAGGTGGTAGTGAGCTACCTTTTGATGTCATATTGTTTGCAAAAATTATTACACTAATTTGAAGAAAATTCTCCTCCATGGTAAATTCTCAAAAATTTTATTTTATATCCACTTTCATTCTCAACCAATGGTTTGAAAATATTGAACATCCCGAAATATTCATCCTCGTGTTTTAAAAAATACACCCAATACTTTCTTGAAAAATCATCAATGAATGTGAGAAAATATGAATACTTACCTAAACTTTATGTTTGCATATATCCAAAAATATCATAATGTACAAGTTGGAGTGGGTATGACGCCTACCATGATTTTCCTTTTAAAAAACCCTTCCTTGCATGCTTTCATTTCACACATGCTTCACACACACCCTTGTGCTCTCCAACCTTAGGTAGTCCATTTACCATGTCTTGTGAAGACAAAAATTCCATACTTTGAAAATTCAAGTGTATAAATCTAATATACCAAGGCTAATTCATATCTTCAAGTGCCATGTATGCCATGTTCATACTTCATTTTCCTCTAAAATTCAAAAGAAACATCTGGTTCTTTGTCATAGGAACAATGGTGACCATATAGTTCTTATTATTCTTATCATAAATGAAACATCATTGTTATCAAACACAACATTATTCTTCAAATTGGGAGCATAGTAGATATCATGAATTTTCTTTGTACCTTATTTAGTTCCAACCTCCATGGTGCCTTTTGTAGCCACATCCAAAGCATTTTTATTTCCAAGAATGATCTTGGTCTTGAAATTATCATTCACATCAACAAACAACTTTGTCTTTCCAATCATGTGATAAGAACAACTAGAATCTAGATACCAAACTTCTTGAATAGTTTTTTCAACCATGTCACTAGTCAAGAAAAAATTACCTTGTGTAGCTTCATCTTCACATACATAGTGGGCTATTTTATATCCTTTTGTGATCTTCACTCTATAATATCATGCAATTTAATCCATTTTTTTACAATTATAGCATTCAACTCTTTTTTATCAGCCCTACCATGTCCTCTTTCAGCAACAACAACTCATTTTCCTCTTCCTCCTCTTCAATGTTATTATTTAATTATTCTTGGACCAACTTCATAATTCTTTACTATTTTCTCTTAGTTTTTCCTCATGTGACATAAGAGAACCAACTAGACAATCAAATTCAAGTGTAGGCAGATATTTACTCCACTCAAATTATTGCAACATGATTCTATTTAGGTGTAAGATATCTTAATACCTTATTCACAACTACCTCTTTTTAAATGTCTCTCCAAGTATGGCCATCTTGTTTACCACATCCTTCACTCTAACACAATAATTACCCATATTGTCAACCTATTTCATCTATATATTCTTAAACTCTTTCTTCATGATATTCAACTTAACCAAAATCAATTGGTCACTTCCTTGGCAAGCATCTTGAAGAGACTTACAAGCCTCCTTGGCTTATGTAGCAATAACAATACATGGAAATAAACTTTTTTTAAGAGCAAACTAAATATGATAGAGGGATAATAAATTTATCTTCTCTGTTTCCTTTTTTTTTGTCATATCATTTCCTTATAATGTGTTCCAATTAGGTGGTTCTAATAACCACTCTCCACTACCTCACAAATATATTTTATAATTAATTGTATTCTCATATTTATGCTGCAATAATCAAAATATTACCTATTAAATTTTGGAATGGATAATGAGTTGTTGAAGTTGGACATTAGACTCAAGCAACAACAAACAAAGTTTTTCTTCAATGAAATTGTCTAATAACTTGATCAATTGTTATATTTACCATAATATCTAGTTCACTCAAATACAAAAACAAACCAATATCTTATACCAAATGAATTAAATGACCCAAAAATGAAGAGTACCAAAGTGTAGCAAATAACTCAACAACAAAAAAAGTTGTAGCATAAAAAATATTAGAGACATAGGACAATCTAAATTTGAGTGACCAAAACTACTCTAAATTTGATGAAATTTTAGGAGTTCACTTCCTACTCTGTGTAGGATGTCCTGCTCTGTTTTCTTGCCCCCCATCTCATGGTTTTACCCCAATTTCATGGCACTTCCTAAGCCCTTCAATCTAGCCTTGTTGGTGTTGCATATGATCTCCTTTGGGTGGGAGGTCCTTGACCCACTTTTCTGCTCCTTTCCTAGCCTAATTAAGGGTTCATTTCCTGTGCCCCTGACCTGGTGCATGACTGGGATTTTCGCTGGATTTCCTGTTGAGCTTTCAGGATCTCTTTCTTGGTTGTTCTTAGGTCTTTCCCAAGATTTTTGTAGGTTTTCTACTTGGTACTATTTTCTAGCTTTTCCTCGGTTTTGGAGTGTTGTGGCTTCAATATGGGCATTCAACTTTGTCCTTGTGCTTCTTGTACGATTTCACTGCATCCTTTTGGTCTGGGGGACCATGTGCTTCTTCTTCAGTGAAACTTCTTCATGGAATTCTTGGATCTATTCTACTTGGTTGATTCTTAGTGCATCTTTATCGACCTTGGAGTGGGGTCCTATGCTTTTTTCTTGCTACTAATATGATCCCATTGGTTTTATAGATTCAGTTCCCTAAAGTCCTTCATGGATGGGGTTGGAATATTGTCATGTTTCTTAATTTTTTGGTATCTTGAGGTTATCAACTGCATATTTTAGTCTTGGATAAGGACCTATGTTTATTACCTATAACTTTGATCACCCCATGGCTCCTTCATATCGTGTTCCTTGTGACCTTCACATCCCTTTTCTTGTAGCCAGTGGTTTCATTTTCATTGCATCCTTGGTTTCTATTGGATCTCATGGCCTATGGAGATTCTGTAACTTTCTAATCCACTTTTTAGGCTACGTGTGGGATGTTAATTCCTAGACAATATTCTCATACCATCCTTGGGTGGTATCTTAGAGGTTTCTAGTTTTCCTTCACATGATTCTAGTATTTTCTATTTTCTTGTGTTTTTCCCGGTCTTGCCTGGGCAGGATAACCCATTCAAATTTTAATTATGGTTTTCTTTGGTCCAACTACCTCTCCTAGGATGATTTTCCTTTCAAAGTGGATTGGTAGTCCGATTTCTCCTTGGCATGATTTTGGTTTCTGGTTTTCCCCTTGGGTGGGACTTTAATTTCATGTTTTTCCTGCTTGGGTGGGATTTTTAAATTTTTTTGCCTTGGGCAGGATTTTTAAATTTCCTACATTTCCTACATTGGGTGGGATTTTTAATGTTTATTTTTAATTTTCCTACCTTGGGCAGGATTTTCAAAAATGTCTACCCTGTGGCCTTCTAGATGGTATGTTAACCTTTTGTAACAAGGTTTTAAGGCCCCTTTCAAAAACCACTTTTAATAAAATATTTTACCAATACGAAAAATTATATACAAAAATACATTTCCAAGAGTGTATCACACATGAAAAAATGACCTATAAAACAAAAGTTATAGGCTTTATAATTTGACTACAAGTTTTAGAAAACAAGGACAACATGCATATTTTTCAGAAAATGAATGGAATAGAATGTTGTTTTCATTCTAAACGAACTAAAAAATATTACAAATGTTTTCCCACAATATTATATAGCTATAATACTCTATTTAATATTTACAAGAGATAAAATGATGTTACAACACTTAATTTCATATTTTAGGAAGTCCAACAATCATGGTGACTCTTCAAGGCCTATTGAAACTTTTGAGCTTCTTCAAATTCATGGGAGAACTTTTGGTTTTCTCTTTTTAGTCAACATAAATCTCTAATAGTTTGTTTCATTTCCTTTTGTAGGTTCACCTCTATGTTGAAAGAGTCTTGCTATGACTTATCCTTCATTGGTCCCCTAAGGATCCTCTTTTAGTAGTTATTTCTTTGTTGGGTAAAATTTTTTCATGTGCTTGCATGCATGGAAGAGGTAACATTAAAAGGGTATTATTTCATAGTCAACCTTCTAAAGTGCTTAACCAAACATGAAACCAAATATATCACTTTTATAAGGATATTTTTTATGTCTACCATCACACAAATGCAAGGAAAAATAGCTTGATCCTTGTTTATATTTACAAGGGTCATTGAGATAAATTTTCCAATTAAATTATGATGTTTTGAAAGACCACCTCTTCCAAAAATTCCAATATTAGGCTGAAAAACCATACCTACATTGATACTTTTGTAACATTTTTGTATAAGGATTAAACCTTGGAAACCAACAATGAATGTATAGACCAACATTTCCTAGAAACC
Source organism: Wollemia nobilis (assembly GCA_028583015.1). Lineage (NCBI taxonomy): Eukaryota > Viridiplantae > Streptophyta > Pinopsida > Araucariales > Araucariaceae > Wollemia > Wollemia nobilis. The sequence continues at coordinate 590,302 of JAQPPZ010004836.1, read as the reverse complement.
AAGGTACTCTTGTGTAAACTTGATCATAGTATTCCACATGGATAAATGTTACAAGTAAAAAACCATTCGATATCAAAGTGATTAAACCTTTCCCTTGTAAAGACCATTTACTTTTGATTCAATACTTAAAAGCTATCAGACCTGGTCATGCTTCTATATATTTGTATATTAGGATGCTTTACAAATATAGCATGTTACCTCTTATAATGACATCAGTAATTACAATGGAAGGAACCCCATACTTTGTCAAAAAAGTCTTATTTAATTTTTGATAAATATTCATAGCCCAAGGCTAGGACTAGGTTGAGACCTTGTATTTTCCTTTGAATGTATATGTAAGTGAGATTTTAGCTTTTCTCTTCCACCCATTTATGTGCCTACAATTCCATCCACCTAATCCTTGAAATTGAGTTCTTTGTTAGGCCCTATGATTGTCCCCATATTTGAACTTACTTACAATCTGTACCTATACTATCTCTTAGTTTTTCTCTTCCCTTAGCTCTCACTTTTGCTCTTGCCATATTGTATTCACTTAAATATTAGGGTTCACCATTAGGGTTCACCCATAATATTTGAATTTTAGTAAAGGGTGTGAAACTCTTCATTCCCTACCAATTGCTCAAAATCTTATGGTATTTAAAATTTAAGTTTCATGCATGAGATTTGAACCTTGGTTTAAGGTGTGAAAGTGTTGACTTTTCACCAATTGCTCTAAATAAATAATATTTTTTTAATTAACATTACTTTCAATGATAATTAAACTTATTACTAAACAAATATCATATTCATAGTCAAAGTAGAAAATTAGAAGTATATTCAACATTATCAAATTTATATGTAGATTGTCTTCTCTCCAATTTGAAAGTATATATAATACGGTTCTAGTTCCATGTTAAAAAATATTGTTTTTTATTTATATGATTCAATCAAATTATTTAAATATTTATAATATTACATTATTGATAAATATATTTTATAATATTACAATTAATTATATTTTAATATATTATAAATTAATTATTGTGCTATAAATGGTATGAGTAGGAGTAGGAACTAGGGGAGGGGTAGGATTAAGAGATGCTATAGGCATGGATCCAAAATTAGGTTCAGAGGTGGTGACAAAATATATGAAAACCCTAGGGAACATCATAGAGCATGGAAAAGGGTCCAATTTTAATGGTTGGGTGGATGGGAGTGCAACACATCAAGGGTTATTAAAATAAAATTGATCCCTCATTGGTAGCTTCCCTCAAAGTAAAATTCAATAACTCATGTCGACCTCATATCTAAATAGATATTTGTTAAAAATCTAATAATACTTTATTTTTCAAAGGATGGGGTTCACTCCATTCTAGTTAGTTATACTATAGTGATGACTCACTACAAATTTTTACTTAGTAATAAAAAGTGGAAGTTTAAGCTATAGATAAGCAAAAAAGAAACCCCTGATAAAAAAAATGAATATTGGAGGGCAAATATCAAAAGTGAAGGTTATCTAAAAAGTCAAAATTTGTAAATCCCAATAAAAATACAAGGAGAAAAAGTCTTGACATGAGGTTTGGAGGAAAAAAGTCCCAAAGCCACGATGTCAAGTGGTCTAAATTTTAATTAGTAAGATATTTTGAAGACAAAATCACTAATACCCTAAAAGTTAGAAGTGATGAAGTGCACAATCATTGAATAATATCAGCTTTCCTACAAATTAATATCTCATATATCCATGAAATAACATGAGTAGCATGGGAGCCATGATAGAAGTAGCTCAAAAATCTAAAATATTAAATGAAGATATATTGTGTGCCCATATGATAAGAATTCCCATAAATGAGTAGATGGTAATAAATATGGTAGTTGCTCATCAAAGGGATCCAACCCATTTAACATTCATGACTTCATATCCAAAGAACCTTAGAAGAATTGACAATTTAGACAAGACATGATACATCATCAAAAGCAATAGCCACCTTGAAATATTTGCATGAGTTTTGGAGGTAAATCCTTCCCTTTGTAATCTAAAAATAGGAGTATTATCTTTGTAAAGGATCATAAATTTACATGTATATCCTCTTGTAATATTTTCTTTCATTTCTTTCCATAGAGAAATTGGCTCCTAAGCATCTTGTGGGAAAATTTCAAACCCTTTCTTATGGTACAATATTTGTAAATATTTACTTGCATATATATGTGTGTGTATGTATGTGTGTGTGGAAGCTTGCATACATTTTTGGTTTAACCATCTATGGCTTTTTTGGGACCCATTTCTATGTGTATGTGTACATGTTGGAACAAATCTGCCTTCGGTTAATAGTGTTGCACCTTAGACTTTGCCAACATTGAATAGACAGATCTTGCTTGAGATCATTTGTCTAGTCTCCAGAGAAGGCTGGTTCCTTTGAAGTTTTTTAGAGGAAAGGGGAAACAAGAGATAAGGGAAATATAGCCTAAGCTAGAACTTTTATATGGTGCAAGTTAGACAACATCAAAGACATATTTACTTACTTCTATCTAAAGCATTTAAAAACACATTCCAATGCAGAAATTATATAATTCCAAATATGATTTCTGATATTTCGTTTAGCATACGTATATATTAGATTCTTATTCCAGAAATATGATTTATGTATTGTGAAATTTTAGATACAAGAACAGACTCAATTTACAATTCAATATTGTGAGCAGAAATAAAGAACATTAATACATACACTTGCATGATATGAACCAGAAGCCAATGGGAGATGTGATTTTATTGCTTGTATTTGAAGTACGTACACATAGTCTTGTAAACGTCCAAGAGCCAACCCTTTTTTTGGAGTCGCTCACCCCTATATATACCCTAAAAGAGTATCTTTTCCTAAGTACATCTTATTTTACAAGCAATCATCTACATTTTCTAACAATACACAACAGACTTCCCATAGATTGGATAGATTAGCAATCATCTAGTGGACCTTCCAGGTTATAATCAATAGACTATTCTTCAAAAATTGAAACCTAATGTCAATGCTCATCTCCAGTTGCCAAAAATATACTTTATTCCTTTACAACTGGCGTGTCATGAAATTGTGACATCATCTCCTGTTTTGCTCCTCTATCGCTTCCAGTTGTGAAAATGAGACATGTCACGAAATCGTGACATTCGTCTCTTCCTTTGCTTATTTTCTGTGTCCCGTCGTGAAAATGAGACATGTCATGAAATCGTGACATTCATCTCCTATTTTTCTCCTCTTCCACTTCTAGCCACGAAAATGAGACATGTCATGAAATCGCGACATTCATCTCTTCCTTTGCTCTTTTGCTGCCTCCCGTCATGAAAATGAGACATGTCGCAAAATCATGACATTCTTTCCTTGCTTTGCTCTTCTGCCGCTTCCAGCTACAAAAATGAGACATGTCACAAAATCATGACATTCGTCTCTTGATTTTCTTTTCTACCGCTTCCAGCCATGAAAATGAGACATGTTGCGAAATCACAACATTCGTCTCTTTCTTTGCTTCTTTGCTGCCTCCCGTCATGAAAATGAGACATGTCACAAAATCATGACATCCATCTCTTGCTTTGCTCCTCTGCCGCTTCTAGCCGCAAAAATGAGACATGTCGCGAAATTGCAACATTCGTCTCTTCCTTTGCTCCTTTGTTGCCTCCCGTCGTGAAAATGAGACATGTCGCAAAATCATGACATTATTTCCTTGCTTTGGACCGTGAAAAAGCAATATGTCATGATATCGTGACACTTTTCCCTCGTGGCTCTTTCTCTTCGCTTTGAACCATGAAAATGCAACATGTCGCGATATCGCAACACTTTTTCCTCCTTGCGATGTTTTGCATTTTCTTTGATATTTAGCATATGGGCCACTTTGGTCTTCTTGGAAAATATGCAAAAATGAGCATCAGATGTTTTTTTGTAGTTAGTCACTTTTTGACTAACATTCTTGGTGCCTTTCGAGGGATTTTTTTCTTGCAAAAATTTTGAACTAGGCCTTTATCCATTGGGTATCGGAGTCAACAATGCAGTTGTAAAAAGAATCTTTCAGAGAAAGACAAAGAACATAGGAAAATGCACTTAGATAAAACATGAACATTACCTCGCCAAAACTCCCTTTATACCTTAGTATCTCTATTCAAAAATAAATGTCGACTTCTGATTGGCTGTGACTAAAAATCTCTTTTTTTTTTTTTATGCAATTCCTTTTCTACTTTTGCCTAAAATGCTTAGCTCCTTTTTTACGCAATTCTCTGATCTGGTTCCCTTCCTCTTCATCCTGCAGATCCCGGTTGGCTGAGCAATTCATTTTAGGGATTAAGAAATCCAGTATCTATTCATCATTTTCAAAAACTTGCTGGAAAATATTTTTATTAGGTACTGAAGGTCTGTATGTAATAAGTCTAACAGTTTTAGACTTCTGAATAACATTACTTACAGGACAAAAATTAGCTCCCACTGAAGCTAACAAATTTGCATGGGTATTTTGTTCTCTAGGGATAAACTTTATATTTAGGGCCTCAAAGGCCTCTAAGAGATCCCACACTTTGTTCTTGTAAGATTTCAAATAATCCTGTTTACTTATACCTTTTTTGGTGACTTGATTCACAATAAGTTTTGAATCTCCATAGATGAGTAACTGTTTGATTCTCAATTTCTTAGCCTTTCTTAACCCTAAGCACAGGGCCTCGTATTTTGCTACGTTATCGGAGCAACTCCAAGCCAATTTGTAAGAGAAAACCTTTTCCTCTTCGGTGGGAGAAAATAAAACTATTCCGGCACCAGCTCCATTCTTGCACCTAGCCCCATCAAAGAAAAGCTTCCACAATTGATTCACAGAACCATCCTTTTCTAGGGAGGGTATCAATTTTATTTTTGGTTTCTCAATAGAATAGTTTCCTATTTATATTTCTATCATGGCATTAAAATTTTGTAGAGAAAAATTGTCCTCAGATTGAAGCTCTTCTAATGTCTCTTCCATTAGATCTTCTTCTATTGTTTCTTTAGTCATCATATTTACACGGTCAGTTTCACCAATATTTTCAACATGAAATGTAGATGGTTTCTCGTTAAAAATATTGACCCTTCTACCTTTGAAAGGTATCTCCAAATGAGAATAATCTAAAGATAAGTATCCTCCTATATTTGATGTGAACTCTCTATATAGACACATACCAAAATAGGGCTCCAAGTCTACGACTACTACCTCTTGTATGACTGTCATCTGAGGAAAATTATGTAGTTGTATGGGAATATCCTTTATCACTCCTACAGTTTTTACTAGAGTACCATCTAACTATAGGATGCCTGCACTACTCCTAGTGTACTCCATTCCCATAATATCACATACTGCTTTGGGTATCATAGTGGTAGCAGTGCCTGAATCTATCATGCAGTTGTGGAAAACCCATCCTTTCATTTGAAGGGACAAATAAAAGGGGGGTGGTCTATTCTTACCAGTGGCAGACGTCAAGTTCATTAGAACTATTTTTGAAGATGATGCAGTCCCACCTCCATTTTTAATTGTTCTTATGGATTCCTGTAGGAGATAGATTTGACCTGGGATCTAAAGAGCATCATGCATAATTGCATTAGAAAGAGTCTTTTTCATTTCCTCTACTATACTGAATGTAGGTGAATCAACTATTTTTTTTGTTTCTTTGGCAAAAGTTTCATATTTATTTTTGTATCCCTTGGTAGCTTCAGTTCTTTGACTTTTTGTTAGTGAGGGGAAACTCAACCTTTCCCTAGCCTGTTCTTGGGTTTCATTTTCCCCCTGAGGAATAAATTCTTTGTGTGTTTCTTGCCCTTGAATTTTGGCTGGAAACTGATATTTTCTTTCCTGAGGAAGGCTTCCCTTAGGAGTTTCTTTGGGAAATTCCTTGGGAGTAGGGGAAACATTCAATGGTTGAAGCTCTTTAAGGTCTTCTTGCAGTGGTTTCTTACCTGATCTTATCAAAAATGAAACCTGTTCTACTATAGGCATCATGAAGTTGTGGTCCTTCTCTCTAATTATATTTACATGGCCTTTCATTTTTTCTTTACTCTTTTCAACTGCTATACTTTGTACATAATGTTGGTGTATCATACATGAACTTTCCCCATGTGGATCGTTACATGTAGTACACCAAAAGTTAGAATCAGTGGGAGGATCCTCGGCCTCCACTATCTCATTTGTTTATACCGTGCTTGGTATCTCTTGTCCCCTATTGCTTGATTGTGTTGCATCTCCTATTACCTGAGGGAACTTCCTTGGCGGAAAACTCCTTTCAACCTCTCTCTTTTTCATGGACGCCATTTCTTTTGACAATGCCTTCATTGTATCAATTATGGTTGTGTATTGATCATTGGGGGGAGCTGATGCAAGGGGTGTAGCTAGTAATGCACAAAATATAGGAGGTGCAACTATAAATAGGAGGGCCTGCTTTGATGGGAGTACAGGCAATTTAGAAATTGATGCTTGGGAAAACTTTGGCAAAATTGGCAATAGAGTTTTTGATGGATATCTTTTTGTAGCGATGAGATCAGCTTCGCCCTTTGCTACCTCTACATAGATCCTAGGAAAAGTGGTTACACGGGATTGCCTTATTATCATACTGAGCTCTGAATCAAAAGCCCTTAGATAATAGCATATAACTTGTTCTTCCGTGGGCTTTAGGCCTTGTGGTACTCTATCACGAGTTCTGGTAAACCTGATGTTGAAATCTTGGATTTCTTCTTATGGATGCCTCTCAATGATAGTGAATTGATTCAGAAATGTGAAAGGATCCACATGTATATTGAATTCATCGACCAGACGGCCAACCAGGACTACCCAAGAAGTAATGGATCTAGTGGGAAGCACTCTATACCAATAGAGCATCTTTCATTTCAAAGATATGATCAACAATCTAACCATTACATCTTCCTAAGTGATGTTATAAATAGATGCTAGCACTGATACATCCAAATAGTGCTCATTTGCTATTTTTCCTATTCCATCGAAGCTCAGCAATGCTTTTAGTGCAGCTTATGGAATTTGGTGGTGTGTTCCCAAGTTCAAAGGGCCAGTTTGATTCCATACAAGATGCATTGGGGTAGGGGTGGCTACAATGATTGCTAAAGGAGTTACAACTACTATAGGATTGCTTGCAGACACTCCTGTAGCAGGTGTTAAAGAGGTGCTAATGGTGCTAGGTGGATTTGATCTTGCGGCTAGCATAGGGTGTGCTTTTAGGATTTCGAGATGTAGTTCAAAAAACTTGATAGGTTCTTCAGATTTTCTATCTTGGGATATGGTTATCATATGGCTATATAACCAGAAGGCTTCTAGACAAGGTCTTTCTTTTATGGTCTAAATGCAATGGAGTCGTTAGGTGATTTTTCTTGAGATTTTGGAAACAAAAGGCTCTAAAGGTAAAACACCAAAACTTATACAATACTACGGGATTGCTGGTCCCATCGGGCATGCCAAAAACTATTGGAACAAAATCTACCTTCGGTTAATAGTGTTGCACCTTAGACTTTGCCAACATTGAATAGACAGATCTTGCTTGAGATCATCTGTCTAGTCTCTAGAGAAGGCTGGTTCCTTTGAAGTTTTTTAGAGAAAAGGGGAAACAAGAGATAATGGAAATATAGCCTAAGCTAGAAATTTTATATGGTGTAGGTTAGACAACATCAAAGACAGATTTACTTACTTCTATCCAAAGCATTTAAAAACACATTCCAATGCAAAAATTATATAATTCCAGATATGATTTCTGATATTTCATTTAGCATGCATATATATTAGATTCTTATTCCAGCAATATGATTTATGTATTGCAAAAGTTCAGATACAAGAACAGACTCAATTTACAATTCAATATTGTGAGCATAAATAAAGAACATTAATACATACACTTGCACGATATGAACTAGAAGCCAATGGGAGATGTGATTTTATTGCTTGTATTCGAAGTACGTACACATAGTCTTGTAAACATCCAAGAGCCAACCCTTTTTCTAGAGTCGCTCACCCCTATATATACCCTAAAAGAGTATTTTTTCCTAAGTACATCTTACTTATTTTACAAGCAATCATCTACAGTTTCTAACAATACACAATAGACTTCCCGCAGATTGGATAGATTGGAAATCATCTAGCGAACCTACCAGGTTATAATCAACAGACCATTCTTCAAAAATTAGCACCTAATGTTAGTGCTCATCTCCAGTTGCCAAAAATATACTTTATTCCTTTACAGCTGGCGTGTCGCAAAATCACGACATCATCTCCTATTTTGCTCCTCTACTGCTTCCAGCTGCAAAAATGAGACATGTCATGAAATCATGACATTCGTCTCTTCCTTTGCTCTTTTGCTGCCTCCCACTGCAAAAATGAGACATGTCGTGAAATCACGACATTCGTCTTGTGTTTTTTATTCAGGAGCATCCGAGGGAAGCAAAGCAATCGAGCATCAACCAAATTTTTTTGTGTGTTATTTTTTTTTCTAAGTGTTGCAAAGAAAAATATGTGTCACGATATCGTGACACAAAAAGTGTCACGATATTGTGACCAAAATAGAATATAGGGAAGCAATAGACAAAATGTCATGATTTCGTGACATGTCATGAAATCGTGACCCAAGGCAGGGAAGCAAGGCCGGAAGACACAAGGTCACAAAATTGCGACCATCACAGGGAAGCAAAGGCATAGAAGACACAAGGTCACGAAATTACGACATGTCACAATTTCGTGATTGAAGTAGGGAAGGCAAGGCGTGGAAGACACAAGGTCGCAAAATCGTGACATGTCACGATTTTGTGACATGTCACAAAATCACGACCATCATAGGGAAGCAAAGGTGCAGAAGACACAAGGTTGTGAAATCACGACATGTCATGATTTCATGATCGAAGCAGGGAAGGCAAGGCATGAAAGACACAAGGTTGTGAAATCGTGACATGTCATGATTTCGTGATATGTCATGAAATTGCAACCATCACAGGGAAGTAAATGCGAGAAAGACCAATGCAGGGGGCAAAGGCATGGAGGACGAAAGGTCACAAAATCATGACATGTCGTGATTTTGTGACCAAAACTGAAGAACGACGGTGCAATAGAAAAATGTCGTGATATCGCGACATGTCGTGATATCATGACCGAAGTGGAGGCAAGAAGGCAATAAGGAAGGAATGTCGATATCGTGACCAAATATAAAAACAAGCACTCCAAGCTTTCATAAAGGTGTCCCTTCGTGCATGGCAAGTTAGCGACATTGAAGCAGTAGTTTCAAAGGAGGATTTCAATAGGCATGTTGGCCACTCATGTAGGATATCTAGAGATGTGTTTATAGCAACTAACAACAAGCAGCAGATCGAGAAGAAGATTCTATTGGGTATGGCAGCCAGTCGCGCACCTCACCTAGAGTCTCATCAATGCAACTTTCCAGTATTGTTTCAGGTGGCAATTGTAGATCGTGGGAAGTTTGAAAACACAAAGGATCGGGACCTCGATAAAAACCCATGGATTGTAATGAGAGGGGGTTGGCAAATGGTAGATTGTTGTATATTCTTGTAAAATTCTTTCGAAGTATTGAATAAGAAATTTTGGGCTCTTGTTATTCTGGTTTCCTGTCTTGTGTTAGAACTGTTCTCTACCAAGTGGTATCAGAGCCAGAAGTTCCTGAGTGTGTAACAGATCACCGGACGTGAGGCAGTTACACCAGGATCTGTGGAAGGGCTTGTGATTGGGTGAACAGAATGCCTCCAAGAAGAAACCCTATTGGTGGGAGAGGCATGGTAGCAGCAAAAGATGTCCAAGCTTTGTAGCAGAAAATGCAAGCCCTACAAGAAGAAATGCATAGAATATTGGAACCAAGAAGAGATGAAGGTAGTGAAGAGGAAGATGACGAAGAAGAAGACCAGCCTAAGGAAGAAGAAGAAGCAGTGGATCTTGCTCAGGCCAAACTATACAAATCCATATCCCAGATTGGGAAGAGGCCGAAGATGAAGGTTTCCACATATTTTTGGAACCTTGATCCAGAGGAATTGATCGACTGGATCAACGACCTGGAAGAGTACTTTGAGTACGAGGAAGTTGAGGATCCTGATAGGGTCAGATTCGCAAAGACCAAACTGAAATGTCATGCCAACATTTGGTGTAAGGGAGTGCAGTTGGAGCGAAATAAGAGAGGAAAAGAGAGAATAACAAAATGGGAATGGATGGTAGAAAAGCGAAAGAGGCAGTTCATCCCTGGTGATTATGAGTTAGACCTGTTAAATAAAATGCAAGGGTTGAGGCAAGAAAGTAAGTCTGTAAAGGAATACATAGAGGAGTTTCATAAAATTATGATCAGAAAAGGTCACTCAGAGGCCAACAAGGAGAAGGTAGCCCGTTGCATTAATGGGTTACGAGCAAGTATTCAGGAAGAATTAAGTCTGGTCCAGATGACCACCATAGAGGAAGCTTACCAATTTGCCTTAAAAGTTGAAGAAAAGCTCAATAGGAGGTTTGAGAACAAGCAAATAGGGAGAGGTCATGGCGAAAGGACCGATGGAAGGACCAGTGGAAGGAGGAATGAAGATTCTCAGAAGAATGGAGAAGGTAGCAGCAATCAAGAATAAAGGAGAGAAAATACCTACCGCCACCGTAATCAAAATAATGATTATCAAGGAGGAAGGGGCAGAGCTGGACGTGGCCAGGGAAGAGGAAGATTTCATGGAACTTGCTTCCAGTGTGGGGAAGAGGGGCATCACCAATATGAGTGCCCACAGCAACGAGAAAGGAATAATCAGAGGCCAGAAGGAAATGCCAGAGTCACATTCGTTAATGAAGATGTTGGATCTGAGCATTCTGAAGAAGCTGAGATAAAAGTAATGATTGCAAGGAGAGTCCTGCTGAATGAAGAGGGGGCCATAGATCAGATAAAAATCTTATTCCGCATAAGGTGTAAATGTGCGGGTAAGATTTGCAATATTATTATTGAAAACGGTAGCACGGATAACCTAGTTTTAGAGGGAATGGTCACAAAGCTACAACTGGAGAGGAAGAGACACCCGCATCCATATCGGATCGCGTGGTTGCAGAAAGACCATAAGGTTTTGGTCAATGAATAGTGCCTGGTAAAATTTAGTATTGGGAATTACCATGATGAGGTCCTGTGCGACATTCTACCCATGGATGCATGCCATTTGCTATTGGGAAGGCCATGGTAGTTTGACAGGTGTGTGGTTCATGATGGTTGTGCCAACACCTATTTTGTGACCAAGAATGGAATGCGTCATAAGCTAAAACCACTGAAGGAGGTGGAAGAAAAGTTATGTGGCAGTGCCAGAATTTTCTTGGTCAACGGGAGAAAAATTTTAGATGATTTAAAACATGAGCTATGCATTGGTTCCTAGAGTCAGAGATATAGAATGCAAAAATACCCCAATAGAAATCCTAGATCTATTGGAGGAATTTCCAGATATTATATCTGATAATGTGCTTGAGGGTTTACCCCCAGTAAGGAAGATCAGTCACCATATCGATTTGGTGCCAGGATCAAGCTTGCCCAATAAAGCTGCACATAGAATGATGCCTATAGAAATTGAAGAACTAAATAGGCAGGTCCAGGAGTTGCTGGAGAAGGGGCTGATTCAGGAGAGCTTAAGTCCATGCACAATACCTTTAGTGCTAGTGCCAAAGAAATATGGAGAGTGGATAATGTGTATAGACTCTCGAGCCATCAACAAGATCACAATAAAATACAGATTTCCATTGCCAAGAATGGATGACATAATGGACTGTTTGAGTGAGCCAAGTACTTCACCAAAATTGACCTCAAGAGTGGTTACCATAAGATCCATGTTAGAGAAGGAAATGAGTGGAATACAACCTTCAAGACCAGAGAGGGTTTGTATGAATGGTTGGTCATGCCATTTGGGCTGTCCAATGCACAAAGTACCTTCATGCGGTTGATGAATGAGGTACTGAAAATTTTTTTAGGAAAATTTGTCATTTTTTATTTAGATGATATATTAATATTTAGAAGAACCCTGGAGGAGCACCTGATGCACATCAAAAGGGTTTTTGAGAAGCTGTGGGAAGAACAACTATTAATTAATCTAAAAAAATGTAATTTTTTAAAGGAGTTAGTGTACCTGGGATTTGTTATCTTAGCAGAGGGTCTAAAAATGGACCCAAAAAAGGTGAGAGCTATCATCGAATGGCCTATCCCAAGAAGCACAATAGAGGTAAGATCATTTCATGGTCTAGCCAGCTTTTACAGAAAATTCATTAGAAATTTCAGCAGCATTTGTGCACCCCTCATAGAAACAATGAGAGGGGATAAGAAAGAATTCAAGTGGACCTTAGGGGCTGAAAGGAGCTTTGATGCATTAAAGAAAAAGGTCATAGAATAGCCTATTTTGGCACATCCAGAATTTAACAAAGTATTTCAGGTAGACTGTGATGCTAGTGGCAGTGCAATAGGGGCTGTACTAAGTCAAGAAGGCAGACCTATTGCTTATTTTAGTGAGAAGCTCAATGATGCTCAAAAAAAGTATTCAGTTTATGACCAGGAATTTTATGCTATAGTTTAGGCTCTAAAGAAGTGGAGGCATTATTTGTTGCCAAAAGAGTTTGTTCTATTCACTGATCATCAGGCATTACAGTACATTAACAGCCAAACAAAACTAAATCAAAGGCACTTGAAGTGGGTTGAGTTTCTCCAAATCTATACCTTTGTGTTGAAGCACAGAAGCAAAAAATAAAATAGAGTTGTAGATGCCTTAAGTAGAAGGCATAATCTACTGATTGAAATGACAGTGGAAGTGGTAGGATTCAAAGAACTGAAGGGTTTTTATCCTGAAGATCCTAATTTTGCAGAAGCCTGGACGGCTTGCTTGGCACTTGTTACTATGGAAAGGACAAAATGGTTGGATTTTCTAATCCAATATGGAATGTTGTTCAGGGGAAGTAAATTATGCATTCCAAGGAGTTCCATGCGGGAGAACTTAATCAAGGAAAAGCACAGCGAGGGACTAGCTGGACGTTTTGGTCGGGATAAGACCATTGCCCTGGTGAATAAAAATTACTACTGGCCGCAACTTCAGCAAGATGTGAAAAGGTTTGTGCAAAGTTGCAGAATATTCCAGATGGCAAAATGCGTGAGGTAGAACATAGGATTATACCAGCCGTTACCTATACCTGAGAGGCCATGGGAGGACATCAGCATGGATTTTATTCTTAGGTTTCCGAGAACACAGAGGGGAAATGAATCCATATTTGTGGTGGTTGACAGATTCTCCAAGATGGCACATTTTATTCCCTGCTAGAAAATAAGTGATGCGGTTCACATTACAGGGTTATTTTTCAAAGAAGTGGTACAACTTCATGGTCTACCAAAAAGCATAGTTTTTGACAGAGATACAAAGTTTGTTGGGTATTTTTGGAGAACATTGTGGAAGAAACTGAAGACAGATATAAATTTCAGTTCTACATACCACCCAAAAAATGATGGACAGACAGAGGTGGTAAATAGAAGTCTACGTAATTTATTAAGATGCTTGATAGCAGATAAACCCAAGGGATGGGATTTGGTTTTGCCGCAGGCAAAATTTGCATACAACAATTCTGTCAACAAGAGTAAAAACAAATCTCCATTCCAAATAATATATGGAAATAGTCCAAGAAAAGTTTCTAAGCTGAGGAAATTAAATAAAGGAGAAAAGTGCAGTGCAGAGGCTGAGGAATTTGCGAAACAGATGAAAAGCCTGCATGAAGAAGTGAAGAAACAAATTACAAAAATGAATACTCAGTATAAAGCAAGAGCAGACCAAAAGTGGCAGTTCAAAGAGTTTGAAGTGGGAGATGAAGTCATGGTCCATCTCAGAAAAGAAATATTTCTAGCCAAAACTTATAACAAGTTGAAGATGAAGAAGTTTGGGCCATGCAGAATACTGGAAAAACAGGATTCAGGCAATGCATATGAAGTGGAATTGCCAAGTGGGCTTGACATTTCACCTATTTTTAACATATCAGATTTAGTGGAATACCATGAAGGAGATAGTACAGAGGCACCAAGCACAGAATTGTGGAGCATTCCAACATCTAACCCAACCATAGACGAGATCGAGGAAATATTAGATACTCATGAAGGCAGAAGCACAAGGAACAAATAGTATTCTGAATATTTGATCAAGTGGAAGGGCAGACCGATAGAAGATGCAACTTGGGTGTCAAAAACAGAGGTTGACCACCTGGGTCTTCCTCCCAAATATTAGAAGTGAGGATCACTTCTCGATCCACCCCGGGTGTCTGATGTAGGAGCATCCGAGGGCAGCAAAGCAATCGAGCATCAACCAAATTTTTTTGTGTTATTTTGTTTTCTAAGTGTTGCAAAGAAAAATATGTGTCGCGATATCATGACACAAAAAGTGTCATGATATCACGACCAAAACAGAAGATAGGGGAGCAGCGGACAAAATGTCACGATTTCGCGACATGTCGTGATATCGTGACCAAAACAGAATATAGGGGAGCAAGGCCGGAAGACACAAGGTCGTGAAATCGTGACCATCATAGGGAAGCAAAGGCATGGAAGACACAAGGTCGTGAAATCATGACATGTCACGATTTTGTGACCGAAGCAGGGAAGGCAAGGCGCGGAAGACACAAGGTCACAAAATCGTGACATGTTGCAATTTCGTGACATGTCACAAAATTGTGACCATCACAGGGAAGCAAAGGCACGAAAGACACAAGGTCGCAAAATCGTGACATGTCATGATTTCGTGACCGAAGCAGGGAAGGCAAGGCACGAAAGACACAAGGTCGCAAAATCATGACCATCACAAGGAAGCAAAGGCATGGAAGACCAACTCAAGGGGCAAAGGCACAAAGGACACAAGGTCACAAAATCGTGACATGTCAAGATTTCATGATCGAAACTGAAGAACAACGATGCAATAGAAAAACATCGTGATATCGTGACATGTCATGATATCGCGACCGAAGCGGAGGCAAGAAGGCAAGAAGGAAGGAATGTCATGATATCGTGACCAAACAGAAAAACACGCACTCCAAGCTTTCATAAAGGCGTCCCTTCGTGCATGACAAGTTAGCGACAGTGAAGCAACAGTTTCAAAGGAGGATTTCAACAGGCATGTTGGCCACTCATGCAGGATATCTAGAGACGCATTTATAGCAACTAATAGCAAGCAACAGATCGAGAAGAAGATTCCGTTGGGTATGGCAGCCAGTCGCACACCTCACCTAGAGTCTCATCAATGCAACTTTCCAGTATTGTTCCAGGTGGCAATTGTAGATCATGGGAAGTTTGAAAACACAGAGGATCGAGACCTCGATAAAAACCCATGGATTGTAATGAGAGGGGGTTGGAAAATGGTAGATTGCTATATATTCCTGTAAAATTCTTCCAAAGTATTGAATAAGAAATTTTGTTCTCTTGTTATTCTAGTTTCCTGTCTTGTGTTAGAACTGTTCTCTACCAGTTTTCCTCCTTTGCCCCTTCCAGCCGCAAAAATGAGACATGTCGTGAAATCGTGACAATTGTCTCTTCCTTTGCTCTTTTGCTGCCTCTCACCATGAAAATGAGACATGTCGTGAAATCATGACATTCTTTCCTTACTTTGCTCTTCTACCGCTTCCAACCGCAAAAATGAGACATGTCACGAAATCATGACATTCGTCTCTTTCTTTGCTCTTCTATCGCTTCCAGCCGCGAAAATGAGACATGTCACGAAATCGTGACATTCGTCTCTTCCTTTGCTCCTTTGCTGCCTCTCGTCACAAAAATGAGACATGTCACGAAATCACGACATCCATCTCCTGCTTTGCTCTTCTGTTGCTTCCAGCCATGAAAATGAGACATGTCACGAAATCACAACATTCGTCTCTTTCCCTTGCTCCTTTGCTACCTCCCGCCGCAAAAATGAGACATGTGAAATCGCAACATTCTTTCCTTGCTTTGGACCATGAAAAAGCAACATGTCGTGATATCGCGACACTTTTCCCTCTTAGCTCTTTCTCTTCACTTTGAACCACGAAAATGCAACATGTCGCGATATCGCGACACTTTTTCCTCTTTGCGGTGTTTTGCATTTTTTTTATATTTAGCATATGGGCCACTTCGGTCTTCTTGGAAAATATGCAAAAATGAGCATCAGATTTTTTTCTATAGTTAGTCACTTTTTGACTAACAGTACGTCTATAATATTTTACCTATTTTGAGTTTTATTGATGTATATGTGTGTGAGGGGAATTCATCTATTCTTAGACTAGACATTTGTGGCTCTCTTGTAGGACTTACCTCTTTATGCATATTTCTTAAATAGGTTGAGGAGAGGAAGTTTTCATCACTAGCACATAGTTTTCATACCTATTTTTGTAGGAAGATCTTAGCAAATCTTTTGGTGAATCACCACTTTTTTCTTTTGTTGAGTTATTTTCATTTTATCTCTTGCACCCATTTTTCATATTGATTTAAAGTACACCTAAAATATTACATCTTAACAAGGGGGGTTGGCCTTCTAAAAAACTCTCAAAGGTCCCTGATTGAGTCAAACCCCATACTCTTGGCCATACCCCTACTATGATGCTCATCATGAGGCATGATTTCCCCCCACAAAGGATAATCAAATATAAAAACATATACTATTATTAATTATAACATGTTGGATTTGCAAAGCAACCTACTCTATAAATTCATGGGAGTGTGGTCAGGTTTGGTGGCTTTGAAGAGTTGGATCAAAAGTAAATGAGATTTGAAATGGAAGATTTGGTCACTTTGATGTTTAAGGGTATCTTATTGCTATCCTTAATCTAAGATGAAAACTATGACTAGATATACATAGAGGATCATATTTTCTAGGTAATGTTGGTCTATACATGTATTGTTGGTTGCCATAGTTTAACACTCACGCAAAATCTATTTGGTGTGGGTATGATTGTTCAACCTGCCCTTGGAATTTTAGGCAAATGAGATCTTTGAATATATTATAAATACTTCAAGAGAATTTATCTTGGTGGCCCTTGTAACTACAAACAAATCCCATGCTATTTTTAGTTACATTAGTATGAGGGCAGACCTACAATAAACCCTTATTAAAATAATATAATTAGTTTCATGTCTAGGTAAGCATTGTCAATGTTAGATTTTGATACAATATCCAAAGGGAGATAACAATCACGAGATACAAAATAATATGAAATAAAGTAAATCAGCTAGATGATTGAGATATGCCATAAATATAAATGATATATAAATGAATACAATGTATCTATGGAGGAAATGAACACTCCATCAATAAAGCTACTGGACTACATTTCACCCATCACTAATGTATGGTGATCCATACATAATTGTACTACCTACTAATATAGCTAAGATATTGTGTCATCGACTCTCCCCTTGTTGTTCTCTATCTAAAAATGAGATCTTCCTTATATAGGAAAAATAAGATACTTGGCAAAAATTCTATCTAGTTGTACAAGTGACACCTTGCACATTTACAACTTACACATTGAAACTTATGAATTTATTACATTACGTGAAGTAACAAGATAACTTCCCCCTAAAGTAATCTAATGTCCTAAGTATGTACCTTGGAAGATACATTTACATAACCCAAATTATGGAATATAATATATTTCTAACACCTAATGTATTGCATTATTTGGATATTGAAGACTTTTAGTGTTCATTATGGATCTTCATATTCTTCTTGAGCTTTGTAGTCCCCTTCTACATATTTTGCATTCAGGTTTAGCAGGTAATTTATGTCTTCATATGATGCAGAGAGAGTTGTAGTTGAAGCTAAATATTCTTCTTTCATCAGATGATCTTTGGCTTGTTCTAATTCATCTTTCTTATCTTCTATCCAGCCACCTTTATAGTTCTCTTTGCAAGTGTCTTCATTTGGTTTTGTTTGTTGATGTATGAGTAGAGAATGACGAAGTTGTCCTCCCATATTTTTTTTTATCCTTCTAATTTTACCTTTTAGGTGTACTTGTTCTTCATTTTCTTCAACCTATTATTTTGTAAAAGCAACATTTTGAACCATCACAATATCTTTTGAGATTCTCATTGAGTCTAGGATGTATGTATTTTCATGGATTGAACCTGTTGCTTTTATTTCATCTTGATTCATAATAAGACATGTATTTATCCCATCCATATATCCAAATTTAATCATATAGTTTTCTACTAGATTTCTTAGTGAGACGAGATTGAATTTTAATCCAAGAATATACAATACATTTTGTAGTAGAAGATTTGGAAATGATTTTCTAGGAGTTACAAATCCATATCCATGAATAGGATAAATTTGGATGTTTACAATACATAGTTTTTAACATTTAGAGACTTTAATACAGTCAAACCAATTTATATTTCATCTCATATGATGATTGGCTCCTAAGTCAATATACCACATGTGTTCATATTTTATGAGTTGGTTTATGTTGGAGCAAGTTTTACATTCATTATATGGTATTCCTTTACCCATTTGAAGAGGTTGAATTTGAATAGATAATATAAAAACCCTAATTCAAGTATATAAGCTTGATTTGTTGAAACCTTTATATTTGGAGGCTTTATTATGTCTCCCTAGTAATGAGAGTATGAGCACCTAATTTTAGGTTTTGAAGAAAGCTTATATCTTCCCAACTTGACAACCTTTGATCAAGTTTTGTAGAATGCCTTATGAATCTCTAATGTTTTGGAGTATGATATAGTGCTTTTGTAAAAATAAAGTTCAATTTTATGATTGATTTTGTATAGTAGAAAGTCATTTTTTCTAACACCTTATTTATACTAATTGAACTAAGCATTTTTCCAATTTTCAAGAGGTTTTAATGTTGGAATCCTTTTGTCCATTTTGAGAAATTTAGAGACAAGAAAATATAAATTTCCAACTTTAATAATAAGTATTTAATAACCCTTAGGTTTTAATTTCTAATTTCCAAAGACCTAGTTTAGTGTTGTAACCATTATCACTCCAAAATTTGGAAAATTAGAAAATCAATAAAACTTAAAAAATATTAAAGAAATTAATCCAAGTTGAATTCTTTATTTCTCCTAGGATGAGATGCAAATATTATTTTAATTTTGTAAGTTATACCTTATAGCTTTGCTTTCATTAAACTAGATTTTCTACCTTAGTTTATAACCCTTATATCTCCAAAGTTGAAAGCAATAAGAAAATGGGATTTCACCCTTATATTTCTGATTCTAGTCTCTCCACTCTTCCATGCTCCCTTTGGCTGAATATAATAGTGATGATAAGGTTTATTTAGGTGTTGGATTAAATGGATATGCTTGTCTTTAATTCTAGAATGTATATGTTGTTGAATATGGAAGATTTGACTTTAAAAGACCTGGAGACTTAAATTCTCCTTCTACCTTCCTTCCATGATGTGCTTGAATGGATTTAACTATGTTTCACTCTCTCTCTACCTGCTCTAATATTTGAATTTTGGGAACTTTTATTGGAGGAGCAAACTCAAGATTTGTGACACGTGTCACATTCGTTACGTATGGGTGCTCCTTCTTTGTGATGCTTTCTTGTTCAATGCTAATGGTAACTTTGTAATACCTAATATTGCATGTGGGATTTGAGGAGAATAATAAGTATCACCATATATGCTAGTGCATTGAGATATGAATCTTCTAGTAATGTATGCTTGAGAATTTGATAGCTGATATTATTGTAATGCTTATTATTTAGAAGATTGAAACCAAGTGGCATTCACACTCTCTGCATGTAGACTTTTACTATAATGCCTTCCAAGGATAATATTATAACTTCTTAGGTATTTTAGTCTACCATTTATTTGCTTTGCTAAATTTCTTGAGCAACGAACAACCTTGTTTTATGTAGGTGGATTGATGAGGTGTTATGGATCTTGAATAGTGATTCTGATGCTTTGTTTGGTGGATGATATTTACCAAGTTCTGAATGTAGCTCCCTTGTTCTTTATATCCTATGTCTCCAATGTAGTAATACCTATGTGTCTTTTTAGAGTAGATGTTTTTCATCTCCCTTTGGTATAAATAGACACATTTTAGATGTTGTTTGTCTTACATTATTGTCCATATTACATTGGTAATAGTAGGCACCTTATTTTGTAGTGTTGATGTTATTCGTCCCATGTTTTTGTCCATATCATGTTGCTATCTACATCACATTATTTTATATTGGTAGATGTGCACTCTTTTCTCTATGTAGATGTAGCTTTGACAATAACCTCTTGTGGACTTTGTTTTGCAAGTTCATCCATCCAATATGAGGCCTTCGACTAGCTCCTATTTCTTGGAAAAAAGAGTGCTTACGTTTAGAATGTCTTGTATCATTTTCCTATTGGTATTGTCCCTTTTAGGGACACATCCAAATATGCTCTTTGACTGTAAAAAACCAAATTAAAATGGTGCAATGAAATGTAATATAGATTGTGCATTAACCTCCTTTTGCACTCTTATTTCAAATATGAAATTCTGGTTTCATGGCAGATATTTATTATTGCAAATACAAGGGTTTTGAGGTTGTATTTTATGAGTAGACAACTTCCCATTTTTATTGGATAATTTTGCATTAAATCCAAGCTTAGATAGAATCTTTTTAGGTTATGCAATTTTTTGCATTTCCTTTTCTTGCATCCAATCTTGTAATACTTTGGATCTGAGACTCACCAACTCTCAATATTGAATCTTCTATTTATGTTTTCGGTTAGTTGTGTTATTATTCAAGTTTTGAAGGATTCTAACCTTTTTGGGTGGCTTATTTTGACCACTACGATTTGCAGATTTTTGTGCTTCAATAGTGTCTTTAGACACTTGATAAAAATCATATTTTGTGTCATTCAAGAACACAAAAGACTAATTTCTTTTGAGAGTAGTATAATAGTGTAAAATAAATCTAATAGAAATTTTTTAATGCACTAATAATTTCACCTTATAAACCTAATTAACTCTCAAGATAATGCACTTTCATCAATCTATTGCAACTAATCAAGAATAACCTAAAATGAATCTTTAAAAGTTATTATGCAAATTCACTACAACTAATATTGTAGGACTTAGTATTCTCTTTTATTTCATAAGTATATGATAGGTAGTTGATAGATATAATTCTAAAATCTAATAAACTCCTTATTAATATGCAAATGAACCTTAAAAATAACCTTTTACTATTTGTACTTTTGAAGACTACAATATACTTTTCTTCATGTAACTTTAATCCAGATAAGGTGCTCTAATGAATTTGATAAGAAGTCTAATTAATGAGTTACTTAGCACCAATAGTTGCATACATTTTTGTAATATTTTGTAGGTCCTCTTTCCACTTCTGTAGAGGATGTGGATCTTGGTGTCTAATATCACCAAGTTGCTACTTCGAGTAGGGTTTTGTAGCTCTTCGTACACTATCTTTGAACAATTCCTTCTTCAATAAATTATGGTCTCAAAATTTCTTTTACGAGCCTAGGATTTGATGGCTTGTGATGAGTGTTGTCTAATCCTTCACCATTTAATCAATATGTGTCAAATCTAGGGTGGTGTCCATGGTTGTACGTGAGAGTAGGGTATAACAGACTATTATTCAGATCCTTTAGTTCATAGCTCTTATTTATGTGATAGTTAGTATTGGGGTGTTTTGTTTTCCTATGAATGTACTAAAAATGTTAAAATACTACCTGTGATAGAAACATAAATGATCCTAAGTTATGAAAACTAAATAAAAATGCATGGAAATAAAGAAAATCGAATCTTACTACATAAAAGCAAAGTTATACTACTGAATACTGAGAGTTACAAATTGAAATGGTTGAAAGTAAATCGAATTCCTAATGAAATCATCACACATTTTGCAGGAAAGATAACAGAATTGAAATGTTTATAATTGCAAAACCTAATGTCAATAGAAATTATGGAAATGCTGCAAATCTAAAATGTGTTAAAAATAGAAAGAAATATTTGATCTATGCAATAACCTAAGAAAATTATAGAACCTGTCAGTTTCCTACTGTCCTGCTGTAGCCATAATAAGCATAATTCTTCTAAAAGAAAAGTCCTCCCCTGGGCCTAGAAGTGGCCCTTACTTCCAGCACCAAAGGAGGCAAGTAAAACTTTTCTAAGTTGACTAACTATTCACACTTAACTCAGAATAAGACATGAATAATGATGTACTCTTTTATTTCATTAAAACAACATTACAGTAATGCAAGGAAAACCTACAGAATACTAAATTACTGTAGCAAATTATAGAAAATCTAATTTATGCTACTCACACCTATTTTCTACTTCTTCTCCTATCTATCTCTCAACCAAATGGGAGTGCTTATTTATTCTAAACAAAACATCTTGTAGATAAGGTTTATAGCTATAATTTATGTTTGTTACAATAGTTTTAGTCCAGGTCTTCTCTTGAATCCAGAGTTTGAACCCTTCAATCCTTATCCTCTTGTAGTGCTGGAGCATTTCCAAGTGAGGAAAAAATGTATATTTGGATAAGGTATCTCTTTAAATAGCTCAACCACCATTTCTCCTTCTTTCAATAGCATATTTGAGCAGTTTAGACTATCTGTGCTCATTTCGAAGTTGTTACAAAATATCAGGCGGTAGAATAGGGAGCTATTGTGTTGTCTTCAAAGGTTTGTATGACTGGTTGTAGCGGTAGATATGGCTTCTTTGGACACCCAGGAGACTAGTTCCATCCTTGATTTGAGTTGGGGCAGATAAATTCCATGCCATATTGTAGAAATACAGCTGGCTGGAATTTGTATGACAAAGTCCAGTCTATCCTGCATAGTTTTCATCCTGACAACTTTTTGGCACTAACAGTTAATTTAAACAGGTGCATAATGGTGGAATACATTGTGGAAGACTATAAAACTTATACAAAAATTGCCTAAAGAGAATAATATCCTAATTAATGTAGAATTATAATCAAATTTCAGAAAAAACATTAATGAAGCAGTAAAAATTGAGTATTTACAGTTTCCTATTTCTCATGCAAATATTAATACATAATGCATAATTATCCAAAATTAACATGAATCCACATTCCAAATAATGCCAAATGAGTTTTAAAAGTATTCAAAAGAAGTCTTTGAAGGTGGCAATTCAGTGCCTCATCATTCCCCCCAGCCTAATTCAATGCATGTCCTCATGCATTTTGTTCTGCAAGAAGGGCACATAAATCCACATCCAGGTACCGTTCCTTATATGGCCATACTTTGATGAAGAGTGAATAATATCCCCTGTGATTTTTGATTTCCTAGAGCCATCCTTGAAATTGATCTTCCTCCTATGAATCACTGTCAAAGAAACATGGTACAGGTGTAATGATGGTAGGCATTCTATATCTGATGCCAATCCATTGATCCTTGAGAACATATATTATCTGTATGATGCTGGAAGCCCTTCATCTTGACCAAAGCATATTATTGGGTGAGATAGGTTCTCTATTTTGGAGAGATATAGGCAGTTCATCCCATTTGCCTTTGCAGGCTGACAAAGCATTAGGAAATGATACTGAACAATATTCTTGAAAATTATTTATACCATCCTACAATTTTTTTAGATATAACTTTTTCACTCTATCATCCCTCATCAATGTAAAATGTTCATGGGTGGCAGTTTTGTGGTTATGATGAATCGGTCTGAGAAGAAAAACAACCTGTAACTCCAAGGCCTTGTTGGCCTTCTTCTATTCTTCCCAGTAGACCTGATTTTGCAAAGTTGACTGAAACGCCCTCAACTGAACATCTCTAGTGAAAATGTGGGGAAGGAAAATTACTTCTGATGGCAAAAGGAATCTGTGGAGAAACAATTCACACAACAAAATTTTATATTTTGTAGTGCTTTCCCATAAAACTTCTAAAAATTCTTTAGCTATTTCAACTATTTCTATCAAGCCAGAGGCAATCCTCATGATTTGCCAATGCATGTACTTTTCCTTCAAAATTAGGCTGTAAAACCTAGGAGGCCTTCTGCATTGTACTAGACATTCAGCAATTTGGCACATACTTTGAATTTTTCCTTTCAATTTATTGACTTCAAAAGTTTTTTGTTCCACTTCCTTCTCAAGGTTCTTCTGAGATACAACTTTCTCTTCCAGGTTGTTGACATTTATTCATCCAGAAGGTCACATCCTCAGTGTATTTGACAAGTGAGATTGTATCATGAGGTCTAACAATAGGTGGCATTTGGGAAACAATCTCCACTTGTACACCAACATCCATAGTTTCTATCATAGTGTTATCTATTTGTGTCTCTGTTTCAACCAACTCAATTTTAGAAATGACCTTTTGTGGGGATGACTGAGTAATTACCTGTGCTGGAAATATTGAACATGCTTCTGCTGGTGAGGTGATTGCAATGGAGTCTTTAGATATTTGCACAACTGCCTCTGCAAGTTTATTTTATAAACTCTGTTGAGTGTGCTATGGTATCTCCATTGCTTCTGATGCTTCAAAAACTGACCTTTTCTCTATAGTGTCTACCAGATTAACCAATAGATTTGCCAATTCATTCCCCGAATCTGTTTGAGAGGGTTGTTCTAAAATTGCCAGTCTATTTTTTATAGTTTCAATTTCTTGCCACAGTTTGGCAATGACATTATCTTTTTCTTTTAAATTGGCCTCATTATTTTCAATCCAACCCATTTGAGTTTTAATCACACTCTTTGCCGCACGAAGTTGTGTTTCAATATCAGTTGCTTCCTCTTCTTTTGAACTTGATTTACTTGCTTTCTCTCGCCCTCGTTTCTACATCTTCATCAGTATCAGGGTAATCAACTAGAGATTCCCACTTATTGGGAATAAATGCATCCTCTTGTGTTTACTCTATATTGATATGTTCCTTAGAATCAGAGGAATAAGTATGAGTCATGGATGGTACTATTTTTGCTTCAACATTTTCTTGTTGCACATTACCTTCCATTGCTTGCACATCAACATTTTGTTTCATGTTCTTTCTTGTTTGCACATTAATACCCCCTTGCAATCTTGAGGACCTCCTCAATTCCGGGATAGATGGCCCTTTCCTCATTTTAGTACTAATTTCAAATTTTCTATCTTGCAGAATAGAAGGTTCCCCTACCTCAGAATTGTGATGTTTTTGTGCACAGGTAATTTTTCGCTTTCGTTCAGCATGACGCTGTGTTCTAGTTTTTGCAGAGGGAGGTTCTTCAGGAGATGAAGGAGTTGACCTAGTTGAGGTGCTAGGTGCAAAAGTAGAATTAGGGTTAGGTGATTTTGTTTCCTATTTAGAATTTTCACTAACTTCCTCTGTAGCAATTTCATCCCAGGTTCAAAAAAAATGGGTAAAACTTCCAGGATGACCCCTAAAATGGTACTTACATATCATTTTGATCAACCCATGGTGCTTCGGATATCCCCTCCCTGCTTGATATTTCTAAGACATGTTGGTCAATTCCTGGTATAAGCATTGGGGAAAATTGACTTTAAGCTTAGGGTTTTCATGGCCAAAACAGAGATGAGTTAAGATTTTCATGTGGCAGCCAGAAAGAACAGGATATTGACCATCATAGGTAATAAATCGAATAACCCAGACAATGACCTCATCCCACGGGGTTTGCAAGCTAGACCATTTAACTCCTTTGCATATGCCATTACTCATTATATATTTTGTTGGTCTATCATTATTTCCCCTAAACTGATTAACGAGGTCTGTGAGGGTATTCTTTCTAGACTTATTTATAAGAATTCCTTCAAGAGGTAGCTCTGTAATTTCACTAAGAATTTGAGGGCTTACCTGGATCATCATTCCATTAATTTGTACTCAGTTTTGCTTGAAATTTCTGGTGAATTTGGTGGTGAGCCCTTTTGAATGTCCTTCAAATTTTTGTAAGAATGGTAGGAATCCTCCTTCGACAAAAATTTACAGGCATTCTGAATCTCTCCATAAATATTCAATGTTGTCTGGTTCAATGTGATTTTTATAACCCACCATCCTATCTGGTTCTTTGCTAGCTTCTCCCAATACACCCCTGTTGTGGGAAATTTTTGTTCATCGCTATCAATTCTGGAATGGAAGGAATGAGTTTCGAAGTTGGTAGATACATGCACGACAAAAGAATGATGCATGGACATGTGATTTGAAGTAAATCTACAAGGTGGTAGCACCCAATTAATAATGCGCTTCTCCTCATATGATATCAGCAAATGCGATGATGTGGTCTATACGCCAACTAAAAACTCCCTTGTGATCACCTTAAAACATGTGCCACCTTATGAAATTAGAAATTGTGATGTGGCACAGTTTCCCAAATCTTATGATGCTAATGTAGGCACATAAATCTCATGTCACGTGCTTTCGGAGTTAACTTATTCCAGAGTAGAGTATTCTAGAGTAGGCTTCTTTTATCTATTAAGAACTCATTGGAATTAAATGCATGTGTTTATGCTAACTAAGTATTCCATACATCATATAATACATATTTAAAATATTAAAAAGGAAAGCACATACCTGAAAAAATTGTTCTATCCATATTTTGTACAAATGCTGATTTCCAATTATTTCTGCATTTACAGAGTGCAATTAGAACATAATTGTCTCAAAATAGATGAATAAAACAATTGTGAATGGAATGAGGGGGAATGGAAAGGATATGGAATGATTATGGGAGAGAGTGGAAAGGATATGGAATGATGATGAGGAAAAATGGATGGAACGTTAGTGGATAGTAGGTAATCATGTCAGTGAACTGGTTTTCATGAGAACAAAATTCAGATGTGCCTCAAAGAGGTTTTCACATTCTGATTTATTGATTTTTTTATTTTTTATTTTATACATTACTTGATTGAGTTGGTTTTAGAAGCAATGGTTGCTTCCAATACCATTACATCCATGTTTCCCACTTGTTTGAGAAATTCTTCCTTTATTAATGGCTTATGATACACACAGAGACGATGACCGTTAACCACCATATTTCTTCTTGAATCATCAATTGGTGAAAGATGCACATCTCCATTGGTGAACACTTCATCAATTTCATAAGGTCCAAGCCACCGTGTCTGCAGCTTGCCAGGATGATCTTTATGTCATGAGTCAAATAACAAAGCCCAGTTTCCTTGTTGAAATTTTTGATGTTTGATATGACTATCATGCCACAATTTTTGTTGTTCCTGGATCACATCGGTATGGTGAAATGCATCTCTCCATAATTCATCCAACGCATTGAGCTGCAGAATTTGATCTATTTGTTCCTGTGACAAATCAATTCCCACTTCCACAGCAGTTCGAAGAGTTAGTAGTTCAAATTCAATTGGAAACAAAGGATTTTTGCCATAAACTAATTCATAAGGAGTAAGTCCAGTAGTGGATTTCCAGGTTGTGTTGTAGGTCCAAATTGCTTCAGGTAATTTATCCACCCAATTCCTCCTATGGGCTACTATAGTTTTGGTCAAAATCCTTTCTAACTCTATATTTGTCACTTCAACTTGGCCATTGGCTTGTGGATGATAAGGTGAGGATTTTCGATGTTTGATTTCATATAGTTGTGTAAAATATTCCACAAATTTTGAAGTAAAATTAGGTCCTTGGTCAGTGGTGATAGAATGGGGAATTCCAAATCGCAAAAAAATTTGTGAATACAAAAAATCAGCAACTTTCTTCTCTCGGGCATGTTTGAAAGCATGGGATTCTACCCATTTGGTTACATAATCAGTGCATACAAGGATGTGTACTTTCCCTTGGGAATGAGGATCAATGGGTCCTACAAAATCTAAACCCCATATCTCAAATGGTTCTGTACCTAATTGAGGTTGTAAGGGCATTTCACTAGTAAAGGTAGGTTTACCCATTCTCTAGCATGCATCACAATTTCTCACATACCTTTTCACATATTTGTGCAGAGATGGCCAATAGTAACCAGAACCCAAAATATTTTGAAAGGTAGTTTTTACTGAATAATATCCCCCTGATGGTTCATAATGACAAGCACGTAAGACATCATATATTTCATCTATGCATAAACACCTGCACAAAACATGATCAGGGCCACATTTGAACAATAATCCCTCTATCCATTCAAAATATGAGCTTTGCCTAATTAACTATTTTTTTTGTCTGGGAGTAAAATGAAAAGGAATCTTTCCTAAAACTAAATAATTGGCTATATCAGCAAACCAAGGAGTTTGTATAGAAACTATGAATAAATTTTCATCAGGAAATGCATCCTCAACC
Organism: Wollemia nobilis; assembly: GCA_028583015.1. NCBI lineage: Eukaryota > Viridiplantae > Streptophyta > Pinopsida > Araucariales > Araucariaceae > Wollemia > Wollemia nobilis. The sequence continues at coordinate 562,143 of JAQPPZ010004836.1, read as the reverse complement.
AACTCTGTTGTATCTACATTGGGTAACCTTGACAAAAAATCTGCCACCACATTAGACTTCCCTGGCTTATTAACTATAGTAATATCAAATTCTTGCAGTAATATTAGCCATCGAATAATTCATGAACTAACCAAGGGTTTATTCATCAGGTATTTTATAGCAACATGATCTGTGTGGATGAATACTAGATACCTTGTGATATATTGTCTAAACTTATTAATGGCATATAATACAGATAAGAGTTATTTTTTAGTTGTGGTGTAGTTCTTTTCAGGTCCAGTCAAGTTTTTACTAATGTATTATATGGTATAATGTTGCCCATCTTCAATTTGGCCTAGCGCTACTCCAATAGCAGTATTGGAAGCATAAGTTTGAATATGGAAAGGCAGATCCCATTTAGGGCTTCTTAGTACTGGTGGAGTGGTTAATTTGTCCTTTAAAGTTTCAAAGGACTTCTGACAATCAGCAGACCAAACAAATTTAGAATCCTTTGTTAATAATGCAAACATTGGATTTGCAATGGTACTGAAATTGGCAATAAATCTGTGATAAAATCCAATATGTCCTAAAAACTTTGTACATCAGTTTGAGTTTTTGGAGGAGGAAGGGTTTTGATTACTTCTACTTTATTGGGATCAAATTTGACTCTCTCAACAGATATGTGGTGACCTAAAACAATCCCTTCTTCCATCATTAAGAAACATTTCTCTGGATTGAGTGATAGATGATATGTTTCACAGTGTATAAGAAATTTTTCAAGTTGTTCAAGGGTATACTCAAATGAATCACCAAACACAGTGAAGTCATCCATGTAAATATCTACACTCTCATTGGTCAAATCAAAAAGTATAGCTATTACAACTCTTTGAAACATTGTGGGTGCATTACACAAACCAAAATGTAGAACTCTATAAGCGAATGTTCCCCAAGGGCATGTGAAAGTTATTTTTTCCTGATCCTCTGGTGTAACCTAGATTTGATTATAACCACTAAAACCATCAAGGAAGCAGAAAAACTTCTTACCAGCAAGAGTATCCAACACTTGGTCTATAAATGGCAATGTAAAGTGGTCTTTGTGTGTGACCTTGTTCAATTCCCTATAATCTACACACACTCTCATTTTCCCATTTTTCTTTGGAACAATGACCAATGGTGAAACCCATTTACTATCTGAAATTGGATAAATGAATCCTACATCCAGCAATTTTTCAATTTATTCTTTAACAATGTCTTTTAGAGCAGGATTCAAGCATCTTTGTGGTTGTCTTACCAGGTTAACATATTTTGTATATATCCTATGTGTACATACATCAGGATGTATGCCAGCCATGTCCTTGTAATTCCAAGCAAAAGCTTGAATATGCCTATGTACAACAATAAACAATTTGGCTTCTTGCTCAGTAGTTAACCAACTATTAATGTTCACACACTTTCTTGGTTGTATTTCAATTTGCTTGACCCTAGGAATAATAGAATTAATAGCCTCATATTTACTACTGATTAATGTATTCAATGGACAATGTTGTGGCTACAGAGTATGAAATACTCTAGACTCTGGTGTAAAGGTAATACCTGATGGAATCATTTGCATAGGACAAGTAAAATAATTTAGAAGATGATGGTTCCACCCATGTGGCAGTGTGAAGGAGCTTTCTTGTAAAGGAATGGAAGTCATAGGATCAATAATGTGTTCATTATCCTTCCATAAAAATCGATGGATCACAATGTGGTCATCCTTAATGCCTTCTTCATGTAGTGTTTTTACCAAGACTGATTCATATTCAAATATTTCTCTTTCTGATGAATTCAGTTCTTCAATATGTTATTTTACCACAACAATGGCCAAGGTGACAAGAGTTTCCTATTCTTCTTCAGATTCAGGATACCAAATTTGTCTAGAATATTTGGCTGAAGGTTGGGCTGGTGGATACAAGGAGATTTTCTTCAAATCTACACCATTGGAGATGGTCATTTCTCCTTACCTACAGTCTATAAATGCAGCTGCAGTAGTAAGTCAGGGTCTTCCTAAAATAATAGGATAACCATTAGCTGCATTTTTGGGTTGTAACATGAGGAAATCCACATGATATTCCCAAGAAGAGACTTCAATGGATACATCCTCCAAAATTCCTTCTGGTTTAGCTACTGACCTATCTACCATTTTCAAAATAGTGGTAGTAGGACTCAAATTGTTGAGCTACAATTTTTGCATAGTTTCTTTGATCATCACATTGATTGCATCTCCTAAATCTATAAGTACATTTGGAATTTTAACCAATCCCACAGTGATGGTAACAACTAGACTCCCTAGATCACCATACTTAGGAGGGACTAGCTTCCCAGAAAGTAGATCGTACAACTTCCCTTCTACCTACACAGTTTTTGGAAAGGCCTTCTTCTTCCTACTAGGTTTCCTAATGCACAAATCTTGAATGGTTTTTCTAATCAAAGGTACTTCCTTTATTGCTTGAAATAGTGGAAGTGAAATGGAATTTTTTCTTAACTCGGCAATTAATTCTGATTCAAGGGTTGAGATAGTTTTATCAAACCTTTCAGGATATGGCAGATTTACTAGGGTAGGTTTAGGTTCCCTTTTTTCTATTTTTTCTTCCTTTTGTTCTGTTTGTAACATTTCTAGATTTGGAAAATCATGTTGTCCATCGATTTCTTCAATAGTGGGTGGTGCAGGGTCAGGTAAAAACCTCCCTAATATTAACTGGATGTTACTACAGTCAATAACATGGATTGCAGCTGTAGACTCCTCAGACCCAGCTCCATAAATAGGAGCTCCAGGTCTATTATTATTTGGGTTAGCAATAGGCTGAGCTAGGAGTGGAGGTTGCTTGATTGGTTGTGTTTGTGGTGGTTGGTTTCTTCCCTGGAAATTTTGATTAGGAGATACAAAAAATTGTTGGTTTGATGCTTGATACCATTTTTGAGATGGATATTGTTGTCCCCACCTTTGTCCTTGTTGATTTTGTACCCAAGGTTGACTATTTGAAGGCCATGGTTGATTCCAATTGGAATGTGACCAGTCTTGAGTAGCTATCCAAGAATGCTGCTAGGGTTGCAAAGGAGGTTCGGTGTATCCCCAAGGTATGTTCCAAGGATTTTATCCCCAACTAGGAGTATTTGCAAAATTTTCTCTCGGTCTCTGTCCTATCACATTAATTTCCTTAGCTTGGGTTTCTAAAATATTCTTCAGATGGGGAAGAAAGTGACATTTATCAGTTTTATGTCCTTTTGAACAAATACCACAAATGGCTAATATTGTAGTTTTGTCTAATGGACAATCTTGTAGGGCATGCTTATTCCTACACCTAGGACAATAGATGGATAAAGGTGATGAAGAATTGCCTTTTGGAAGTCGTTCCCCAAATGCAGAGTTTAGTTGAACCAGAATGTCAGTCTTCATATTGGCTAACTCTTCCATTAATTCCTTGGTATCCACAATAGTAGGATTCTTCTTCTGCCTTCTATGCCTAGTTCGAGAATAATTTTTACATAGCTCCATAATGTCATCAAAATCAATTTGATAAACATATCCTTTTCCCATTATATCCAATACTTCCTTAGACTCATCTGTTAGTCCTCTCAAAAAGATAACTTTTAACACATCTTCGACTATACTACCAGCTTGTTACTGAATGAAAGCAAATCAATCAAGATAATCTTCCAAACTTTCATCTTCTTCTTGCCTAATACGAAACAACTCATCCTTCCTATTACGTACCTTACAATATTCCTGATACTTGTATAAGAATGCAGTTTCCATTTATGCCCAAGTGTGAATAGAATATGAGTCCAGACTCATGAACCATCGTAATGTTGCATCCTTAAGAGTAGAAGGAAACAACTTCAATTTATGATTATCAATAATATAATCATAAGTTTGACACAAGATCTTAAATTCAAATAGGAATTGGTCAGGATATTTAGAAACTGTCCCTCTAAATATTGGTAATACTGAGGGAGAAATAGTTTTCATAGCCCCTGGCTGACCAGCGGCTAATTTTATAGGGTACTCAAAATTCCTAGCAGTAGGTTGGACCACCATATTGTCTTGTTCAACCTATACTATTGGTATTTCATGCTCTAGTTTAGGTTTGATTTGTTCAGCTAGTTCTAATGGGTCAGGAGTCCTTTCTCTAGGTCTTTCATGAATTTCCCCTTCAACAAGTTCTTGAGTTGGCTCAACTGTTGAAGAAGATGATTCTCTTTTTAATAATTAAGGGTAATCATACACAGTCAGTTCTTCACTTGTTCATGAATATTGCCCTCCTGGGAATGACCTACTACTAAAAAACCTTCCTCTTTCATCTCTAGGCCTGTTCATTCATGCTTATGTACTAAAGCATCTTAATCTCAGTTTCGCAAAGACCGTGACCTAAAACAGGATAGTCTCTGGACTGTTAAACCTTTACTAACAACACCTATAGATCCTTGGCAATGGCACCAAAAATGATGAGTGTAGTCTAATCCTTCACCATTTAATCAATATGTGTCAAATCCAGGGTGGTGTCCATGGTTGTATGCGAGAGTAGGGTATAAAAAATAGTTATTCAGATCCTTTAGTTCATAGCTCTTATTGATGGGACATTTAGTATTGGGGTGTTTGGTTTTCCTATGAATGTACTAAAAATGCTAAAATACTACCTATGACAGAAATAGAAATGATCCTAAGTTATGAAAACTAAAGAAAAATGCATGGAAATAAAGAAAATCCACTCTTACTACAGAAAATCAAAGCTATACTACTAAATACTGAGAATTACAAATTGAAATGGCTAAAAGTAAATCGAATTCCTAATGAAATCATCACACATTTTGCAGGAAAGATAACATAATTGAAATGTTTATAATTGCAAAACCTAATTTCAATAGAAATTATGGAAATGCTGCAAATCTAAAATGTGTTAAAAATAGAAAGAAATATTTGATCTATGCAATAACCTAAGAAAATTACAGAACCTGGTAGTTTCCTGTTGTCCTGCTGCAGCCAAAATAAGCAAAATTCTGCCAGAAGAAAAGTCCTCCCTTGGGCCTGGAAGTGGCCATTTATTCTAGCACCAAAGGAGGCAAGTAAAACCTTTCTAAGATGACTAAATATTCACACTTAACTTAGAATAAGACATGAATAATGATGCACTCTTTTATTTCATCAAAACAACATTACAGTAATGCAGGGAAAACCTGCAGAATACTGAATTACTGCAGCAAATTATAGAAAATATGATTTATGCTACTCACACCTATTTTCTACTTCTTCTCCTATCTATATCTCAACCAAATGGGAGTGTTTTATTTATTCTAAATAAAACATCTTGCAGATAATGTTTATAGCTATAATTTAGGTTTGTTACAACAGTTTTAGGCTAGGTCTTCTCTTGAATCTAGGGTTTGAACCCTTCAATCCTTATCCTCTTGTAGTGTTGGAGCATTTCCAAGTGAGGAACATATGTATATTTGGATAAGGTATCTCTTGAAATAGCTCAACCACCATTTCTCCTTCTTTCAATAGCATATTTGAGCAGTTTAGACTGTCTGCGCTCATTTCGAAGTTGTTACGAAATATCAAGCGACAGAATAGGAAACTGTTGTGTTGTCTTCAAAGGTTTGTATGACTAGTTGTAGCGGCAGATATGGCTTCTTTGGACACCCAGGAGACTACTTCCATCCTTTATTTGAGTTGGGGCAGACAAATTCCATGCCATGTTGTAGAAATACAACTGGCTGGAATTTGTATGACAAAGTCCAGTCTATCCTGCACAATTTTCATCCTGACAACTTTTTGGCGCTAACAGTTAATTTAAACAGGTGCATAATGGTGGAATACATTGTGGAAGACTATAAACCTTATACACAAATTTTATAAAGATAATAATATCCTAATTAATGTAGAATTATAATCAGATTTTAGAAAAAACATGAATAAAGCAGTAAAAACAGAGTATTTGTAGTTTCCTATTTCTCATGCAAATATTACTACATAATGCATAATTATCCAAAATTAACATGAATCCACATCACAAATAATGCCAAATGAGTCTTAAAATTATTCAAAAGAAGTTTTTGAATGTGGCAATTCAGTGCCTCATCAACTTGTTCTCCTTTTGTAATATTCTCCTTCTGCTATAGATTTGGAGAAGTGTCTATATCTTAAGTGGTGCCTTCTTGCTATGAGAGGTAATATTCAAATCTTCTAATAGGGTTATGCATAAGCATGAAATATCGTAAATTGGATCTATTTAGGATTTTCAAGATTTTAAATTGGCTAATTTTGGACCCTTTCACTAGGGCCCATTCACTCAAAATTTATGGGGTGGAAGTTCTTTTGGGGTAAATTCACCCGTCATTGATAATAATTAACCTATTTTTATTTTTATTTGTTGACTTCAAATTATAAATGATTTTTATTTTTCTGTCCAATTCGCCTTCAAATTATAAATGATTTTATTTTTCCTACCCAAATCACCTCATATACTACCCATATATATTGTAGTGGGTACCGATAAACATACATCTAAAATACTCTAACTCAAAAATAGCTCTGAAACAATGAAAAACTTAACAAGGTTGCAGAGGACTATCTGTCGACATAAGTCAATCGATTATAGAGGAGTGTCGATCAGTGCAAGATAATTGGCATAAGTAGATTAGTTGCAAAGTTGTGTCTATTAGCATAAGTCGATTGGTTGTAGAGCTGTGTCTATCGATATAATCAAATCAGTTGTAGAGCCATGTCCATCGATATAAGACGATCGATTACAGATTCGTGTCTTTTGGCATAATACGATCAGTTGTAGAGATATTTTGATCGATTGTAGAGGTATCGATCGGTATTCTTGCAACTGATCATCATAGCTATAGTCGATCATCGTATATGCAATTGATTGGAATTCTTGCAATCGATCCTCATATATACAATCTATCAACATTCCTACAATCGATATTCATACCTATAACCAATTTTCATACATATAGCCAATATTCATACCTGCAATCGATTGTCATACATATAGCTAATATTCATACCTACAATCAATTGGTATTCCTACAACTGATCATAATACCTACAACTAATCATTATGTGTGTAACTGATCATCATGCATACAACCAATCAAAATTCTTATAACCGATCATCATAGCTACACCCGATTAGCATACCTACAACCTATCATCATGCATGTCATTAGTCATCATGTCTATAGTAGATCATCATGTCTATCGTTGATTGCCATGCCTACATCCAATCATCATACTTAAAACCGATTAGTATTTCTATAGTTGATCATCATGCCTATAGCTAATCGTCATGCTTGTAACTAATCGGTATTCCTGCAACTGATAGTCATGCCTGCAACCGATCAACATTACTATAACTGATTGACATACCTACAATTGATCATCATACCTATATTCGATTGTCCTGCATACCATCGATCGTCATGTCTACAACTTATCGTCATGCCTGTAGTTGATTGTTATACATGTCTTAGATCAATTGTCATAAAGCATAAAGGATAAAATTCTTTCATGTCAACCTAAAGCTTTTAATTTTATCGTACATTTTTAGATTTTACAAACCGATATTCATAGCCCCCAACACAGAAAAATTTGCCATGGTTTGAAATTTTTTGGAGATAAATTAATGCAATTCGCCACGATTTGAAAATTTTTGGAGATAAATAAATGCAATTCGCCATGTATACTTCTACATAATTTGTTGGGATTCCAAGACAATTCACCTTGATTTTATAAATAGATTTTGGGGCCGACCCCTTATGCATAACCCTGTCTCCTAGATTTGATGAGCTACTTCTATTTTCAAGTCTTCTTGTCAAATTTTAACTTAAAGCAAGATCCTCCTCTCAATATTCTGAATTTGTTGAGGTCTTTCATTGGATTCTTCTTCTGCATTTTAGAACTCCTTGTAAAATTCTCCTTCTCTTGGGCTTGTTTTCATATGGCAATAATTGTCCCAACTCCTTCACTATCAAGGGATTCACCTTGGTAATGGATTTTTCTAGTGAGATATCCTTTGATTATTTCTTTAGCAAGGCTTTCCTAGCCTTTTTTAGGATGCTCGATGAGACCTTACCAAGGTATTTGATCTTATAGCTTCTGCTAGTCTTCACTTGAGACCTCTTCAGCCTTCTACTCCTAGAATTATTGGCAATGTCATATGCTCCTAGATATTTGATTCTACTACTTTTATATTCGAGCAAGACTCTCTTATTCCTTCTTCCAAATATATAATTACTTCAATTAGATCTTCTCTTGATATTCTTTGCTTTAGGTGCTGAATTGATTATAAAGAAGATACCCTTTCCAAATTTCTTATAGGATGTTTCCCAAATCACCGAACCTTATTTCCCCACAATAAAAATATTAATATCAAAATCTTAATCTACTTCTAAATCAAATATTTCTTTTGAATTTTTATTTAGGATCAAGTTTTATGTGGCCTATTTTAGTATCAAGGATTTTGTGGTCTTTTTAGTATCAAGGCTCTTATGGCCTTTTAAGTATCAAGGTGTCTATGGTCTTTTCAATATCAAGACTTTTATGGATTCTGATTCAAGGCTTCTATGGCATTTTCTTTAGGGCTTCTATGGCCTTTTTTCATCAAGGCTTATATGGCTTTTTATTCAATCTACAATGGAGATCTTCAGTATCCTACTTCACCACACATTTTCTTCATAATTCTTATTCCCTAGTGTTCTTCTCCTACACAAGGAACTAATATTTGTTCTATGAGGGTACACCAACCTGTGGGCAATGAAGTTGGAGTCTCCTAGCTTTCTATCATAGGAAGAGTACCAATCCTATGAAAATAAATTATCTACAACAAAAGAGACTTTGGAAAATAGTTAGAAAATTCCACATATCTTAGATCTTCACTATATGATCTATCAATCTAGTGGATTGAATTTTGAGTCCTGGTCTTCACGAGTTTTTCTATAACTCTCTAGAAAGACTTTAGTCAAATTTACTCTCAGTATTTTTTGGAATTGATATATCTTTCAATTCTCACTTCTGACTCTCCCTGATTCAATCACCTAGATTCTTCTGAGATATTTTGACGAGTGGTCCAATGGTGTGTCAGGTTGATAAAACACTCAGGATTAATAATGATGATAATTTTATTGTAGATCTACATAGACTAGATCTACTGTAGCTATGATACCACTATTAGATTTTGATATAATATCCAAAGGGAGATAACAATCATGAGATGCAAAATAATATGAAATAAAGTAAATCTGCTAGATGACTAAGATATGCACTAAATATAAATGATATATAAATGAATACATTTTAGCTATGGAGGAAATGAACACTCCATTAATAAAGCTACTGGACTACATTGCACCCATAACCAAAGGATGGTGATCCATAGAGAAATGTACTACCTACTAATATCCCTAAGCTACTATGTCACCAAATCTCCCCTTGTTGTTCTCTATCTAACAATTAGGCCTTCCTTATATAGGAAAAATAGGATACTTGACCAACACTCTATCTAGCTGTAAAAATGACACCTTGCACATTTACAACTTACAAATTGATACTTATGCATTTATTACTTTGCATGAAGTAACTAGATAACTTCCCCCTAAAGTAATCTAATGTCCTAAGTATGTACCTTGGAAGATACATTTACATAGCCTAAATTATGAAATATAATCTATTTCTAACAGTCAAGAGGTTGACTATAAAAACATGCCATTTTGATGTTTCCTCTACCATGCATGCAAGAACTTGAAAATATTATACCTAATGAAGAAATAACCATTAAAAAATGATTTTCAAGGATCGACGAAGGATAATTCATAGCATAAATCATTTGCATTGAAGTTAAACCTACAAAAAGAAATGCAACAAACAACACTAGAACTAGAAAAATTAGAATGAGAGGTTTTCGAAATAATATAAGAGAAGGAAATAGTTATAGAGGTATAATATCCCAAACATGGTATAGAAGAACGAAAAGCAATGTAAAAGATGAAAATTTTGAACATGAGGAAATCATAGATAAGGAAGACCAAGAAACATCCTTGAAAAAATTCTAAGAAACTAGATTTGAAGAGGGAAATGTGAAATGCAAGAGAGAGGAGGATTAGTCAGGGAAAGGATCGCTCATTGACAAGTTGACATAGGATGCTCTAAAGAAATATTGGGACAACCCTCTAGAAATACTTTGTAAACTAGGAAAGGAAAAAATAAGTGGCAGATGGTAAACATAGTCATCTTATTAATACCTTTATAGGGGATCCAAACCCTAGACCAAATTTAAAAGATAAAATTATTATTCTAGAACATGAGGGGTATAAATGCCCTAGCCCAACATAGACTACTAATATCGTGTATTGGCAATCTATGTACCAATATAGTCTTATTGTAGGAGATAAAATTAGACAAAAATAAGTTAGGAAAATAGCTAGGAATATCTAGGGTAGAAAACATATTGGGAATTCTAGTAGATGGGGCTTTGGGAGGTTAAATAACTATTTCAAACCTAGATATCTTTGTTGGAGAGGTTGGTTAATGAAAAATAGCATAACCTCAAAATCTACCTCAATAATAGGCTTATAGATAAAGTAGGCTTCATCACAAGTATATATGCACCCAGTTTCATCAAGCATTAAAACATTATTTAGAATTTACTTAAATAAAACAATAAAACATTAGAAAATTAGAAATGGATGGTAGTCAATGTTTTCAAGTCCTTGATAACCCCAAATGAGAAGAAATCAAGGGTTTCTAGTTATACAATCCATGATATATTTAGCAAATTGGTTGAGAAAGATATGTCTAATAGTGTTAGAAGTCATTATAACATATACCATGTGAGAAATCAAGTGGCATAACAACCCCTCACAAGGTACATGCATGTAGTATGGGATAAGGTAGTTGTAAGTTTATTTGGTTTTGTTTAGAGGTTTCCTATGCCTAAATTAGACATCCTATGTATTCAAATACCCTTAACTACCATAATAAAATGATTCAAAGCATTAAGATCTAACATGTGGTATTAGAGCAGGTAGAAGGAAGAAATAATTATCCTTTTGATCCTCTAGCTTTGACACAAAGAAATACAAGGTGGAATCTATTTGAAAATAAATTTAATATTGAGATAAAAAAAATTCAAGGGCAAAAGTACCCTATATGACAATATCACTTGTAGACACCTAAAAATGTCACATTATCCCTTTTTTAAAGTTAATGTTTAATTATTTTACAATTGCTCCTAAATATGCAATTATTTGAAATTGTTGCCTTAATACATTAAATTACCCATCTTATAACCCTTTCCCCATTAATCCCCATCCTACGCCTAGCCCATGGTAACCATGTGACTATCCCAATTCTTTAGCCTATGTGCATACCATCCTATTCTATCCTACCACCCTACCCTATCACCCTAGTCTACCGTACCACCCTATCCTACCCATCCCATAATAACCCCTACTCTTCATATTCCCATGCAACCCCCATACTCATTTAATGCATATGTATGGGGTGATGACTCCCTCCAACCATATACATTAATGAGGTATGATGCACTCATAATCCTTTGACCATGCAAGGGGAAACCCTAGGTTTTTTCTCCCCTCACTCAACCCACTTGTATGCCATATCACATCCACCTTAAAGCCCCTTTACTCTTGAAAATAATATATAAATAGTCACCCATTTCCTTCATTGAAGGAGAGTGAAATTTTTCGTAGGGAAACTCTACCAAAATTGCTCCAAAATCCACTTATGTGTATTTGTGAGAAGACATCTTGCTTAAAGTGCCAACACCATGGATAGCATTGTGTGCTTCTTATTTTATATATTTATTTTACGAATATGTTGTAGGTTTGGAATCCAATAGTTACCAAATTTGGATATCAGCTACCTAACAACATGTTGAAGGCCTTCACCAAGCAAAATTTCACCAAAGCTAACACAAAAAATTATCTAGACAAGAATGATTTATGGCCAAAACTATCCCAAGAGGGATGATTCGTGTTGAAACCAAATCTATGTTAGGTATAACATAGAAAATCATTCATCAAGGTGAGTGATAAGGTATATTATGTTTTGCTCTTATTTTGAACTTTTTCTATAGCAAATTTATTTATATTGTTTGCCCCCTTGATAAGTTTAGATCCAACTTGGGTGGATCCAATAGGTGCTACTAACTATTGATTGGTTTTGTAGACTCGAATATTATACTTAAAAAATGGTAGTGCATCCACCCCTCTTGAGGTGGTCAAGGAAATAAGGACTTACAAAGACTACATTGCAAAGGAATTACCCATTGGAAAAACCATTTTATATCCCAAGAGGTCTTTGTAAGAATCAAGTTTTAATATCCATAAATTCTAATGAAATGGTATGTTTTTTTATCCATATTTTAGCAATCACTATTCCAAGTGTGAACAAGGGGGAGGGGATGGAGTTTTTTGCTTCACATAACAAGGGGTTACCATCCCCTTATCATTCAAACTCACCTTCGCCTACACCAACAACAATGTTGAATATGAAACCCTTATCCCTTGCCTAAAAAAATTTTGCACATAAAGAAAATAAAAATCATTGGTGATTCCCTTATCATTGTTAACCAAGTTAATGAAATATATCAATGTAAATGTGAAGTCCTAAAGGTATATAGAAAAATTGCAAAATATTTACTGTCACACTTTGAGTGGTATGATATAGAAGCCTCCCCAAGTTCCAAAAATCATTTTTATAACATAATGACCTCTCTCAAATATCTCATTCCCCAAAACCTACATGAAAAAATCACCCATGTACATGTTACTACTATCTAAAAATCTTCTATTTCCAAAAATATTTCTCCAGAGGAAGTGGACGTCAATTTTGTGAAATAGGAGGCTTATAATTCTTAGTTTTCACAAGTAAAGAATTATCTTAAACTTGATTCTCTTCCCCATGTTTTGCTTCATTATGGGAAGCAAAATTTTAAGTAGAAAGTCATGAGGTACACCCTCTTGGGTGACATCCTCTATCAAAAATCTATGACGGTATTCTACTTCATTATATTGAACCACAAGAAACCAGCTTTATCATATCCACATCTCATGACGACACTTATGGTGGTAATTTTTGTGGAATTGCAATCATGAAGCACATATTGCACATGGGTTATTATTTACCCACCATGGAAAGTTATTATTGTGCTTATGTAAAGAAATATCTCATATTACAACAACATTCTAATCTAACCCAATTGCCCTCACAAGATTTGAAACCTATCCAATTGTTATAGCCCTTTTTAAAATGGGATATTGATCTCATGGACACAATCTCCTCAACTTTTTTTTGGGAGACATACCTTCATCATAATGGATACTGACTATTTCACCAAGTAGATTGAAGCCACTTCTCTTTTCAAAATGACTGGTCATAGAATTGTTGAGTCCATATTGCACAATATAATTTATCATTTTGCCATTATGTCTAAAATAATTTTCAACAATGGTTTAGCCTTCAAGAATAAGGAGGTTCGACCATTTTGTGATAAATATCACATATAGCATAGCTTTTCTACTCCTTATTATCTTTAATGAAATGGTCAATCCAAAGTCACAAACAAAACCATTGGCATGATCTTACATAAGACCATTGTGAAATCCCATTGATATTGGCATATCCAAATACCTTTAGAATTTTGGGAATACTGAATGAGCATTTACACACCTATTGGGGTAATTAATTTTACCTTATTTTATGGAGCTAAGGCCATTATGTGCCTTGAACTTGAAATTCTATCTTTGTGAATCTTGTTATAGGAGTTCATCAATTATGAATTTGTGCACCAAGCTCATTTAGATCAACTCACTCTTCTTGATGAACATTGAATCAATTCTCTTGAGCATATTCATGTCTACCAAGATCATGTTAAGCATGAATATTAAAACAAGGTCCATGACCAATAATTATAGGTATATGACCTCATTATCAAATAAAATCAATAGAACCCAAACCAACCACACCATTTACAAGATAAGTTCACTCCCAATTGGCTAGGTCCTTCATCATCAACCATAAGTTTGGTTATAGGGACTACAATATGGTCACTCTTGAAGGGAGTGGGGGATTCAAACCCATTAATATTCTTCATCTTCATTCTATATCTAGATACCTACATTTGCAAGTTGCTATAAGAAAATATCAAGAAGGATTTTGAATTCTGGAATATTTGTATTCATATAAAAATTGAAGAAGATCTAGAACATGAAAATCAAGAATTTAAACATTTTTATGAAAAAATATGTTTGATGATAATTAAATATGTTTGTAAAATTTCAAACTCTAATGGAGAGAGTTGTGGCTTATCAAGGGTGGGGGACCCAAGTACAATCCTTTGTTTTCTAACAACAAAAAAACAATTTACTTTTAATAATTGTCATATTATGCTTGAACATCTCATCCTTGATGATATCACTTTTAATGAAACATCTACTAATTAGATGGTATTTTCCATATATTTACTCTTACTCATGTCCTAAACTAGGCCATGCATACTTGCATATACCACACCCTCACATTCACTTAATACTTTTGAAAATAAACCTTTTACCATGCTACCTAGCTTTTTTTTTTTTTGGTTGGATAATAAGGGGTTGTACTCAGGTCCCCTACTCTTGATAAATTATAACTCTCTTATTTAGAGCTTAATATTTTACAAATATATAGAATCTCATCTCAATTGAGATGCTATTGCTAGAAACCTACATCATTTTACATAAACTATCTAAATTTCTTATTTTTATTTTTTGTATCTTTTCAATTTATTATATGAATACAAATATTTCAGTATTCAACATCGTTCTTAACATTTTCCTATAGCATTCCTCACAATACAAAACTTCACCTCTACTATCTATGCTTTGCATCTTAGTAGATTAAAATTTGCAAAACATCGCACTATCATAGTCCACTTTACCAAATTTGGATTGCTAGTTTCCTTTCTAAAAAACAAATGCAACCAAAAAAATTATAGTAAATAGTTTATATGAAAGCACATTATTGTTACAAAATAAAGTAGATATTACCAATGGAAAACATTAGAGTTAATCTTAATCATTAATTTATTAAGGCAATTAACATTTTCTTGTCATCTTCAAATAAACTTACTACTTCTTCTAACCATGAAAAGGTGAATTTAACTTCATGATACTCAACCAAAACCCCTCTATTGGCTAGCCTATCTACACATTTGTTTCCTTCAATGTATGTGTAAACCTCATTTATTCAAACTCTTTAGTAAGATCTTGAATTTCCACAATTATCTCTCATATGTTCCATGAAGTCTTAGTTTTCCTCAAAATTGTATTTATTACTATGAGAGAATCACATTCCATCCATATTATGTTCCATTTCATTTGTTTGAATATTTTTAACCCTTATAAAGCTGCCCAAGATTTAGCTTCATTATTTGTCTTAAATCCACTATTGAAAGTGTAATGACATAAAATATCTCCTCTATTATTTATAATTATTCCTCCTCCTACTGGTCATATATTTCCTTTAGATGATCCATCAAAATTCAATTTAACCCACTCCAAATCTAGTGGTTTCCACTTTATATTCTTTGTGTTCTTTTTTCTTTTCTTGTACCCAACATCATAATTTCATTTAATGATATGACTCCATCTATTAAGGCTCTTTGCTTCTAGATTAGGGACTAGGTGAGTTGATAGGGTTGGTTTAGACTCCTCTATGGCTAAACATATCTTCCTTTTAATTACCTCTAATTTTTTTTGTTTTCCTTTTAATATTCTTCTATTCCTTTCTAGCCACATAGTCTAAAGTATTGTATATTTTGATATATCTCATATTGTCCGTAAAGCCTCACTTTTATAAGTGATTTGTCATTGCTTTAACCAATTTTTAATTCTACTATTCATCACCATGCATTTACCAAACATATTAAGAATCCATTGCCATAGATTCCATACTATTGAGCAATGTGTTGTTGTCAAATTGGGGACCCACCAAAAGTTTTAAATTTTTTGATGTTATTTGGATTTGCATTGCAAGTGTAGTTAATTGAGTTTAAAGTTTAATGCTACTCCTTAATTTTTGTATTTTTAATGCTTTAAATATGTATTTTAGGTTTTAAATGTTTAATTTAATTTAAAATTTTAAAGTTTATTAAATTAAAATTAAATTAATTTTTTTTAAAATGTGTCGACAGGTGCATGATTTTCGAGGTGAACTAGTGATCAAACATGATTTACTATGTGCACAAGTTTCAAAGTGTCGTGACATCATAAAGAGGTGCACATTTGGGTAAACAACTCATCACAAGGCATGGCAAGTGTTTTCCCTTATAAACTTTTCATTGCCCTTTTCCCAGTGCATGTGGGATTACAAAATAATAAATTGGTGACATCGGTATCAAAATAAAGTTAAGTAGCATACTTTAGGATAGTATGTGATGTTTTTAAAAGTGTTCATATGTGACGGTGGCAACCAATTTTGTGAAGAAGATGTTCTAGCATGCCACAGGTTTTATGGATTTGTGGGTTCTTTACTCACATTACTAGATGGTGTCAATATGTACATAGTGTGTTGTGCTATTTTCATCGTTGAAGATATGATGGGGAAATTTAGATATAGGACATAGACCGGTATAGTCATGCCATCGATGAAGATATGGTAATGCAGATGACAAAATGCTAATGCTATTTGAATAAGAAATAAGGATATGAGTGTACAGGTGATGTATTTGTGCAAAATAATGAAATTTGAAGATATGAGTGATAAGGATATGTTTATGTTTTGAGTGTATGGAACAACCATGTACATAAATAGCAATATTTTCATGATGTTGCTTCGAATAACATGTTTTGTATGATTTTGTGATCAAATTGTTGTTAATAATGCATTCAAAAGGTTGTGGGAGGTCGAATACTTTTAGAACACAAATGGATAGTTTCATTTTTCGTAGATGGACAAGTTGATGGTAGAAAGTCATAGATTTTTTAAAGTATCCCATTTAAAGCTTATGCGAAGTGATGGTTTTGACAGAAATGATGACAAATTTCTTCCATGTTCACCATAAATGAAACTACAATGAAAATTATTGTTCATATGAGAGACGTAATTAAGAGTATGGATGTGCTTGAATCTAGTAGCCATGGTTAAAAGGTGGTTTCTATAAATTTTTCAAAAGAATTTTGTCATGGTACATGAAACTCTCAAGTTTTATTCCATGATTGTTTTATCAAGAGGTGCACTACATTTGTTTGGATGCGTACACTGGATATAACATGACACAATACCTATTCTGAACATTGGTGGAGTTTCTAGAACAATGAATAACATAAATGATAGGAGTTGTTTAATTAGATTTTAGATACGTGTAACAATGGTAACCAGATCGACGGATAAAGACAATAAATGATAATTTCACAAACCGCAAATAGCCAAATGATTAGATTTTAAATATTCACATCGTGTATGTAGAGGATCATCTTGATGTAAAATGTTCTTAAAGAGAAGCCAGTATCTAAGAATATCTATAGTTCAAATATTTATGATATTATGATAGTGGAAATTCACTAATAAAGGATAAATATGAAGCGAGCACAGGAGAACATTTATGTTGCAGGATTTTCAGCATAGATGAGTTACCGAGAATAAAGAAATTATAAACAATTTGAAAGGACCAAGGAGGGGATACCAGTATTACACCAAGTTACATAAGTAACTTTGAGATATACTAAATTACAAATGCTATTGAATACAAAAGATATTGAATTTATGAATGAAATAATTAATTTCATGAAAGATAAAATTCATAATCTCAATATCATATCATATATGTTATCATAACACAAAATTTTTGGAGAAACTAGTTACAAAACTAGTTATAGAAATTATCCCGAAACTAACCAAACAAATTGAAAAAACAAAACAACCAGAAATATTTGAAGTTATAAACACCCATGAAGACTCAAGAGAAGGGGTTGAAATATTTTTGGAGAAACGAGAGATAAGGATTGAAGAACATTGCCAAAGGTTTCCTCCCAGGTTGCTTGTGTAATAAGGCTTCATTTTGATGGACAGAGGTATTCTAGAGAAAGTATTAATGTTAAATATTATTCATAATGTATTCATTTTGTTATTATGATAATATTCATATGGAATGTATTTTCACTTTAAATATTTGAATACATTAATCAAATTTCCTTGAAGATTGTATCTAATTTAGTTTAAACTGTTTTAATTCTGGTTGGACTAAGTTAGGTTTTATTTTAGAAATATTTATGTTTTCATTTTTTGGATGGAGCTTTGAAGTATTTGTAACCTATATTTTAATTTTGTTTTATTTTTTCTAACCCTAAGTCTTTTGATTTTATATAATTTTATTTTACGAAAAAAAAAACCCTAATTCTATGCAAAGTTTCAATTTTATGTTAGGGTAAATATTTATTTCATTTTATTAAAATCTTGGGAATTTCACTTTCTAAAATAAACATTAGAGTTTAATTAATTAAATTTAAAAAATAAAAATAAAGTTCAAACATTATTTATTTGAATAAATTTAATTACAATTATTATTCTAAGGTTAAATTCAAATAATTACATTTTATTAAGTTTATTGGCAATATTTGATTTTTATTCTTACATTTGGGGAATTAATTTCATGAATGTCAAATATCAAACCACAAGTCCCTTGTTAACAATAACTTGTACCTCTGAGGCATTAAAACAATATTTTCACACTTTCACAAGCATATAAGCATGTTTTAAAACATTAATCAAAGTAGAACCTTGGAGAAATAATTATTTTCTTTGTAATAGAGGATTGCTTAATGGGATCATAACTATGAGTGTATTTTCATAATTGGGTGAAAATATCAATCAAATAAATTGGTGCTAGAAGGAGGGCCAAAAAAGTAATAGATTTGGTTTTCAACATTTGAAGTTGTTAAAATTTGTCATGAAAAAAGTGTTTTTTTTTTAATTTTATAATTCATGCTGCATTAGATTTGATCAACTATAAATTCTAAAATATGGTTATGGTTAGATACTATGAATTTTTCATACATAGCTAATGGTACTGTTTACTCCAACAATAGGAGGAATTGCATCTTGGTTAGGTGATTATTATTGTTCATCAAATATTCCTAGAATACTTGTAACAACATCAGTTAATTAACTATTTGTATGCCTAATTTATTGTAATAATGAGGTACTACTGATCAACCTGTGGTTGTAGGAACATGTATCTCCAGCTAAGAGAGCATATCGAGAAATGAACACTCTTCCTAAAAAGCAGGGAGAAAGAACAAGTGGAAGGTAAGTTGGGAAAATATGATGAGCAGTAGGGTATTTGTCATTATTGGGGGTAAAAGAACCCTAATGATAGTACATAAACCAACGGTCCATGTAGATGCATTCATGTAGTTGCATCATAAGGTTTTTGTATATTTTATTTATGATTTTATGTAAAAAAATATTATATATATATATATATATATATATATATATATATATATATATCATAATAGAATAAAATATTATATACGTTTATAAGTAATAAAGATAATAAATATAAACATAATAATTAAATTATGAAATATAATGTTAATTGGTAAATTTTTTAAAAAATAGCATACATACTATTTTACATAAACCTATAAAATTGAATACATGGTTTGACATGTCCAACCACCTGGTAAGATTCAGATGGAATGCTTGCATGTAACTTACAAATATAATTATAGGTGCTACTATCTTATCCTATTTAATCATATTTAATCATAAGTTAAATATTAATAAAAAACATCGATGATCTTGGGAAGCATCGTATTGCTATCAAGAATTTCTAGTAGAGAAGAAAGATTTACAGTGTCTCAGGTTAGGGTTTCGAATAAACTATTGTTAGCTTCTTGTATGATAATGAAGAATTTGTTTATTTTATGTTCGATTAATAGAGAAGCTAAATGATATGTAAAATAATATTCTGTCTATAAAATTATCATTGTTTAATTTGAAATAAATAAGAATTTGTTAAGAAGAGTGTAATTAGATACATATATGTACTGCACTTATTGTGTGAATTATAGGTAGTTGCATCCATATCTTAGTAGACCGCTCTGATTTTCACCATTCCTTGTGAATGAAGGATGTCAACGGACGTCGCCATAGCCATACCGGAGGAAAAAACCATGTCTTAAGAGGACCTTAGTAGCATAGGAGCATCTAACATGAGTATTTTTGTATACATATTTTAAAACATCTTCATTAGGAAGGCATCCCTATAATAATATCTCATACTTTAGGATATATGTGTCACAGAAGAATAAATTATGTTGGGATTGGGTTAGTCTAATTTCATTGGTATTTGTCACTTCAAGGTACCAATTGGTTTATGCGTTGGTCCCGGTATTGTAGGAAGCCAATCATATTCAAATGCTGAAAACTCTATGTAAGTTGTGTGTATACCTTACCTTGTGTAAGATGTTTGGATTACATGAAAGATTTAATATTTAGAATCCAAGCTAATAAGGCCAAGCATCTCTAACGTTATAGTTATGTGCCCATGAATTAAATCATCCTTAGAATATTTGTATAAATATAAGAAAAAATTGTATATACTGTCCTAATTTCGAGAAAGATGACAACAATGTGAATAGACCTATTCGTTTTCCAGAAAAGGGTAATTATATCTGATAGATGAAGTTTGTTGTTTGTAATTTATCTTTGGTGCACTTAAAATTGTTTTGTGAAATAGCCTACATAATAGAATAGCATGTTATATTAGTATTGGATAGATAACTTTTTGTCTTTAGAATTATAATATTTTTAATCTATATTGTGAATAACTCCTACTAAGGAACTGTGGTGGTTTTCTTTCCCATCATTGGTCTTGTATATATTATTAAGTATATAATTGTACTCGTCTAATTTGGCCACCACCCGACATGTATTAAGACCCTACAAATATTCTTGAGATATTGAGCTATTGGATGTCAATGACATTCAATATCCTATGACTGAATGCTAATTAAGACATGGGACCCTTTAGCAATAGCGAAAAATGGACATATTGTGAACTATGGGTATGATTGATAGGCTTTTTACAAGAATTAAAATGATAGTAAACGTTGTTTAATGGCTTAACTAGTGGCTCCTGTGCAAAGTTGGCACTCCCTATTGGTTATAGTGGAAAATATTGCATCTCACATATTAGGACTATATTGCTATTAGTTTTAGGAGGAAAGAGGATTATTTCAAAGCAATGACATTGAATCCTATAAGGCTTCACCGGATATAATTTGTTTTTGAGTAGTTCAAACCACTATTTAGGGAGTAATCTTAACGTAAATCAAATTATATTGATTTATGAGTTTACATTATAAATATAGACAAATAGATGCCTTTATAATAATAATAAACTAAAATATAAATTAGGATGAAACTAAAACAATCAACATTTTTAAAGCATTATATTCTTTAATGTAAACACAAATGATTTAAGAATGAAAATGACCAGAATATGACAATCTAGGTATTGGGATCCATTTAGAGAGAAGCGGGCCTCATATAATAAGTGGTTTAAAGGTTAGTTTTCTTTGTAATAATTTAATCTAAATATAGTTTGCAAGTGAATTATCTTAAGGATCAATTCGGTTACTATTTATTCATGCCTTTTTAATTGATGATAGTTAAATATATAATCTCAAAGAACATATTTTATAATGGCGAGTGTGCTTTTTGAATTGAAATAATTTCTTTCATTATGATGTATTAAGGAAGAAATAAATATTTTATAAATTATATAGTCATTCTACAAAATTAAAAGAAGTTTATCTATGATATTCTTTAATTTAGCAACTATACATCAGATATGGATCCTTTGTATTATAATTTAGAATTTTTTTTTCATGATATTTATTTTTTAGAGATTTATGTTTTAGGACTATGCACAAATTTATTATTCCTATGTGAGAACATTAGAAAAAAGGTATAAATATCTTAAAAATTTATGTAATTATTAAAGGTTATTTCCTTTTACCTTATTACTAAATGTATCTATCATCGGGAAGGATGATAGCACAATATCACTAAGGGAAGAAGGTAGAGCAACCTTAGTATCTAATGATTGTGGAAAGAAACAATCATCAGTCCAGGGGCAGCTACACTCTTGATAGGAAGGGTCAAGGTGGGAGGTAAAGGAGGATGAAATGGGCATTGCTCTTAGGCTACCACCTTGATAATAAAGTGAAGAGTCAATTAATAATCGGATGATTGGAATAAAACTCATCGACGTAGCAAAATAGGATACTACGTCGATAATTACACCAAGTTAAGTGACACCTGATCTCGGTCCAGGGAAATGACTAACCCTAGATGTATTTCTAGGGAAGGTGGAAAATTCATCTAGCACAAGGTATGTACACACTACTCCTTACATATCTTCTATTAAAAAAACATGATAAGGAATGGATAATTTATGTGTCTAACCTCTAGGTGAAATGGGACCTAGAGGAGAAATCCCTGCCATGAACTTGGGATCTCAGAATGAGAGAAAAATGCATTATAAGATACCAAACTTTGGGACTTGGCCAATCCTAACTCCAATGGGCGATTGTCTACAGTGATCTAAATTACCATATGAGGAAAAATTTATATGCCTGGTACTAAATCGTAATGATTTAGAATGAAATTTTCACTTTGTAGCTCTGACATATATTTTGGAATGGAAAACCAGGTGGGTAGAACCTGGGTTATTACAATTGGTATCAGAGCTCTAGGTTATTAACCCCTAGGCCAAGAAAATTCTAGAAAAAAAATCTATGTTAAACATAATTTTAGGAAAATTTGTGCTAAATTATTGAAAACCAAAACAAAAAAAAAATTAACATAGCTCTTTTTATAATAGGCAATGGCATCTGAAATGAAAGCTAGCTCATCGAAGACACCTATGGTAGTTCAGTGGAAAGGGCTGACTGAAAATCCCAAGAGATTCCTCTAAAGGATTACAAGGATGGGAACATCATAAGAGGCCACAAAAGTTCCTCAAATGGTCAAAAAAGAGAAATAATCTATCCAAAAATAAGATAAGATGGTCAAAATGATATAATTAATGCAAGAACATATGGGTCAACAAAAATAACATATGGACCAACAATGAGCCTAGATGGCTGAGCATATGGAATAATAAAAGGCTCAAATGTTGGATCACATGGAGCAAAAGAAGGCCCAGTTAATTCAGTACTAAGAGATGATTGCTCAACAGTAGAAAATAATTGAGAATTTATCCAAAGGGAAAGAACCAGTGGTAATAGAAGAAGATACACCTGTTAACCTTGGGAGAAAACAGGTGGGCATTGAGCTAAGGATATGAAGAAAATTAACATAGTCAAGTTTTATGGTAAAGGTTATAATGAGGAGGTAGAAAGATGGTTGAATAGTTTTGATGCATATTTTTCCATAGAACACTCACCTCTAAATCAAAAACTTCATGGGTTTTATTCCATATAATTAGATCTACTGCTAAATGGTGGGATACATATAGAAAAATCAATAATGTGGAGGTTTCTTATGTCCATGGGAAACATTCCTGAAAGTATTTAAAGATAGATTTCTAACATCATAATTTTATCTTGAGAAATCTATGGAATTTTCAAGATTAACTCAGGGGAGTATGACCATGATCGATTACTACCAACGGTTTATGCAATTTCTCAAGTATATACCTCAATATGAATAGTGGACTAAAATCAAAGTGCAAAAATTTCTCTTGGGATTACACCTAAAAATTGTTCATTTGATTTTGTTGCTAAAACCCGTGGATCTTACTACCACTTGTGAGTTGGCTTGTCAATAAGAAGCCAACCAGAAGACCAAAAATACCTACTACCAAAAATCCTTTGAGAAATAAGAGCTACGAAAAAAGAAGAATAACGACTCAGAAAAATAAGACAATAATTAGAATAAGAAAAGTAGAGATGGATAAAAAACTAGAATTAATAAAAATAAGAACAAACATCAAGGTAACAGAGGTAATAAAAATAATTGAGGTAGCCAGGACATAAGGAGTTTTAGGGATCAAAATTATCAAAGAGTTAATACACCAAGAACAGGCACTCAATAACACAATGATGGAAATAAAAGAGAAAGAGCACTCCGAGGTGGGTGTTATATCCATCAAGAAGCACATTATGTAGATAAATGCTCTATGAGAGTTGATAAAAGGAAAGAACATGTAGAGATGCAACAGGTAACCCTAAACTAGATGGTCAGGCAATACCTTTTCTGTTAAATGGTAAAATATACGATAAAAATATACACATTTTGATTGATTCTGGAACAACTGTTAGTTTCATTTCTTCTAGCATTCTAAGGGATATATCGAGAAAACCCATATTTATGGCAAATGGATGGAAGGTTGAGTATGGGTATGGGCTAACCTATACTATTAATCAATGTTTATTTGATCCTCAGATATTGTTACCTTAGGGAAAAACTAGATTGCATTTGTATGTGGATCCATTACATGCCTTTGATATAAAGCATTAATGAATTTTGAGGAAATATGGTTGGATTTCACTAATGAAACTAAACAAAGGATTCAAGTTTTTTGTGCATGTGAATCAATGGAACCTCATCTCCTAACTACTATGCAAGTCAAAAGAGCCTTAAGGAAGGATAGTAGAGTCTATGTAGTCAAAATTAATAAAAAGGAGGAAACTGAATCTAGATCATGTCTGTTCTAAACTTATCTAGTACTAAATTATTTTTGGGATGTCTTTCCTAAAGACTTGTCAGGTCTTCCACCCCAAAGAGAATTTGATTTCTCAATTGAAATTTTACCTAGGGTAACACCTATAGCCAGAGCACCTTATAGGATGACCACAATAGAATTGTAGGAGCTCAAGAATCAACTATAAAATCTACTAGAAAAAGGACATATTAAGCCCACTGTTTCTCCATGGGATGCACCAATTCTATTTTTTAAAAAGAAGGATGGATCACTACGATTCTGTATTGACTACCAAATGCTCAATAATATGATAATAAAAAATAAATACTCTCTACCTAGGATAGATGATCTATTTGATCAACTGAAAGGAGCTACAATTTTCCCAAAAATTGATCTTAGATCTGGATATCATAAACTAAGAATTCAAGAAGAAGACACTCACAAGATTGCTTTTCAAACCAAATATGGTTGTGATGAGTTGACAATACTACCTTTTGGATTAACTAATGCTCCCGCAGCTTTTATGAATTTGATGAATAGTGTATTTTGAGAACAACTAGATTAGTTCGTACTCATATTCTTAGATGATATACTGATCCATTCCAAAGATAAGGAAGAGCATGATCATCACATGAGGGTTGTTCTTGAAATACTCAAGAAAAATCAGTTATATGGTAAATTATCTAAATGTGAGTTTTACACTTCCCAAGTGCAGTATCTAGGACATGTGATTTCCACTAAAGGAGTGTTTGTTGATCCAAATAAAATAGAAGCCATTATTGATTAGCCTAATTCAAAAAATGTCACTAAGGTGTGGATATTTATAGAAATGTTTGGGTATTACCGGTGTTTTATTAAGGGGTTATCTAAATTCGCTTATCCAATAACAAATATTCAAAAGAAAGGAAAAGCCTTTAAATGGACAACATAGTGTGAGGAAGCATTTTGAATGCTTAAAGAAAATTAACCACTGCTCCTATCCTTAGAATACTTGATCTCAAACTTCCATTTATAGTTTGTACTAATGCCTCCATTGAAGGACTAGGTGGATTCCTCATGCAAGAGGAATAAGTCATAGCATATGAGTCATGGAAACTCAAGAAACCTGAATTAAATTATACCATCCATGACTTGGAATTGGCAGCAATTGTGCACGCTCTTAAAATGTGGTGTCATTACTTACTTGGAAAACCTTTTGATCTTAGAACTAATCATTAGAGATTAAGATATATTTTCACACAACCAATGCTTGATGCAAGACAAAGACACTAGATGGAATTTCTAGCAGAATATGACTTTGGCATTGAATATATAAAGGGAAAAGAAAAGAATCTAGCATATGCTTTGAGTAGAAGAAGGTATATATGTCACAATGTCAATTTAGGATTGTTGAACTAAAAATATACCTTCAAATTCAAGATGAATTTTCTCAAAAGTATCACAATATAATTCAACAAGGATCTGATAAAGCAAAAGAATTTGAAATCCAGGAAAATATTATATTATTTATAAATAGAATGGTAGTTCCAAATGATCAAAATTTAAGGATAATATTACTGTAGGAAGCACATTGTGTTTCTTATTCCACGCATCCAAGCTATGTAAACATGCATGAAAATATAAAGAAAGAGTATTATTGGCTAGGGATGAAAAAGGACATTACTAAATTTGTGGCAAATTGTTTGGAATTTTAGAAGGTGAAGGTAGAAAATTTACACCCAACTGGACGCCTATATTCAAATGAGATCCCAATTTATAAATTGCAGGTTGTCACTATGGAGTTTATAGTTGGATTACCTAAAAATAATTTCCAACATGACACCATCCTAGTGGTGGTTGATAAGGTGACTAAAGTAGCACATTTTCTACCTAGAAATATTAAGGATGTTGCTCCTACTATAGCCCAAAAATTTTCTAGGGAAGTGGTATGGCTACATGGTTTTTATGAAATAATTATATTAGATAGGTATTCTCGTTTCACCTCTAAATTTTGGTAGGCTTTACATCAAGTATGGGGTACAAAACTCAACATCGAAATTTCCTATCACCCAAAAACAAATGGATAAAATAACAGGGTAAACCAAGTTTTGGAGTATATGCTACAAATGTATTGTATGGGTCATCAAAAAAAGTAGGAGGACTACCTTTTTATGGCAGAATTTTCCTACAATAATGGTTACCATGCTTTAATAGGTATATCTCTATTTGAGATTCTATACGGGAGAAGGTGCAAAATGTCATTATCATTGAGAAATATGAAGGATTAGGTGATGATTGGGCCAGATATGGTTAAAGAAATGGAGGAGAAACTTAATGAAATATGTCGGAGGCTTAAAGAAGCTTTAAATCGAAAAAAGAGCTATGTGAAACTTAAAATAACACCAAGGTAATTCGTTGTGGGAGATATAGTATTCCTAATATTTAAACCAACCAAAATCTCCATTAAATCCTCTAAACTCAGTCTAAGATTTGTAGGACCTTTTGCTATTTTTAATAAAATAATCCCAGTCACCTACAAGCTAGCCTTGCCACCCAACTTGTCAAAAATCCATGATACATTCCATGTGTCCCTCCTCAAGATATATATATATATATGATCCCTCTCATGTTTGGAATATTGATCATGTGTATATGATTGATCCTCTATGCATTGAAGTGAAACCATTGAAGATACTTGGCTTAGGATAAATCAACTAAGAAAATGAAATATTGAGCAATGTAAGGTTCAATAGGGCCATAATTCTAAAAATAGTGCCACCTTGGAGGATGTGGCTATCATGAAAAGATAGTTTCCATTTTTTTTTGAACAATAATATAACAATTTTTGTTTTAAATGTGTAATATTATTACTATACATATTATTTGTATTATGATCATAGCAAAATAAATGATTGTGTAATATCCTACTATGGATTATAAAGACAGGGACTGCATTTAATTCTAGAGAGGGAGTATGTAACAACCTTAATTAATTAACTATTTGTATGTCTACTTTACTACAAGAATAAGGTACTATTGATCAACTTGTGGTTGTAGGAACAACTATCTCCAGCTAAGAGAGCAAATTGATAAGTGAAAACTCTTCCTGAAAAGTAGACATAAAGAACAAGTGGAAGATAAGTTGGGAAAAAATGATGAGCGGTAGGGTATTTGCCATTATTGGGGGTCAAAGAACCCTATTGATAGTACATCTGCCAATGTCCCATGTAGTTGCATCATAGGGTTCTTGTGTATTTTATTTATGATTTTATGTAAAAAAAAAAATAATAAAAATATATATAAATATCTATATATATATATCATAATAGAATAAAATATTATATATGTTTATAAATAAAAAAAAAATATATAAATTTAAATAATATAAAGTATGGATTACTATAGAAAAATAATAAATATAAACATAATAATTAAATTATAAAATATAATGTTAATTGGTAAAGTTAAAATAAAAAATAGCATACATAAGATTTTACATAAACCTATAAAACCGAATATGTGGTTTGACACATCTAACCACCTGGTAAGATTCAAAATGAATGCTTGCATGTAACTTACATATGTAATTATCGGTGCTACTATCACATCCTATTTAATCATAAGTTAAATATTAAGAAAAAAAATTGGTGATCTTGGGAAGCGTTGTATTACTATCAATAACTTATGGGAGAGAAGAAAGATTTGTAGTGTCTCAGGTTAGGGTTTTGGACAAACTATTGTTAGATTCTTGTATGATAATGGAGAATTTGTTTATTTTATGTTTGGTTAATAGAGAAGCTAAATGATTTGTAAAATAATGTTTTTTTATAAATTTTGTATTTTTTAACTTGAAATAAATAAGAATTTATTAAGAAGAGTGTAATTAGATACACATAGGTACTACATCTACAGTGTGCATGATAGGTAGTTGCACCCATATCTTAGTAGACCACTATGATTTTCCCCATTCCCTACGAATGAAGGATGTTAATGGGCGTCATTGTAGCCGTGTCGGAGGAAAAAAACAAGCCTTAAGAAGACCTTAGCAATAGTGGGATGTCTAGCATGAGTATTGTTGTATATATGTTTTAAAATATATTCATTACGAAGGCATCCTTGTAATAATATCTTGGACTATAGGCTATATGTGTGATAGAAGAAGAAATTTTGTTGAGATTAGGTTAGTCTAATTTCGTTGGTATTTTTCACTTAAAGGTACCGATTGGTTTATGGGTTGGTCCTGGTATTGTAGGAAGCTAGTCATATTGAAATAACAAAAACTTTGTGTAAGATGTGTGTATACCTTACCTTATGTAATATGTTTGGATTACATGAAATGTTTAATGTTTAGAAGCCAAGAAGATAAGGGCAAGCGTCTCTGATGTTATGACTATGCACCCTCGAATTAAACTGTCCTTAGAATATTTGTATAAATAGAAAAAAAAAAATTATATACTGTCCTAATTTCGAGAAAGATAACAACAATGTGAATAGATGTAATTATTTTTCAAGAAATGGTAATTATATATAATAGACAAAGTTTTTTTGTAATTTCTCTTTGGTTCACATAAAATTGTGTTGTGAAATAGCCAGCGTAATAGAATAACATGTTATATTAGTGTTGGGTAGACAACTTTTTGTCTTCAAAATTATAATATTTTTAATCTATATTGTGAATAACTCTTGTTGAGGAACTGTGGTGGTTTTCTTTCTTGTTATTGGTATTGTATGTCTTGTTAAGTATATAATTGTACTCTTCTAATTTGGTCGCCACTCAACATGTATTAAGACCCTGTAAATATGCTTGAGGTATTGAGCTATTGGATGTCAATGACATTCGATATTCTATGATTGGACTCTAAATAACATGTGGGACCCTTTAGCAACAATGAAAATAGACATATTGTGAACTATGGGCATGGCTGATAGGATTTTTCTAGGAATTAAAATAATAGTAAATATCATTTACCAGCTTAACCAGTGTCTCCTATGCAAAGTTGGCACTCCCGAGTGGCTATAATGGAAAATATTACATCTCACACCTTAGGAATATATGACTATTAGTCTTAGAAATAAAAAGGATTATTTCAAAGCAATGATGTTGACTCCTATAAGGCTTCACCAGATATAAAATTTTATTGAGCAGTTCAATTTATTATTTAGGGAGCAATATTAATGCAAATCAAATTATATTGATTTATGAGTTTCCCTTATAAATAAAAATAGATAGCTACCTTTATTATAATAATATTCTAAACTATAAATTAGGGTTAAACTAAAATAGTCAACATTTTAAAATAATTATATTCTTTAATATAAACGCAAATGGTTTAAGAATGAAAATGACCAGAATATGAATTGGTCTTCATTTAGATAGAAGCGGGCCTTATATATTAAGTGGTTTAAAGGTTAGTTTTTTTGTAAGAATTTAATCTGAATATAATTTGCAAGTGCATTATCTTAAGGGTCAATTTGGTTACTATTTAGTCATGACCTTTTAATTGACGATAGTCAAATAAAGAATCTAAAAGAACATATTTTATAATGGTGAGTGTTCTTTCCGAATAGAAAGTATTTCTTTCATTATGATGTATTAAGGAGGGAATAAAATTTTTATAAATTACATAGTTATTATATGAGGGCGAGGGTGGGGAGTAACTATAGCCATCTCTGGCTGTAGTTACTCCCCACTCCCCGCCTCTAATATATGAGGGCGGGGGTGGGGAGTAACTACAGCCAACTCTGGCTATAGTTACTCCCCACCCTCGACCTCATATTAGGGCGAGGATGGGGAGTAACTATAGACTATATGAGGGCAGGGGTGGGAAGTAACTACAGCCAGAGCTAGCTGTAGTTACTCCCCATCCCCGCCCTCATATGTTGTCTGTAGTTACTCCCCACCCTCACCCTCATATTAGGGAGAGGATGGGGAGTCACTACAAACAGCATATGAGGGTAGGGATGGGGAGTAACTACATCCAGATCTGGCTGTAGTTACTCCCCACCCCCGCCCTCATATTTGAGGGTGAGTTGGCTGTAGTTACTCCCCACCCCCGCCCTCATATGTGGCTGTAGTTACTCCCCACCCTCACCCTCATATTAGGGCAAGGATGGGGAGTCACTACAGATAGCATATGATGGCAGGGATGGGGAGTAACTATAGCCAGCTCTGGCTGTAGTTACTCCCCACCCCCGTCCTCATATATGAGGGTGGGGGTGGGGAGTAACGATATCCAAAGCTGGTTGTAGTTTCTCCCCATCGCTCTGGCTGTAGTTACTCCCCACCCTCGCCCTCATATATGAGGGTGGGGGTGGGGAGTAATGATAGCCAGAGCTGGTTGTAGTTGCTCCCCACCCCCACCCTCATATTATGAGGGCGGAGGTGGGGAGTAACTATAGCCAGAGCTGGTTGTAGTTACTCCCCACCCCCGACCTCATATATGAGGGCTGGGGTGGGGAGTAATGACAACCAGCTCTGGTTGTAGTTACTCCCCACCCCTGCCCTCAAGTATGAGGGTAGGGGTGGGGAGTAACTACATCTAGAGCTAGCTGTAGTTACTCCCCACCCTTGCCCTCAAATATATGGGTCAACAAAAAGAACATATGGACCAACAATGAGCCTAGATGGCTGAGCATATGGAATAATAAAAGGCTCAAATGTTGGATCACATGGAGCAAAAGAAGGCCCAATTAATTCAGTACTAAGAGATGATTGCTCAACAATAGAAAATAATAGAAAATTTATCCAAAGAGAAATAACCAGTGGTAATAGAAGAAGATACACTCGTTAACCTTGGGAGAAAACAGTGGGCATTGAGCTAAGGATTTGAAGAAAATTAACATAGTCAAGTTTTATGGTAAAGGTGATAATGAGGAGGTAGAAAGATGGTTGAATAGTTTTGATGCATATTTTTCCATAGAACACTCACCTCTAAATCAAAAACTTCATGGGTTTTATTCCATCTAATTAGATCTACTGCTGAATGGTGGGATACATATAGAAAAATCCATAATGTGGAAGTTTCTTATGTCCATTGGGAAACATTCCTAAAAGAATTTAAAGATATATTTCTAACATCATAATTTTATCTTGCGAAATCTATGGAATTTTCAAGATTAACTCAGGGGACTATGACCATGATCGATTACTACCAATGGTTTATGCAATTGCTCAAGTATATACCTCAATATGAATAGTGGACTGAAATCAAAGTGCAAAAATTTCTCTTGGTATTACACCTAAAAATTGTTCATTTGATTTTGTTGCTAAAACCTGTGGATCTTACTACCACTTGTGATTTGGCTTGTCAATAAGAAGCCAACTAGAAGGCCAAAAAGACCTACTACCAAAAATCCTTTGAGAAAGAAGAGCTACAAAAAAAGAAGAATAACGACTCAAAAAAATAAGAAAAGTAGAGATGGAGAAAAAAATAGATGTAATAAAAATAAGAACAAACATCAAGGTAACAGAGGTAATAAAAATAATTGAGGTAGCCAGGACAAGGAGTTTTAGGGATCAAAATTATAAAAGAGTTAATACACCAAGAACAGGCACTCAATAACACAATGATGGAAATAAAAGAGAAAGAGCACTCCGAGATGGGTGTTATATCCATCAAGAAGCACATTATGTAGATAAATGCTCTATGAGAGTTGATAAAAGGAAAGAACATGTAGAGCTGCAACAGGTAACCCTAAACTAGATGGTCAGGCAATACCTTTTCTGTTAAATGGTAAAATATACGATAAAAATATACACATTTTGATTGAATCTGGAACAACTGTTAGTTTTATTTCTTCTAGCATTCTAAGGGATATATCGATAAAACCCATATTTATGGCAAATGGATGGAAGGTTGAGTATGGGTATGGGCTAACCTATACTATTAATCAATGTTTATTTGATCCTCAGATATTGTTACCTTAGGGAAAAACTAGATTGCATTTGTATGTGGATCCATTACATGCCTTTGATATAAAGCATTAATGAATTTTGAGGAAAGATGGTTGGATTTCACTAATGAAACTAAACAAAGGATTCAAGTTTTTTGTGCATGTGAATTAGTGGAACCTCATATCCTAACTACTATGAAAGTCAAAAGAGCCTTAAGGAAGGATAGTAGAGTCTATGTAGTCAAAATTAATAAAAAGGAGGGAACTGAATCTAGATCATGTCTCTTCTAAACTTATCTAGTACTAAATGATTTTTGGGATGTCTTTCCTAAAGACTTGTCAAGTCTTCCACCCCAAAGATAATTTGATTTCTCAATTGAAATTTTACCTAGGGTAACACCTATAGCCAGAGCACCTTATAGGATGACCACAATAGAATTGTAGGAGCTCAAGAATCAACTATAAAATCTACTAGAAAAAGGACATATTAAGCCCACTGTTTCTCCATGGGATGCACCAATTCTATTTGTTAAAAAGAAGGATGGATCACTACGATTCTGTATTGACTACCAAATGCTCAATAATATGATAATAAAAAATAAATACTCTCTACCTAGGATAGATGATCTATTTGATCAACTGAAAGGAGCTACAATTTTCTCAAAAATTGATCTTAGATTTGGATATCATAAACTAAGAATTCAAGAAGAAGACACTCACAAGATTGCTTTTCAAACTAGATATGGTTGTTATGAGTTGACAATACTACCTTTTGGATTAACTAATGCTCCCGCAGCTTTTATGAATTTGATGAATAGTGTATTTTGAGAACAACTAGATTAGTTCGTTCTCATATTCTTAGATGATATACTGATCCATTCAAAATATAAGGAAGAGCATGATTATCACATGAGGGTTGTTCTTGAAATACTCAAGAAAAATTAGTTATATGGTAAATTATCTAAATGTGAGTTCTACACTTCCCAAGTGCAGTATCTAGGATATATTATTTTCACTAAAGGAGTGTTTGTTGATCCAAATAAAATAGAAGCCATTATTGATTAGCCTAATTCAAAAAATGTCACTAAGGTGTGGATATTTATAGAAATGTTTGGGTATTACAGGTGTTTTATTAAGGGGTTATCTAAATTAGCTTATCCAATAACAAATATTCAAAAGAAAGGAAAATCCTTTAAATGGACAACACAGTGTGAGGAAGCATTTTGAATGCTTAAATAAAATTAACCACTTCTCCTATCCTTAGAATACTTGATCTCAAACTTCTATTTATAGTTTGTACTAATGCCTCCATTGAAGGACTAGGTGGATTCCTCATGCAAGAGGAATAAGTCATAGAATATGAGTCATGAAAACTCAAGAAACCTGAATTAAATTATACCATCCATGACATGGAATTGGCAGCAATTGTACACACTCTTAAAATGTGGTGTCATTACTTACTTGGAAAAACTTTTGATCTTGGAACTAGTCATTAGAGATTAATATATATCTTCACACAACCAATGCTTAATGCAAGACAAAGACACTAGATGGAATTTCTAGCAGAATATGACTTTGGCATTGAATATATAAAGGGAAAAGAAAAGAATCTAGCATATGCTTTGAGTAGAAAAAGGTATATATGTCACAATGTCAATTTCAGATTGTTGAACTAAAAATATACCTTCAAATTCAAGATGAATTTTCTCAAAAGTATCGCAATATAATTCAACAAGGATCTGATAAAGCAAAAGAATTTGAAATCCAAGAAAATATTATATTATTTAGAAATAGGATGGTAGTTCCAAATGATCAAAATTTAAGGATAATATTACTATAGGAAGCACATTGTGTTCCTTATTCCACGCATCCAAGCTATGTAAACATGCATGAAAATATAAAGAAAGAGTATTATTGGCTAGGGATGAAAAAGGACATTACTAAATTTGTGGCAAATTGTTTGGAATGTTAGAAGGTGAAGGTAGAAAATTTACACCCAACTGGACACTTATATTCAAATGAGATCCCAATTTATAAATGGCAGGTTGTCACTATGGAGTTTATAGTTGGATTACCTAAAAATAATTTCCAACATGACACCATCCTAGTGGTGGTTGATAAGGTGACTAAAGTAGCACATTTTCTACCTAGAAATATTAAGGATGTTTCTCCTACTATAGCCCAAAAATTTTCCAGGGAAATGGTATGGCTACATGGTTTTTATGAAATAATTATATTAGATAGGGATTCTCGTTTCACCTCTAAATTTTGGCAGGCTTTACATCAAGTATGGGGTACAAAACTCAACATTGGAATTTTCTATCACCTAAAAACAAATGGATAAAATAACAAGGTAAACCAAGTTTTGGAGTATATGCTACAAATGTATTGTATGGGTCATCAAAAAAAGTAGGAGGACTACCTCTTTATGGCAGAATTTTCCTACAATAATGGTTACCATGCTTTAATAGATACAGCTCTATTTGAGATTCTATACGGGAGAAGGTGCAAAATATCATTATCATTGAGAAATATGAAGGATTAGGTGATGATTGGGCCAGATATGGTTAAAGAAATGGAGGAGAAACTTAATGAAATATGTCGAAGGCTCAAAGAAGCTTTAGATCGACAAAAGAGCTATCTGAAACTTAAAATAACACCAAGGTAATTCGTTGTGGGAGATATAGTATTCCTAATATTTAAACCAACCAAAATCTCCATTAAATCCTCTAAACTCAGTCTAAGATTTGTAGGACCTTTTGCTATTTTTAATAAAATAATCCTAGTCACCTACAAGCTAGCCTTGCCACCCAGCTTGTTAAAAATCCATGATACATTCCATGAGTCCCTCCTCAAGATATATATATATATATATATATATATATATATATATATATATATATATATATATATATATATATATATATATATATATATATATATATATATATATTTATATGATCCCTCTCATGTTTGGAATATTGATCATTTGTATATGATTGATCCCCTATGCATTGAAGTGAAACCATTGAAGATACTTGGCTTAGGATAAATCAACTAAGAAAATGAAATATTGAGCAATGTAAGGTTCAATAGGGCCATAATTCTAAAAATAGTGCCACCTTGGAGGATGTGGCTATCATGAAAAGATAGTTTCCATTTTTTTTTGAACAATAATATAACAATTTTTGTTTTAAATGTGTAATATTATTACTATACATATTATTTGTATTATGATCATAGAAAAATAAATGATTGTGTAATATCCTACTATGGATTATAAAGACAGAGACTGCATTTAATTCTAGAGAGGGAGTATGTAACAACCTTAATTAATTAACTATTTGTATGTCTACTTTACTACAAGAATAAGGTACTATTGATCAACTTGTGGTTGTAGGAACAATTATCTCCAGCTAAGAGAGCAGATTGATAAGTGAACACTCTTCCTGAAAAGTAGACATAAAGAACAAGTGGAAGATAAGTTGGGAAAAAATGATGAGAAGTAGGGTATTTGCCATTATTGGGGGTCAAAGAACCCTATTGATAGTACATCTGCCAATGTCCCATGTAGTTGCATCATAGGGTTCTTGTGTATTTTATTTATGACTTTATGTAAAAAATATAATAATAA
This sequence comes from Wollemia nobilis, assembly GCA_028583015.1. Classification (NCBI taxonomy): domain Eukaryota; kingdom Viridiplantae; phylum Streptophyta; class Pinopsida; order Araucariales; family Araucariaceae; genus Wollemia; species Wollemia nobilis. The sequence goes on along the minus strand of JAQPPZ010004836.1, from coordinate 525,891 downwards.
AAATATATATAAATATCTATATATATATATATCATAATAGAATAAAATATTATATATGTTTATAAATAATAAAAATAATAAATTTAAATTTAAATAATATAAAGTATAGATTACTATAGAAAAATAATAAATATAAACATAATAATTAAATTATAAAATATAATGTTAATTGGTAAAGTTTAAATAAAAAATAGCATACATAATATTTTACATAAACCTATAAAACCGAATACGTGGTTTGACACGTCCAACCACCTGGTAAGATTCAAAATGAATGCTTGCATGTAACTTACATATGTAATTATCGGTGCTACTGTCACATCCTATGTAATCATAAGTTAAATATTAAGAAAAAAAAATGGTAATCTTGGGAAGCATTGTATTACTATCAATAACTTATGGGAGAGAAGAAAGATTCGTAGTGTCTCAGGTTAGGGTTTTGGACAAACTATTGTTAGATTCTTGTATGATAATGAAGAATTTGTTTATTTTATGTTTGGTTAATAGAGAAGCTAAATGATTTGTAAAATAATGTTTTTTTATAAATTTTGTATTTTTTAACATGAAATAAATAAGAATTTATTAATAAGAGTGTAATTAGATACACATAGGTACTACATCTACAGTGTGCATGATAGGTAGTTGCACCCATATCTTAGTAGACCACTATGATTTTCCCCATTCCCTACGAACAATGGATGTTAATGGGCATCATTGTAGTCGTGTCAGAGGAAAAAAACAAGCCTTAAGAAGACCTTAGTAATAGTGGGATGTCTAGCATGAGTATTGTTGTATATATGTTTTAAAATATATTCATTACGAAGGCATCCTTGTAATAATATCTTGGTCTATAGGCTATATGCATGATAGAAGAAGAAATTTTGTTGAGATTAGGTTAGTCTAATTTCGTTGGTATTTGTCACTTAAAGGTACCGATTGGTTTATGGGTTGGTCCTGGTATTGTAGGAAGCTAGTCATATTCAAATAACAAAAACTTTGTGTAAGATGTGTGTATACCTTACCTTATGTAAGATGTTTGGATTACATGAAATGTTTAATGTTTAGAAGCCAAGAAGATAAGGGCAAGCATCTCTGATGTTATGACTATGCACCCTTGAATTAAACTGTCCTTAGAATATTTGTATAAATAGAAAAAAAAATTGTATATACTATCCTAATTTCGAGAAAGATAACAACAATGTGAATAGATGTAATTATTTTTCAAGAAAATGGTAATTATATATAATAGACAAAGTTTTTTTTGTAATTTCTCTTTGGTTCACATAAAATTGTGTTGTGAAATAGCCAGCGTAATAGAATAACATGTTATATTAGTGTTGGGTAGACAACTTTTTGTCTTCAAAATTATAATATTTTTAATCTATATTGTGAATAACTCTTGTTGAGGAACTGTGGTGGTTTTCTTTCTTGTTATTGGTATTGTATGTCTTGTTAAGTATATAATTGTACTCTTCTAATTTGGTCGCCACTCAACATGTATTAAGACCTTGTAAATATGCCTGAGGTATTGAGCTATTGGATGTCAATGACGTTCGATATCCTATGATTGGACTCTAAATAACATGTGGGACCCTTTAGCAACAATGGAAATAGACATATTGTGAACTATGGGCATGGTTGATAGGATTTTTCTAGGAATTAAAATAATAGTAAATATCATTTACCAGCTTAACCAGTGTCTCCTATGCAAAGTTGGCACTCCCGAGTGGCTATAGTGGAAAATATTGCATCTCACACCTTAGGACTATATGACTATTAGTCTTAGAAATAAAAAGGATTATTTCAAAGCAATGATGTTGACTCTTATAAGGATTCACCGGATATTAAATTTTATTGAGCAGTTCAATTTATTATTTAGGGAGTAATATTAATGCAAATCAAATTATATTGATTTATGAGTTTACCTTATAAATAAAAATAGATAGCTACCTTTATTATAATAATATTCTAAACTATAAATTAGGGTTAAACTAAAATAGTCAACATTTTAAAATAATTATATTCTTTAATATAAACGCAAATGGTTTAAGAATGAAAATGACCAGAATATGACAATTTAGGTATTGGTCTTCATTTAGAGAGAAGCGGGCCTCATATATTAAGTGGTTTAAAGGTTAGTTTTCTTTGTAAGAATTTAATCTGAATATAATTTGCAAGTGCATTATATTAAGGGTCAATTTGGTTACTATTTAGTCATGACATTTTAATTGATGATAGTCAAATAAAGAATCTAAAAGAACATATTTTATAATGGTGAGTGTTCTTTCCGAATAGAAAGTATTTCTTTCATTATGATGTATTAAGGAGGGAATAAACTTTTTATAAATTACATAGTTATTATATGAGGGCAGGGGTGGGGAGTAACTACAACCATCTCTGGTTATAGTTACTCCCCAGTCCCGCCCTAATATATGAGGGCGGGGGTGGGGAGTAATTACAGCCAACTCTGGCTGTTGTTACTCCCCACCCTCGCCCTCATATTAGGGTGAGGATGAGGAGTAACTATAGACTATATGAGGGCAGGGGTGGGGAGTTATGAGGGCGAGGGTGGGGAATAACTACAAATAGCATATGAGGGCGGGGGTGGGGAGTAACAACGACTAGAGTCGGTCGTAGTTACTCCCCATCCCCGCCCTCATATGCTGTTTGTAGTGACTCCCCATCCTCGCCCTAATATATGAGGGCGAGGGTGGGGAGTAATTACAGCCAACTATGGCTGTAGTTACTCCCCACCATCGCCCTCATATTAGGGCGGGGGTGGGGAGTAACTATAGACTATATGAGGGTAAGGGTGGGGATTTATGAGGGCGAGGATGGGGAATAACTACAAATAGCATATGAGGGCGAGGGTGGGGAGTAACTACAGCTAGAGATGGCTGTAGTTACTCCCCATCCCCGCCCTCATATGCTATTTGTAGTTATTCCCCACCCTCGCCCTCATATTAGGGCGAGGATGGGGAGTCACTACAGACATCATATGAGGGCAGGTATGGGGAGTAACTATAGCCATATCTAGCTATAGTTACTCCCCACCCCCGCCCTCATATATGAGGGTGAGTGTGGGGAGTAACGATAGCCAGAGCTAGTTGTAGTTGCTCCCCACCTCTCTGGCTGTAGTTACTCCCAACCCCCACCCTCATATATGAGGGTAGGGGTGGGGAGTAACGATAGCCAGAGCTGGTTGTAGTTTCTCCCCACCCGCACCCTCATATTATGAGGGCAGGGCTGGGGAGTAACGACAGCCAGAGCTAGTTGTAGTTACTCCCCACCCCTACCCTCAAATATGATGGCAGGGGTGGGAAGTAACTATAGTTGGAGCTAGTCGTAGTTACTCCCCCACCCCCACCCTCATATTTGAGGGAAAGTGAGGGTGGGGGTGGGGAGTAACTACACTGAGCTGGCTGTAGTTACTCCCCCCCCCACCCTCATATTATGAGGGTAGGGGTGGGGAGTAACTACAGCCAGCTCCAGATGTAGTTACTCCCTACCCCTACCCTCATATTTGAGGGTGGGGGTGGGGAGTAACTACAACTAGCTCTGGCTATCATTACTCCCCACCCGTGCCCTCATATATGAGGGTAGGGGTGGGGAGTAACTACAACCATCTTTGGCTATAGTTACTCCCCACCCCCACCCTCAAATATATGAGGGTAGGGGTGGGGAGTAACTACAACCAGCTTTGGCTATAGTTACTCCCCACCCCCACCCCTCAAATATGAGGGCGAGGGTGGGGAGTAACTACAACCAACTCTGGCTATAATTACTCCCCACCCCCACCCTCATATTTGAGGGTGAGGGTGGGGAGTAACTATAACTAGATTTGGCTATAGTTACTCCCCACCCTCACCCTCATATATGAGGGCAGGGGTGGGAAGTAATTACAACCAACTCTGGCTATAGTTACTCCCCAGCCCCACCCTCATATTTGAGGGCAAGGGTGGGGAGTAACTACATGCCGAGAGATGGTCAGTATTTACTCCCCACCATCGCCCTCAAATATGAGGGTGAGGGTGGGAAGTAACTACAACCAGAGCTAGTTGTAGTTACTCCCCACCCTTGCCCTCATATTTGAGGGCAAGGGTGGGGAGTAACTATAGCTAGAGCTGGTTGTAGTTACTCCCCATGCTCACCCTCATATTTGAGGGTAAGGGTGGGGAGTAACTATAGCCAGCTCTGGCTATAGTTACTCCCCACCCTCACCCTCAAATATGAGGGTAGGGGTGGGGAGTAACTACAGCCAGCTATGGGGGTGGGGAGTAATTACAACCAACTCTAGCTATAGTTACTCCCCAGCCCCACCCTCATATTTGAGGGCGAGGGTGGGGAGTAACTACAGCCAGAGCTAGCTGTATTTACTCCCCACCCTCGCCCTCAAATATGAGGGTGAGGGTGGGGAGTAACTATAGCCAGAGTTGGTTGTAGTTACTCCCCACCCTCGCTCTCATATATGAGGGCGAGGGTGGGGCGTAACTACAGCTAGAGCTGGCTGTAGTTACTCCCCACCCCCACCCTCATATAGGGGGTGGGTAGTAACTACAACTAGCTCTAGCTATAGTTACTACCCACCCCCTATATGAGGGCAAGGGTGGGGAGTAACTACAGCTAGAGCTGGCTATAGTTACTCCCCACCCTCACCCTCATATAGGGGGTGGGGAGTAACTATAGCCAAATCTAGTTGTAGTTACTCCCCACCCCCACCCTCATATAGGCGGTGGGGAGTAACTATAGCCAGAGCTAGTTGTAGTTACTCCCCACCCTCTATATGTGGGTTGGGGTGGGGAGTAACTATAGCCAGCTCTGGCTGTAGTTACTCCCCACCCCCGCCCTCATATATGAGGATGGGGGTGGGGAGTAACTATAGCCAGAGCTGGCTGTAGTTACTCCCCACCCTCACCATCATATAAGGGGTGGGGAGTAACTACAACTAGCTCTAGATATAGTTACTCCCCACCCCCTATATGAGGGTGGGGGGTGGGGAGTAACTATACCCAGAGCTGGCTGTAGTTACTCCCCACCCCACCCTCAAATATAAGTGTGGGGGTGGGAAGTAACTACAGCCAGAGCTAGCTATAGTTACTCCCCACCCCCGCCCTCAAATATGAGCTCTAGCTGTAGTTAATCCCATATGAGTGTGGGGGTGGGAAGTAAATACAGCCAAAGCTAGCTATAGTTACTCCCCACCCTTGCCCTCAAATATGAGCTCTAGCTGTAGTTACTCCCCACCACCACCCTCAAATATGAGGGCGAGGGTGGGGAGTAACTATAGCCAGCTCTGGCTATAGTTACTTGCCACCCTCGCCCTCAAATATGAGGGTAGGGGTGGGGAGTAACTATAACCAGATCTGGCTGTAGTTACTCCCCACCCTCACCCTCATATTTTAGGGCGGGGGTAGGGAATAACTACAACCAACTCTGGCTATAGTTACTCCATACCCTTGCCCTAAAATATGAGGGTTGGGGTGGGCTCTGGCTGTAGTTACTCCCCCACCCCCACCCTCATATTTAAGGGTGAGGGTGGGGAGTAACTATAGCCAGAGCTGGCTGTAGTTATTCTCCACACTAGCCCTCAAATATGAGGGTGGGGGTGGGGAGTAACTATAGCTAGCTCTGGTTGTAGTTACTCCCCACCCTCACCATCAAATATGAGGGCGAGGGTGGGGAGTAACTATATCCAAAGCTAGCTGTAGTTACTCCCCACCCCCACCCTCAAATATGAGGGCAAGGGTGGGGAGTAACTACAACCAGAGATGGCTATAGTTACTCCCCACCCTCACCCTCAAATATGAGGGCAGGGGTGGGGAGTAACTACATACAGAGCTGGCTGTAGTTACTGCCCACCCCCGCCCTCATATTTGAGGGTGGAGGTGGGGAGTAACTACATCCAAAGCTGGTTGTAGTTAATGCCCACCCTTGCCCTCATATATGAGGGCTGGGGTGGGGAGTAACTACAACCATATCTGGCTATAGTTACTCCCCCACCCCCACCCTCAAATATGAGGGTAGGGGTGGGGAGTAACTACAGCTAGCTCGGCTGTAGTTACTCCCCACCCCCACCTTCATATTTGAGGGTGGGGGTGGGGAGTAACTACAACTAGTTTGAGAACTGGCTATAGTTACTCCCCACCCTTGCCCTCAAATATGAGGGCAGGGGTGGGGAGTAACTATAGCCAGAACTAGTTGTAGTTACTCCCCACCCCACCCTCATATATGAGGGTTAGGGTTGGGAGTAATTATAGCCAAATCTGGTTGTAGTTACTCCCCACCCTCACACTCAAATATGAGGGCGATGGTGGGGAGTAATTATAGCCAGAGCTGGTTGTAGTTACTCCCAACCCCACCCTCATATTTAAGGGTGGGGGTGGGGAGTAACTATAGCCTAAGCTGGTTGTAGTTACTCCTCACCCCCGACCTCATATATGAGGTTGAGGTTTGGGAGTAATGATAGCCAGAGCTAGTTGTAGTTACTCCCCACCCTCGCCCTCAAATATGAGGGTGGGGGTGGGGAGTAACTACAACTAGAGCTGGCTATAGTTACTCCCCACCCTCACCCTCAAATATGAAGGTGGGGGTCATGAGTAACTACAGCTAGCTCGGCTGTAGTTACTCCCCACCCCTGCCCTCATAATATGAGGGATATTAGGGCAGGGGTGGGGATTAACTATAGCCAGCTTTGGCTGTAGTTACTCCCCACCCCCACCCTCATATCCCTCTTATATGAGGGCGGGGGTGAGGAGTAACTAAAACCAGAGCTGGCTATAGTTACTCCCCACCCCCACCCTCAAATATGAGGGATATAAGAGCGAGGATGGGGAGTAACTATAGCCAACAAGGGTGGGGAGTAACTACAACCAGAGCTGGCTATAGTTACTCCCCACCTCCACCCTCAAATATGAGGGATATGAGGGCGAGGGTGGGGAGTAACTACAGCCAGCTCTGGTTGTAGTTACTCCCCATCCTCGCTCTCATATCCCTCATATTTGAGGGTAGGGGTGGGGAGTAACTATAGACAAAGCTATGAGGGTGGGGGTGGGGAGTAACTACAGCCAGAGCTAGCTGTAGTTACTCCCCACCCCTACCCTCATATTTGAGGGTAGCTCTAGATGTAGTTACTCCCCACCCCCGCCCTCATATTTGAGTGTGGGGGTGGGCAGTAACTACAGCCAGCTCTAGCTATAGTTACTTCCCACCCCTGCCCTCATATCCATCATATTTGAGGACGGGGGTGGGGAGTAACTATAGCCAGCTCTGGCTGGCTATAGTTCCTTGCCACCCCCGCCATCTTATCTCATATGTAGTTACTCCCCACCCCTGCCCTCATAATATGAGGGCGGGGGTGGGGAGTAACTATAGCTAGCTTTGGCTAGAGGTGAGGGCGTGGGTGGGGAGTAACTACAGCCAACTCTGGCTATAGTTACTCCCCACCTCCGCCATCATATTATGAGGGTGGGGGTGGGGAGTAACTAGAGGGCGGGGGTGGGGAGTAACTACAGCCAAAATTAAAAGAAGTTTATTTATGATATTCTTTAATTTAGAAACTATACATCAGATATGGATCCTTTGTATTATAATTTAGACCTTTGTTTTAGTGAAATTTATTGTTTAAAGATTTATGTTTTATGACTATGCACACATTTATTCTTCCTATGTGAGAAATTATATAAAAAAAGGAATAAATATCTTAACCATTTAGGTAATTATTAAAGGTTATTCCATTTTACCTTGTTACTAAATGTATCTATCATCGAGAAGAATGATAGCACAATCTCACTAAGGGAAGCAGGTAGAGCAACCTTAGTATCTGATGATTGTGAAAAGAAATAATCATTAGCCCAGGGGTAGTTGCACTCTTTATAGGAAGGGTCAAGGTAGGAGGTAAAGGAGGATGAAATGGACATTGCTCTTAGGCTACCACATTGATAGTACAATGAGGAGTCACTTAATCATCGAGCGATCGAGAGAATACTCATTGACATAGCATAATGGGACACTACATTGACAATCATGCCTAGTTAAGTGACACCTAGTCTCATGCCAGGGCACTGGCTGACCCTAGATGTATTTCCTAGGAAGGAGGAAAATTCATCTTGCATAATGCATGTAAACACTACTTCTTACATATATTTTGTTAAAAAAATGATAAGGAATGACGAATTTATGCATCTAACCTCTAGGTAAAATGGGATCTGGAATACTCATATGTTCCTTACACACTTTACATGCTTGGTACTAAATGACAATTATTTAGAATGAAATTCTCACTTTTTAGCTCTGACATATCTTTTAGAATGGAAAACCAGGTGGGTAGAACCCAGGATGTTACAATACCCCATGAAATTCTTGAAAATACAGAAGAATATTTACCCATGTTTAGGCATTATGTGGCATTTTTTTAGGAACATATTCAGAGATATAAGAATATTTTAAATTATTTGTAAATTATGCATGAAGATGTTGCTTGTAGGTTGTTTTCATACACATTGGATGAGGTTGAATTTTACTGGTACATCCACTTACCTCTAAGTTCTATCACTTATTAGGATAAAATAGAAGTAACATTTCTCAACCATTTTGAAAAATTGGTTGACCCAATTATGATATTAAATTTGTTTACCTCAGTCCATAAAGAACCTAATGAATCCATGAGACTATTCAATAATAGGTTCCATAGGTTTTACATTGAACTCGTGACACATTACAACATTTTAAAAGAAATAGCCACTCAAATATACATGGGAGCCTTAGACCCTTTACCTATATATTTCTGGGGAGACTTCTTAAAGTTCCATACTTTTCTAGAGCCTACAGTGAAGTAATAACATTAGAACAATGATATATTTTGAAAGGTATTAATGTGGTTCAATTATCATTACATAGATATAAGACTCACAATTAGATACTACGAATGAGTCAGGATGATGCACCACATTCTCCCATGATGACCTATTTTTCAAGAGTTATGGATTCCAACCAATACCAATAACCCAATTTGGTACCCTTGGATCAAATGATGTCTAATGTGAGCAATCAACATGATGAAATTGATTATCCAAAAGTTAGGGCTACCTTAGATATCATCCAAAATAAGGTGAAAGTTTCAAAGCCACTACCCATCAATGAGGATTGTGATAATCAAGTTAACCAAAATGTAGATATGGGCTTAGTTTTGGAAACATATGAACCTTTAAAAATAGAGAAATTTAAATCTGAAGAAGGTCCTAGCCAGAGTTATAGTCTGAATGAACTTGAACCTAAAGAAAAATCTGAATATGGTATGAAAGAAGAGGAATCACTCACTTTGTTCCCATTTGAGGTGTAAGAAATTGAAAGCCCTATCCCACCCAACAATCCTATAATGCCTATGTTACCTCAGATAGAGAAAACTCTAGAACATGAATGGTTTGGATTTGATATCATTGATGATCCAAAATAAAATGTTGTTCTATTTGAGATAAATCAGGAGGTTGATCAGGAAGATTTATTATTTAACACATCCCTTGACCAACAAGATTTATGGTTTGAAAATTATGGGTATAATTTTAGTTTTATGACTGATTTTGGTGTTCTTGAAAATTAGGTAAATGAAGAAAAGGAAAGATTGCAAGAATATAAAAATGAAAATTATGAGGAATCATTGGTTTCTCACATTCCTACTGATGAAATTTCTATTTCACTTGATATGCAATATTCTAACATTTTTATCTCACATGAAGATTTTGCAATTCCTATACAATCAAAAAATGGCAAGCCACTTGTAGAAATAGAGAAGGTTCCAAAATTTAATCACTTTGAATATGAGTTTATTGAATACCTTGCTGAAATCGAAAAGGAAGAAATGATGATCTATGAAGATGAAGGGCTACAATATTATGATGATGAAGATCATGAGGAAAAAGAGGAAATCACAAAGGCTCATCAAGTATTGGTAAATGGAAATGCACAAAAGGTAGAATCTCAACCTTTATGTTCAATCATTCAAACTCCAGGTAAAAGTTTACATAATACTATGTTGGATTAAAATATTGTTGATAATGAAATGCCATTTGAAGTTAATAAAGAATTGGAGTTGATGCCTACTCACAGCAGTGATAAGATTACTATGTTAAAAAAATATAGGTATACATTTTGGAGTTACTAAACCAAGTCCATAAACAATTGATTATTGAATTTGGGATACAAACTTATAATGATCCACATATGTCAGATATCCTAGATGCTTGTCAATTTTTGCATGGTTTTTATTGGCCTAAAGACATAGATAATGACTTGGCTTCAAAATTTTCAAAAATAGCCTCCTATTTGAAAGAACTCATATCTATTTGTGAAAATGAGAACTCAAGTTGGAATGATGAATCAGGTTTGGAAATTTACACCTCACTGAATAAACAAAATATAGTTGAAAACCATGTATTCACTTGCAAGTTTGATGAATCAAAGTCTCAACATGGAATTGCTAATATCATTGAATCAAATTGGTTTGGTGAGAGAGGTAAAATCAGGTCATTTGTTTTGTTTAGCCAAATATTATTAGGGCTATATATCTATAAATCCTTGCATTCCTATCATGATAGATATCTTATGAATGGTGAGAATTGTGTTTGGAGTCCAGGAAAATAATATGTTGAATTCATTTTTTACATGTATATATTTGTATTTTGTACATAGTGTATTGGTGTTGCAATTTTTGGTTATATATAATTTTGTTGTTTTTATTTTGTTAGTTATCACTTATTTGTTTATTTTCATGGTTTTCATTCAGAAATTTTGGTTTTTTTTCATTTTTGGATTCAATACTATAGACTTATGCTGAATTTTAGATTTTGATTCATCTTTCCATTGTTGCTTTTAATTTTTACAAAATATTTTGGTGTTGGTTCCTCTGATCAAGGTAGTATTTTATAATTGCAATACAATTTTGGGTTCTTTGTTGGTACTTATTCCTTTGTCATGTAGGATAGATTATCAGTTTTGAAAAATAAAAATGAAGGAGAAGAAAATGAGATTGTTTAATAATTATCCTTATGATTTTGGACTAATATAGTGAAATTTTGGAACAATGAAATATTTTGTAGAAGCTCCACATGTATCACATCATATTAAAGGGTATTATTTGAAATTTTGAAGGATAAAATCATTCTAGTTTTGCATATTAAGGTGAAAATCCAATATACTCTATGTTTAGCCTTAATTGGTCTCTAACCCAGGTGGCAAGTAAATTTTGAAAAGCAATACAAATGCTTAATACAAAAAAGAAAAATAAAAATGGAAATTAAAGTTAAATCAATCAAACAGTTCAGATAATATTCATCGGGGATATATATTCCTAACTGAAAGTGGAGCTATGTCTAGATAGAAATAAAGAAAAGAATCAAAAGAAAAATTTATCTAATACTTGGGTGATTCAGATAATATCTACCAGGGCTATAGATTCATAGCTAGCAGTAGAGAAAGGTCTAGAAGAGATCAAGGTCATCTCCACTAGAGCTATGGACACTTGACTAGCAGTCGAGCAATGCAGAGGCATATTTTTTAATGAGTTAAATTCTATAGCCTAAATGTAAAACTAACAATAGAATCTAAATTATTTTAGGAATGCAAAAAGAATCATAGTACACACACTGAGCATAAGCAAATGAATCATTTATTTTATTTGAAGCTATCTACCCTACTTTCTATGGATTACTAGATAATGTATATTTTACTAATTTTTTGTTTTATTGGTTTTAGTTCAGGTTCTTCATATGTGATGCTAAGGATTATTTCCCAACAGAGTCGCTATTTGTTGTTGCCATTGCACAACTTACCCCAAAATTGGGGACCCACCAAATTTTTTGAAATTTTTTATGTTATTTGGATTTGCATTGCAAGTGTGGTTAATTGATTTTAATGTTTAATGCCACTCCTTAATTGTTTTAGTTTTAATGCTTTAAATGTCAATTTTAAGTTTTAAATGTTTTATTTAATTTAAAATTTTAAAGTTTATTAAATTAAAATTAAAAATAATTTTGTTATGAAAAGGTGATGACAACGTTTATATGTTTTAAACAGGTGTATGGTTTTCAATGCATATTGGCAGTTAAACACGATTTACTATGTGCAAAATTTTCAAAGTGTCATGACATCATTAATAGGTTCACATTTGGGTAAAATAATTGTCATAAGGCATTACGAGTGTTTGCCCTTATAAAATTTTCATTGCCCTTTTCCTAGTGCATGTGCGATTACAAAATAATAAATTGGTGATGTTGGTATCAAAATCAAGCCGAGTAGCATAATTTGGGATAGTGTGTGATGTTTATGTTTTGAAACGTGTTCATATGAAGCAATGGTAACTGGGTTTGTGAAGAAGACATTCCAGCATGGTGCATATTTTATGAATTTATGGGTTCTTTATTCATATTACTAGATGGTGTCAGTATGTACATAGTGTTTTGTGTTTGTTTTCATCACCAAATACATAACGAGATAATTGAGATACATGATGTAGGTCAATATAGTCATGCCATATATGAAGATATGGTAACGCAAATAATGAAAATCTAATGCTATTTAGAGAAGAAATGAGGATGTGAAATCATAGGTGACGTATTTGTGTACAATGATGAAATTCAAATATCTAAGTGATGAGAACATGTTTATGGCTAGAGCATATGAAATAACCATGCATAATTTGTAGTAAAAATTAAAGACAAAGAACACTGGAGCAAACCATGTACATGAATAGAAATGCTTTCATGACATTGCTTTGAAGAACATGTTCTATGATCAAATTATTGTTAATACTATATTAAGAAGGTTATGGGAGGTCAAAAAATTTTTGAACATAGATGGATGGTGTTGGTTTTTATAGATGTAAAATTTTATGGTAGGAAGTTATAGATTTTGTTTTAAAGTGTCGTATATAAAGTTTATATGAAGTGATGGCTTTGATAGAAACAATGACAACTTTCTTCCATGTTCACCATAAATGAAAATGCAATGAAAATTATTTTTCATATGAGAGATGTCATTAAGACTATCGATATGCATGAATCTGGTATCCCCGGTAAAAAGGTGGTTTCGATAAATTTTTTAATAGATTTTTGTCATGGTACACTAAAATCTCAAGTTTTATTCCATGACTGTTACGTTAACGGGTGCGCTACTTTTGTTTAGATGCGTACACTAGTAATAACATGACAAAATATCTATTCAAAATATTTTTGGAGTTTCTAGCACAATGTAAAACATCAATGATAGGAGTTGTTTAATTATATTTTAGTTACGTGCAGCAGTGGTAACCAGATCGACGAATAAGGGAAATAAATGATAATTTCACAAATCGTAAATAGCCAACTGATCAGATTTTGAATGTTCACATTGTGTATGTAGAGGATCATATTGATGTAAAATATGCTTAAATATAAGCTAGCATTGAAGAATATCTATAGTTCAAATATTGATGATGTTATGATAGTGGAAATTCACTGACAAAGGATAAAGATGAAGCCAACACTGGAGAACATTTACGTTGCAATATTTTTAGCACAAGTGAGTTACCAAGAATGAAGAAATTATAAACAACTTGAAATGAACAAGGAGGGGATACTGATATTACACCAAGTGTATACACCAAAATCTGACACCCTCTAAATCACATTCACCACCTCACCATCAAATCCTGCATGATAAAGATATATGCCTAAGTTCTAACTTAGGGATATAAAATCCTACACATCATCCTATTTTCCTAATTTATTTAATTGGGAAAATCACCCTAGGATACCTTGTCCACCCATTGGACATGTGTCCTGGACACTTCACCCAACATCTCTTCCACATCTTACCCACTCTTGTCCCCCTTGTCCTTGCACATGAGACAGATTCCCAACACCCATGCCACATTTAATTTGCCTTGTCCCTTTTGTCCCTTCACATAGGATAAGATCCCACATCCCACTCCACTTGAAGCCACATCACCCCAGTTAAGTGAGCCACACTGAATGACTCACTGTAACTGCCCCTTCCACCTAGCAGTTCAGATTTACCACTTGGCAAACCAAGCTTGCCACCTCTCACTTCCCTCCAAAACCCCAAGGAGCCTATAAAAACACCATTAGTCCACCAAAGAAAAGGAGCTAAATTTGCATACCGATAGGCTACCAAAATTGACTTGGAACCGACAAGAAATCGTGAAGCATGAGCTTCATTCTGACCGTTGGCTCGAGTCCCGAGGCGATCTATATTTCAGCCAAAATCGCTAGTCCATGGTTTCATAGTAAAAAATGTAGGTCCACGGTTTCACAACCGTAGGTCCGCGGTTTCCAGTCCACAACCGCACTTTCATGGTTCCACAGTCCCGAGCATGAATTCACCCGTACGATCGAGATCAACAAAATACTCTATGTTAGCAAGGCGTTATTGGTTTACTTGTTCTGTCACTTGTTTCATGCAATCTGTTGCTTAGGGTTTTATGAATAGCATTGATTTTATTGGTTAAAATATGTAGGTGCTACTGATCCCCCTTTGCTTGTTTGAATGTGTGCAGGTGACAAGTATCTTGGATAAGCTATTGAAGCTGGAGTGGCCCCTTGTTGGATACCAAAGCCCACTCACCCCTTGAAGCTGCGATGAGAGAGCGAAGAACACTACATCCTGCGAAAGAGTCAGAATATCTCCCCTCCTCCATCAAAGCATTGTACTTCAGAGAGAGAAGGAAACATTGTAACATTGCTCCCAATACACTTGGGGCAATTCAAAAACCTTTTGTAAAAGTTGTATCAAAATCAATACAAAAGGGGCATTTTGGCAATTTACTTCTGTGTCTGTATTCGTTTTATTTTGTGTTCAGTTCTTTGGTTACAGGAATGGCGATCATGGTGGGACCTCCCAAGGGTTCCATTTTGTTTTTCCTTGCTTATTTTTAAATTTACTGATCTTCGTATACACCTACAGGTTTTGGGAATTCGAGACACACGTAGATTCAACCATTAGATCGATATATCTAAAAAAACTTGTGCCCGAATTGATTACTGTGGAAACACGAAAATGCGGTTTCTATTTTGGAGAAACGCAGACGCATGGTTCATATTTGGGGAAAACGCAGATGCACGGTTCCTGTTCGGAGGAAACGCGAGCTCACGGTTGTTGTTTCAAAAGCATAGATCGACGATTGACAACTGGAAGGAGCGGTGAAAGGAACACAGGTCTGTACCTTGCGCTCTCTGTTTCATTTTTCCTTTAGTTCTAGTTTAGGGTGCATTTAAGTAGATTAAGGGTCTCAGTCCTGTATGCCTTTGTGTGCATTTAGGTCTTAGGGATAGGAAAAAGTATTTAAATTTTGCATCCATACATAAAATAACAAGGAAAAATTAAAGAAAATTTGCATTTACATAGTAGCAAACAGATCATTTTGCATTCACCGGGTTAGAAATAACTTAGGTGTGTATTTCGGGTTTGGGTCTATAAAAAATTTATTCTATTTCTGTTAGCATAAAGGACCCGTGCATCCACGGTTGGGATATCCCAAACGCAGATGCGCGGTTGGCAAACCACGCATTCGTGGTTTACCAGAACTAACCGCGCACCCACGGTTAGCCCTGTCTAACAGAAGCCAATTGGAATTAGACCTGAAGGTGGCACTTTTGCTCCTGATTTGTTGTCTGTCATTTTTTGTTCTCTATTTTTTGCATTTAGGCATCGAAACAGAATTGCATGGTATCATTGCATAACACCATAATTAAACAAACCACCACACACTCACGTAAACATTGGAAAATGGCTGGATTTCATCACCGTCGGGTTTGGATTTCATCACCGAACCACCAACATTATACCCTGATCTTTGGCCAAAGCCGGCTCCAAGAACCATCGTAGCTTGGAAAATTTGCATATATTTCTCTTCGGAGAGTATGACGCTGACCAAGTGAGACTGGGTGAGGACTGGTAGGACCTATGCTCCTTGTCCAGGTGTGGAGTTCATTGCCACACACGGGGGATTTACGCGACCTGGAGTTCATAGCCAGGTTGTCGAGCTACGAGTATACAGGTGAAATCCTAGATTCATTTAGGGCAAAACATTGAGCACACACCTTTTTCATTTTTCAAACAAAATTCTAAAAAAAAAAAGAGAAATACGAAAATCTAGCATCAAAAACTTTGTGTGTTTATTTGCTTTGTGTGTTGTATTGCATCAAATTGTCACTTTACTTACATAGATAGTTGCACTTGGCATCTTACCACATAGTAGCGTATGGTAGTGACTCGTAATCAAGCTAAGAAACTAGTGTCAAACCAAAGTCAGTGGTCTTCCCCTATGGCCTCTCAGTCGGGTAACGTCCCTCCCACTTCGGTGGTAGGACAAGTAGGCATGCCCCTTTCTATGTCCCAAAGTCTTAATGTAGGGCCTTCTAGTAATGCCCCTAATATGGACATAGACATTATGCATAGGGCTACTCACACAGCCATACCTGAGACACCTAGGAGTGAACCTCCTGTGGTGGTAGATAGTCATATCACCATGTTAGATATGGATACTATTAGAATGTACTTGAATGCAGTTGGAATGGTCTTCCCATCATTACCACCACTCTCCATCCCATCCCGTGTCATACCCTCATCACAACAAGAATCCACATTCACCTATCCACAACAGTCAGAACATATTTTCACCAATCCTCTTTTTGAGTTAGCTATTGTAGCATTGGCCAATCAACCATCGTCAACCAACCAATTACCCCCCACATTACCTCAACAAATGACCGTTTCCACTAATCCCTTGTATGAAACAATTCCTATTATTTTGCAAGCCCCAACATCCATTCCTCCCGCCACACTCGTAGGACATACATCTCATACCATACCATAGTCAGTAGCGATACCTTTTGCTACTTACCCCCCACCTACTTCCACTACCATGGTTGTCCCACAACCAACCCAGTCTACCACATCACATGTAGCGGTTCCTACTTCAAATGCAATTGCTATGCAACAGGATTTCTTATAGCTACAACAAATGATTTTAGATAATGCTAACCGTAGCATGAACCCTGACCCCAACCAACATTTGCAAGGGATTGAGAAAAATTTTCCACCTACATCTCATCAACCTAATGCCTTTATCCAAGATCCATCTTGGGTAATGCGCCCTCCTTCTACCACTGTGGTTCATAATCAACCACCACACCCATATGCTAATGCAGCAGGTCAGCATAACATCATACCTCCATCACCCCATCCATATCATAACATCCCTCAACATCCATACCATAACACATTTCAGCCACCCTAAATGTCTTATCACCCACAACCTACATACAATCCACCCCATTACCAGCAACATCAAGTACATTCAAGTGTTAGTCCTGTGGATGACCCTAGATACCAGTTTTTACAGAGTCAGATTGATAGTCTTGCCATGCAAACCCCAGGTTTGCAATACCAAAAGCCAACTTTGAGGTAACTACTCAATCACCCTATTCATGCTTCGGTACCTGAGCCACCATATCCACAAGATTTTCAAATACCGAAGCTTGAATTTAAAGGGGAAGAGGACCCCCATGAGCATATAACTAGATTTGTGAATGCATGCTTCAGAATCAAAAGCAATGATGCATTATTGTTACATACATTTCCTCAGACACTAGGGGGAGAAGCACAAGACTGGTACAACCACCTGCCACATCAAAGTGTTTTTACCTTTGAACAACTAGTGGACCAGTTCTTGGAAAGATTCACCCTGAATGTCAGAAAACAAACCACATTGACTGATTTGATTTATCTAAAACAATATGATGATGAATCAGTCTATGACTTTGGCAATAGGTGGAGATCAGTCATGATCAAGTTACCATTTTCCCTCCCTATGCCAGAGATAATATGAATGTTCATGAAGAGTTTTGGTAGACCCATCTCTTCATTACTACAACTACAGTAGTATAGAACATTCGATGAGGCACTCGCCCAAGAAAAACTGATTGAAGAAATAAAAATCCAAGAAGGTGAGATAAAGCCTAAGAAGAAAGAGTGGCACAATAAGAATCAAAAGGGGAATAACCATGGTCAATCTAAGACCGCGCAGGTTAACCAGATAGTTTTGGGCCAACCACAGTTAAATCAACCAGCCTAAACACAAATCCAACAACCCCAAAAACAACAACAACTGCAACAATCAAATTATCAAGTGGTTCCACCCCCACAATAGGCACAAAATCAGACACAACCTGTAAAAATACATCATTTTAAGCCAAAAAGAAATTACACACCAGTACAAGAGCCATATTCATTAGTTTTTCAAAAGTTGTATGCGGCAAAACTTTTTACATTGCCGAAAATGAAACCTGAAGATCCTAACAAACCAAAAACAAAAGGTTACAAAGAACACCTCTTTTGCATCTATCATAGACAAAGAGGACATGATATTGAAGGTTGTCATGGATTTAAAGGAATTGTGCAAGATTTATTGGAAGCGGGTACAATCAAAGTTGACAATCCACTAGCCCAAAACAATCAAAACCTAGGCATCTATCAGACACCTTTGCCACATCGAGAGGTAAATCAACAACCAACGGGAGCATCAACTTCTACAGTTCCTCCCAACCAGGTTAATTATGTGTCTCAACTACCACAAGGTTTTGTAGGAGCTATCAACATAGTTACCCATGGACAGAGGTAAGCTAATCGCACAACACAGGCTCCAACAACACAACCAACAAATGTGCCCATACAACTTGGACCAAGCATTCCACCACCACCTTTCCACAATCGCCCAGTTGTTACTTTGAACAACCGATTAACACAAAGTTTGAAAATGGCTTCAGCAAAATTGTCAATATATGAGCTAATACAACAATCAACACCTCATAGGGAAGCATTGATGGAAATTTTAAAGTCTATCCAAGTTCAGTCAGAAGACCCCAATGCATTCAATTCCTTTGTAGGGAGTGTGCAAAAGTGTATGGAACCCTCGATAGTATTTTATGACTTCGAGGAAAAACAAATCTCAGCAGATTCACCTGATCCACCACTGCACATAGTAGCTCACATTGACAAGAAACCATTCAAGAGAGTGCTTATTGATACTGGTTCTTCAATCAACCTCATCACCACACCTGCAATGATGAAGCTCAACATCCCATCATCTCACATCACAACATCCACATTCACCCTTAGGGCTTTTAATGACGCTTTATGCTCAACTATGGGGAATGTTGTTCTTCCCATCACCGTGGGGGTGAAAACAATACATGTTCTCTTCCACATCTTGGAAGGAGAAATGCAATACAACATACTTCTTGGATGCCCTTGGATTAGGGAAATGAAGTGTGTGCCTTCAACATTGCATCAATGCTTAAAATATGTACATGAAGGCAAAGTGCATTGCATACCAGCTGACATAGAACCTTTCAAATACTGCAACTTTATTTCAAACCCATATGAGCCCTTGCTTCCATCAACACACCTAACTATCCAACCACTAGCCATTAGGACCATTCCATCTAGTAGCACATCCTCAAAAGCACCCATTCAAGAAGAACTACCTATAGTTGACCCAACTTTTGCATCCAAAAGCGTTAGCTCAATGCACCCTTCAAACACTACATTTCATTTTCAAGTCGCACCTACCCATCCTGCTAACCAATCACCAACTCCATCTAGTAAACTTCCAGATCCACAACAACCATTCACATTCACAACACAACCCACACCATCCATCACTACATCACAATCATTAGAACCCGTAGTCTCACAAATAGGGCCACCTATTAGAGATAATCCACCATCGCCAGTGGAGCCACGAGCTAATGTACAAGAACCCTCTTCATCCACTGAACCATTAGCCTCCCAACCATCTAGAGTTGTAGTACATCTCGCCAATCCAGGCATTGGTGAGTACATTATTGAAAGTGTCACAGTTACACCACCTATTGAGTCATTCAGGGATTATGGTCATCCTCATGATCCACCTTTAGCTATAGGTGATATATATAGAATGGGTTCTCAAACAAATGCAATCAATTTCATATATGGAGGGGTGGATTCTTCATCGGACCCACCTCCTCAAGATGACAACTCTTTACAAGAGTTTAATGAAAATATTGATTATCTATCGAACCCAAGTTTCCCAGTGAGATATTTTCGAAAGGTTAATTGGCAAGGATATGGACTTGGAAGACATGAACAAGGTCCTCACCACATTATTGAACCAGAATATAGAGAGCCAAGTGACCGCTCCTGTCTAGGCTATAAACCTTCCATCGCAAGCTCTTCGCTTAATCAAGCTTTCCAAGAACTTGACATAGAATGCGAAGAAGAAGAAGAAAAGAGCGATGAGGAAGATGAACCTAATGATGAGGATGAACAAATAGATGGTGGGTACCAAATCTACACTTTTTACCCTCAAGAGCAAGCCTTACAGCAAGAGCCAGAAGATCCCATAGAGATGACCTACCTTAGGCTCAGATGATACGCCACTGGTATTGGGACCTCACACAAATGCTAATGGTTTTTGGATGAGTGACGATGATGAAGAGGATGAAACTGAAATGATATTCATGAATCATATGCGTGAAATGCAAGCTAGAAGAATGCTTCAAGTAGAGGCACGTCCTGAATGGCTAAATCAGGAAGAAGAAGAACCTCAAGAGGAGGCAACATACACAGATTCTATTCAGAGAGATGACTGGTATCAAAAGAAATTTCCAATAGACCGCACTCTTTTTTGGCTAAGCAAAGAGCATGAGAGTCCTGAACCAGAACCTCCTCCATCACATTGGCATCGCATACAACACAACCAATCACACACATTAGGTCAGTTGCAACCTAGAGAAGATGAGTCATCAATTCTCGAATCACAGCCACCTCATTTCCATCAAGTCAACATGATTTCTGTTGATTTTCTCACCCCACTCCGCAATCCATATGATGAGACAAAACCGATCCAAATCGACACTAGTCTCATAGCCATGGACAGGATCTCATCCCCGCCATCCACTATCGAGTTTATCCTATCTGAAGAGTTGTTGCGTGCTTCAAACGCATATATTCCACAACAACCTTCATCATCAAACAATTCAGTTTTTCAAACCGAGATAGAGGGGGAAACCCCAAAAACATTTGAAAATGTGGTGGATGATATCCACCTCATCCCAACTCCACATCAGTTAGAAGAAGGTTCTCACATGCTAATTGAAGAATCTATAGATGTGAACCTTAGTCAAGACGCGGACAATCCCCAAATTGTCAAAATTGCAAAATATTTATCCGTAGAAGAAAAATAATGCATAATAAACATGCTAATGAAAAAGAAAGAAGTGTTCGCATGGTCATACAAAGACATGCCTGGTTTAGATCCAGACCTGGTAGTCCACAACCTTACACTGGCACATGATGCAAAGCCTTTCAAACAAAAGCTTAGGAAAGTTCATCCAACAGTCGCATTAATTGTGAAAGAAGAGCTGCAAAAGTTGTTGGATGTGCACTTCATAGTACCAATTGACTACCCAGAATGGCTTTCAAATATGGTACCCATTCACAAACCGAATGGAGGGATACACGTATGCACTGATTTTCGAGACTTAAACAAAGCGTGTCCCAAAGATGATTTTCCTTTGCCTAATATCGATCAACTAGTAGATTCCTATGCTGGTCATGAAATGCTTTCCTTAATGGATGGTTTCTCGGGATACAACCAAATTCGAATTAATCTCGAAGACCAACACAAGACAACATTTACAACACCCTGGGGGACATTCTATTATAGAGTGATGCCTTTTGGACTTAAGAATGTAGGAGCAACATATCAACGAGCTATGACGTACATATTTCATGATTATATGCATAAGATCATCGAGGATTATGTAGATGATTTGATTGCTAAATCTAAGATGCGTCTTGAGCACATCGATGTACTAGAAAAAGTGTTTGATCGACTGATAGAACACAAAGTAAGGCTAAATCCTAAGAAATGTGTATTCGGAGTCACATCAGGAAAACTTCTAGGATTCATTGTCTCCAAGCGAGGCATTGAAGTGGATCCAGGTAAGGTAAAAGCAATATTAGAAATGCCACCTCCCAAAACATTGAAAGAGTTGCGTAGTTTACAAGGAAAGATCCAATCTATCCGATGATTCATCGCACAACTCTCAGATAAATGCAGGCCTTTCAATCGCCTGTTACAAAAGGGAGTGACATTTTCATGGACAACTGAATGTCAAGAAGCATTTGATGACATAAAGAAGTATTTGGCATCACCACCAGTTCTTACACCGCCTAGATCAGGAATCCCTTTTCACCTATACATTTTTGCAACAGATTTTGCACTAGGTACAATGCTTGCACAAAAGAACGAAAAACATAAGGAGCAAGCAATTTACTATATTAGCCGAACACTGGTAAGTTACGAAACAAGATATGCTTATGTCGAAAAGTTATGCTTAGCGAGTGGTTTTCACCACTAAGAAACTTAGACATTACATGCTAAGCAATACTACCTATGTCATAGCTAGAGAAAATCCTCTGCGATACATGATGACTCGCACATACAACAACACCCGTACTGCTAAATGGATAATGCTTTTAACCGAATTCGATCTCGAATTCGTAAGTCAAAAATCCATAAAAGGGTAGGTGATAGCTGATCAATTAGCTGAAGCTCCACTACACAATGATAAACCATTAATAATTGAGCTCCCAGATGATTCAATATTTTTTGTCGCAGAACAAGAGGAATTAGTTTCTCCTGAGGAAGAAGCAGACATGACCATGTTCTTTGATGGGTCTAAATGCGACAAAGGACAAGGTGTGGGAGTCGTGTTTTATACACCTGAAGGAATACCAATTCCTTTATCATTCAAACTCGACTTCACATGCACCAATAATAATGCAGAGTATGAAGCCTTAATCTTAGGTCTTCAATCAGCTATAGCAATGGGCATAAAAATACTAAGCATTTTTGGGGATTCTCAACTAGTTGTATACCAAGTAAAAGGAGAATACCAATGTAAAGAACCAGTCTTAAAGAAATACCATGAAGTAGCAATAAGGTTGCTAGAAAAATTTGACTGGTACGAAATTAGTAATTTACCACGATCGACAAATAGATTTGTGGATGCAATGGCTTCTTTGGGATCTCTCATCCCTAAGAATGAGCATGGAGAAGTACAACCGCTAATCATAACAACAATGTCAAAATCATCAATTCAAAAAGCAGAACCTACAGGTGAGAAGAACGTTTGTTTGATACATGTTGAACCTTACAATTCTTACCTTGATGAGATAAGAGACTTTCTCAAGTCTGGAATACTCCCAGTAGAAATGACACGAACTGCAAAAAGAACATTCAAACAAAAAGCAATTCATTTTACTCTATTGGGGGATGTGTTATACAAACGTGGGTATGATGGAATATTATTACGATGTTTAGATCCGATTGAAGCAGAACGAGCAATAATAGAAGCCCATGATGGTACTTGTGATGGCCACTTCAGTGGAATGGCCATTGCAAAGAGAATACTGCGCATGGGATACTATTGGACGACCATGGAAAATGACTATTGCAAATATGTCAAAAAGTGTCAAAAGTGCCAATATCATGCAAATTTGACTCATGTACCATCGCACGCATTACAACCCATTCAAATTCTTTGGCCCTTTTCACAATGGGGTCTCGATTTGATTGGTAAAATATCACCTACTTCATCAGGACAACATAAGTTCATCATAACCGCGATAGAATACTTCACAAAATGGGTGGAAGCAATTCCAATGACCACTACGACTGGACCTCGAGTAGCGGAGTTTATACTTCAACATATTATCTGTCATTTTGGAATACCCTCAAAAATAATTTTTGATAATGGGAAGTCATTTAAGAATAAGGATGTTAGAGCATTGTGCAACAAATTCAAAATTCAACATAGTTTCTCAACACCTTATTACCCACAAGCAAATGGGCAAGCGGAAGCAACAAACAAAACAATGGTATCCATTCTCAAGAAAATGGTCAAAGAAAATCATCGAGATTGGCATACTCAACTTCCTTTGGCATTATGGGCTTACAGAACAAGCATCAAACGCCAATGGGAGCGACACCATTTTCACTAGTTTACGGTGCTGAAGCTATATTACCTCTAGAGCTCGAGATACCTTCCTTGCGAATAGCATTACAAGAATTCATGGACGATGAAACAGCTAGACAAGCACGTCTTGACCAATTGACACTTATTGATGAAAAATGTATCAATGCTTTAGATCACTTACGAGTATATCAAGACAGAGTCAAACGTGCTTACAACGCAAAAGTCCATCCTCACGAATTTCAAGTGGGGGACCTAGTGCTCAAAGAAAATCAACAAAATACCAATGCATTGCCACACTTAAGAGATAAATTTGTGGCTAATTGGTTAGGCCCATACATTGTAAAGCATAAATTGGGACCAGGAACATATAGACTGGCCAACTTCGAAGGAGAATTGGAGCCAGAACCACTAAACATAATGCACCTAAAGGCATTTTATGCATGAAACGACTTGCAATATATGTATATATATGTACATGGCTTAAAACAAAAAAAAAAAAATTAACAAAGCAAAAAAAGAGAAAAGAATTTTTATTTCCAGAATTTCTTTACATTGTAAATAGAAATGTCATTACTAGCACTTAGCATGTTGCATTTGCATATTACAAAAAAAAAAAAATCTTGTGCATTAAATAGGCATATCACATGCATATAGCAACATTAGACTAAACACATAATTGCATCCATCCCATCCCATGTTCAGTGATCTTTCATAGTGGTGATGATACGACCAAGTAAAAACAAGTTCCAAAGAATTGGGGATACCCAACTAAGACTCTTCGCAAGTCAACAAAGTTCATATCCACCCATGTTTTACTATATCATAAATCAAATTTTCAGTCACTCAAAAATGTCTAGTGAAAAACCAAAAATCATAATATGTCCAATTTTCTTTAGGACCAAAGCACTTATATCGCATTAAGAAAGTCTTGAGTATGGTAGATTGACCCCAAAGCAATCTTGAACCAAAAACACTTTACAAATTAAAAAAAACATTTTGAGTAAGAAAAGATAATGCCAACTTGGGTACAACCTTGAAGCGAAAAGGAAATATTCCCCGCTTGTCCCATTATGCAACATAGTCCAAATCAAAAAGGTGGTTTTCACCACCATCACAACAATCCAAACAATTAAATTAAAAGGTAGACAGTAAGGATAGGATCACATTCTCATCACACTTCGGTTGAGAATCCGATTCCCCAAACTCTATCATGATAAATACTATACACACACCACCGATCACAAAAGCAAGAAGGATCGTACTACATTCCCCTCAGAAAGTTATGTAGTCATCCCCAAAGCTCGAAGATCGAATCATTGGACTATGGAGCGAACCTCCACCGGAGCTATAGACGCTTGACTGGCAGTGGAGTAAACTCATGCAGGGCGACACGTCTTTCTCCAAAGAGAAAAGACCTCTGACCGCACATACGAACAAGCTAGCTAATTGGTAAACCCATACAGGTACCATCCAATTTTACTCATCATGAGTTAATGAACTTCACATACACATGCACTGGTTCTTGATTGCTTAGGGCCATTCCCAAACCAAAGATTCAGAAAATGAACTCCACTTGCACACACCTTGGTCCTAAAGAAGGTTAGACGAACATTGAGAAAATGGTTAAAATCACTAGACTGTTTGAGTCTTTGAAAATCCTCCAATGTTATATATCAAAAACCATACCAAATATCATATCATTATCACATGTTCTACATTATCACATACATACACCCACCATACACCAAACGCGAAGAGTCATCAAGTTGGATACCCCCAATTGCAAAAATGAACAAGTAATGGTCAACTACTCTGAGCTATAAAAGATTACAAAAACATCATGCATGTCATCATATAGTTAAATGAAAATAAACATAAGCTGCATATTACATATTAGTTACATTCATTTATCATAGCACAAATATAACAATGTGAACATTGCATCACATAAGCACTAGCAAAGCATATATAAAAAGCATCAAAATAAACATTAACACATGAGATAACCAAAATACAAAGCCATGTATATATATGTATAAATATGAAAGTCCCAAAGGTACAAAATGCCCGTAGGCTGTATACATCGAAGCACTAAGGCTCATAGCAAAATAAAAACAAAATACAAAAAAGAGAAGTGACAAGTCACACTAGCTAGTACCAGTAGGATCCCTCTGAGGACCCTGCATTGTAGAAGCACCATGAGAACTCGATGAACGATGAGTCCTGTGACTCCTATCAGTCCCTCGGGTAGCAGTAGTGGCTGATGAAGAAGGAGGAATAGGCAAAGGAATCTGATGCTCATGCAGAATGTTCTCCAACATCTCTATATAAACAGCCTGCTTGCATAGGCTCCTCAAGTCAGCACCCTCATGAGCAACCCATTGAGAAATCTCTGCTCGTAGAGCAACAATAGTAGTTGTAGTGTCACCTCCATCGGACCCTACCTGTAGCCGAGTCAGCTCACCCTCTAACCGAGTGACCTCACCTCCAAGCCTAGAAATCTCCAAGTCCTTTGCAGTGAGAGCATCGCTGCTAGGCCCATCACGCATCCTGTCCACCTCACCCTGGAGGTGAGTCACCTCACCCTGGTACCATGCCCCCCCCCCCCCCCGGCGCCCCCCCCCCCCCCCCCCTCCCCCCCCCCCCCTTTTTTTTCCCCCTCCCCCCCCCTCCCCCGAGGAGGGGCCTCGTCACCAACACCCCCATCACCACCATCATCACCATCGCCACCAGCCTCCTCAGGCTATGGAAAATCGGTACCCATATCAGCTCTCGAAGAGCTACCTCATCGGTGCTTCACCGACCAAGGAACCCAACCTCCAACATCTACATCATCACCACTCCCATCGTCATCTACAATGACACTCGGAGTCCAGAGCAGTTGGCCAACAAACCAGGCGTCATACTCAGGGGTGGTACCTACATCATCCAAGTTGAGAACCTCCAAGTCTGGGTCATCAGAAGGATCATCAACTCACCAAAAATTGGGAGCAACAGGTAGCCCTAACTCGTCACCCCACCGCCTGTAGGTCACAGGCGCATCAGGAACATCCTGAACCAGCCCAAACTGATGCAGCACTCTAGAAAACTAGATAAACTCCATATCCCTAAGATGAGCACCAACAACCCATCGTCCCCGCCTGATGCGATGAAGCTCTACTGCATCCGTCACCCAATCCAGACCTCTCCAAGGATGCCAGCTCATCAAATCTCTAGTCAGAGAACTCAGGATATCTCTGTACTCTGAGGTGCTCACTACTGATCGACTAACCTCCTCATTGAGTACCCATCTATATGCACGAGGAGAAGTAGCATCCACACCACAAGGTAAACCAATAGGTCGACCAATGATAATATGCTCCCAACACCAAATCTGGAGCAACAAACTACAACCCAGGCCCTTACGCCCCCGCCTCTTCACCTCATATAGCTCACTATAAACCTCGCAAAGAAGAGCGGGAGCCCAGGCCAACCGACGAGGATCAGATATGAGATCAAGAACAATAGGCACCTGGTTCCACGGGATCCTTGATCCCATGGAATTGGGCAACAACATGTTGCTCAATATATACATCATAAAAATTGGAAGCGCCCCCAAGCTACCAGTTGTATACAGGTCCAAATAAGCAATACCACCCCTACTGCAGTCTACATCCCACATCTCATCGAACATAGGAAATAAAGCCTCCTTCTTGTCGAGGCCAACCCGAATAGTAGGACCCTCGACAGGAACACAAAAAATACGGTAGATGTCCTCAAGGGTGATAGTCAGCTCCCCTGTCGAGAGCTAAAAAGTACCTCTGTCTGGATCCCAACGCTCAACAAGCACCGAAAGAAGATCCTCATCAGCTCGGACGATGCCTAACCGCCCGCAACCATCTAGACCAACGGTCTGCAACAGGGTCCAGTCGTCATCGAAAAGTGCCTTCCGCACTTTTTGGATAGTCCTCGACCACCTATGCCGAGCATCAAGAAGCTTAACCTGAAAGAAACACATTAAGAATTAGCAAAACAAACTAGACATAAGTAAAAAAAAACAAAACAATTTACCTACTCATAGGTACCAAAAACAACAAATTTTTTTACCTACTCCTAGGTAATAAAAAACAAAACAATTTTTTTTACCTACTCCTAGGTAATAAAAAACAAAACAATTTTTTTACCTACTCCTAGGTAATCAAAAACAAAAAAAAATTTTTTTTTTACCTACTCCTAGGTAATAAAAAACAAAACAATTTTTTTTTTACCTACTCCTAGGTACCAAAAACAACAAATTTTTTTACCTACTCCTAGGTAATAAAAAACAAAACAATTTTTTTTACCTACTCTTAGGTAATAAAAAACAAAATAAAAAAAATTTACCTACTCCTAGGTAACCAAAAACAAAACAAAATTTTTTTACCTACTCCTAGGTAACAAAAACAAAAAAAATTTTTTACCTACTCCTAGGTAATAAAAAACAAAAACAATTTTTTTTTACCTACTCCTAGGTAATAAAAAACAAAACAAAAAAAATTTACCTACTCCTAGGTAATTAAAAACAAAAAAAATTTTTACCTACTCCTAGGTAATAAAAAACAAAACAAAAAAATTTACCTACTCCTAGGTAATAAAAAATAAAACAAATTTTTTTACCTACTCCTAGGTAATCAAAAACAAAATAATTTTTTTACCTACTCCTAGGTAATCAAAAAACAAAACAATTTTTTTTTACCTACTCCTAGGTAATAAAAAACAAACAAAAAAAAAAATTACCTACTCCTAGGTAATAAAAAACAAAATAAAATTTTTTACCTACTCCTAGGTAATCAAAAACAAACAAAAAAAATTTACCTACTCCTAGGTAATAAAAAACAAACAAAAAAATCATTACCAACCCCACTTAATTATCAAAAACAACAAGAAAATAAAAAATAAAAACAAACAAACAAAAACAATAAAATAAGGGACCACCTACCTCAGCAAAACGGGCATCGACTTCCGCTCCAGCGAGCCACTACCACCACTTCCCTCACCAAGCTCCATCTCGCTCATCTCACCAACAAATAACAAAATGACAACTGGCAGAATGACTCTGAAAGCGACATCACGCCTTTATATAGCCACTTTTGGTGGTAAAAAATGTGCGCCCATGTTTTCTATGACGTGTCAAAATGCAAACCCATGTTTTGTGCCACAAAACGCGTAAACGCGTTTTCAGCAGATAAAACGCGCAACCACGGTTACCACCATAAAAATCGCAAATCAACGGTTACAAAAAAAAAAGGAAACAACAAAAGCAAATGAAGGTCTTACAGGCTCAAGAGACAATATCAATCAAATCAACCCAAGGTTGAAATTGACGCCCACTCCGTGAGGTTACAAAACATGGTAATGATACAATCAATGTGCATTAAGGAATTGCTAACAATCACTGGGATAGACACCTAGGATGATTGGTTCCTTCAAACCACAAACATGCATGTCAATCAAATCAAACGGTAATTTTGAATGAAAAGTCACCAAACTTGGGGCAATCATTTGCATAAACAAAAACAAAAAAAACATGAAACACCTTTTCATCAATTGGTTATTAGGCTTCACTAGTCACCCACTTACCAATTGAGGGGGTAAACAAAAATATATATATATACATATTGATTCCGCCATACCAAAAAGAAATGAGTCCATTCATCCAATAAAGTTAGATGTCATTAGTTTTTGCACCGCATTGTGTTGTACACAATGCAGTACAAAAAGGGGCAACTGTAGACACCAAAATCTGACACCCTCTAAATCACATTCACCACCTCACCATCAAATCCTGCATGATAAAGAGATATGCCTAAGTTCTAACTTAGGGATATAAAATCCTACACATCATCCTATTTTCCTAATTTATTTAATTGGGAAAATCACCCTAGGATACCTTGTCCACCCATTGGACATGTGTCCTGGACACTTCACCCAACATCTCTGCCACATCTTACCCACTCTTGTCCCCCTTGTCCTTGCACATGAGACAGATTCCCAACACCCATGCCACAACTCATTTGTTGTTGTCCCCTTTGTCCCTTCACATAAGACAACATCCCACATCCCACTCCACTTGAAGCCACATCACCCCAGTTAAGTGAGCCACACTGAATGACTCACTATAACTGCCCCTTCCACCTAACAACCCAGATTTGCCACTTGGCAAACCAAGCTTGCCACCTCTCACTTCCCTCCAAAACCCCAGGGAGCCTATAAAAGCACCATTAGTCCACCAAGGAAAGGGAGCTGAATTTGCATACCGACAAGCTGCCAAAATCAACTTGGAACCGACGAGAAATTGAGAGCACGAGCTCCATCCTCGACCATTGGCACGCGTCCCGAGGCAACCTATCATTTCAATCGAAACCGCTAGTCCGTGGTTTCACAGTAAAAAATGTAGGTCCACGGTTTCACAACCGTAGGTCCACGGTTTCCAGTCCACAACCGCGCTTCCACGGTTCCACAGTCCCGAGCACGAATTCACCCGTACGATCGAGATCAACAAAATACTCTGTGTTAGCAAGGCGTTATTGGTTTACTTGTTCTATCACTTGTTTCATGCAATCTGTTGCTTAGGGTTTTATGAATAGCATTGATTTTATTGGTTAAAATATGCAGGTGCTATTGATCCCCCTTTGCTTGTTTGAATGTGTGCAGGTGACAAGTATCTTGGATAAGTTGTTGAAGCTGGAGTGGCCCCTTGCTGGATACCAAAGCCCACTCACCCCTTGAAGTTGTGACGAGAGAGCGAAGAACACTACATCCTACGGAAGAGTCGAAATATCTCCCCTCCTCCATCAAAGCATTGTACTTCAGAGAGAGAAGGAAACATTGTAACATTGCTCCCAATACACTTGGGGCAATTCAAAAACCTTTTGTAAAAGTTGTATCAAAAATCAATACAAAAGGGGCATTTTGGCAATTTACTTTTGTGTCTGTATTCGTTTTATTTTGTGTTCAGTTCTTTGGTTACACCAAGTTACATAGGCAACTTTGATATATAATAAATTACAAGCACTATTGAATACAAAATATATTGAATTTATGAATAAAATATTTAATTTCATGAATAAGATGAAATTCATAATCTCAATGTCGTAACATATATGTTATCATAATACAAATTTGTTGGAGAAACTAGTTATGAAACTAGTTATAGAAACTATCTCGAAACTGACCAAACGAATTGAAGAAACATAACAACCAAAAATATTTGAAGTTATAAATACCCATGAAGACTCAAGAGAAGATGTTAGAATAATTTTGGAGAAGCAAGTGAGAAGGATTGAAGGACATTGCCAAAGGTTTCCTCCTAGGTTGCTTGTTAGAGAAGGCTTCATTTTGATGGAAAGAGGTATCTTGAAGAAGGTATTAATGTTAAATTTTTTCATAATGTATTCATTTTTTCGTGATGAAAATATGCAGGCGGATGGTATTTTCATTTTAAATATACGTTAATCAAATTTCCTTGAAGATTGCATCTAATTTAGTTTAGACTATGTTAATTCTGGTTGGACTAAGTTAGGTTTTATTTCAGAAGTATTTATGTTTTCAGTTTCTGGATGGAACTCTAAACTATCTATAACCTGCATTTTATTTTTTGTTTTATTTTATTTATTTTTCCTAACCCTAAGTCTTTTGATTTTATTTAATTTCATTTTACTAAAAAATCAAAAACCCCTAAGTCTATCCAAAGTTTCAATTTTACTTTAGGATAAATGTTTATTTCACTTTATTAAAATCTAGCATTTCACATTCTAAAAAAAAAAAAAATCGAGTTTAATTAAATAAAATTTTCAAATAATATTTAAAGTTCAAACATTAATTATTTGATATTTCTAATTAAAATTATTTTTCTAAGGTTTAATTCAAATAATTGTATTTCATAAAGTTTATTGGCAATATTTGATTTTTAATATTACATCTGGGGAATTAATTTAATGAACAATAGTATTTTCATAGCTTAAGTCAAATATCAAACCACATTCCCCTTGTTAACAATAACTTGCACATTTGAGGTATTACAACAATATTTTCATACTTTCACAAGCATATAAGCATGTTTTAAAACATTAATAAAAACATAACCTTGGAGAATTAATTATTTTATTTGCAAGAGAGGATTGCTTAACTCGTAACTATGAGTGTATTTTCATAATCGGACAAAACTATCACTCAACACAATGTTCCAAGAGATGGTCTATACTCTTATCCTCCTTTTTAAAAAGAACACATTGAGATGTGCCATAAAAAACCCTTTTTATAAGTGTATCCCAAGATACAATTCCTTTATGACCTTACTAGTCAAACAAAGATTTTGAGTTTGGGAATGCTTGGGCTATCCCAAATATCTCTCCATATTCTAGTGATACTATTATTTTGTTGGTTTTTTATATTATATCCACTTCTTATTGTGTATTCTCCTCAGTTTTTCAACTACCAAATCAATTTATCCTTGGATCCCATCATAATAATTGCAGTTGTTATCTTTCTACTCAATTGCTTCATGGCATAAATGCCTTGTATACTTGTAAAAAAATCTTCTTTTCATTTACATCTTCCTTCATAATCCTTATACAAAATTTCTAAAACCCTATCACCATATTTATGTTGAAGTAATCTCATCCAAGATTTCAAAAATGGATCTAAATTGAGTGGTTTTTTATCACACCAAGTATCCGTCCATCACCGATGGCATCATCATCATCCATGAACTCATGCACCCTATATCCAAAAGAAAAAAAATTGGCTTATTCCTCAAGCTTTACATGAACAAAGCCTTTGATATATTTTCGTGGAGCTTCTTTTTTGCAGTCATATCCAAGTTTGGGTTCCATATCGATTGGATTTATCTCATCAAGGAATGTATTTTGACAACTTGGTTCTTTGTCTCATCAATGGTTCAAATGCATGTTATTTAAAAATATACAAAGGAGTCAAGGGGATCCTTTTTCCACCATCATATTTATAATTCTTGTAGAGGCCCTTGGCATATCTCTCAAATTTGTGTGCTCCCATTGAGTCATCTCTACTATAAAGGTCTCATATTCCGTTCATCCCATCACCCATAAATAGTTTATTGATGATACCATTTTAGAATCCCTATCATCCATTCCTAAAGTTAAATTCATTAATACCATCCTTAATTTATATGAAGTGGCCACTAAGCAAATTATCAATTACTTAAAGAGGAAATTATACTTTCTCAATACCTCCATTGATAGACAACCAAATATTACTCGCATCCTTGGTTGCACTCTCTAGTTTACATTCTACTTACCTTGGCCTCCCTCTATTCTATGGTAAACTAACTAAAAATTTAAGGAATAGTATCATCAAAAGGCTCCTCAAAAATCTACTCTCGTACATGCTTGCCTACAAAGTATTCATATTTTCTTCATGTCTATCTTCAAAGCCCTTGTATTTGTTTACCAAAATATTGAGAAAATCCAAAAAATATTTTTATGATTTAGAATCAAGAATAGGAGAAGATATCCTCTGGTATTCTAGGACAATATTTTTTCAAAGAAATCTCATGGTGGTTTAGGTTTTAGAAAAGTTGAAAAAATGAACATGGCCCTCATTACCAAACAAGTTTGGAAGATTCTCACCAATCCAAGAACTCCTTGGGTATCAATAATTAAGAGTAAGTACCTCCATAGCATCATATTCATATATGAAGGGATTATCCTAAGAGGATCAACATTATGGAATTTAGTCATTAAATCCAAACCTATTATTTAGAATGGTACCAGATGGTAGCTTGACAATTTTGAAATGACCTTTGGATTTGTGATCAACCTCTACTCTATGTGCCCAACCTTGCCATGTTAAAATCCATCATTGACCACCTCTTTGGGAATAGATTCATCAAATTTCTCACTAATTCTCCTAATGGTAATTCTTGGAAGGATATTCCCCTTGATAATCTTAGGGAAAATCATATTTCTAATGCAAATCAATTGGGTAGAGTCCTTAGAACTTGCATAATTTTAATTGAAAATTCCATGGATTCCCCTATCTAGAAGGCATATGATAGTGACTAATTCGTAGTAAAGTATTCAAACTTTATTCAAGTTGATTCCCCTAATTTCAAAATCCCTACCAAATTAATTTGGGCCAAACTCCTTATTCCAAAAACTACTTTGTTCTCTTGGCTTGTAATGCAAAACAAAATTCTAATGTTGGAAAGTCTAAGTTCTAGAGGAATTATCATCCCTAATTACTGTTATCTTTTCCTATCTAGGTGGGATTCAATCCATCATATTTTACTTGAATGTTACTTTTATCGAAGGTTTATTGACTTCCTTCTTTCTTCCTTAGGAATTGGGTAGGTCTAACCTACTAGCATTCCTAAGTTGTTCCCTCAATGGCCTAATCCATTCTCTAATAACTATATCAAAACTCTCTAGTCCTTTTACCTTCCACACTTTGTTTGGTAAATTTGGTTAGAGTGTAACAATAGAGCCTTCTCCAATACCTCTAAAGATCTCGTGTCGATAGGGACCAACATTTTATGTGTTGTTATCAAGAATACCCAGTTGGCCCCTTGCCTTAAGGTCCCTAGACCTGACATTCAGTCTAATATTTTTGTAGTTTTCAAACTATTTACAGACATCTCCTCTTCATTCATCCCATTTATCAATAGAGTAAGTGTTAGATGGAATCCCCCTATGAAAGGATGACTAAAATTAAACTTTTATGGTGCAACCAAAGGTAATCTTGATAAAGCTGGTAGTGGGGTGTCATGAGAGACCACAACAAAAATGTCATCATGGCCTTTGAAAAAACATTGGAATCCAATCTAACAATTTTCCTAAAGCTAAAGCTTTCTTTCAAGGGTTATCCATTATTAAAGATCAACAATGTAACCTGATCACTGAGGGATATTCATTGAATGTTATAAGCTATCTCAAAGAGAATCAAACTCCTACCTAGAGAGTTTCAAACTTAATCAAAGATTCCAAACAACTTCTATGTCACCACAATAATCTGATTACTAAGAATATTTTCAAAGAGGACAATAAAGTTGTTGATGTGATGGCTAATTTAGGTCTCAATGCAGAAGATATTCACATGTGGTGGGACATATTTCCTTAGACTCTCAATGATATTACATCCAATAAAAATGCTTAATTTCCCTATATCTACCACTTGGATTTGCAATCTTGCCTACTCATATGGATCCAAATGGTTTATCCATGTCTCCACTCCATTGCATTGTCCAAGAACCCATTTTCAAAGCTCACCTTGTCAATCACTAATCAAGATACAACCTTTGTGACTGATCATACTCATTGTATATTTGTTCATGTGTAGTCTCCCTCTAGGAACCACTTTTCCTGATCCATTGCCACTTGTCCCTATGTCTAGTTTATGGAGGCCCCTCCGTGGAATGTTATCATTTGGATCAAAATTTTACCTAGTCCCTCATGGCAAATTATTATTATTTTTTGGCTACCGATTGCCACTCTGATCCCTTTGTTGATGACTTATTCCTTCTTAAGGCTCGAGTCTTCCCAAGTGGCTATCATAGCAACCATTATCCATGATGATTATTTCACTCTTGTACCTCATATTTCCATGATCATCACAAGAGTTGTCAAGAAATCCTTTTCTTTCATTTCCAAGATGATCTAAGGTCCAGATCCATCATTTTTTTTCATGATTCAAGGCATGTTCATAATTTCATTACCAAGGCTCCTATCTTACAAATGCCAATGTAATTAGCTCATTGGATTTGATGCATGAACCAAATATATCCAAGTATGATGCTCATAAATGACCATGGTGCAAGATAAATCCCATAATCATTGGCATTCCATAATATTCAAATGGCTTAGTCCTCCTCAATATATTTAAATATCCTTGCAATATCAGTTTGATCCATTGTGTAAATCTAAAACTTCTTTCTTGTTCAAAGTGTGAGTGTTCAATCATCCTCAAGGCCTCCATTCTTTGTGTGGAAATGACCTTTCTAGAGCTTGAATTCTTGCAATTAGAATACATAGTTGAGGAAATCCTTTCCAACAATGGATTCATGATCCTCCTAAAGAAGTTCTACGAAAGTGACCCTAAGCTCTTAAATTAATTCACTCAATATTGGGATAAAGAGCATGTGTCAATTTATGAATTCTAGTTTAAGGTCAATCTGTGGTTACTGGTTGAAGTGTCTAAGATATCAAAAAATAGAATGGTCATTCATCATGACAAGAATTCACTCATGCAGGAGACCAACTACTTTATTGAAAAAGGGAGAAAGTTAGGTAGAGAGAAAGGGAGGATCATTAGGGAATCCCTCCCAATCCCCTAGAATAGGATCATCATCCCTTTTATGTAGCACCTCACAACTAATAAAATTGATTCACCACTTTGAAGCTTCCATTTATATTTTTTAAATATTCTTTGAGACATCAAAGCCGTGAATGTCCCTAAATACTTACGTAGCTCAATGGAATTTTTGTGGAAAGTGTCAAGAAAGGAAATTTCTCTCACTTAATTCATCAAGGCCTACACCTAATCCTCTATAAGAATACCCTCTAGAAGTAAAATCAAAGGGTGATTCTCACCTATTCCATTGGGCCCATTTATGTTACCCCTATTCAAAGCTTGAGCTAGGACAATCCCCATAAGGAGGCTTTCAGTGACCGAAATGAATTGGAGATTACCTTAATTTTGCTAAGCCTGAAAGGAATCTGACCTAGGATTAAAATTAGGTGGCACTCCTAATTCTACCAAAGTTCCTCCTTGTAGACATTCTTCCAAGGGAAAATATTTTTGAG
Organism: Wollemia nobilis; assembly: GCA_028583015.1. Lineage (NCBI taxonomy): Eukaryota > Viridiplantae > Streptophyta > Pinopsida > Araucariales > Araucariaceae > Wollemia > Wollemia nobilis. The sequence continues at coordinate 489,020 of JAQPPZ010004836.1, read as the reverse complement.
GAAAGCATTAAGTTACCACCACGAAAGCTTATCCTTTGAAGTCGTAGAAGAATAAAGTTGAAGACATCCATAAATAAAATGAAAATTGAATAATCTCCACTAAAGGCAAAGGCTAAGAGTAACCTTGGTCATGCTAAGAATACTGATTATCTAAGTGGATCCATAGCCAAGATCCAACAAAAATACATTATAAACCCTTTAGCTAATTTGGGTATGATGTTTTTCTCTATGTATAATTTTGCTCAAGTTGCTTGGATCCTCCTCCAAAAAGTGTCTAAGATGATCTAGAAACTCATGAAGCACATGTATGTATGCACCAAAGATGTCGATGTGGTGGGTAAAACCAGTACCAAATTCAATTAAACTTCCCTTGTCAAATTTTTGATGTCTTTGGAGGTTCAAATCCTTAGTTCTATTTCTTGGGATTTGTTGGTGCCTCCCATAGACTTTCTTACCTTGTTTTTTTATTTCCTTTTGGTCCTTCAAGGTGATCCTTTAAGCTTCTCCCCTTGTAGTTCCTTTTGGTTGTGCCATGTATGGACCATCCTGTTGGTTTTTTTGTAAATGGATTTTGTGTAAAATATTTTGGGGTTATTTCAAAACCCTCTCCTTTGATATACCAAAAAAAAAGTATCCATCCAAATATAATATTTTTCTCCAGTTTCCATCGCCCATATTAAAACTTTAATCATAAGAGCAATATATTTTTTTAAATCATTCTAAAGAGCAAAACCATTTGGTAAAGAATGCAATAAATATTAAACTTGGGTCATTGGGATCAACATACTTACTTAGAATAATATTTTCCCATCGTCTTTGACTCTCTTTGTATAATCTCCATATTACTCTTCCACTAAAAGCTAAGTTTAAATTTGTAATAAATCTTAAACCAAAACCTACCCTAGTTTTATCATCACACATATTGCTCCATTTCACCAAAGGAATTTTCCTTTTATCATGTAAACTTGACCATAAAAAGGATCAAATAATATATATTAAACTTTTTCAACTGATTTTGGCATAGAATACAATGACATATAATATGTTGGAATGACCAGTAAGACTTAATTAACCACACTCTTCCTACTAATGATAACCATATACCTTTATAAGTTGGTAGTTTATTCTAATCTTTACTAATAACTGGATTCCATAATTCTATCCTCATTCTCCCCTCAACTAAAGGTATCCATAGATAGGTTGTTAGAAAAATTACCTTCCCCATTTGAAATAACCTGCAAATTCTTGATTTGATATTAGTTGGATTTTTAAGGAAATTTTGGATTTTTTCCTATTAAATTCTTTCCATGAAGCCCTTTTGTATTGCTTTAAAAATGTATTCAAATCTTTGGCCTCATTTATCCTTGCCCTTTCAAAAAGGGTTATATCATCTACAAACTATTGATGGGTGATGTTGTCGATTTTATTACTAACCTCAAGTCAACTTATAAGCCCATATTTGTAAGACTTATTTAAGTTCCTTCTCAAAACCTTGGCCATAATAATAATAAAATAAGGATATAGAGGATCTCCTTTTATAAGGCCTCTCTTGAATTTAAAATATTAAGTTACTAACCCATTGAACAACACTAAATAAGAAACTATAGAGACACAAGCTTTAATCCATCTAATCCATTTCTTCCTGAATCTAAAATTTTCTAAAACTACAAAAAATAAAATACCATTTAATGCTATCATAGGCTTTACTCATATCAATTTTTAAGATTATTGCTTTCAGTTTTCTTGAAGTTGTTGAATGTATAACTTTATGAGCTACTATGATCCTATCTAGAATTTGTCTCCCTTTCATAAATCCTCCTTGCTGTTATGAAATAATTTTTTAATAATGACCTTAATAAATTTTACATCACTTTGGAGATAATCTTATATGCCATATTACATAGGCTTATGGGTCTAAAAGAATCGAACAAATCATCATCCACCAATTAGGATAAGATATCTTACATTTATTTTATAAGGTATGTATTGTTTTACCCTAGATTGTTCCACTACCACTAATAAATAATCCTTCACTATATCCTAATTATGTTGGTAAAAAGCTACAAAGAGCCCATATAGACCTAAGGATTTATCCTTATTGAAATATAAAATATCTAAATAAACTTCTTCTAGAGTAATATACTCCCTCAATTTCCTATTGTATTTATTCATTATAACTGAAGAAACATCTTGAAGAAGTTTATCATTAAGAACTTCAGTCTCCTCTAAAAATAGAATATTTGATAAAAAGACTTAGCCTCTTTTCTAATTTCACTTTTATATTCAATCCAAACCCTTTATATTGATATAATTATACTAATTCTGGATGTTGATCTATGTACTATAACCATACTATGAAAAGAAATTGTATTTTTATCTCCTTTTCACCACATTTTTATTGATTTTAATATCCATAATGTATCTTCCATAATCAAAATATTATGATGATCACTAAGAAAATACCTTTTCTATAAGCTTGGATTATTATGATCACCTTTTTGGAATTTTGAAAATTTATCTTTTAGTTCTTCTTTCTTCTCAAAATATTTTCAAGTGTTCTTGTTCCATTTTTTTAATCTAGATGTCATAGATTTAATTTGATTCGGAAGAGAATACAACCCACCACTACCTAAATAATTCCATGTTTGAGCTATCATATCAACAAATTGAGGATTATCTTCCCACATTTGCTCATATTTAAAATGTAATATTTTTTGAAATTCACATACCATCATTTTAACTCTTATTGGCCAGTGATATAAATCAATCCTTGTTAAGGTATTAATTTTAGCACAAGTTCCTTCATCTAGCCAATGATCAAAGAGTATGCATCTATCTATTTTTTTCTATTAGGTTTTAGCCTCTCCTATTTTTGGTCCAAGTATAATTATCTTATTCAAACTCAACCTCCCATAGATTTTTATTTTGAATAAAGGCTAAGAAATCTCTCATACTTTAGGTTAAATTCCTAATTATCGTAAACTTTTCATCCAGCTTAGTTATGGAATTAAAATATACTATGATCATAAATCAGGTTTCCTGGTGTTTACTTATCATAAAGGATTCAATCCCACTCTAAACTTCTAATCTACCTGACTAAGTTGTAGGTTCATAGACATTGATAAGAATGAAATGATAATCTACAAAGTAGAAAATGATTAAATAGGATATCCAATGCCTAGGTTTATTAATGGTTACATAGGAGGTTCTAGAAGGATTCCAACAAGTTAGAATTCCCCCTACCACTCCTTTAGAATCCATAACATCCCATTCATATATTTCATAAATTGATTTCATAGTTTTTGAAACTTCTTCTTTTGTCATTCTAGTTTCTTGGATATAAAGAATATCAAGCTTATTACTTAAATATAGGCCCATAATACTCCTCTGTTTTGAGGGGATATTAGAATCCTTATATTCCATGAGATGAAAATCATGTCTCATTAAGGGCTTTTGGCCTCACCTGTGTATTAGCAATATCATTTTGTTGTTTGGTAAAGATAAATTCAACCAACTTAGTTTGTGTTCCTTTCTCTCTGTTTGCTCTTGCTTCCCTTGATCTTGTTTCATATTTTGAAGGTTTTGCTCTTTTTGCCTTGTCTATATTAGGAGTAGGTCTTATTGTTCTATTCCTAAATATTCTTTCACAATTTTTTCTCATCATATTTATCCTCTCCTAGCTCTATTAAAAAACCTTTTGACTTGTCTTGCTCTTTTTTTGGTATTTCCTTATTAATGGAAATGGTATTAACTTCTAAAACTAATTTTTATTTACCAGTTTTTTCTCTTGAATGGTTCATGGCACTTCAAGAGAGTTTTCAAAATATTATGAGTCACATTCCTTAGGTTCATCAAGAATGTGTTTCCTTAAATTATGATCATATTTAATAGAGAGTTCCTTGTTAATATGTTGAAACTATTATATTATGTCCATTAATTTTTTATCTACTTTTTCCTCATAGGCTAAAACCTAAAAAGATATGGCATTTCTTCCAATATCCTTCCTTGCTAATCTCCTCTATTTATTTTCTTTTATTTTTCTAGATCTATTTTTTGGAATTTTAAAACCATCTGCATCCATAACCATTTGTAAGTTTCTCTTGTGGTTTTCTACATATGATTATGTTGGGATATTCTTAGGGCATGATCTGTCAATATGTTCCACATCATGACATCTTCTACATATAAAATATATGTTTTCATAATCTATGTTTGGTTCCACATCTTATCCCCTTTTTAGTAAATTTCTCTTTCTTTCCTAGAACAAAAAATGGCTAGGAATAAAGCTTTGGCAAGAAATTATAGAATCACTCCTAGAGACTTCCAACTCCTATCAACCATTTTTTCAAGGCTGAAGCCCTTGGCCAATACCCCTTAAATTTACCAAAAAACTACTTTATCTTGGAGTAACGAGGATCTATTTGAGGTGTTCTCACTAATATCGACCACTAGAGATTGTTCTAAGTATTAACTATAAATCAGTACATGGAAAGAAAACTAATACATAAAATATTTGATAAAAAAAATTTAATAATCTGCATGCAAAATTTTTAAGATAAAGAAAGGGAAAATAACATAGCTAAAAAAATCCGTCCAAATAGAATTTTTTGCCTCATTGAAGTCCTAGTCGTTCATTGCTCTTCCCATCATCCGAATCCTAGCAGAAAAATATTTGTAATTTTATTTTCATGACTTGAAAAATCATCATTGCATTTTTTTGAATGGTTGAATTCATAGGGTTGTATCTCCCTTAATATTGCTTGGATTCTTTCATATGACCACTCATTTTAAGGCTATTGAAATTCCACACAAGTTGATCTAAGAATTAGATGAATTAGATAATCCTTAACAAAGATATAGCTCCTAAAATATGAGATATTTTTCAGAAAATAAACTCTAATCCTTTGCAAATCTCTGGGTAAACCCTTCATGCTACCTAGCTTTTCCTTGTAAGAATCCTTTACTTTTTATTTTTCAATTTTTAAATTTAAGTTATAGACTAACAAAAATTTAATGCTTTCTCCATACTTGCACTCAATTCCTACTTGCACTTGAACATACATTCCCTACTCTTTTCAAAATATCTAAAGTAAGAAAATGGGAGGCTTAATTTTTCCTAGCACTCACTATTGGCACTCATTATAAACATAAAAAATAATCACAAATATATTTTCTTTTAATACTTAATTTTAACCATTTTTTTATTATTATTATTCTTATATTTAGTTAGAATAATTTATTATTAATTACATTGCAATAGAATTTTATATATATATACACATACATGTTCATATTTATTTATTTTTGGATAATTTTTGGATTTGAACAATAATTTCTTAGTGCTTGTACGATGATTTAAGGTTTATATTGGCTTGCAACAAATATATATACCTTATTTTTATTATATGCATGAAGGAGTTTTGAAATGATCTCCAAAATTTTACAAAAAAGGAACAAGTCACCTTTCTTGGAGAAGCTAGGAATGTAACAACACTCACAAAGTAGAAAACAAATTGATAAACCTTAGCATAACTAAATTCATGTTCTCAATAGCAACCACCCAGATCAAAGAAGGTGGAAAAAAACTGAAAAACAAAAGAAATTAAAATCTCATCCAGGAGAAGAGAAAGAACCAAAAAACCACCATGAACAATAAACCCCACAAGGGAAGAAGCCCCATAAACAACAAAACAAGAGGGCTAAAAAACCTAGCTGAGAGAAGCCAAGACACCACCAAGGTAGAGAACATAATAGTCATATTTTAGTTTTGTTGGTCCTGCATCACTATCCTATTTATGCTCTTTCATCTCCAATGGTTCCCATCCCATAAGGATGAGAATCTCCTCCACGTAGGATATTATGATCTACAAGGAATCAATTAGAGATTTATAAATATTCATCAATATCCTTTTAAGAAGTTTAGGGGTTGAACCCTTGTCCTAGATCCTAGGATTTTGCACCTTCTTACAACTCCCTACTTCGAGTATAAGCTTTGATTTTTTGGAAGATAATAAGAAATATTTAGAATATAAATCATCACCATTTAAAGGAGCCTTCCCATGACATGACATCTTGGCCACCAATATCTTGGACCTTCTAGTCCCCTCTTCACTTCCCCTAGACCCTTTTAGAAGAGAATCCACCACCTTTGTCATAGAATCTAATAGAATAAAAATAATAAAAATATCTAGAATTGGAAGAGTCAGAGTAGTCGATGATAGGTGTTGGCCCCCTATTAAGGGAATTTAGGGTACCTTCTCCATCCAATCCTCTAGATTTAATAACATAATCAAAGAGCATCTTTGCTAGACCCTAATGAATTGGGTCTGAGACCATACCCATTTTTACCCTGCTAATGGACCTAGCCAATGACTGGCATAAGAAAGATAAAATATTCATCAACATCTTATGTCAAAGGTGGTTGAGGAACATGAAATAGTAGATTCATAGAATTTCATGATTTTCATTAAGGGTGAAATACTACATTATAATAAGGGCCACTCGGTCCCAAGAAGCCTTTAAAGAGTTTCTCTCGAAACCATTATGAATTCTAACTAGCTCGTCCTCTTCTCCCAGAAATCTACAATTCCTTTTCCAGGGAGTATTTTTACCTATTATGGACAAAAACATTCACTACCAGACTAGCCACTTCTATAATTAATGGGATATTGATTTGAAAATCCACAATACTAAACCTAACTACACAATTACACCAGGAGTACATTAGGTGCTTGACCATCTCCCTATGGTGTCCTACAAATTTCAAATGATATTTAAGAATATTACCTTTCTTTAAAATTTTCCTAACATCTTCATCTATTGTTAGGGAATTGGGCTCAAGGATCAAAGTTGCCATCCTAGTAAATTCTCTAAAGCCATTTAGGGGAACACACTTACTCCTAAATCTCTTCTACCACTCAAAAATCCTCCAGGAACTATAGGGTACCCAAGTGGATAAAAACACCTTGATAGAAAGGGAAAAAGTAGTCAAATCTATCAACCACCAATATTCGAAACTCGTGAATAATCACAAGGAATAAAATGGGGGGGGGGTATATTTCCAAAATTAGCAACCAAAAGAGAAGGCAAGGAATTTTAACATTAACATGAAATGAAGCTCGATAACCACCTTCATGCTAGCTCACATAGTGGGAGTTGTACCAAGGAAAAAATATCATGTTTTCCTTACCAAGAATTATCGACAAGTTACTAAGCTTAGAATAATTAAATTTGGAAACCATGCACCTTGAACTGGTTTGAAATATGGTGATAATCACAAAAATTTGAGGTAAAACCTTGCACATGTTATATGGACTCCACTTTTGAAATATAATTGCACTATCTCCACTCCTCCAACTCAAATCTCCAATCACTGACAAGGCAAAAAATAGCTCATTTGGCTAATAAAATTAAGCCATAGCTTGATAGAATTTCACTTTTCCTTCCATTTGGAGGGCTCCATATTGCAAGGTACGCTTAGCCAATATATCCCCATAGCATTCTTTCAATGCCACCTCTGGATACAATTTAAAAAGGGTTTATTGTCCTGAGTGCTAACCTCCCTACATGAATTGAGAGAACTTATGACCAAGTTCCTTCACAACCAATGATGAAAAATTACATCAATAAACAAGAGGATTTTGTCAACCGTGCTTTTAGAATCATCCAAAATATTGATGCCACTAACCGTGGGCTTCCACCTAGACAAATTCCACCACCAACCCAAGTTGATGTCGATAAGTAATATTGGATGCCAACTAGGATGATGCTCGTGCTTATTCTATCTGTGAAATTTTTTTTAAGTAACTTTCATAGATCTTGACTAGCACAAAATGAGGTCTTATTTGATTTTAAAATTTGGTGGTTCTTTGAATTTAAATCTTTGGGATTGGGCTCCATTCTAGAGGATATGTGCACCACATTTTAATGATACACCATATATACACTATGTATATAAATAGGATATGAGTACAGTTTGACAATGCATAGATACTTTTAACATGTAACCTCTTTTCCTTATATGTTCCTACCCTCATGCCCATATACCCTTGTATGCTCATATCCATACCCAAATTTTAGAGGTCCAAATTGGGTATCCTATACCCACACCCACTCCATATAGGCACAAACACACATACACCCTTGTATTTAACAAGTACAAATACAATGAAATGTTATGATCCCTTTTCAACCTTAATTTTTCTTTATATTATTCATCTTCAAAATTATAGACACACAAATAGCCTATTATTTCAATTTAACTAACTTATTTTTCATTCTTGAACCCACTCATGCATCTAAAATAAAATCTTGTTATAATTATTTTAATTTCTTACATTACATAATAATTGATTATAAAAATTATTTTCTCTTGTCATAATATAAGTATATAGTATACTAAAACCTTGAATACGATAAAGGATGTAGTAATCATATATCCTAGTATTCTACTATACGTGGTTGTAGAAAGCATGTAGTGCCCCATGAAACGAAAAATATTTATTAGGAACATAACATATTCTTACCCCTCACAATAAAAGAAACTAATTTATATGTTTATATATGAATGCACAAAGGCATAATTATTCTGAGTTGTTGACTCACTCTTGCCTATTCATGGAAAACCATAACAAGAATGCAAGAACCCTAGAGCATGTACATTCCTGTGAAACCATAAATATTTACTAATAACATATCATATTCTTACCCCTCCCAATAAAATAAACTAATTGATATGTTTATATATGAATGCATAAAGTCATAAAACTACTCACTCTCACTTGTTCATGGATAACCATAACAAGAAAGCAAGAACCTATTTTTCTTACGATAATATTTAAATCCATCCAATAGTAGTTCTTTTGCCTAACATAATAGGATTGAAGTACTCCAAAATAAAAATGAAATTAAAAATGAAGTACTCCAAAGTAAAAATGAAATTAAAAGACATAATTATTCTGAGTTGTTTACTCACTCTTGCCTATTCATGGGAAACCATAACAAGAATGCAAGAACCCCATACCATGTAGATTCTCATGAAACCATAATGATTTACTAAGAATATATCATCTTCTTACCAATACCAATAAAATAAAATAAAAAAATGTTTACATATGAATGCATAAAGTCATAAAACAACCCACTCTCACTTGTTCATGGACAATCATAACAAGAAAGCACGATCCTAGTTTTGTTAGGATAAGATTTGAATCCATACAATGGTAGTTATTTTGCCTAACTTAATAGTTTTGAAGTACTCCAAAGTAACAATGAAACTAAATATGTAGACAATGAAGGAGAGGATATGGATATAATCATTTTATTTGAATTTATATATTTTAGAACAAGCTTAGAAAGTGTAGATAGAGCTAAAGCACCTTCATAATTTGCTAGAGTTGTGAGGCAATACCCAATGTAAAATTAACACCCTCTGAGATCCTAATGATGGCTCATCAATTGTAACATTAGTTTTAGTAGTTGCTTAAGCCTAGCTTAGTGTTTTCTTGTTTTTTTTCTTGATTTGGTTATTGTGAGAAACCTCTATGACCGACACATAGGGTTGAGCAGTCTCCTCCCAACAATGACCCCTCGTAAAGCCGAGAGCTATACTTATCAATAGAGAATTTAACACAAAGCCACCACACACCCACCCCTCACACACTCAATGTTTTCTTGTTTTACAAATTTAAGATTTATTTCTTTATTTCTATTTTTAAAACTTTACAAAATGATTTTTGAGCATTTTTATATTTTACTCAAATAAGAAACCCAAGAAGGCACCAAGGTTCAAACCTCAGGAGCAACTTGAGTAGCCTATTTGTAAAGGTAGTAGTTTTATCTCAATCCTCTGAATGCACGTCAGACTAACGATGATGGTACAAATCTCAAGTGACCGATGGTCCCCTTCATGCATACTAACGATGACGGTAGGAATCTTGAGCGATCGGTGGTCCTCCTCATGCTGAGTCAACGATAACGAAGTTGCCGAGTTAACAATAACGAAGCGAAATATATTTCATAAAAATAGCCCATGTGGTTTTAACCCTGCCCTTGTTAGTTACTAAAAATAATGTGGTTGTGACCAACTCTCCTATATAACAAAAAATATACATTTTATTCCAATAAAATTATTACAAAAATTTGATAATAAACATTTTTAATTACCCTTTATTTGTTTTATATTCCCGAATTTAATACTTAATTAAAAAGCTTTAATACAATTTAAACTAAAAAAACTAATATAAAATAAATATTTTTTATGGTAAAAATTTCAAATTTTTAAATTAAAACCATTCCTCTCCTCTCTTTTATAAATGATGTCATGATAAATATCGGATGGGTGTATAAGTTATTTGGGAAGGGTCAGGTTTATGCACCTCCAAATTTATGACAGCAAAGAATGGGGTCTATCGTCTAGAGTAAACCTTCAGGAAGTACATGTAAAAAGACCAGAGTATAAGGTATCTTGATGCATTTAAACGTATTAATGTTTATTCCATGGATATCGGATGTGTCGTTATATTTGACATGTATCCAACATGTGATAACAAATTTATAATAAATTATTTAAATTTTGGTAAATATAGTATAGTGGTTAGGTTTTTGGTTTTTAAATAGATTTTAGGTTTAAACTATGGTATACTTAGATAAGAATATGTTGAGTAAATAATACAAATTAACTTTTTCTTTTTTAAAGTAATACTTTTTATACATCTACCATGGAGATTGAACCCAAGTCACAGGAAAAATAATACAAGTGACTTTATAAATTAACTTGTTTAACCTACCAATATTAATGTTTATTCTATGGATAGGGATGTCTCCTAAGTATTTGACATGTACCCAAACATTTGTGATAACAAATTTATAATAAGTAATTTAAATTTTGATAAATATAGTATAATGGTTAAGTTTTTAAATTTTAAATAGGTTTAAAATTTAAACTATGAAATATTTAAATAAGAATAAATTAAATAAATAATATAAATTAATTTATTTAACCCAACAATATTATAAATTTTTTATATTAAATATAATAAAAACAAAAAAATTGCTTTAACAAATTTATAGTGAAACTAAAAACTTATTTCAATTTCAATACATCATTAACGTCGAACAAAATTCTAAATTTGTATCAATGGCACCCTTAATTAAATTTTTCAACACGAGACCATAAATGCACGTTTATCTACGACGCATGCATGCCACACAACACACCCTGAAAACACAACTTGCAGGTTTGCAGGTTTTCCCTATAAATAAACTGCCATGCATCCTTTCATACTCGTTCTTCTAAGCCCTTGATGTGTTACGGTGAAATTGGTGGTGATGAAATGGAGTTATTGAAGCTTCCCCTTATATTATTGCTATTAACATCCCTAGTAAAGTTTCCCTATGTTTCTGTAAGTGAAGAAATGAAATTTGAAGAAGGGTACACTTTGTTGGAAAATAATTCCAACTGCCACCATCAATGAAGACGAACAGCGTAGCAGAATGCACTGAGCTTGGTTAAACCCGAAATACCGTTAGTTTGGAGCGTCCTGCAACGTTTTGACCTATGGTTTTGTAAATATGGTTTAGGGATTAATCTGGGTTCAAACCTGTAATTAATTTGGGTTTTGGGCCTGGACAATCTATAAATAAATGCATGCCTTTGTGTTTTAGCAATCTGGGTGCAGCAGCACCAGGTTCAACTCTGGCAGCGTATGCTGCACCTCTAACAGTCTATACTACATCTTTGGCTGTGTATTCAGCAATATTGGCCTTTGGCGTCCTGTATGGTCCTGTATGCTCAAATTTATGGGCTGTTAGCTGTCTCTAACACTGTTTCAGTTGCCTCCTGCTAGGCTATAAAATATCCTGGAATGGTTCGGTTATTTTATATTTTCGACACACTTCTCAGAAGTCTGGGTGGCAGCGTTTTGGTGAACAATGGACGGAAATGAAGCCGAAAGGACCAGTACCACTATCTGGTCCTTCCTCCCGTCTTTCGCCGGATCCTCCAATTGGACGTCATTCTCTACAAAATGGTGGGCAACCATGGGAAGAAATGAAGCCCAAAGGACCAGTACCGCCATCCGGTCCTTCCTCCCGTCTCCCGTCTTTCGCCCGATCCTCCAAGTGGATGTCATTCTGTAGAAGATGTTGAGCAACCGTGGGAAGGAATGAAGCCGAAAGGACCCGTACCGCCATCCGGTCCTTCCTCCCGTCTTTCGCCGGATCATCCAATTAGACATCATTCTCTACAAAATGGTGGGCAACCATGGGAAGAAATGAAGCCGAAAGGACGAGTACCGACATCTGGTCCTTCCTCAAAACTTTCACCGGATCCTCCAAAGGGACTTCCTCCTATCTTGTGATCTCAACATTTTCTTCTACTGTTTCGTAGTAGTATAACCATAAGTAGTAATGTATTTGGCAATCTTGATAAATAATCTAGCAGTGAATGCTTCTCTTCTATGGATGTATTACCATATATGAACTATTCCTGTGAGGCATTTAAACCTGGATAGAAGAATAAAATGTATTTTGATGTGTTTTAGTGTAAAAAATTAACAAAGCTGGATCTTTATTCTGTGTGCGTTTTGCAGACAATCAATCCCTCTCGTTTTGGATATGCACCGTAAATTAGTTTCAGGACATTCGAGGATTAATGGTTTTAATTATGCATGGTATATTTTTAGACTCTGAATTGACTGTATTCATGGTTTAAATATGCTTGCAAGATTTTTAGAATCTGAATTGAATTGGGCTGTATTCAACACCAAAGTATAGTATCAGAGTATCAGATTTTTCGAAGATCGATGGTTTTAAATATGCATGTGATATTTTTAGAGCGACTGCCATTCGTTGGTTTTAAATATGCATGTGATATTTTTAAAGCGAACGTCATTTGTTTTTTAAGACACTGATCTGAAGAAATTTCTTTTAAGATGAGTTGAAGATAATTTTCTTAAACTCAAGCACTACGCTTGTATACTGTATTATTCTTGAACATAAAATTCCATACTGTTTTGAAAAGTGGATTATATTCTTCAAACCATAAGTACAATTTCTATTCTATGCTAAAATGTTTGGAGTTAATGGTAGGTTAGTTTATTAATAACTAAAGCTTATTAAATAAAATATATAATTTAGATTTTTTTAGGGTAATTGGTCTACAGTAAAAAAGAGATTTATTATTATACTTATGTTTTTCAAGGTAATTGGTTTATAGTAAAAAATTATACCATAATTTAAAAGTTTAATATTATATTACTTTTTTAAAAATTAATATAATGATAATTTTAATATTATATTAATATTTTGTAAAACTTGGTAAAGAAGTTTGAATCATTTTAAATATACATAATATAAATAAAAACTATAAAACTTAAAAAATAAATATTATAATATTTTTATTAATAATATAATATAATCTAGCTTTTTCAAAAAGACTTACGAAAATAATTTGAGGAATCCCTCAGTGGTAAAACGTATACACCATTTTAAATAAACATAATATAAGTGGAAACATGTTGACTTCAAATGGTATGATGTCCAGAATTAAAAAAATTGATTACTATGACAGACTTAAATTGAAGTAAGATTTTTTAAAGTCAATATGTTTTCGGACGGTAGTTAATAACATATATTTTTAGTTGCATATAGTAATCCACGAGGATTGGAAAAATTAGTTGGGATTAAATAATTATATACAGCGTGAAAACTTTAAAAAAACAGCCATTCATAGATAAAACAAAATTTAATAACTTAAGAAAACAGACATTCATAGATAAAACAAAATTTAATAACTTAAGAGTTGAGAGTTAATTTGATCCACACGAGTGAGCATGACCTTTAGTAACAAAAGTGGGTTATACAATTAGGAGGGTGATTGAAAGCATAGATTAAAAAAATCTAATAACTTAAGAGTTGAGAGCTAATTTGATTTACGTAAGCATAATTTTTAGTGAAAAAAGTTGGATTGGTAATAGACCTCTTTCTAGTGCTGAATTTCATAGTTGGTTGTTTTTTTTTGTAATTATTTAGGTGTGCATGACTCTCTATTTGGTAAAGCCTCCTCTCATAGGGATAATTGGTTTACATGGTTCAACTATCATCAAGGTTCTGCTTCTACGAAGCTTGTTTGTTTGGATAGATTTTATTTCAGTAATTATTTCCTAGATAAATTCTTTATCCATGAGCAAGTTTGTGTTCTTTCTCACACTACTTTGTTTGATCACCTTCCTATATTATCTTCTATCCAAACTTTCTTTATCTTTCTGATTCTATGCCACTTCCTTTTAAATAAAATGTGTCTCACCTTGACAATCCCGCTTGCTACCACCTCGTAGAACATGTTTGGAATAAATTTCCTAAACCAACTGGTAGTATTGGCTAGATCAAATTGTTTCAAATAACTATTTCCAATATTGTTTCTTCCCTTAGATGGTATGGATGCTCTGTTGCCAAGAGGAAGAAGATTCAAGAGAGTCATCTTCATAAGTAGATCTCTCATATCCGTTCCATGCTTATGAAAGACCCTACTAACACTATTGTTCAATGCGATCTAGCTAATGTTGAAAATCAAGCTAGAGTTTATGAGTCTTACCATGCTAGAGGGGCGCATGTTAGATCTCGCCTCAATTGGATCTCCCAAGGAGATAAGGGAACCAATTTTTTTAACTACCTCAGACATAAGAATATTTTGGAAAGGATCACTGAGTTGGAGGACCCTTCAGGTCATTCTTTTTTCGACTCTAAAGAGATCATGAATCTTTTTGTAGCTCATTTCTCTCAAATTTTTACAACAAATTCAAGGGATGACATCCCCATTATTCAAGATCGACTTGAATATCCTCTTTCTATGAACGATATTCAAACTGCCCTTTTTTCTATGAAGAATGACAAAGCTCTTGGATTGGATGATCTCTCAGTGAAGTTTTATAAAAAAATATCATATTCTTTCCTCTAATATTCATCATGTTTACCTGGAAGCTCTTCATAATAGTTCTCTCAGAGCTTATATCAATATAGGGCTTATCAAGTTGATTCCTAAAGGTACGACTCATAACAAATTCTCCAATTGGAGACCTATTACACCCCTCAACATTTCGTACAAGATCATAGCTAGAGCTATAGATTTAAAAATTAAAACTATTGCTCAAGCGATTTTTCACCCATAACAATCTACTTTTCTTAAAGGTCATTATATTTTAGATAATCTTATGATGGCTTGGGAAACTTTGCAATGGGATATCAACTTCAATCAACATGCCTACTTGGTTAAGTTAGATTTTGACAAAGCTTATGATACAATATGATGGGATTTTATTCTTAGTATTCTTTCTTGGCTTGGTTTTGATCCAAAAGTTTTTATCCAAAAATGTATGCTCTTTGGTGATGCTTCAGCTTGTGTTCAATTTAATGGAGCTCTTTCCCCCTCCTTCCCTCTTCAAAATTCTATTAGATAGGGTTACCCCCTTGATCCTTTTTTGTATGTTTTAATTGTAAATTCTCTTGGTTATCCTCTTCATAAGGCTCATTTGAATGACCTCATTCAAGGAATTAAGCTTCCTGGGGATAACCATGCTCTTAACTCACATTTTGTTTATGATTCCATTCTTTTTCTTCAAAACACTCAACAAGAGGTGGATACATATAAAGAGATTGTTCAACTATTTTGAGACATGTATGGCTCTCATATTGACTCTAAAACTGAAGTCTTCTATACCTCTTCCTCTCCTCATGGTTGCAACTCATTGATTGAGAGGAAGATCATCCCTCATGGTATAATTGTGTGTTATATGGGAATTCCCTTTGGGATTAATAGCTCTCCTAAGGATATGTGGAATTGGGTTATGAAAAGACTTCAAAAAAATGTAATGCTTTACCAGATCTATTTTTTTTATTAGTAGGAAGAATCCAAGTTGTAAATAAAATTATGGTAGCCTCTCATATTTATTACTCCTCTTGTTGGATGGCCCCCAAGGTATCCTATAACAAATTAACTTAGGCCATTCACAATTTTTTATTGACCAAATGTGATTGGGAGGTGGGAATGATTGCCATCTAATGGAAGCTTTGTACTCAACCTAAGGCTTTAGGAGGTTTAGGCATCATTGATACTCTTATCCAAAGAAATTTTTTTTTTGTAAAATGGGTTGTTATAGGGGTTGCTAGAGCCATCACTGGTGATGAAAATTGGAAACACTTATTTTGTTACAAAATATTGCTAGCTACTCACAAAGGTAAATGGAAAGAAACCCCTTGGGAGTATAAGGTCCTTAATGTGCCTTACTTTACGGTTAAAGGATCTATTGCAGTTACCAAAAACTAGAAATCTTGAAAATTAGTTTCTCATTTATTAGTTTAGAATTTTGACTCCTTGAAAAACGGTCTAAGCACTGATCTTAATAGTCTTTGGTGGAATAAAATTATCCTCCATAATGATAAACCTTTAGCTTTATGCAATTCTTTTTAAGGTCTAGTTTTTTTAAAGAAAGGTATTAATAGAATTATATATATCTAGGATCCGAGTAGTTGCTCTATTCTTACTTAGAACCAAATATGCAATTACTATTACCTTCCCTCTAGGTTCAAAGAGTCTTATGGCCTAGTTGTGGCTTCCATTCCTTGTGAGGTCCTTATAAAGTTGGGAACAACTACCCATAATATATGGAATGATTGGAGATGGCTTAATGGTCATAGAATCTCTTCCATTACTTCTAGTTGGATATACAAAAATCTTTTGTGTCCTTCTTCCTTACACTTTTAAGGTCAATGTCAAGTGGCAAGTGAATTTTACCAATGCCCAATGGCAGTTTATTGCTATGCAGATTTGAAAATTTCTTATTGAATCCAAAAATCAACTTTTTAGATGGTAGATTTTACATAAAAAACTTTCAACTTTTTAAATTTTGACAATGATTTTACACATTCTATCTTAATGCAATTTTTTGAATGCTTTAGAAACTCTAATTCACTTTTTTTGATTTTGTGACATGGCTAAAAAAATTTGGGATATATTCTACTCTTTTTCTTTTCCTCTTTCACTAGATCTTGGAAGCTCTCTCTGCTTGGTTTTTCTTAGCTGGATTAGTACCCCAAACTTTGGGATGTTTGTAGACTAATATTTCTCAAGTACATTTGGAAGTGCAGATGCAAAAATGTATTTACTAGATCTACTCCTCCATGGGATATAGTTTTAGTAGACTTTATCTTTGATATTTCGTTACATGTGGTATGCATTCATTCCCAAGTCTATGAAACATTCAACACTCCACGAGATGTTATTGATAGACTTCATCAGCCTTTTATCATATGGTTCAAGATCTCTAGAAGGTCCAATAGGAAACAAAAAAGAAGATAGTTAACAATGATGAGCAGGTTCAGGTTTTGATTACTTCTATTTCTTCTTTGAAGACTTCTAAAGATATCACAAAAGACATACCCAAAATTTATCCATTTAACAAACTCTCCCATAAATGAATGTTGATATCTAGTGTATTGCATCAAGATATTGTTATAGTCTTTTTGTTCCTAAAATATTCTATTCTTATGTATATTCAGCTATGGATGCTTTACTCCTTATCTACCTCATTTTGTTTTTTAGCTGGTGGACAATGTTAGCACCATAATATTGTAATGTTTCGTTAATAAATTAATATATTCTAGCTTTTTTTAGAAAAAAAGCTAAATAGGAGTTGTAGTATTTTGGAATAGTTTAATGATATATTTTAAGGTGTCACTACAAAAAGGTACAATTTTTAAATCCTAAAATAAAAACCTTTTATTGTTTTTGGATAGTTATAAATTATATTAATAATATTTAAGAAAGATGATAGAATCTAATGACCATTCATTAATAAAATTTATGGGTTCTCATAAATTATATTGACTATTAAAATTAAATGTTATTTAATAAAGGATCCATGAGGGATATTGTTGTGGTAAGCCCAAGTTCAAACTTGCGTAAGAGGAGACCATGATTCCTAATAAAAACTCATGTAAATTTAAATTTTTAATCCAAGTGGTATCTTAGATCGTTAAATTCCTCAAAATTTAAAGAGGAGACCAAGGTTCAAATATTGCAAGGGATACATGAAGAATATCCAATATTTGTTGTCATATAATTATGTGGTGATGATGTAATACGGGTGGGGCCTATTTAAATATCATATAACCAATTGAAAAATATAACCCTTAATTAAAAATTTATTGCATAGAATAACTATTAAGAAAATAAAAGTCTTCAATCTATTTCCTCAATTAAAATGTTCTTACACTATAAAGCTTCTATTTCTATATTATAAAAAATAGTTTGATAAAATTTCTTAAATATTAAATAGTATCATATCATTAAGTTTCTTATTTTTATTATATATATTATTTTAATATATTTTTATGTTAGATAAGGTTCCAGGGAAGAAATACAAGCAAATATAGCCTTATGCACCTATATTCCTTTTCAAATTTGATGTCTAAATAGAAACTAAAATGTTCTTTTCCTAGGTAATATAGGAGCGATGGAGGAGTGAACATGCAAGAAAACAACAGTAGCAGCAAGAGGGAAAACAACAAGAGTAGCAACACATGGAGGGAAAGCAACTACGACGAATGAAAATAGAGATCCCAACAAGGGAAGCAGCATCCAAGATGAGAGCAGGGGTTTTGTAATAAACAAGAACAGAGAAAGATCGACCCACAATGTAGAGATTATATTTCTTCCCATGCATGCCTCCCACATTAGCTAGAAAATTATTTACGCAAAGTAACCAGAGGACCTTGGTCCACCAACTAATTCCATTATAGAATCCTGAAACTAGGAGCTAGAATCGGATCCCGAACTTCGGTTCAATCCCCATAATTAGGAAGAGAAAGTCTCAAGAATAGTGGATGTCCTATCTAAATCCTCTTGAACCTATGTGGAGATAGTAAACCCTAACCCTAGTTTGATGACTGGGCCCAAAGTTGAGCTTCTCCTTTCCAATGGTAACCTTGAGATCCCATGAAAAATCATGTCCAATGTACTCAATCAGAACTCAAACTCGTTGATCATCAAGTTCCTCAGTTTCCATCTTGACATGGAATCCATTCGTAAGTGGGCCAACACCTCTTGGCACCCGACTGGATCCTTGGAACTAATTGACCTTACCAGAGGCTTCTTCCTAATCCAGTTGAGTGATCCTATAGACTCTCAATGAATTATCACTAGAGGGCCTTGGTTCTATGGCTAGAGGGGCCTTTTCCTCCGTAAGTGGGGAGTAGACTTCAACCCAAAAACCTAGAGCATTGACTTTACTCTAATATAGGTTCACCTCCTAGGCCTTCCCATTAAATTTTGGCATGAGGACATCCTCTGTAGCATAGCGAGAAGCATTAGAGAGCTGATATCCTTCGACCCTCCAATGCGCACTAGAACTCGAATGACTTAGGATCTCATGTGCATTAATGTAAACCTAGACGCATATCTACCATCATCGATAAATCTCATCTCCAAGGTCTATAAATTTACTCAAACTATTGAATATGAAAATAAACCCACATTTTGTAGTCTTTTTTGCAATCAGGGTCATATTTCCTCCTAGTGTCCATCTCATCCCGCTGCTACTTCCTCATGAAGGAATCATCAAGCATCCAAAACCCTTCATCCCTAGGGTCCTGACCCCATACCAAACCCTCCTAGCTCCCTACTAAAGGCCCCTCATAGTAGAAAGGACCCTATAGACCCCTCCAGTTGGACCCCTCCCTCCCTATAGCCAAAATGTCCCTATTTCAAACCACTTCTCCTCCATTTCCTCTAACGATCCTCTCTCTGACCCTGCAAAACCATCCTTCAAATGGTCATTGCACCCAACTCCCTTTCCCCCTTCCCCACTCAAGCCTTAGCATCTCCATATAGCCTCCCCCATCCTCAAACATCTATCCTCCCAAATCCTCCCCCTTCTTGCTCCCTCAAGAAACCTATGTCATATGTGGGATCAATTAATAAGAGGGGTCACCCCTCAACTCAAGACATTAAAAATAGGGAAGCATTAGATGATGTCATAAATGAAACCCAGCTCACTCTCAGGGAGTCCTCTCGACTTTTAAATAATTAGGGATAGCTCATAACCAATATTCCCACCCCATTAGGGAGAGGGAAATGCATATTGACCATAATTACCAAATAAAGATCCTTTCATGGAACGTGAGAGCCCTCAATAGATGAAACAAGTAGCGCTTGGTCAAGTCCATGAGGAAATAACACAGATCTACAATTCTTCTCCTTCAAGAAACTAAGATATATTCTCAAAATGTTTTTTCTATATCTAACTACATCTAGAGGGACTATGCCTCCTGCTTCAGTTCAACCAATAGAGATTCAGGGGGCATTTTATGTTTATGGAACCCAACCAAAGTCAAGGGGGTTGTGTTTTCAATGGCTAAGAGCTACATCAATATTTTTTTATTCAATAAGGATGATGGGTTTTTTTGGGTCCTATCAAAGGTGTATACCCCAAATTCTTCCTCTTAGAGAAACTCTTTATAGAACTCCCTCAGCCAGCTGAGAAATATTTTTTCTTCAAAGACCTGGATGTTGGCTGGGGACTTCAAATCCTCTCTCTTTACCTCCAAAAATAAAGGAGGTACTCCAATATATGAGAGGTTATATGAACAATTTGCAATTTTTGTAGACAACAACAAACTAATGGATGTTAATATTAGAGGGCCAAGATTCACCTAGACCAATCGCAGGAAGGATGACCAACTGATCCAGATGTTTATGGACTGCATCCTCATTTTTGTCAATGTCATCCCTCATTTTGGTGATGCAACCATGCACTCTCTCCCAAATATTGGATCCGACCACAAGAAACTCCTCCTAGAGAGTCATTTGTATACCTCATCCTTCAAATCCCCCTTCAGATTTGAAGCAATGTGGCTCCATAACCCAAACATTAGATCTCTTGTTTCTCAATGGTAGGCAAATCCTTTCCACGGGACCAAGATATTCCAGATAAAAATTAAACTAGGGCATGCAAAATATAACCTCAAATGGTGGAATAAAGATGTGTTGAGGAACATATTTTAGGGGAAGCAACAAATCCAATCCCATCTCTAGGATATTGAGATCACTCTTTAGGACGGTGACCCTGAACCCACCCTCCAATATATTGAATGAATCCTCCTATATTACTATCACAAAATATCAGAAGTGAGAAATATTTTTGGAAGAAAAAATCCAGAGTAACTTGGTTTAAAGAAGGTGATTTGAATGCCAAGTTTTTCATGCCACAATAGTGAGACATGGGGGTGGCAACAGGATCAGGGAGCTAGTTTAGTAGGATGTTCAGGTGGTATATGATATCCAAGGAATTATAGCAATGGTTTTTCTCTTCTTCGAGGAGCTCCTCAGGCCCTCTCTAAGGTGTGACTACAAAAATTTTGAGGGCCTCCTACAACACGTCCCAAGGTTAGTCACAATGAAATATAATCGTATTCTTCTTGCTACCCTCTTGACTGAGGAAATTAGGTCTACTATTTTTTCCATGCAAGGGGGAAAAGCTCTAGATTCATATGAGTTCCCCCCATATTTTTCTAGCATTTTTTGGACATCCTAGGCTCGAATATGATCTCGACCATCCACAAAATATAGGCAGTTAAGGTGATTCTATAATACAAATCCACCTTCCTAACCCTCATACCTAAAATAAGCCAGGCCCACACCCTATCTGACTTCTACCCCATCAACCTCTACAATGTGTTGTACAAAATCCTCACCAAAGCCCTAGCCACCAGACTTAAGCTCATCCTACCCTCCATCATTTTCCCTAATCAAGGTAGTTTCTTCCATGGTAGGTAAATCACTGACAACATTATCATCATCCATGAGCTCATCCATTCTATCTTCTTGAGATACCAAGCGGGCCTCCTCCTAAAGCTTGAAATGAACAAAGCATTTGATAGGGTCTCATGGGATTTCCTTTTGGCTATCCTCCAAAGATTTATTTTCCATCCATATTGGATCGAGTTGATCAAAGGGTGTATTACCTCAATTTTTTTTTTTTCCAGGTCAATGGTTCCCCTGCAAGCTAATTAAAAAACATAAAAGGCCTCAAGAAAGGATATCCCATCTCCCCCTTCCTCTTCATCATTGTCATAGAGACTATTGCAAGGGCCCTTACCCATGCTTGTCTTGAAGGGTCCATATCCAACATTAAATCTTATTTCACTCTCCAAGCTGTGTCCCACCAACATTTTATCAATGACACTATCCAGGATACTTGGGCCTTGGTTCCCCAAGCTCAATGCATCAAGTCCATCCTCCTCTCTTTTGAGGTTATGATAGAATAGAAGGTGAATTTTGACAAAAGCAAGATCTAATTTTTCAAAAATTTTGCAAGGCACCAAGCCCGCATTGCTTCCACCCTTGGATGATCCATTAACACCTTCACAACCACTTACCTCGGTTTTCCTCTATTCGAAGGTCAGTCCAAAAAAAATCTTTGGATTCCCATCGTCGAACATATCCATAAAAAGTTGGCCAACTAGAAAGGTAGCCTCCTTAGCCAAGCTAGAAAGGCCACCCTTGTCAAATCTACCCTATAAAGCATTCCCATATTATTCATGTCTATCTTCCAAATTCTAGCCAATGTTTGCAATCGCATCGATCAACTCCAAAGAAATTTTCTTTGATTGGGATCAAAAGACAAGTAGAGGATACATTAGGTGGCTTCAGACTAGGTGTGCATTGGAAAGGAGTATGGAGGTATTGGAATCTGTAAGGTTTGCAACATGAACCTGGACAAGCAAGTATGGCAAGTCATCTCCAACTAAAACTCTTTGTGGGTGTCTATCATCAAGGCTAAGTACTTATTGCATAATTTGAATTTTTAGTTGACACTTATCCAATAAAGGGATCCATGGTGTGGAACTCCATCCTTAAATTGAAGAAGACTATTTGAAATGGTATCATATGGAAGCTTGACAATGGAGCCAGGATCAAGTTTTGGAATGACCTCTGGTTGGGAAGTTGTCCGCTCCAAGATAGGGAGGACTTGGTGTGTCTCTGACCAGTGATAGATACCCTCTTCAGGAAAAAGGTAAGTAATTTACTCCTCTTAGAGTATTCTTCCTGGAATCCCTTCCCGAATGATGGTCTCTTAGTAGATCAAAAACTTACCTCTTCTACTCTTTCTGATCTTCTCCATCTCTGTGTCATCCCCTCTTCCCCAGTGTAGGATTCCATATTTTAGGCTTATTCCTCTTCTGGCCTCTTCCCTATCATATTAGCCTATGCCCTATCTAAGAACCTTGACCCCCCTGGTTCCCGTCCAAGCTCATCTAGAAGGATCACATGATTTCCAAGGTAATTTTTTTCCTGTGGCTATCCATAAAGGATAATATCCTCACCATCCCTAACCTTCATCATCGAGGCTTGTCCCTCCCCAATCATTGCTACCTGTTCCTATCATATTATGAGTCCACCCAACACATTTTTACTTCCTACCATTTCTCCCAATCTATCCTCTCCTCCCTATTCTCCTCGATCGACATCTCCTGGGCCCCACCCCTTTTGCTCAGTGATCTCTATGTCCAGTGGCTAAACCTATTTCAAGGGCACCGTTTAAATATATTCAAGTCCTTTTTCCTCTCACATTTCCTATAAGAGATATGGAGGGAGTGCTATGCCCATGCCTTCAAAGATTCATCTCATAAGCTAAGCCAAATTCTTACTAGGATCAGTGTTGCTACTACTGAGAACGTGTCAATCACTCAATACAAAGGTGACCCAGAGCCTCATTCTGAAGGAACTATGGCTTCCACTCTCAACATCCTAGAAGTCATCTGTAAGTAGACCCCTTTCAAGGCTGATCACTCCTTCATCATATGGACTCTTCTGCCTCCATGCTTCCTCAAACTCAATTTTTATGGAGTAGCAAAAGGAAATCCAAGAGCTGCAAGAGTAGGAGGAACTTTCCAAGACCACAAGGGCAACATCATCCTAGTCTACACAGAGAACCTTGGGTTCAACTCCAGCCACATTGCCAAATCTCAAGATCTCTACCAAGGTATCATCCTAGTTCACAATATTCAAATTCCCAATGTCATAGTGGAAGGTGATTTCAAAAACATTGTCACCAGCCTATCCCTTGGGTCCTCCATATATTTGTGGAATATTTCCATTATTATTATTGAAGTTACGAAACTATTACACTCTTTCTTAGACTTTACAGTGACCCACACCTATAGGAATGGTAACTGAGTGGTTGATCAGTTAGCAAACATTGGAATCTCAAAGTATGGCCTTATGGTATAGAAAGACTTCTTCTACCAAGCGATCATTGATGCCAATGTGGATGACATCACCAATAAATGAGCCGATGTGGCCCAGAGTGGAAAACCTTCACCATAGGTTTCATGCCCACAATCACCTAAGCAGATTGAGTTTTCAACCTAACACCAACATGACAAGTCTCCACCGTGGTACCATGAGGCTGGCCTTAGATCATACCTCATGTGCAAATTTCTTTTGGGTTAAGCTTCTCCATGTGGTTCTTTCCAATATTTGCATTAGTAAGTTTTTATGCAGTCACAAATAGTTTTCATCCCAAAATTGGCAGCTCACTTAGGAGTTCAGGTTCACATGGAACCAGGAGAGTTACAACATTGAAAGTGGTCACCTTGGTAATAGCTTCAACACCATTTTTGGTGTAAATAAGTATGCCTAGTCATTGGGAATGTTGTGCTAGAAATTTGAGTTAATTTGAGGTATTTTATGTTGTCATTGATGTCACATGGATCACATTTGGTTTTGGTGGCCAAAATATTTCATAAATAAACATTTATGATATTTTGGAAAGCATGTCTATTTACAAGGTTTTTAGGAAAACCAAGGAAGGAAAAATAAAATGTTTTATTTAAAACCATGGTGGGCTTATATGGAAAGAACTTTTCTTAAAAGCCAAGGTGGAATTTTGTTTCATTGAAAAAGGACCTTCGGTGATGAAGATATTAAATTTTAAAGTTTAAGTTTAAATTAATGGAGGGCCGACCTATGTGCAATTAATGGAGGTTCGCATATATATATATATATATATATATATATATATATGTAAGGGTTTCAATTTATTTCGAAAAGTGGGCATATTATATATCGTCAGAAAAATTATTTCGAGGGCTATTTGACTAACGTATTTAGAAGGAGAAACAAGGTGTGTGTAAAGAGATATTTCTGATTTTGCAAAGGGGTTACAAAAGTGAAGCTTTCCTTGTTCTTTTTCAAGAGGATTAATTCTTTCATGAGGTGACAAGGTATGCAATATTGTGATTTATTTTATTTTATGGTATAAGTGGTTTTGGGAGTGAAAATCTTATGCAATGTTTTGATTTATTTTATTTTATGGTACAAGTGGTTTTAGGAGAGATAAAGAAGTTGGTGCAATTAAAGGCCTTGGTGATGATTCTTGAAAAGTTGAGTAATGTTGATTATTTTGTGATCTACTAACCCTTGTGAATATTGGAAAAAGAATTTTGTGATTGTGGTAAATTTGCAAAGAGATTTTTTCATCTTCATAAAAGGTATGGGCACATTCTCCTATTGATTTTTTATGGTGGTTGATTTATGAAATATCATTGGAGGGAAAAGTATTGTTTGTGGTTTCCTTTTAGAAAGTGGTTGGTTGAATGCTTCAAGGTTTTATGAATTGAGAGTTGTGTCTAAACCTTGTTTGATAAGCACAGTTGTTGAAGCCCATTGGTTGTGAAAGAACATGAGTATCATTGTTATGTGATATTTGTGGTTGAGCATTATTTGAAACATTTGAGTTGGTTGATACATACTTGTACTGGGGTTGTGTGAAAAAGAGTTTTTCCTTGTGATGATTGGTTAAGTTGAGTTGATTGAGCCTTGTCAAGTGATGTGTGAAGTGATAGTTCAAGTTCTATGAAATAAACTATTCCATCATTCTATGTTGAGTTGAGATTGATTTGGGTTGAGAGTGAGTTTAGAACATATTGAGTCTCTAACAATTATCTTTATGCTTCTATGAGTTGAGTTGAGATTTATTTGGGTTGAGAGTGAGATTAGAACATATTGAGTCTCTAACAATTCTCTTTATGCTTCTATGAAATTAATTTGAGTTGAGATTGCAATTCATTGTTGAGTTCATTTTGAGTACTACTTGAGCATGATTAATTGAGCCTTTGAGAAGGCCTTTGGGACAAATTTGAGGATAGTGTTTGGAGCAAATTTGGGAAAGTTATTGATGAGCTTTCTAGAGAAGATTTGGGTAAGTTCTTGGTGAATTTGCTAGAGTAGATTTGGGCAAGTTCTTGGTGAGCTTGCTAGGGCAGATATGGGCAAGTTCTTGGTGAGCTTGCTAGAGCAAATTTGGGTAAGTTCTTGGTGAGCTTTCTAGCATAGATTTAAACATTTTTGTGTGAGCTTGTTAAGCAGGTTTTGTGTGAGCCTTATTGAGTAGGTTCTTAGTGAGCCTATTGACAGAGCTTTGGAGGTGACAGAGTATGGAGTAAAAAGTCTTAGTGGATAGATATCCAGCAACCAACATAGTTGAAGACATATATGAGTGAGGAGTTTTCAAGTGGAGAGAGGTCCACCAGTTAGTGCAGTAGAGAGACAAAGTCTTCTAGAAGATCACATAGCCAGATCATAAGGGGAAAGAGTTCTCTTGCGGAAGAGATCCATGAACTTGAGATTAGGGGATCAACATCTCCTTTGAACAGAGATCCATAAACATTCTAATTGGTAGTTATTACCAAAGAGATTTATTGAGAAAGTTTTAGTAAAATATTTTCTCCATGGAGTAGCCCACATTGGGTGAACCACATAAATTGTGGTGTATATATTGTGTATGGTATTTTATGCATTGCTTTGATTACTACTATTGATACTGCTATATTTACACAACATAATATTAAATTAGAAGAAAAAGTAAAAAGTGGTCTTATACTATTCACCCTCCTCTCAGTATAAGCTTGTGTTCTTCAATTTGTATCAGAGCGGGTTCCTTCGAAAATGCTAACAACTTGAGGGCATATTCTACAAAGAACACAGATGGCTTCATAGAAAGGATAATATTCAAATAAGGGTCCATTATTTTATGGTAACAATTATGCTTTTTGGAGCATGAGAATAAAGAACTACTTGATATCACAAGGATATGAGGTATGGCAGATGGTTGAAAAAGAGTATAAGATTGAAGGTGATCTTGAGGAAGCTAAGACTACCAGGAAATTGGTTGAGATCAAAGCAAGACCAATGAATTGTATTTTGAGTGGGCTACGTGAGATAGATTTTACAAAGTTCATGGTAGGTACTTCAGCTAATGAGATGTGAACCAAGTTGAGGAATAATTATGAAGGAGATTCCAAGGTAAAGTTGGCAAAACTACAAACTCATAGAAAAATATTTGAGGAATTTAAAATGGAATATTCTGAAGATATTGCAAAGTTTTTACTTCAAGTTGATGAGATTACTAACACTATGAGAGGCCTAGGTTTTGAGATGAAATAATTAGAAGTTACTCAAAAGGTTTTGAGATCACTTCCCATGAAATATGATGCAAAGGTTTTAGCAATATAAAAAACAATGGATATCAACAAGTTGATAATGGAAGAATTGCAAGGTACTCTCACAACTTATGAGATGAGGGTAAGTAAGCATAAAGCTCAAATAAAAGAGATTGTTTTAAAGGCTTTAGAAAAAGAGAAAGGTAAAGTTTCATAAACATATAGAGTTTTATAAAATTATGAGGAAGATAACTTCATCAAAAGGAATAAGGTCTCTAGAAATTTTAGAGATATAAGGAAAGTCACGTGCTACAAGTGTGGTGATCTTGGTCACTATGCATACAAGTGTCCACATGAATAAATCAGTGATGATGAAAAATAGGGTCACAGAAGAAAATAATATGGAAAGCATAAGCATGAAAAAGATGTCAGATTCAAGCAAAACAGGTATGAGAAGAAAATTTTCTATAAGGCAAAGAAATATTACTACATTGTAGAAGCAAGTGATAGCTCAGATCATAGTGATAGAGACAATTCATATGATGAAAAGGAAGAGCATTTATTCCTAGGAGTAGAAGGTGAAAGAGAACAATGTTTTATGTGTGGTCAGATAGATCACATATCAACATATTGCAATGGTTTCAATGATAGTGAAGATGAGATGACAAATCAAGGAAACATGCATGGTCAAAAAAATCTTGAGAGTTTGTTTGCTATAGAATATTATAATGATCTTAGTGACAATGAAGATGAAGAAGGGTTTTTCTATGGAATAATAGAAGTAGAAGAAGAACATTCACTCCAAACTATTGAAGTTAAATAAGAGGATGTGCCTATTGAATAAAGACATGAAGAGCTTGCCATAGCCATTGAGCAAGCAAATAGGTACAAGAAATGTCTAAGGATACTAAAATACTTCATAAGTGGAGATTTTGGGTACATAGATGATGATTGCACATACTACAACAATTACAACAAGGAAAGTGTATTTGAATAAGAATGTAGCAGTTCTAGTGATAATTCCAGTAGTAGTGAAAACAAAGAAGTCTCATTTTTGGTAATAGAAAAGGAAGAGGATGATCCAAGTAAACAAAAATTAGAAATCAAAAGGTTAAAATAAGAATACAGGAATATTGAAAACAATATTTGAATAGATTTCAAAATCAGATAAGAACTACTTTAAACAATCAATAATCTCAGATAAGAGCTTCAAAATGCAAAAAGGATAGAATAGAGGATGAATGAAGAACTAAGGGTAACAATGACAAGACATGATACATTAGAAGAAAAGATTCAAAAAGGAAAGGAAGTTCTAAAATATGAAATAAAGGAAGCACCTAAGATTCAAAAAGGAAAGGAAGTTCTAAAAGATGAAATTTTCAGTTTGGTTCTTGTTTTGAGATAGGTGAATCAAGCTCAAAGGGAAAAAATTCTTGAAGATAAAGGCAAGGAAGAGGTTTTAGATGCTACAAAGAAGGTTCAATAATATAATGCACACGTTGAAGATGATCATAAGGATAATTTTCAAGAAAGGTATGAGGAACCAAGGCATGAACAAAGGGATTTTCAGGGATATAGTTTTTCTTGTAATGGATTTGGACATAGGGCTATACATTGCAGGATATATGGATCAAAGAAGTATGACTTTTCTAGAAGAAACTTCAAGGGAAGAAGGTATGGTTTTTAGGGACATTGCTTCTCATGCAACAGGATTGGTCATAGAGCTTTTCAATGCAAAGGAAATGAGCAACATGGTTTTGGTTTTAGAGCTACACAATTTAGAAGTCATGGTTATAATGGTCATGAAAACAGAGCTTCACAATACAAGGTTCAAGAAAGGAATGGATATGGAAATAATTTTAATAATAATTTTAGGACATGGAAACCAGCCAAAGGCTACAATATCAAGTGTTTTAATTGCAATAACTTTGAGCATATTGCAAGATGGTGTAGGACTCAATTCCAAATAGGTTCAAGGCAAGAAGGTCAAAAAGGTTCAATACAAGATCAAGTAATTCATCAAGAGAAGGATATCAGAAAAACATGGAAGGAAGATGATAGAGGAAAAAATCAATGTAATATGGGAGTAAAGGTACTCCCACCCCAAAATTTATCACCTCAATAGATAATGTGGTGAGGGGGCTATGCTTAAGAGTCATATTTTTTAGCCCCATAGGTGTCCCTTTTGTCATTGATGTCAAAGGGGGAGATATTTGAGTAAGGGGGGAGAATCAAGTTAGGGGGAGCAGCCTCCAAAGAGAATATTAAGTTAGGGGGAGCAACCTCCATAAAGAGTATTGAGTCATGGGGAGCATCCTTGATTCTCAGAGATGTTTTTTACAATGATTGTGGTGTTTGCATTAGAGGTGTTGACATCAATGACAAAGGAGGATATTGTTGGAAATTTGAGTTAATTTGAGGCATTTTCAGTTGTCATTGATGTCACATGGATCATTGATATCACATGGATCACATTTGGTTTTGGTTGCCAAAATATTTCATAAATAAGCATTTATGATATGTTGGAAAGCATGGCTATTTACAGGGTTTTAATGAAAACAAAGGCAGGAAAAATAAAATGTTTTATTTAAAACCATGGTGGGCTTATGTGGAAAGGTATTTTCTTAAAATCCAAGGTGGAATTTTGTTTCATTGAAAAAGGACCTTCGGTGATGAAGATATTAAAGTTTAAAGTTTAAGTTTAAATTAATGGAGGGCCGACCTATGTGCAATTAGTGGAGGTTGGCATATATATATAAAGGCTTCAATTTATTTCGAAAAATGGGCATATTATATATCGTCGGAAAGCTTATTTTGAGGGCTATTTGACTAACTTATTTAGAATGAGAAATAAGGTTTGTGTAAAGATATATTTCTAATTTTTCAAAGGAGTTCCAAAAGTGAAGTTTGCCTTGTTCTTTTTCAAGAGGATTAATTCTTTCATGAGGTGACAAGGTATGCAATATTGTGATTTATTTTATTTTATGGTATAAGTGGTTTTGGGAGTGAAAATATTATGCAATGTTTTGATTTATTTTATTTTATGGTACAAGTGGTTTTAGGAGAGATAAGGAAGTTGTGCAATTAAAGGCCTTGGTGATGATTATTGAAAAGTGGAGTAACATTGATTATTTTGTGATCTACTAGCCCTTGTGAATATTGGCAAAATAATTTTATGATTGTGGCATATTTACAAAGAGGTATTTCATCTTCATAAAATGTATGGGCACATTCTCCTATTGATTGTTTATGGTGGTTGATTTCTGAAATATCATTGGAGGGAAAAGGATTGTTTGTGGTTTCCTTTTAGAAAGTGGTTGGTTGAATGCTTCAAGGTTTTTTGAATTGAGAGTTGTGTCTAAATCTTGTTTGATAAGCATAGTTGTTGAAACCCATTGGTTTTAAAAGAACTTGAGTCATAAAAGAACATGAGTATCATTGTTATGTGAGATTTGTGGTTGAGCATTGTTGGAAACATTTTAGTTGATTGATACATACTTGGACTAGGATTGTGTGAGAAAGAGTTGTTCCTTGTGATGATTGGTTGAGTTGAGTTTATTGAGCCTAGTCAAGTTATGTGTGAAGTGATTTTTCAAGTTCTATGAAACAAACTATTCCATCATTCTATGTTGAGTTGAGATTGATTTTTTTTAGAGTGATTTTAGAACATATTGAATCTCTAACAATTATATTTATGCTTCTATAAGTTGAGTTGAGATTTATTTGGGTTGAGAGTGAGATTAGAACATATTGAGTCTCTAACAATTCTCTTTATGCTTCTATGAAGTTAATTTGAGTTGAGATTGCCATTCATTGTTGAGTTTATTTTGAGTACTACTTGAGCATGATTGATTGAACCTTTGAGAAGGCCTTTGGGACAGATTTGAGGATAGTGTTTGGAGAAAATTTGGGCAAGTTCTTGGTGAGCTTGCTAGAGCAGATTTGGGCAAGTTCTTGGTGAGCTTGCTACAACATATTTGGGCAAGTTCTTGGTGAGCTTGCTAGAGCAGATTTGGGCAAGTTCTTGGTGAGCTTGCTAGCGTATATTTGACAAGTTCTATGTGATCTTGTTAAGCAAGTTCTGTGTGAGCCTATTGAGCAGGTTCTTAGTGACCCTATTGATAGAGCTTTGGATGTGATAGAGTACAGAGGACAGAGTCTCAATGGATAGATATCTAGCATCCAACATAGTTGAAGACATATTTGAGTGAGGATTTTTCAAGTGGAGAGAGGTCCACCAATTAGTGCAGTAGAGAGACATAGTCTTCTAGAAGATCACATAGCCAAAGTAGAAGGGGAAAGAGTTCTCCTGCAAAAGATATCCACGAACTTGAGATTAGGGGATCAACATATCCTTTGAACAGAGATCCATAAAAATTGTAATTGATAGTTATTACCAAAGAGATTGATTCAGAAAGTTTTAGTAAAATATTTTCTTTGTGGAGTAGCCCACATTAGGTGAACCACGTAAATTGTGGTGTCTCTATTGTGTATGGTATTTTGTGCATTGCTTTGATTACTACTATTGATACTGTTATCTTTACACAACATAATATTGAATTGGAAGAAAAAATAAAAAGTGGTATTATACTGTTCACCCCCCCTCTCTATATAAGTTTGTGTTCTTCATGTTGTCCCTCGGTACCCATGTCCTCAATCGGGCACTTCAGTGATACCCATGCTCCGTAGCCATTTAGCTTGTTTCCTTTATTTTAACTGACCTTTGTTGAATTTTCACCACCTCTCCAGTGTTGCTTCGGTAAGTTGCATTCTCAAAACCAGTGTGGGCTTGGATATTCAGCTCTTCTTCCTCATGGCGGTTGCCCACATCACCTCCCTTGCTCTTATCCTACATGCTCACCTTTCCATAAAATATTTTCATTCCCCTCATTATAACATGTACTCATCCACCCCTATAGTCAATTTTGGTGTCATTTATAAGTCCCTCCACCTAGACCTCCCCATTGGTTGGTGTGTGTTTCTTCCCTTGTCACCGTATTTTTTCCCAATTCGAGAGATTTCGACCATGAGCCGCATTGGGTGGGGGACACCTTTAGTGGTGTGTTATTACTTTATTTCCACCATCCTTGTTTCTAATATTTTTCATAACCATCTCATCTTCTACCTATTGTTTTGTTATTGCATCTTCACCATGGGTGAAATAGAACTTGCATCCCTCTAGATAACCCCCCTGGTCGAGGATATTTTTAGGGACCATGACCTTCTTAACTTTTTGTAGAAATTCCATGGGGCTAAACTAGACCTATCCATGGAATTTGTTCATTCATGGAATGGAGAGTATGTGCTTCACAGTTATGGCAGATCTTCTAGCGAAGGTAATTGACCTCCCCAATGATGTTAAGATTATCAACTGGTAGAAAGACTCCCTCCAAGGGGAATTGGCCTTATTTAGAGATAAATGAGAATACTTGGGAAAATATAAGGGAAAAATAGTTAGGGAGATGCTCCCAAAATCATGGGACACGGTGATGATAATAGTGTTATAGTATTTCACTCTCAATAATCTATCTACTATTTTGTGAAGATTCCACCTTGATTTATTGAATCACCTGAGAGGAAAGAAAAAAATTAATATTCCTGAGTACATATTCCAATTGGTGGAGAGGTTGATTATAAGAGTTAAAATGGGGGCTTCCTCCTCCCCCCTCCACCATGTCCTTTACTATGTTTTTTTAGGTTTGTGGTGGTGAAATAGAACCACAGAATGGTGGCACCACCCAAGCCTCCTCTCCTTGCAATAGGACCAGCCAATGAGGGAGTAGAATTTGGGGGAGACACCCGTATGACAATGATCTAAGATGAGCGACTAGGACAGATGACACATTGAGTTCTAAGAATTCTTAACTCCATCGGTACCCTATTTGCTCCAAGGTAGGAAGCAACAAGAGAAAGGCTTCACTCATTATTTACGACACCTCAGATGACTCCCTCTCCTTAAAAATTAAAAATATACGCTAGCTAGGTTTATGATTCACAATGAATGGACATCTACATAGGCTCTCCTCCTAGCCTCCCATGTGATGCACTTCCTAAGCTACACTGGCTATGGAAAAATCTAGGAGATTTAGGACCTGCTCAAGATGCTTGGTCATGCAGCCAAAACCATTTCCTCCCTCTTGACACAGGTGGATTCTCTCCTTGAGGAGTATAAGGGCCAATTTGAAATCATTGAGGAATTCAAGAGCTTGGTGGGGGAGAACCCTGTTGGTAATGGCTCTGGGTCCAATGCTTAATATGGGTTGTAGGTGGCTTCCTAGTGGTGGAGTCCTCTCCCTATTGATCTTGTTCTAGTTTTTGTTTGTTTTGGTTTGGTCTTTGGTCTACCCATACATGGGCTTTTTGCTAGTTTCAAGATCTATACTTGCATGGGCTTCTATAGTTAGATGTGTTCTTCTACTTTGTGGGCATTGTTTTGTACTTAGTTGTTGTTTCCCTTGCATAGGCCTCTATTTTATCTCTGTATAGTAGTTGTAGCTTCTTTTGATGCATGGTAGGAAGGCCTTCCTAGTGACTGTATGTCTCTTTGAAGCTTTTGAGTTTTGTCTAGTATTGTAAAAGGTTATGGTATCCTTTAAAAACCCCTTTTCACCAATCAAAACACACACACACACACACACACACACACACACACACACACACATATATATATATATATATATGTGTGTGTGTGTGTGTGTGTGTGTGTGTGTGTGTTAGGTCCGAGGTGTAGACCAATTAGTTCTACCAAACACCGTAAGGGGCAGAGGTCCAAGGTTCAAATATTGAGCCTCATCAAACTGAATGCTTGTCCCTTTCTTGGTGCTTTCAGTGGTGTAAAAGGTTTAAAATTATTGTGGCATGGTGGTTATAGAGGCGTATTGTGTGAAGATTTGTGTGGTAGCTTCGGGGTGGACAACACTGAATACTATGGCAGCCATAAAAAGCTAGAAAACCTGCCCGAATTCGTGATGGCTATCAATTCTACCATGTAAATTCAAATATATATATATATATATATATATATATATATATATATATATATATATATATATATATATATATATATATATATATATATATATATTTATTTATGTTTTAAGAGGTCAAAGAAATAAACTAGTTTTTAGCATTCATAAGATCATAGGCCATATTAGACTCATATTTCTTACCAAGTAAATGGTTATCCTCAACCATACTCTTATCTAAGCATGGTGTACGACCCTACCCTGCTCAAGATTCAAATACTGGACCTCTATTTACAGTTGAAAAGTCTCCACAGTTAGGTTACTCAAGTTGTAAGGTAAAGATAGAGGCCATATAATATGACCCTCATAGAGGATGTTGTTTACCTAACCATATTTTTGTTATTGAATAATTATCTATAACCCTACTCTTCATAGGATTCAAACCGTAGAACTTTATTTAGAGTTCTAGCGTCTTCATTGTTAGGCCACTTAGATTGTATCTAATATATTTTAATTTATAATAATAATTTGATATTTTTTCTTAAATTATAGATACTAACATATGATTATTAAGTTCCTTATTTCTAAATATGCATATTTTTTAAATATTTTTTAAGTTGTAAGAAATTAAGATAAAGTAGCTTTTAACATCCATGAGGTCATATCCTATATAAGATGACATTCATGGAGAATGAAGCTTACCTAATACATGGTCATGGTGTACAACCCTACACGCCACAAACCATGTACCTCCTATTTAGAGTTTCAAAGTCTTGACCATGATGTATATTTTTTTAATCTTGACTAGTTTTTTAGCTCAAGCCCTAAGATAAGGTAGTCAACCCTTGATTATTAAGGTTAGGATTAATGTCAATGTAGTCTATCAATACAAAATCATGTTGTAGTTAGAATCATATTTCATATTAAAAATTTTGTTGTCTTTGTTTTGTATATGAGACTTCACATTCTCCAAATGCGTAGGATTTGTATTGATTTGGAATATAGAATCTGCAACATATATTTATGATTTTCTAAAATTGAATCTGAATTACTATTTCTAATGGATGTTTACTTTTTTAAATTACCAAATTGATACTATTATTACTATATTTTAAGAATTTATTTCATTGCAAATGGTATCAAAGAAATAATATTGACTCCTTGTATTAGTGTGAAAATATGGTATAAAGTCATGTGAACCATTATAGAATCTCTAATAATCAAATTTCTTCCTATCACCTAGTAAATTTTCATCAAAAAATTTAATCCTCAAGCTTTTGATGCATTGTTTTGTAATATTGTATCGATTGTATTGGGAACTTTATGGAAAATCCATCTCATTGTGATCATCTCTTCAATATGGTCAAAATCAAGGTGTCTCTAGCATTTTGTTTTTAAATCAAGTGTGTAAGGACCCTTGTGGGAGACTTATGTCATTACAATCCTATCTTCAAGTCAATCAAAGTAAGAGGTATTTATCAAAATATTTTTTCAACAGTGCTCCAAAGGATTCTTTTAAGATTTTTTATTTTCCCTTAATGTATGGACAAACATGCTACTTGTATTGCTTGGTTGTAAATCAATGAATAATTGTAGCACATTAATGTGTTCATGAGAAAAAAATAAGAAGCAACCCAAAAATATTTATAAGCATCACAACATCCCTTCAAACATTAATATTTTTGATAATCATATGTAATTATTTTAAAATACAATGGCTTCACCTCCTTCTAATATTTCACCTCTTGCCTCCCCTCCTCCCAACACTCCTCCAAGTTGTATTTCTCTTTACAATACCATTGACCCTAGTCTATGATCCTTTCTTATGAACTATGAAAAACTAGTTAAATTTATTGTTGAATCTCACAACAAAATAAAGAATATCATAGATATCATCCAAGGCCATCTTAGTCTTGCCTCTATTCAAAATTTCCTTTACCAAGAGTTTGAAAATATCATTGGGCAATAGTCATAGGACATGCATTTAGCACCAAATATAAAGGGACACTAGTATCAAGATACAAGAATCTACCTACAACTATTGTTTGGTCATAGACTTGTAACTTTTCATGACAATCACTTGGATCCCTATGCTACTAGAGGCACTCTTCCAGGTATGGGTGTTTTAACTTAGGATTTTTTATTTATCTTGGTCCCTCAATAGGTAATGCTTTTAGTTTCCTTTATTTTTTCTTGTGATTTTCTTATTTCATGCTTGACCATACCCATATTTGAGAGTGTCAGTCTTCATGTGTATCTAACCAATATGGATAGCATTATTTGTTTATACCATGTTCCTAAAAAAAGGTCTTATCATATTAGTTGATACTAAACTAGAAATCCATGCTCATCAATGGTTGTTATAAGATATTTTCTAACATGGGAGATCTCTTTTGTGGTCTAAGTTTAAATTCCTCTATTATTTTAAAAAATATATCTTCCACATTATATAAAATATATTTGATGCAAACAAAGAAAATAAAATATTTTAAGGATTATTGCACAAAATTTAAAATTTTTCTCATGTACACCTATAAATTTGTTTTAGCAATGGTGGTATCATCCTTTATCCATATCATTAAGGATGAAATTTATCAAGAAATTTGACATTCTTAATCCATACACCCTTAAGGGTGCTAGATTTGTAGCTCTAGAAATATAAAAATAGCTTTAGTTATCTCATTCCAAATGTCAATATGACTTCAAACCTTGATGATCTTACTTAAATAGATATAATATTCAACACCCCCAAGGATTCATCTATTTCAAAAATCAGTCATCCAATCCTTCACATCAAGTCTATGAAGAATATCATAACTTTCAAGTGGAAGGTAAAGAAGTAGCAATGTTAGAAGACGAAGATCCATTACAACAAGATCAACCAATTGAAGTAGTTAATCATGGGCATGAGTATTATGTTAGAATATATATTATATCCCAAGTTGTTACTATGATAAGTTGTGTGGCTGAGATCAACTCAATTGGTTATGATCCAATGAATCATATTGTAAGCACTTGTTATTTAAGAAATGTCCTTTCAATTAAATATATCAAGTATTTCATTTTTCCAACATGGTATCAAAGTAGGCTTTCCCTTCCCTATGAGCCTAAGGAGCTTTTCCTCATGGTGGGATTTCCCTCATTGAAATATTTCCCTATTTTGTTTTCAATACCGAGGGAGTATACTATCGTCCCATTGTTTCAACAAGAAGCTAGAAATTATTTGGATTAACATACCATAATGATAATTGGATGAAAGTCAAAATAAATAATAAAAGACAAGAGAAGTAATAATTTTTTTTTTTACAATTCAT
The DNA here is from genome assembly GCA_028583015.1 of Wollemia nobilis. Taxonomy (NCBI): domain Eukaryota; kingdom Viridiplantae; phylum Streptophyta; class Pinopsida; order Araucariales; family Araucariaceae; genus Wollemia; species Wollemia nobilis. Next base: position 451,243 of record JAQPPZ010004836.1, on the reverse strand, counting down.
AATCTCCTTGTGGGAGATAGACACCTTGTAAATTAGGTTAATTTTTTTTCAAATTTAACTAAAAACCAAATACATATATCTATAACTAAAACCTTAAAAATATATAGGATCCTTAAGTAGCAAATAACCTCTCCATGATGGACTTGTTTTCACTCTTGAGGAATCTATTCTAGTCTATTACTAGAATAGACTAGAAAACCTTTATATCAATTAAGGAAAACATTACCCTCAATATTCAACATAAGCCGTATAAAATAGCTAAATAATTAATAATGTGTTCTCATATTATAGCATTAGAGCTAAATAACCAAAAAAATATGAACTATTGACCTTCCTGATCTTAGCAATCTATGTTTGGTTAAGGGATTTAGATACCTCAATTTATAGAATAATAATTTCATTTGTAATATTTGGCCAAGGGTTTGGATTCCCCAATAAAGGAATAAAAAAGAACTCTATTTTCCATCTATTGGTTCACAAAGTGTTTCTTTAGGGTTACCCCCATCCTTATTTAAATCTCCTCATGTAAACTTGTTTGATGTACTACTTTCCCCTCTCTAAGAAGGAGGATATTCCTCTCCATATAATTCCACCTCTTCCCTCTTTTAGTTTGGTTCCTTAGATCTCTTTGGGAAATTTTCTTAGGCCTATTTCTCCTTTTTTATTTTTCTTATTCAACATTTTCGTCTTCTATATTGTTTTTTCCTTCTTTCAAATCCTCCATGGGCTCTTGTGCCTCTAGAACTATTTATTCATCTTCTATTATATTCAAAACCTATAATTTGAATTGTTCTATTTATAGTGTTTTTTGTTTCATTTGATTTTGTAGGTTCACCTCTATGTTGAACGAGTCTTGCTATAACTTATTCTTCATTAGTCCCTAAGGATAATTTTTTAGTGGGTATTTCTTTGTTGGGAAAAAGCTTTGCAAGTGCTTACATGCATAGTATAGGCAACATTAAAATGGTATGATTTCATAGTCAACCTTAGAAAAGTGTTTAACCAAACATAAAACCAAATACATCATTTATATAAGGGGTTTTGTAGGTCTCCCTACACACAAATGCAATTAAAAATAACTCAGGCCTTATTTATATTTGTAAGGATCACCGAGACAAAATTCCCAAAGAAATTATGATATTTTCAAAGACCACGTCTTCCAAAAATTCTAAGTTTAGGTTCAAAAACCATACCCACATTCATACTTTTGTAATATTTTTGTATAACAGTTAAACGTTGGAAACCAACAATGCATGTATAGATGAGCACTGTCTAAAAATCAAGGTCCTCTTTTATAAACTTGATCATAGTCTTCCACATGGATAAAGGTTACCAATAAAAAACCATTTAATATCAAAGTGACTAAACCTTTTCTTTTTAGAGCCCATTTACTTTTGATCCAATACTTAAAATCTATAAGACCTAGTCATGCTTCTATAAATTTGTATATTATGATGCTTTGCAAATATAACATGTTACCTCTTGTAATGGTATCACTAATTACAATGGAAGGAACCCCATAATTTTTCAAAAATGTCTTATTGTTCTTTTAGCAAATATTCATAGCCCAAGGCTAAGACTAGGTTGAGACCTTGTCTTTTACATTGAAGGTATTTGTAAATGAGATTTTAGATTTCCCCTTCTACCTTATTATGTGCCTACACTTCCATCCACCTAACCTTTGAAAATCAGTATTTTTTTAGGCCCTATTATGTTCCCTAGTCATATCTTGTCTATTGTTGTCATATTTAAACTTGCTTCCAATATGTGCCTATAATATCTCTTAGTTTTTGTTTTCCCTCAACTCTAACTTTTGCTCTTGACATCTTGAATTCACTTCAATATTAATGTTCACCCATGATATTTGAACTTAGGGTATTAAACTCTTCAATCCCTACCAATTGCTCTAAAACTCATGGTCTTCAAAAGTTTAAGTTCATGCATGATATTTGAACGTTGATTTAAGGTGTGAAAGTGTTAGTTTTTCACCAATTGCTCTAAAACCATGGGTAAATAAGAAAACATAAATAATATTTTCTAAATTAATAGTTTTTAAATTATAATTAAACTTATTACCAAGTAGATGGTGTAGGCACACTCAAAGTAGAAAATTACAAGTATATTCAACATTATCAATTTTTATATGTAGATTGTCTTCTCTCCAATTTTGAAATTTTATATAATATGGATATAGTTCCAAGTTAAAATAATATGTATTTTGTTTATATGATTCAATTAAATTCTTTAAATATTTATAATATTACATTATTGATAAATATTTTTATAATATTACAATTAATTATAGTTTAATATATTATAAATTAATTGTTGTGCTATAAATGGTTTGAGAAGGAGTATGCATTAGGGGAGAGATAGGATTGAGAGATGATATAGGCATGGATCCAAAAGTAGGTTCAAATGTGGTGATAAAATATAGGAAAAGCCTACAAAACATCATAGGGCATGACAAAGGGCCCAATTTTAAGGGTTGGGTGGATGAGATTGCAACACATCAAGGGTTATAAAGGCAAAAATAATCCCTCATTTGTAGCTTACCACAAATAAAAATGTAAGTTCTTAGGTTGGCCTCATATTTAAGCTATAAAATTTTGTTATAAATACAATAAGACTTCGTTTTAAAAAGGATGGGGTTCAGTCCATTATATTTAGTGATATTGTAGTGATAACTCACTACACATTTTTAACTGTTAAAAAAAGTAGAAGTTTGAGCCACAAACAAGCATAGATGAAACCCCAAATAAAAAATATTTTATTATTTAAGGGCAAGTCTAGAAAATTAAGGTTATCTAAAAAATCAAAATTTATTAATCCCAATCAAAAGACAAGGAGCAAAAGTCCTAACATGATATTTTTAAGAATAAAATCTCGATGTCAAGTGATCTCGATTTCAAGTAGTATGAACATTTTTGAAGATAAAAGCATTAACACCCTAAAATTTATAAGTGATGAAGTGCATAATCATTGAGGAGTATCACCCTTACTATAAAAGAATATCTCATATCTCCATGGGAGCCATCACAAAAGATCCAAAATATTAAATGAAAAAATCTTCTATGCCTAGGTGATGGAAATTCCTAGAAATGAGTAGATGACAACAAAGATGATAGCTACTCATAAAAGGGCCCAAGACAATTTGACGTTCATGACTCTAGATCCAAAGAACCTTATAGGGATCAATAGTTCAGAAATGACATGAATTGGCATCAAAAGCAACAACCACCTTGAAATATTTACACAATTTTTGTAAGGAAATCCTCTCCTTTGTAATATTTAAATAGGAGTAATATTAGCTTTGTAAAATATTGGTATGTTGCATTTGCATCTTGTTGTAAGATTTCCTCTCATTTCTTTCTATAGAGAAATTGGCTCTTGAGTAACTTGTCGATAAATTTTGAACCCCCACTTCTAGCACAATATTTGTAAATATTTTTTTTAAAATATATTTAAAAGTCTACATAAATTTTTATTTTAATGATCTATAGCTCCCTATGGACTCGTTTTTGTGTGTATGTGTATATGTAATATTTTACCTATTTTAGATTTTGTTGATGTATGTGTGTGTGAGGGGCATGTGTCTATTTTTGACTACCCATCTATGGCTATCATGGGGGACCTACCTCTTTATTCATACTTATGTTGATGATTCTCATTTACGCTTAACTATGTTAAAGAAAGTAAGTGTTTGTCATTGGCACATAGTGTTCAAGCATATTTTTTTAGGAAGATCTTAGTGGATCTTTTGGCACATTGTCACATTTTTATTTTATCTCTCACACCTCTTTTCCTTATTTATTTTAAAGTGTGCTTGAAAGATCGCATTTTAAAAAGGAGCTAACCTTTTAAAAATTATTCGAGGCGCTTGATTGAGCAAAATACCACAGTATTTGTTGCAGTATTCCTATGCCACTCCTCATGAGGAACAATTACCCCAACTAAGGACAATCAATGGTTGAAATAGTTTAATGAAACACCTAGTAGGACCCTAGTGATATATCATTGGTCCTAAAATTTTAACAATATGTTAGGCTTAGACTTGGTGAGGGTATTTTCCTATTCATGCTTTTTGAAGTACCTCTTTTCTCACTTGATAACTCTACTCTAGAATAAAGACTAGAAGAAATCATTATTGAAGATATTAAACTAATATTTCAATGAATACCTTGATCTACCTACATTCAAAAAGCATGAAGCCATATTCACCTAGCAACTCCACCATAATTCAAATAACCCATAGGTCCAAGATGGTTATCCCATCTCAAGAACTATCTCCTACCTAGGGAGAAGAGAAACCATTATGGCCTCCAAAACCACTAGCTATTTGGGGAAACTTTTTAGTATCAGAACTAGAAATACTACTTTAATACATTAATGAAGGCTCAACAACTCCATTAGAGAATATATAAGAAATAGTATTCATTTACCAAGTACATAATGTCATAGAGTAGAATGTGGTCCTCAAAATTCTGATGGCTTCACTTAAAATTAAGGCTTACCAAAAGTATAATGTTATATCTCCACATTTAATAATTAACTAGGATAAGCTTACTGCCTTAGTCATGAACGATTTCAAAGAAGAGGCAGATAGAGTGAAACTTGAGCTAAGCACTTCCTCCAAGGATGCATTAGAAGGGGACGTGGAAAATAATCATGTGGAGATAAAAAATGATATCTACAAACTTCCTAAATAATAAGAGTATATCTTAGAGGAGTCTCTTCATAGGCATTAAAAGAGGTATAATTCTATATCTTTGTCAAGATCTAGTCAAACTCATGAAGAAGGAAAAATTTTTGGGTCATACCTCTTCAATCCCTATCATGGCTAAGTGGAACAATAGGAAACTACCATCTTGGATAAATAACCACATGAAGAGGCTAAGCTTGAACATGTAAAGAATCTCTTCATCTACAAGACTAGAGGGATATTAAGAGGATTGACCAACAAATGGGGACCTCACTCTAGTAGTGCTAAAGTCAAACTAGACATACTCATTGGTATCTATATATTTCTATTGATGAGACTACTCCAAAGTCCCACTCTTCCAAGGGTGGCAATCTTTCACCAAATAAACTAGAGAAAAAAGGAAGAAGAAAGTACTTGAGTAGCTAGTGGGGTCTTTTTGAATCCATTCCCAATGGATAAAGACCACTCACTTAAAACTATATACATATGTATTATATGTAATATATAAGTGATCTCAGTTTCATGAGATAGCAAAAGACCTAATCATTTACAAGGTTTCAAAGATGTGGCTTGACCGCTAAAAAATTATACTTTCAAAGGAGATAATTCTTGACTTTATGGCCAATGGACTTAGGCACCAATATTTTTGGGTTCCTTATCTTACTAGGCTAAAAATATCTTGATAGCCACTAAAATTATAGTGAGGACTCACTAAACCTTTAATTTTCAAGAAAAAAAGAACGTTTGAGCCACAAACAAACACAAATGAAACCCTAATAAAAATATATATGGCAATTAGAGAGTAAGTCTTGAAAGTTAAGGTTATACAAAAATTCAAAAGGTGTAAGTCTTGATTAAAAAATGAGTAAAAGTCTCAACATGATATCCCAAGGCAAAAAGTACCAAAGTCCTAATGTTAAGCAGTGTCCTAACAATTTTGTTCATGTGTTTTGGGCTTGTCAAACAGCCAAAAATGCTTGGGATTGGGTTCTTTCTTTTTTCAATTCCTTTTTACTGGAGCAATGTTCTTGGGTTAATGCACTACTTGGGGATCCCCTAGATTTTTCTCTTCCCCTAAATGAAGTTTGGCATATTTTTCATCTTAATATTTTATACCATCTCTAGAAAACAAGAAATAATATTATCTTTGGGATATGGGAGGCTTCTACCTCTTTCTTTGTTGCTTCTCGATATGCTCTCTTCTATGATTGTTGGTTACAGATCCTTACTCAGGTGGAGAAATTTTAGGTGGAGCTGCAATATCTTAGATCACTTCTGGATCATTGGGTTAATGCATCTTGCTCTGTTAGTTGGCTTCCTTCTGATAAACATGTGTCCAGAACTCGTGGATTCTCTCACACAGGCTCACCTTCAGCTCATTCTCACAGTGGTCACAGAGATCATTTATCTGCTCCAACTTCTTAGCATCATTGGTCTCCATTGCAGTCCAATTTTGCACCTCTAGTGGATGGGATGTTCACTTGATTCCAATTGCACCAGTGGCTGCATACACTTGTCTCTGTTTTGTCTTTTTTTCTTTACTCAGTTCAGATGTAATATTGGCTTTTTGAGTTGATCCATGTGATCCTGTAATTTTTTGGGTGTGTGCCACTGTGTGTGTTAATTCCACCCAACCTTTTTGTATGAAAGTGATTATTTCCAATTAATATAAGGTCCTTTCATTCCAATGTTAAGCAGTCCTAATTTTAAGTAGCAAGAAATTTTATGAAGATAAATTCATGAACACCCCAAAAGTTAGAAGTAATGAAGTGCATAATATTTGAAGATCATTTTTGTTCCTACAAAATAATATCTCATGTCTCCATTAAAAGACAACAACAACATGCAAACCATGATAAAAGTAGCTCAAAGATCCATAAAATTAAATGAACTAATCTTCTATGCCTGAATGATAAGAATTCCTATAGATGGGTAGATGGTAATTAATATGGTAGTTGCTCATAAAAGGGCTCAGGACCATATAAAATTCATGACTTTACATCTAAAGAACCTCAGAGAGACCAATAATTTAGACAAGACATGACCTAGCATAAAAAATAATAGCCACCTTAAAATATGTGCATGATTTTTTGATGGAAATCCTCCCCTTTTAAATCTATAAATACAAGTAGTATGATATTTATAATGGATCACGAGTTTATATTTGTATACTCTTGTAATATTTCCTTTTTGTAGAATAGTTGTATCCTAAGTAACTTGTGGGTAAATTTCAAACCCATGCTTCTAACACAATCTTTGTAAATATTTTATTGCATATATATGGAAACCTACGTAAATTTTTGGTTTAAGCTTATGTGGCTCTCTAAAAACCCATTTCTATGTGTATGTGTGTGTCTATAGTATTTTACCTACTTTGAGTTTTATTTATGTATGCGTGTGTGAGGGGCATGCATCTATTTTTGGACTAGATATCCATGGATCTCCTATGGGACTTGCCTCTTTATCCATATTTATATTGTTGACTCTCATATGTGCTTAACTATGTCAAGTATAGTAAGTGTTCACCATTAGCACATAGTGTTCAAGACTATTTTTATAGAAAGATCTTGGTGAATCTTTTGGTGCATCACCACCTTTTTATTTCACTGACTTATTTCACTTTGATCTCTCGTACCCCTTTTTTCCATCGAGTTTAAAGTGCACCTGAAAGATCACATATTAACAAGGATTTGACCTTCTAAAAAACTCTCAGAGACCTCGAATTGAGCTAAAATTCATGCATTTAGTCGTAGTCGTACTATGTTGTTCATCATAAGGTATGATTACCCCCCACCAAGAATAATTAGATATGGAAATAGATACTATTATAACATGTTGGATATGTAAAGCAACCTAATCTATAAATTCATAGGAGTGTGGTCAGGTCTAGTGGCTTTGAAGAGATGGATCAAAAGTAACTGGGATTTAAAAAGGAAGCTTTGGTCACTTTGATGTTGAAGGGTTTCTTCTTGGTAGCCTTAACCTAACATAAATACTATGACCACATATACATTGGAGGGTCATAATTTATAGTCAATATTGGTGTATACATGCATTGTTAGTTTCCAAGGTTTAACCCTCACACGAAATTTGTTATATATATCTTGGTGTGGTGTGATTGTTCAACCTACCCTTGGAATTTCAAGAAAACAAGATCTTTGAAAATATTTTAAATACTTTAGGGGAATATGTCTCGGTGGCCCTTGTAACTATAAACAAAGCCCATGCTATTTTTCTTACATAGTATGAGGGTAGACCTACAATACACCCTTACTAAAATGATAGATTTAGTTTCATGTCTAAGTAAGCATTATCAAGATGTTGACTATGAAAACATACCATTTTGATGTTGCCTCTACCATTCATGTAGGCACTTAAAAATCTTATACCCAATGAAGAAACAACCACTAAAAGAGGACCCTAAAGGACCAACAAGGGAGAAGTCATAGGATGACTTATTTTTCATGAGGTTAAACCTATAAAAACAAATGCGACAAACAACACTAGAACTAGAATAATTAGAACGAGAGGTTTTGGAACAATATAATAGAAGGAAATAGTTTTAGAGATATAATATCCCAAGGATGGTATAGAATAATAAAAAAACAATGTAAAAGATTAAAAGTTTGAACAAGAGGAAATCGCAAAAAGGGAGGTCCAAGAAACATCCTTTAAAAAATCTATAAAACTAGATTTGAATGGGAACATGTGGAATTCAATGGAAAGTAGGATTAGCTTCTAAATAGGAGAAATGATCACTCGTTGAAAAGTTAACATAGGGTGCTCTATAAAAAAAATATGACAACATTATGAAAATATTTTGTAAACTAGGGAATCAAAAAAAGAAGTTGTAGATCACAAATAGAGTCATCTTATTAATGCCTTTATAGGGGATCCAAACCCCAGGATAAAGGTAAAAGATAAAATTATTATCCTATAACATGCGGGGAATAAATTTCCTATCATAACATAGACTACTAAAATTTTGTATTTAAAATCTATGTACCAATATAGTCTTATTACAAGAGATAAAATTGGACAAAAATAAGTTAGGAAAAGTATCTAGGAAGATCTAGAGTAGAAACAGTATCTTGGAAATTCTAATAGAGGAGGATTTTGGAGGTTCAATAACTATTTGGAACCTATAGATATTTGTTAGAGAGATGGTTAATAAAAAATAACATCACATTACAATCTATCTCAAGAATAGGCTCATAGGTAAAGTGGGTTTCATCACAAGTATTTATACACCCAGTTTCATCAAGTATTAAAAAAATATTTAGAATGTGCCTAAATAAAACAATCAAGGGTTTTATGATATTCAATGATTTTAAGTCCTTGCTAACCCCAAATGAGAAGAAATAAAGGGTTTCTAGTTATAGAAGACATGAGAGATATAGCATGTTTACTAATAGAGACAAGCTTAATAGTGTTAGGAGTTATTACATCATATACCATGTAAGAAGTCAAGTGGTATAACAACCCCTCACAAGGTACATGCATGTAGTTGTAAGTTTATTTTATTTTATTTTTATGTTTTCTATATCTAAAGTAGATACTTTATGTACTTAAATACCCTTCACTAACATAATATAATTATTTAAAGAATTAAGATATAACATGTGGTATTAGAGCAAGTAGAAGGAAGGAATAATTCTCCTTTTGATCATCTAGCTTCGACATAGAGAGATACAAGGTGGACTCTATCTAAAAACAAATTTAAGATTGAGAGAAGAGTTCTTCAAGGGAAAAAGTACCCTATATGACAATATCACCATGAAGGAAAATTCCATGGTAAGAAAAAAATATTTTAATATGGAAAACCCCTTCTATGAGTAAAAGCCTACAAGTAAACAACCAAGCTAGTTGAGGTAAGACCAAGAAAAGTAAAGTCCCAATAAAAATTCATTCAAAAAGAGAGAAAATTAATCTCTCCCTATGTAAAAATCTAGAAGGTCAGTATACACCAAAAGGAAAAATATTTGTTGAAAAACAAATTTTATCTTGGAAAAGCACAAAAAATAGGACAATAAGTGAAGTTATAATGCACATGAAAGAAGAAATATTCTAAATTTTGAACAACAAGATAAAAGAAGCATGGATGGAATACATGCAGTAAAGTAGACATCCAAGAAAATAGAAAATGAAAGCAAAAAAATATGAATTAGTTGAATGAAATATTGGCCCTATTTAAGAACCCATTTTCAAATCAATTCAATGTGCATCCTATTAAAGCAAGTGGAGATGTTTATATAAAAAAGGTTGCTAAAGATATTTGAGAGCAAATTGATCCAAGAAAGGTTATTGAGACAAGAGGTAATCATCCATAAGAAGGAAAATCAATTCATTGGAAATTAAAATAAAAAATAGAAGTGCTATATATTTGTAAGGGCTATTACTTATACAAATAATAACAAGAGTGGCTATGCCAACTATTCACTGTTGATATTTTACTTAAGGACTGATATTGATAAAAAATTCTTGATTTCTAGTGTAAATGGATATAACATTCATCTTAGACATATTTAATCTATTTAAACATACATATAAAAGTGTTATAAAGCAATTGGGATATGTAATGCATGATGTATTAATATAAATTAAGATAAATGATGTGAAAGTAAGCCATGGTTAACAATGTAGATAATAAAATTTGGTCAACAAACTTGCATGTCAATCTATGTAAGCATTTACAAGATCCATTTATAGTAAGATATGGTCTTAAAACTAGTGGAAAATATATTTATGAATCACTTGATAAATGATAATTCGAATGGACTTATCCTACGTATTTAGTTTTTGGTCCTAGTACATTCATATGATATTAGATTCACATATAGAAATTAGATATGGGTAATATAAATCCTAAAGAGTAAGTCTAGAGAGAAACTATGAGAAAATAAATCTAAGCTTTACATATCCAAATCAAAGGAGATGAATTCAGCTAGTGGCCTACTATAAACACCCATCATATTCTTTCACCTTGCCTCCTTGAGGATCCTATTGATTATAAAGTGGTGAAAATATATGTACTAAAACTTCATTTATCCCCAATGGTTAAAGTGTACAAAGCCTCGTGATATTTTATTATTTGAAAACATGCATACATTATATAAAGTAATGTTTAATGAAAATAAATTTCATGAATGGATGTACACATAGAGATAATCCTTATGACGAATGTGATATCTAGGATTATTGAATTTAAACCTATTAAATTGATGGAGATAGAGAGCTTTGAGAAGTGGCATGTCTCCATGGGCTATTTATGATGTGCATTGTACATTGAACACTTGATACTTGTGAACAAGTACAAAAATCCCATAATCTATGGAAATAAATATTTTAGGCTTATGAAACAAAGAATACCAAGCATGAAATTTATATGATAGTAGACCTAATGAGTCTTCACATTGAATATGAAAATAATATTAACAAGCTACAAGCTATTAAAAATAAACTTGATGATTGGTACGACATTGAAATAGTTTGGCTTAATAATGAGTCCTATTTATACTTGTAATACAAATGCTAACTTCAATATAATATGCCTTCCAAAAATTCTATGAATTTAATTACAAAATTGAGAATATAACTTTCAAAAAGCTTAAGGCTTTAATCCACAATAGAAAATCCAAGTTAATAACAATAAAGTTTTTTTTTTTAATAATAGTGAAAACACGGGGTTTTGAAAGGTTCCAAAGCCTTTTTACATTAAACAAGGGAAAGAAATGTAAGGTCAATTAAGCATAGGCCAGCATTAAAGACCAAAATAAATAGAAATTAAACCAAAATATTCATCAAAAAGCAAATACAAACCCATCACCCAACAAGGCATAAAGGATAATTTTTATTCAACTTTATTTTAGAGACACCAACGATCCTGCATACATATAACAAAACTCCAAACTCAGATATCAACACTCATATAACAACAGTAATTATGAATGAATTGAGAATGGTAACCATGAAAGAGCAAAAGGATAATCCCCCTAAAAAAAAGACCCCCAACAAGAGAATCACTACAACGCAAATGAGATCTCATCCAAACATAAAGACAAAAAAAAAGCCTACAATAAAACTTTACATACAATAATAAAAAAATATTTAAAAAATAATACAATAATTATAAATAAAAAATAAACAATAAATTAAACTACTTATAAAATTTATGAATAATTAACATAAACTGATAAAAAAATTGTTAATAAAATAATATATTAATATTTTAAATGCACGACCAAAATTAGATATATGGTTCTTAATTTTCAAATAATCTAATGATTATGAGCTCCGAACAGAATGGAGTTGTGAAACATTTACTCGTATTCTCGGGAACTTATCTATATACAACATTTTTACATGGTTCTTGACATTAAGGAAGTTTCACTTTCATTTATTGAGGGTAATTTGACAACCACTGAAATTCCAATAAACATATTAGGTTTGTGCAGTTGTTACTTCCCCCATTGGGGAATATGAGGGTGGGAGTGGTGGAAGTAACAACTACAGCAAATCAACTTGAGGATGAGGGTGGGGGAAGTAACAACTGCAACAAGCAACTTTGCTGCAGTTGTTACTTCCCCCATGCCCACCCTCATATTCCCCCACCCCCACCCTCATATGAGGGTGGGGGTGGGGGAATATGAGGTTGGGGGTGGGGGAAGTAAAAACTACCACAAATAGGGTGGGGGTGGAGGAATATGAGCGTGGGGGGTGGGGAAATATGAGGGTGGGGGTGGGGGAAGTAACAACTGCAACAAAGTTGCTTTACTACAATTGTAACATACCCCACCCCCACCCTCATTGCAGTTGTTACTTCCCCTACCCTCACCCTATTTGTTGTAGTTATTACTTCCCCAACTCCCACCCTCATATGAGGGTGGGGGAATATGAGGGTGGGAGTGGGGGAAGTAACAAACCCCCACATTCATATGACGATGGGGGAATATGAGGGTGGGGGTGAGGGAAGTAACAACTGCAGCAAAGCAAATTTGTTGTAGTTGTTACTTCCCCCACCCCCACCCTCATATTATCCCACCCTCATCATGTGGGGGAATATGAGGGTGGGGTTACTTTGTTACAGTTGTTACTTACCCACCTCCACCCTTAGGGTGAGGGAATATGAGGGTAGGAGTGGGGGAAGTAACAACTACAACAAAAGGGTGGGGTGGGAAAAGTAACAACTACAACAATGTTGCTTTGTTGTAGTTGTTACTTATCCCACCCCCACCATTTTATTATAGTTGTCACTTCCCCCATCCCCACCCTCATATTCCCCCACCTTGAGGGTGGGGGTGGGGGGAGTAAAAACTACAACAAAATTTCTTTGATGTAGTTGTTACTTCTCCCACCCCCACCCTTTTGTTGTAATTGTTACTTCCCTCACCCAAACCCTCATATTCCCCCACATGATGAGGGTGGGGTAAGGGAATTTGAGGATGGGGGTGGAGGAATTAAAAACTGTAGTAAAGCAACCCTCATATTCCCCCACATGATGAGGGTGGGGGTGGAGGAAGTAACAACTGTAGCAAAGCAACTTTGCAAAGTAACTTTGCTGCAGTTGTTACTTCCCTCACCCCCACCCTCATATTCCCCCACATGATGAGGGTGGGTATAGGGGAAGTAACAACTGCAAAATTTTTTATGAGGGTGGGTATGGAGGAATATGAGTGTGGAGGTCGGGGAAGTAACAATTATAGCAAATTTGATTTACTGCAGTTGTTACTTCCCCCACCCCCATCCTCATATTTCCACACCCCCAACCTCATATGAGGGTGGGGGAATATGAGGGTAGGGTTGGAGGAAGTAATAACTTTGATGTAGTTGTTACTTCCCCCACCACTGTAGCAAATTTGTTAATTCCCCCACCCCCATCCTCATATGAGGGTGGGGTTGGGGGAAGTAAAAACTTTTCTACAGTGGTGGGGAAAGTTACAATTATAGCAAATTTGTTATGAGGGTGAGGGTGGGGGTGGGCGAAGTAACAACTACAACAAATTTGTTACTTCCCCCACCATTGTAAGAGGGTGGGGGTGGGGGAAGTAACCAATTTGTTGTAATGGTGGGGGAAGTAACAAATTTGTTGTAGTTGTTACTTCCCCCACCACTACAACAAATTTGTTACTTCCCCCACCCCCACCCTCATATGAGGGTGGGGGTGGGGGAAGTAACAACGTTGTAGTTGTTACTTCCCCCACAACTATAGAAAATTTGTTACTTCCCCCACCCCCACCCTCATATGTTGCAGTTGTTACTTCCCCACCACTGCAACAAATTTGTTACTTCCTCCACCCCCACCCTCATATGTTATAGTTGTTACTTCTCTCACCCCCACACTTATATTGCAATTGTCACTTCCCCAATCCCCACCCTCATATTCACCCACCCTAATGGTGGGGGTGGGGGAAGTAACAACTACAACAAAATTTCTTTAATGTAGTTGTTACTTCTCCCACCCCCACCCTTTTGTTGTAATTGTTACTTCCCTCACCCCAACCCTCATATTCCCCCACATGATGAGGGTGGGGTAGGGGAATTTGAGGGTTGGGGTGGAGGAATTAACAACTGTAGCAAAGAAACCCTCATATTCCCCCACATGATGAGGGTGGGGGTATGGGAATATGAGGGTGGGGTTGGAAGAAGTAACAACTATAGCAAAGCAACTTTGCAAAGTAACTTTGCTGTAGTTGTTACTTCCCTCACCCCCACCCTCATATTCCCCCACATGATGAGGGTGGGTATGGGGGAAGTAAAAACTACAACAAATTTTATGAGGGTGGGGATGGAGGAATATGAGGGTGGAGGTCAGGGAAGTAACAATTACAACAAATTTACTTTACTGTAATTGTTACTTCCCCCACCCCCATCCTCATATTCCCGTACCCCCACCCTCATATGAGGGTGGGGGAATATGAGGGTGGGGGTGGAGGAAGTAATAACTTTGATGTAGTTGTTACTTCCCCCACCAATGTAGAAAAGTTTTTACTTCCCCCACCCCCACCCTCATATTTTGTAGTTGTTACTTCCCCCACCACTGTAACAAATTTGTTACTTCCCCCACCCCCCACCCTCATATGAGGGTGGGGGTGGGGAAGTGGGGGAAGTAATAACTACAGCAAATTTGTTACTTCCCCCACCACTATAACAAAGTTGTTACTTCACACACCCCCACCCTCATAACAACTTTGCTATAGTTGTAACTTTCCCCACCACTGTAGCAAAGTTGTTAATTCCCCCACCCCCATCCTCATATGAGGATGGGGGTGGGGGAATTAACAACTTTGCTACAGTGGTGGGGAAAGTTACAACTATAGCAAAGTTGTTATGAGGGTGGGGGTGGGTGAAGTAACAACTTTGTTACAATGGTGGGGGAAGTAACAAATTTGTTGTAGTTGTTACTTCCCCCACCACTGCAACAAATTTGTTACTTCCCCCAACCCCACCCTCATATGAGGTTGGGGGAATATGATGGTGGGGGTGGGGGAAGTAACAACTTTGTTGCAGTTGTTACTTCCACCACCACTGTAGAAAATTTATTACTTCCACCACCCCCACCCTCATATGTTGCAGTTGTTACTTCCCCCACCATTGCAAAAAATTTGTTACTTCCCCCACCCCCAAAAATTTGTTACTTCCCCCACCCCCACCCTCATATGAGGGTGGGGATGGGGGAAGTAACAAATTTGTTGCAGTGGTGGGGGAAGTAACAACTGCAACAAAGTTGTTATGAGGGTGGGGGTGGGGAAAAAAACAACTTTGCTGCAGTGGTGGGGGAAGTAACAACTTTAAAAAAATAATTATTTAAAAAAACACTAATCATATGAAAATAGTCGTTGCTTACCAAATTCTACGTACTTTAGTAAAAATATAACATCAATCTCTTTCTGTTAAATTGTGTAAAGAACATGAGCCTTTTTTGTAATGAACATGAACCAAGACAAATTTACAGATATTCTTAAAGAATAAGAAATCTATTGCAATGTCTAGCTACCGTTGAATGAAGCCAACTTTTAGTTGTATTTGAAAAATATTAAGTTTTATTATATATATCAAAGCACATGAACATTGAAATAGAACAATTAAAAAGCTATCCATATAGGTTATTGAATTACTCCATAAATGACTATTGCCAGAAGGCCATTATATTATGACATTATTTTATGTATCAAGAAAGGAAAGCGGAGCAATACATGTGGCCCTAGAAGAAACCCAGAGAGTAGTTATTCACTACGCCCAATTGTGTTGCTTGGGTTGAGACCAGATGGTGGTGCATGCTTCTTCATTTCCTCCCATAGCTAAATTGGGGATGGAGAAGGAGGCCTGAGTAAATTAGGAGATCATAGTACCGATGCTACCCTTTCTGCTCCTTCTGATTTGATTTTTTGCCCTTGACTTAAATCCTCCGATGCAAAGACATAATGAAGAATCAACATGGACGAGCACACCATTAAAACAATAACTTGGAACTTCTTAATGTTCAAGGTCGAAGTGTGAAAAATTTTACCTTCAATTTTAATATATCAATAGCACACCTGAACAATTGCGAGGGTGTTGGTGCGAAGTTGATGTATTTTTAGGGCTCACATAGATATGAAGATAAAGTTGATGTTGGAACTGGTGTTCTAACCTAAATTCAAAATGCATAATTTTCTTGTCTGCAAGCCCTGATAAAATTAACAGGAGCTAGAGCTATACTACGTTTTTGTGCATGCAAACACAAGACCGGATGCTATGCTTCAATTACGTGCATTCTGATCAAAACCAAACCATCCTGAAACAAGAGAAAGGAAGGCGCATAATCCAAAAATGCTTTCACAAATAAATTTTTGGAAACCTTCACTTCTGGAGCTGCTCAACTCCAGAAAGCACAAAACTAGGAAGACTCACTTCTCCGAGGTTGTTTCGATTCCAGAAAGAAAACACACTAAGACTCACTTTTTTGGGATTGTTTCAATTCCACAAAGCAACACACTTCCGAGGTTGTTCCACTCTGATTTCTTGAATATGAACATGAAACTGGGAAGTATCAACAAAATTGCAAGGAAAACACATAAGCAAAAAGTGCTCACAATAAATTATCGACAAAGACATAGTACTGGAAACTTAAAGCAAATGCATGAATACATATATATTTCTATATTATATTCTTATTGCATTCAACCGGATGTTATAAAATATAAATCAAATTTCACCTTTGTCATAGGTCGCTTAGGTGACGAGTGACTCCAGGATTCACTCGTTTGTTGTAGCGATCCTAGGAGTAGCTCAAGAAAAGAGCGAGAGAGCAAGAATTTCCCACTTGTTGTAGTGATATTTTGAGTCACTCAGGAAAGGAGTGACTCTAAGAATCACACGTGTACCACAGCAATAAAGAGACTTCCCACATTCTGAAGTGATTTGACGCTGCATTTATTTCCAGCATGCGGGTTGATGAGATATTTCCCACCTTTGTCAGCTATAAATATTGATTCCTTTTTCATTTTGAGCAAAGCAAAAGGGGGGCAAATTAGAGAAGAAGAATACAATAGATCAACGTTGCCAAGCAGATAGAAGTCTACAAATTCAAACAATATTTTTTGGGTGTTCTTTATTTTTTTAGTTATCTTGCAATTCTTTGCAGATGTATACAAACCCTCACTGGAGGTAACACTGTAATGTGTTTAAATTTTTATAAATAAAATCAGTTTCAAGTTTTCAGGTTATGTGAATTTTTTATCAAATTTTTTGTTGATTGGTCCCCTTTACTTAAAATGTGTGTTCATTCCTTATTTATCTTAATCCAATCTTCACTTTCACCTTCTCCACATGAGCACATTGTGATAAATGTTTAAACCTAAGCTTAATTCGTGTCTTAGTTCTTTTTATAAAGCTTTGGTTTCACACTATACATTGAGGTGAAATACAATGATCGTTGTCCTTGTTAAGAAAATCCTAGAGTCACTACCTAGCTGAGCGAACCGTAGATGGGTTAATTTCACAATCTAAGTTAATCGATCTCCATATCGCTTCGATTGGTGAGTGAGACCCAGTCTCACTCATTTTTTAGCGATTTGCAGCAACTCTACCTCTCATCGCATTCCAGGTGCAAAGTCATGAATCGCTTGGGCCCTTGAGCAATTACAAGCATCACTCGGTTAGGCAACAACCCTGAGAGTCGCTATTTCCAGCGAGTGACTTCGTGAGTCAATCTGCCAGCTAATGAACTTGAGAGTCGCTCTAGCCACGAAGTGACTCTAGGCATTGCTCTACCTTAGAGTGACTCTGGTCATCGCTCCAACTGAACTGTGACTCCCAAAATCACATTTTTTGTGAGTAATCACCATCTAAATTTAAAAAATTCAAATTCTTCAAATTGGTATCAGAGCTACAGTGTCGTGATGTGAAATATTGAAGCATGGCTTCCAAAAATAATTCCCTATAGTTGCATATCCTACGGTTCAACATCGAGCACTACAACTACTGGAGCATCCATATGAAGATCCTGTTCAGGTCTCAAGAGATATGGGACTTGGTCGAGAATGGTTACCTAGAACTGGCAGATGCAGTAGCACTGGTCACCCTCTCCCAAGTTGACAAGGACCTACTAAAGAAAAATACAAATAAGGACTAGAAGGCCCTATTCTACATCATGCAAGTGGTCAAGAAGACTATTTTCTCATGGATTGTAGTAGCAACCAAGGCAAAGCAATCCTAGGAAATCCTCACCAGTTCATATCAGGGTACTAACAAGGTGAATTTTGTGAAGCTGTAGATGTTAAGGAGGGATTTTGAGAACCTACAGATGAATGAGTTAGAGTCCATGACTTCTTCACCCAGACAACGGATGTCATCAACCATATGTAGTTGAATGGAGAGATCATGCAGAACCAGAGAATATTGGAGAATATTTTAAGGAGCCTACCCTCAAAGTTTGACTCAGTCATGATAGTGATTGAGAAATTGATGGATTTGACAACCCTCTTAGTAAATGATCTCATGGGTTCCATATAGACACATGAGCAGAGTTTGAGTCATTCATCTCAATCCTCTCTAGAGTAGGCGTTCAAGGTGTAAGTCTTATTTCGAGATAGTGGCATACAATATTCCCACTAAGGTGTCTCTAGTTTACAAGGAGTAAGAGGTAGAGATAAGCATGGAAAAGGCAACAAGCAAGGAGGAAGGTCAAACCCTAATGACAAAGAGACCAAATATAACTTCCATCAGCAAGGAGGAAGAGGTAGTGTGAAAAACCAGCAAGGTGGATCCAGTAAAAAGAATGACAAATCGAAGGTCCAATGTTACTACTGCAAGAATTTCAGCCATTATATCTCTGAGTGTAGAAAAATGATGGTCAAGGACAACCAACAACAAGCCCACTACACAAATGATGTTGGAAATATTGAATGCATATATGTGTGTGGGAACATGTTGCTAACTTGCAGTATTGAGGAGGAGAGCTAGAAGAATATTTGTTATCTTGGCATTGGGTACAACAACCACATGATCGGGAATAAGAAGTGTTCTCAAAACTAGATGAAACTGTCCAATATGAAGTGAATATGAGGAACAACAGCAAGGTTCCTTTCAAGGGCAAAGGAAAAATATTCATTTGCACCAGGCACCATGAAAGGAAGTAAATTTGTGATGTTTACTATATGTTTTGTCTGAAGCACAACCTGCTGAGTTTTGGATAGCTCGTGCAGAAGGGGCACACTGTTCAGTTCAAGGATGGAGTCTCCATGATGAAAAACAAGTTTTTTCTACTACAGATTTAGAATAAGTCGTTGCTATCTCTGAGTGTATTTGTGAAGGATGCTACCTAGCTATGGCATCTCAGATATGGTCACCTGATTTTCAGTGGCCTAAAATTGCTACACAAGAATAATATGGTGAAGGGTTTACCCCTTACTGATCAACTAAATCAGGTTTATAAAGGCACCTTGGTCAGTAAACAACACAGGGATTCATTCCCTTCAGGGTAGTCTTTGAGAGCCTCACAACTATTGGAGTTGGTGCACATAGATATTTGTGGTCTAATGTAGACCAAAACTTCTTCTAGCAATAAGTACTTCCTAATGTTCATTTATGACTTTAGCCGAAATACATGGATTTATCCCATCAAGCTTAAGTTAGAAGTATTTTCCAGATTCAAGGAGTTCAAGACTATGGTGGAGAAATAAAGCGGCTACCAGGTGAAGACTCTTCGAATAGATGGTGGAGGTGAATACATGTCCAACAAATTCTAAAATTTCTACAAGTAAAATGCAATTTGGAAGTAGCTTACTACCAGATACACACCATAGCAAAATGTCGTAGCTGAGAGGAAGAATAAAACCATCATGGAGATGGCACAGAGCATTTTGAAGGTGAAGGGTTTACCACATGATTTCATGGTAGAAGCTGTAATCTATGCAATTTTTCTGCTTAATAGATGTCCCACCAAGAGCGTGAAGGACAAGATTCCTAAGGAAGCATGGAACAACTAGAAGCCGAGTGTGGCTTATTTACGAGTTTTTGGGTGCATAGCATATGCACATGTTCCTAAATTAAAGAGGAAGAAGTTGGATGACAAGGCAGAGAAGTGTATCTTTACAGGATACAGTGAGCAAGCGAAGGAATATTGACTGTATAATCCTATGACGAAGAAGCTCGTCATCAGTCAAGACATAAATTTCCTCGAGGATGAAGCCTGGAATTGGAAATCAAAGACTATCTAGCCTGAGCCAATGGCTATTGAGTCTGTGGACTTGGAGGAGAACACTATGCAACCACTTGTAGACTCAAGCAGCAGCGGTGGTGCCAGCAGTAGCATAGCCTCACCATCTTGGTCACCTCCACTTGCAAGCAGGATTCCTAACTTGAGGACATCCATAAAGATGAGGAGCTTGAAAGACATTTATGAGGCAACCAAAAATCATGAATATGAGGAACATTCTGACTTTGCATTTTTTACTGAGTGTGATCCAGTTTCATTTGAAGATGCAAGTTAGAATCAGAAGTGGATGAAGGTGAAGGATTAGGAGATATATGCCATTGACAAGAATGATACATTCCAGTTGGCAGATCTTCCAGTAGGGAAGAAGACCATTGGGGTCAAATGGGTTTATAAAACCAAGTTTAATGCCCAAGGTGAAGTTGATAGGCATAAGGCCAAACTGTGGTGAAGGGCTACAAGAAGAAGTTAGGTATTTACTATCATGGGGTGTATGCACCTGTAGCTCAACTTGACATAGTTAGGATGATCCTAGAATTGGTAGCCCATCAAGGTTAGAAGGTATACCATATGGACATCAAGTCAGCCTTCCTCAATGGTGTTTTGGAGGAGGTCCACATATACCAGCCACTAGGTTACAAGATTGAAGGATAAGAGGGCAAGGTCCTAAATCTTAAGAAGGCTCTTTATGAGTTAAAGCAAGCACCCCAAGCATGGTACAGTTGGATTGATGGCTCCTTTCAAGAGAATGAGTTTGTTAAATGCTCTTATGAGCATACCCTGTACCTGAAGATAAATGAAGTAGGAGAGATGATAATCGTTTGTCAGCATGTGGACGATCTAATTTACACTGGAAATAGTGATGTACTATTTGACCAGTTTTGAATAGTCATGAAGAAGAAGTTCGAGATGACTGATTTAGGGCTAATGAAGTACTTTCTTGACATCGAAGTTGAGTAATCAGTAGATGGCATATTCATTTATCAAGGCAAGTATGTGAAGGGTAACCTGAATTGGTTCAATATGGAGGACAACAAACCTACCATCACACCTGTTGCCACAAGACTGAATCTAAGCAAGTTGGATTCCAGTAGGAATGTTGATCCAACTTTGTTTAAGAGGCTAGTTGGCAGTATCATGTATTTTACTACAACTCAAGATCTTATGTTTGGAGTCAGCTTGATAAGCATATTTATGGAGACTCCGAAGGACACATGCTAGAAAGTAGGTAAATGGATTTTACGCTATTTCAACGGGACTTAAAACCATCACATTTTCTATGCCAGATGAGACCAGTTGGAACTGGTGGGCTAGACAAATAATGACTGGGCTGGAAGCACTAATGATCGAAAGAGCACTTTTGGGTATGCTTTCCATCTTGAATCGAGAGCAGTGTCATGTTCATTTAAGAAGTAACCAATCATTGCATTGTTCATCTCTAAAGTCGAATATATCACCACCATGTTAGCCGCATGCTAGGTAGTATGGCTATGGAGGATTTTGGGTGAACTGAACCATCCACCAGAAGGTGCGATAATCATATTTTGTAACAAAAATTCTACCATAGCACTGTCGAAGGATCCAATGTTTCATGGATGGACGAAGCACATTGACATTTGATATCACTTCATCAGAGAGTTGGTGAAGTTGGGTGAAGTCTAGCTACTGTTTTGCAGATCCAAGGAACATGTAGCTGACATTTTCAAAAAGCCTTTGAAGGAGGAAGACTTCAGTAGATCGCATGAGAAATTAGGTGTCAAAGATCTTATGAAATTAGGTTTAATGGAGGGTGTTAGAAAATATAAACCAAATTTCACCTTTTTTGTAGGTCACTTAGGTGACGAGGGACTCCAGGATTCGCTCATTTGCTATAGTGATCTCGGGAGTCACTCAAGAAAAGAGTGAGAGCGAGAATCACCTACTTGTTGCGGTGATCCTGGGAGTCACTCAATAAAGGAGTGACTCCAAGAATCGTATGCGTAGCACAACAATAAAGATACTTCTCACCTTCTGAAGTGATTTGATGCCACAGTTATTTCCAGCATGCGAGTTGGTGAGATATTTCCTGCCTTTGTCATCTATAAATACAGATGCCTTTGTCATTTTGAGCAGAGCAAAAGGGGGAGCATATTAGAGAATAAGAATACAGTGGATCAATGTTGTAGAGCAAATAGAAGTTTGTAAATATGAACAACAATTTTAGGTGTATTTTGTTTTTCTGGTTATCCTGCAATTATTTGTAGATGTATACAAACCCTCACTGGAGTTAACACTGTAATGTGTTTAAATTTTGATAAATAAAATTAGTTTCAAGATTTTAGGTTATGTGAATGTTTTATCAAATTTTTTGTTGGTTGTTCCCCTCTACTTAAAACCCATGTTCATTCCTTATTTCTCTGAATTTGGTATTCATTTTAACCTTCATTGTGATAAGTGTTTAAACCTAAGCTTAATTCATGTCTTAGTTATTTCTATAAAGCTTCACTTTCATGCTATACATTGAGGTGAAAGACAACAATCACTGTCCTTGTTAAGAAAATCCTAGAGTCACTACCTAGCTGAGCGAACCACAAACGGGTTACTTTTGCAAGCTAATTTAATCAATCTTCATATCACTCCAGTTGGTGAGCAAGACCTGGTCTCGCTCACTTGTTCAGCGATTCACAACAACTCTGCATCTCATTGCGTTTTGGGTGCAAAGCCATAAATCGTTCGAGCTCTTGATCTATTACAAGCATCACTCGATTAGGCAGCGACCCCGAGAGTCGCTCTTTCTAGCAAGTGACTCCGTGATTCACTCTACCATCCAATGAACCCGAGAGTCACTCTAGCCATCGAGCGACTCTGGGTGTTGCTCTGCCTTAGAGCGACTCTGGTCATCGCTTCAACTAAAGTGCGACTCCTAGCATCACATTTGTTGTGAGCGATCACTGTTTAAATTTAAAAAATTCAAATTCTTCATCGAATCCATACATAGATCCTTTTACTTCACGTATTTTGAAAAGTAATGCACCAATCCCAGAGAGGAGTTCTATGCTTTTACTATGGCTGCTAGAGGATTTCTATACCTTTACTATGGCTGCTTCAACCTTGCATTCACTTTTGCATAATATAATCATAGGCTCCCTTCTCTAGTGCATATTTTTTATCATTTGTGCTTCACCAACCTCTATGCTTCATCAAAATGAAATCATGTATAACAATTTTATATATAGGGCCAGAGATGAGGGAAAGTTTCAACTAACCTTTTGACTCTCATTAATTTGAAAAGATATATCTATTTAATCTTCTTATAAAATACAACTATATTTAGGGTCAAAAGAAGGAAAGGTTCAACTAACCTTTTTACACATTTTAATTTGAAAAATATATCTATTTAATCTTGTTCCAAAGTTAGAATTAGATTGTGACAACTATGAAAAACAAGATATGTGATAGGAGGGTGAAATCTAGATTAATTTTCAACATCTTTATTTAAACCAGATTTCACAAAAAAATTGACACTTAATATTTCTTTCAGCCTTTCAAAATCTTCCTCCTTGCATCAATAGAACTGTCCAAATCTACATTATCTCCTAGCTCATCCATAGATAGCAGAATCCCCAAGTTCCAATGAAGCTTCACTGCTCAAAACATCAAAAAATTTCTCTCCATGCAGACCATCTCCAAAGTTAATTTTTCTTCATTGACCTCACTCATCTACTATTTCAACTTGGACTTCAATTTATTTCACAAAGATCTGAGCTACTCTTAAATATTTTTCTTAGTCAATAATCCACTACTGCACTCTTCATCTTATTCAACATCAAAGGATTTATGTTCTTTTTGGGATTTCTTTTTTTGCTTTACATTTTTTGACCTTCTTTGCCCACTTTTCTACACCTAAACTACCTTCCTTTGCAATATCTTACTTATCATCCACTCCAATTTTTACCTTCAATTTCAGGTTCTTAATCTTGTTCATCCCATTGTTGTTTTTAATTGCTTCTTCAAATGAAATAGGATCACTTTTAGAAAATAAAGCAAAATCTTAATGTTCTTCGTCTTCTATTTCATTTCTTGTTATTTCTTGTAAGCTCTTTGTCTTTGAAATATTTCTCACGATGGATGATATAGACCTTGTCCTTGCACTTGGTGGTGAGGTTGATGATAAATAAGGGTTGTTGCTTGGATTGATACCTTTATTTGAAGCCGAGGGATGATTTACACATTCACCATTTAAATCTTATAACTCAATACTTGTTGTCCCGCACTCACCAGATTTAGAATTCTAGCTCCAAGATTCATCTTCGATGAATTTTACATCTCTTCTTATGATTACATTCTATGTGATAGGGTTGTACAATTTATAAGCCTTTGATTATTAATTGTACCCAACGAAGATGCATGTTTTACCATGAAATCCAATTTTCTTCTATTCTCATCCAAAATGTGAGCATAGCCTATGCATCCAAAGACTCTTAACTGAGCAACACTTGGGTTTTTTTTGCTTCATGCTTCTTGTGGGATCACAACCTTTACACTCTTTGTGGGACACATCTCCATTATGGTTATGTTTTTCCTTTTTGTAACATCATATTTTTGTGGTGTATATTTGGATGCAAATTATCTTCTTATTTTGTTTGCCCTACAAAAAATATTGAATTCATTTGAGATGTACTCACCTCCTCCATCTATTTTTAAAGTTTTCACATAGTAGTCACCTTAATTTTCAACCATTGCCTTGAACTCCTTAAATTTTCCAAATGCTTCTGACTTTTGCTTCAAGAAGAATACCCATGTCTTCCAACTGAAATCATCTATAAAAGTTAGAAAATAATTGTTGTTCCCAAATGAGCTAGTTTACATAGGCCCACAAATATTTGAATATACAAGCTCCATAGGATGTGAAGCTCTTCATGACTTTCCTATAGGGAATGCATCCCTATGTTGGTTGCCTACTAGGCAACCTTCACATGCTTGATTGTGTTGCTCTGTATGAGGCAATCCCCTTACAATTCGCTTTTTGTGTAGCAAATATGGGCCACTAAAGCTTAAATGACTAAATTTGAGATGCCACAACCATGTAACATTCTTTACAACAACAATTAATGAAAGTAACATTTCACTCTAAATTTTTAGAGGAAATATTTTTTGTGTCATGGCCATATTTGCTTTGAGTCTATTTGGACTATCTCTAATGATGCAAGTTCCATTTCCAAAATACATTCTATGCCCTTTTTACACAAGTTGCCCAATGCTTAATAAATTGTGCTTTAGCCTTGGCACATAATACACATTAGATATTTGTTCTCTATCTCCTTTCTTTGTGTAGATTTGAATATTCCCTTTACCCATGGCAAGCACTTTACTATTGTTTCCCATATTAATTTCACGTTTGATGGTTTCATCTAGCTGTGAATATATATATATATATATATATATATATATATATATATATATATATATATATATATATATATAATACAATTATAAGTATAGCTCTAGGATTGGGAGGAGGCTGCTTAACCCTATAGGGTTTAACACACTACCCATTTAATTGGTCCTATGAGACAACAAAATGGTGGGGAATTTGACTCTTCTTTGGAAGGTTCAAGGTTCAAACCATATACTCGGTGAGTGTGTGAGAGTGTGTGTATGACTATGTGTTTGATCCAAATTGATAAGCTCACCCTTATTAGAGGCCGGTCATAATTAAATGAAGATGTCCAAAAAAATCGGTCTTACAATTTCTTGCATTAACCTTAAAAAAATATTATTATATTAATAATAATTATTATTATTATTAATTAATATTAACACTATATTAATATTTTCAATGCACCACCGAAATTAAATGTATGGTTATTAATTTTCAAATAATCCAAAGATGACTATGGTGTGCTGCGAACACAGTGGAGTTGTGAAACTTTAACTCGTATTCTCGGGAGCTTATATACACACGACAGTTTTACTTGGTTCGTGGCCTTAAAAGGAATTTCCATTTTCATTTGCTGAGGGAAATTTGGCAACCACTCGAATAATCCATGAGGTTTTGACGTAAACGAATAAAGTCATAACATTATGTTAAGAGAGAACATTAGCGTGTGGATGCATAAAATGGGCACCCCCTTAACAAATTTTTTTTGTTTTTGTTTATTGTTTATTTTTTAGTATATTTTGTTCGACATTTTATTTTATGTTATATTGAATATCTTTTAGAAATATGTACAAATATCAGCGCTGTCTGAACAAACACAAGAGGAATCGACCTCACAACCACATAGATGATAATAACTAGGCAATTGCCATTACACCAAATGCCATTCGATGTAATAATGACATTTTTTAAAATAGAGTTATATGTTTTCTGTACATTTATATTTTGATGTAATAAAAAGTAATTAAATAGGTTTGGAAATTTTAAATAAAGGTTCAAGGTTTGGGTTATATAATTTAATAAAAAGTATAGTTTAATAAAGTATAGTTCAATAAATATATATTAAGTAAACAATATTGAAAGAATTTTATTTTTACACTTTAAATATTTTAAAATTATATGTTTTTATTTTAAATGTGTTCAACCTTTTGACCATCCTCAACCTGGAGAGGGGCCCCTTCTCTGACACAATTCGTTTCCATTTCCAAGGTGTCTCCAGTTATATAAGCGCAAATTACTTGGAAAAAGAAACGATATCTCCTAAAGAAGGACATGATCGGGATATGTATTGTGGATCTTTCTCCTCCTGCGCCTGGGTAAAAGCAGGCACTAATCACATGATATTTTGTGAAGTAATTCATCTCTTCCTCATCCATTAGATGGAAAAAGGTCGAGGTATCACTGACTGGATAAAGTCCACTTTTTCGTATACTGATAGGGTAAGTTATTTCCGAAACCAATTAACTAAAGATAGGAGAGAATGTGATTCCCCCTCTCTATAAAAGGATCGATCGGGACGAAAGCGCCCTCTTCCGTAAGGGTAAAAGAGGCCCTCTTTATCTCAAAAGGAGAGGGCTCTTTTGATCACTGGTCCATCTCTGTCTCTGTGGCGCCGGAGACCCTTCATAGTATCGGGAAACAGGAGCTATGTAATATGGGCACTCTCTAACGCCAGAGATGGGAGTCCGTAGCAACACCTAAGGCTGGATCCTAAAGAAAAAGATTTGATTTCGTTGTTTAAGTCGAACGAACTGAACCTTTTAAAATGGAGGGGATGAGGCGAGGGGTTTTATATTAAGAGCTCTACTCAGTAGCTAGACCCCGATTAAAGTTATAAGCTCAAGAGCTTCTATTAAGATTAAGAGGCTCGGTGCTCCATTATTATCTAAGCCCACCAACCACGAATAGTAATAATGGGGCAGGCTGGAGCTTAGATCTTGCTCCAGCTAACCCACCACTCCTTGGTACAGCTTCGATGTGCCTACTCATGTCGCGCAGGCGGCTACTATTCCTGTTTCAGCCAACCCACTACTCTACCCATGTGGTGCGGCCCTTCTATTATTATAACGCATCCCAATCAAAATCCCTGATTATAGCTTTATTTCCCGAATATTAATACTCCAGTATTGTGGAACCCCTATTTACGCAAAAGATCCTGCAATTGGTAACGAGATGAAAAAATTATTAACAAAGGATGTAGGATTATTCTATCTCACATATAATCTACTCTAGCTACGTGTAAAAAAACAAGTAACCATGTAAAGTAATGATATATAAATTTATATGCAACAAGCATTGCTATCATCAATAGTAAGAATGGAAAAGAGAGCTTGCTTAGTCAGTTGAGGCCACCATCTAGGAGGATATTCATAGCAAGTGAAGTCTCCTTGATGAAGAGCCTAATTAGCCATTGCACCTATCACCCTATTTTGATGTTTAAAAACATATAAATTCCACTACCTCAAAACATTGTTGGATCATATGTATTTGCTCAAGTATTCTTTAAATTTTCCAATCTCTATTCTTTTGCTTGCTTGATTCTTTTAAGTGGTTAATCATAATTTGGGAGTCTGATTCCACCCGAAGTATCCTCCACCCCACCTTTAGAGCTTCTTGTAATCCCCTTAAGATAGCATATCCCTCTGACAGATTTTTAGATGAGATGCCTAGTTTTTTTTTTAAGACAAAAGTAGGGGCACTATTTGAAAGATGATTTCTTCCCCCATACTTGTTATTCCTAGTTTTCCGTTTGAGGCTCCATCCATATTAATCTTACCTAATCCCTCTAAAGGAGGTTTCCAATTCCTAATTCTAATTACTTGTGCATGATTTGGGGTTACATTATTTGATGTGACCAACAACAAACACACTTGTATTCTAGATATGATTTGAATCCACTAGGATTATGAGGCTCTTTTAACAGATATTGGATTGACTCCCTCATATTAGATATGATCCTTTACCAAACAAAGTGGCTATCTCTATATTCCTAGTTGAAGATACAATTATTTCTCTCCTTCCATAAATTCCACAAAAGGAGAGTTATCCCCACCCAAAAAATATGTTGAGTGGGTTGGTCTATTTCCTCCCTTTTAGGCCACTCCATCCAATTTTTTTCTATAGAAGATATTTCAAACTAGCGAATGCCTAGAAAATATGTCATTTTTTCCATACTTTGATTGTGATAGGGCATTATATAAAATGTGAGAAATTATTTCCTCATCCTCCCAACACATCTCACATTTGAAAGGCACATGCATCTCTCTTTTCATTAATTGTTTTCATGTTAGCATCCTTCTATAAAGTAGAATTCAAGTAAAGAATCTAACTTTAAATCAAATATTTTATGCCCATAAGTGCATGAATATATCACTTAACAAGATTGGGGTACTCTAAAAGAGATTTAAGTATCCAAATGTAACTATATATTCACTTTGATTTTTCCTTCCCCAACAAAGAATATCCTCCTCTTAAGACCATTAAAGTGATCTCGTTTGGATGTTCCTATAGATTTATTTTATTTGATCCTTTGTAATTTGGACTGATGACTCCTCTATTGAAATCAATTGCCTTCCTACCTTCCAAATACTACTTTGAGTCTTACAACATTTGGCTACCTTAACCCAATTATGTCTATGAAAATTCTCCATAAACGATCTCCAAGTTGGAAATTGAGTTATTACAGGAGGATGACCATCCCATGAATCTATCCAAAAGTTAGCCTTCTGCCCATTATGTATAATCTGGAATAATATTTCCTTGATCATATTCTTTCCTATTCTAAGTTCCATTAATATGGGAGATCCTTTTCTAGGAAGCAAAAACCAGATATAAGCACTATCAGGATTTTATTCTCTACATATTTGGCCTTCAAAATTTGAGCCCACAATTCCTTAAGAAATTTTAACAATATTTATTATAACTTAATTGTCAATGCCTTATTATTCTAAAAAACTGATCTAATTCCTAATCCTCCCTTCTTTTGTATAAATATAAAGTATCTGATTTCACTAGTGCCCATTTCCATTATTCCTTGACTCCATTCCAAAGCTATCTATAACTTATTTGATCCAATTCTTTAAGAATTTCCTTAGGGATAGATAACATTAAGGAGGTATAAATAGGTATGGCATTGAGGATTATTTTTAAGAAGGTCATTCATCCTCTTGTGGACCTGTATAAATCCACCTATTAGTCCATTTTTTCAATTTGGCTTTCACTCTCTTTAATAACCAATTTCATTCATCCCTTTTTTGCCTCCCAATTGTAAGTGGAATTCCTAGGTAGGTAATTGGAAGATATGTCTTCTTGTATCTCAATTTATCCAAATTTATCTCCTACCTATATGAGCAACGAAAAAAGTTGAGCTTGGATTTTTCTTCATTTATACGTTGTCAAGTCGATTTTGCAAACTGTTCTAAAATCATTTTAAATATGGAGGCCTCCCTTTATGTTATTTTTCATAATAATGTATTTTCATCAACAATTATAGATGAGTAGTTGTTTTAGCTCCATTTGATATTATTATTCCTTTAAAAGGTCTAGTGTTCATATCCTTAGATAATGTTCTACCCAAAAATTTAGCCAATATGATGAACAAGTATGGGGATAAGTGGTCTCCTTGCTTTATACCTCTAGAAGCTATAAATAGTTGGGTAGGAGCTCCATTTACTATAACTAGATAGGATGCCAAGGAAATACATCCCTTAATCCATTCTACCCAATCACCCAAGAAACCAAATTGTCTCATCATTTTTAGGAGGAAATTCTAGTCAAATTTATCGTATGCTTTAGATAGGTCTAACCTAATAAACATGGATTGAAGGAAATTTATTGAACTTGCATAGAGTGGATCTTAAAAGTTACCTATTGTAGCTTTTAGTAGCAATTGGAGCATTAAAAGTTACATTGTATTCCTTTGTGATGAGATAAGAAGTCACTTGGAGTATTTCTTATTGTGCCTCCTTATTCAATGGTTCTATCTTTAAGAGCAGGGTAAAGTAATCTCTTTCTATATTTTTCATCCCATGCCATGTATATATAGAATCACCTGGAACTATTTTTAAGGAAGAGTTAAAATTGTGTGACCGCCTTACTAGAAGATATTTATAGAAGAAACTAGTGTTCCTATCTCCCTCCTAGAGCCATTGGATCCTAGATTTTTGTTTTCACAAGATCTCTTCTCTTTTTTCTCATTCCTCTAAGTGAGAAGTAATCTTAGCCTCCTACTTTGGATCTTAGTACTGCCATCTATTTTCATAATTCTTATTAAAGTCCTCAAGTTTTGTTAAGATATGTTGTTTCTTTTTCTTTATGTCACCAAACTCCTCCTAGTTTCGTGTTCTCAATTTGGACTTGAGGTACTAAAATCTCTTAACAAAATTTTACATCTTTGTACCATGTCTAGGTTTACCCTCTTGCCACCATTGTTGAAACTTATCTCAAAACCATATTAGCTAGAATCTAAAAGGAGCACAAGTGGATTTGGTTAGCCACACTTCCACAAAAAATGGCCAATGATATGATTCTAAATTATTTAATGTTTGCAGTCTTGGAATATATCCATTGCTCAAAAACTCTGACACCAAAAACTTGTCTAGTCTTTCAAGAATGCCTCCTAGGCCTTGCCTTTTATTATACTAGGTCATCATACCATTGTCTAGTTTGATATCTACTAGATGAAGAGATCTAATATGCTCAAGTTATCATACCATTATTTGGTTTAATATCTACTAGATGAAGAGAGTAGAGATCAATATTAATATCTAGAGTGTGATTTTCCCTAATCTTCTCTTCCAATGAAAGGATGGTGTTAAAGTCACCACATACAAGTAGCCAAGCTCTAGGAAAATGATCAATAATATAAACTACATTCCTCTATTTATTTATTTTTTCATCTATACTTATAGGAGAGTATAGATTTAAAGATAACCAATGTTGAGAAGAATATCTACTTTGTGCTAGTAAAGCCATAATCCCCTAACTTCCCATTTTTTGGTGTATCATAATAACTTTTAGATCCCAAATACAAGCCACTCTAGAATATTCTTGGGATCTTAGAGGTTCAACCCTACATGCATGCCAAATATTTTTGGCAAAAGTGTCCATCTCTTCTACTGATACTTTCATTCCTTGAATAAAAATAATTTGTAGACAATGTTGTTGAATAGTTCATTTTTACTTCATTATGCTGAATAAAAATCAGGTGATGTGCTTCATCAAGCATGAAGACTAAAAATATGGGTAATATCCTTGACCTTACCCATTGCTATTAGCTTTGCATCTTCTTTACCTATTTGATGCCAAGTAGTCTTCCTACCTACTCTTTGGTATGTATGTAGCTTCATCCTTTTATTAGACTCCCAAATCACTCTTGTTGGTTTTGGTATAGATTCCAAATCTATCATTGGTGAGAATGTCACCATGGCCCTGTTAGAATATTCGTGGATATCACCTCCACTATCTATTCCTTTATGATTTTCTCCATCTAGATTGATTAGAGTCATTGTTTTTCCCTGGATTTTGTTTTTCCTTTGAGATCTCTTCAATTTTTGGGGTAAATTCTCTTGGAGGCTACTTTGTAAATCTAGAACTGGGATGCACTTCATCAAGCATGAAGACTAAAAATATGAGTAATAACCTTGACCAAGGGCTAGGTGGATTGGTAAGTGCTAGTCTGGATGGACACTTGCTGAGAAGAGACATGGGTTCAAACCTTCATGGTGCCAGTTTGCAAAGGAAGTGGTCTGCTATGAATCCTTTGAGTGCATGCCAGAACGACAACGATGGTATGAACCCCGAGTGATTGACGGTCCCCATATCACGTCGAGTCAATAATTAATGAGACAAATAGGTTTGGTGGTTGCAGTCCCTGTGGTTTGAACCCTGCGCTGCCAGCTACTAAAAATAGTGGTTGTAACCAACTCTCCTATGTAACCAAAAAATAAAAAAATTACCTTGACCTTACCAATTACTATTAGCATTGCACCTTCTTTCCCTATTTTATGTTGAGTAGTCTTCCTACCTACTCTTTGGTATGTATCCAGCTTCTTCCTTTTAGTGGACTCTTGTTGGTTTTGATATAGACTCCAAACATGATATTGGTGAGAATACCACCATGGCTCTATTAGAAGATTCTTGCATATCACCTCCACTATCTATTCCTTTATGAGTTCCTCCATTTGATTGGTTAGAGTCATTGTTTTTCTCCTGGCTTCTATTTTTTCTTTGATATTTGTTCAATTTATGGGATACATTCTTTTATAGACTACTTGGTAAATCTAGAATGTTGTGAGTGTTACAGTTTATTTCTTCAACTATTAGCTATTTTCTTGGGGATTGAACAGGATTTTCTTAAATCCTTGTTATTTACACTCCAAACCATGTAATTTTCCATACATTACAACAAGCATGACACCTCCTCGCTTGTAACTAATGTCATGATTTTCTTAAATCCTTGTTATTTACACTACAGACCATGTAATTTTCCATACATTACAACAAGCATGACACCTCCTTGATTGTAACTAAAGTCATTTGATGATAGAAACCATTTTCACCTTTTAGTACCATCAAATTCCATTTAAATTTATAATTTTTTATAATTTTTTTTATATATAAAAGCAATGGTTACAATCACGATTTTTAGTAACTACCAGCACAGCTGGTAGGGTTCAAATTATCTACGAAGGCTCCCAGGACTTCCACCGTCTCGGTACATGGTAACCCGGTGTAAGATGGGGACCGCCGAACGCACAGGGATTGAATACTAATAAAAATTACACCTATCATATTTAGGTTATAAAGACATTAGTACTCTTTTCCTGCTACCATCGCAATAAGGATATTCATTTGTAGAGTTACTTAAACACAACATTTATGGGCTCTACTTTGGCCTGGCCAATTAAAATGTAAATTTATTATTTATTTATTTATTAATTTTTTTAAAGATTTAGTTAATGTGAGAAAGTTTTATGATGGAGATTTAAGGTTGGACATTCTCATAAAGGGGAGAGCTGAGTTTATGAACATGGAATTTAACACACAGCACCACATACATGAGAGGTGGGCATCTCCATTTCACCATTAATAACGAATTTAACACACAACACCACATACATGCAGGTATGAAAGGTGGGCATCTCCATTTCACCATTAATAACGAATTTAACACACAACACCACATCACATGCAGGTACGCTATCTCAGACAATTGCAAATCTTTTTTTGAGAAATTGTTTACTGTCGTCTAATAGGACAGTTTCTTCATAGGACAAGAATATTCGTATTTATAAGCCAACATTATTTTTCACATTCGAAAGTTTCTTCCATGTAGCAAACAGCATGCATGAAACTTACCACAATAGTAACCATATATCGCGTAACCTAGATCGCTGAATACTTACATGTTGCAATCGTTATGACAATAGCAGGGACTACAGATTCTGAATTCGCCCATATTACAGGTCAATCTTCCTGGGAACTGCCAGCATCGAATCCAAAATTTAATAATTCCATTTTGAATCGTGCTCATATGAATACTAACGACATGCATGCAATGGTCGAGAAGCCTAACTAAACTTTCTAAGAAAAGGTTTGGAAGCAATAAATTTGTTTTTCTGGCAAATAAAATTTTATTATAACAAAGAAGATTTTTTTATTTGGATCCAACTGCTTAATAAAGTCACAAATTAGGTACTACTTTAAATACTCAAAATTACATATAACTCTTTCTATGTGGAGAAGAGCTACACTTGATATTATGAATAATTTTAATATATATTTATTTACTTTGAGCATTATAAATCTGAATCACCATGCACAAGATGAGGTCCATTCCGAAATTGTTTTAAGCATGTATATCCATCTATGTATTCAGCTTCTCAATAATATCAATTATAGATTGATATTTTCTGTGATTATATGAAACATATGGTAAAATAGAATTCTGTTCATTATCTAAGCTATAGTAAAGAATAGTCCATATTCATGCATTGTTCTTAGTGGAAGGCAGACATTAAACCCAAACTATGGGAATTTGCCGCCAACGCTGATCGCATAAAAATTTCAAATTATTATGTTTTATTTATCAAATCTTGTACTTATTTAACAGTATTCCTTATAATTTTAGATTTAATATGTTTACGTAACACAATTAAAAAAAAAACGCACTAATCAGATTTAAATAACATGAACCAAGACACATTTTCACATATTCTTATAGAAAAAAAAGTCTATTGCAGAGTCTGGGTACCGTTGAATGAAGAGAACTTTTAGTTGTATTTGAACAATATTAAAGTTTATTATATATATAAGAAGAATATGAACCTGAAACAGAACAATTAAAAAGCATTCCATATATGTTATGGAACCACACCAAAAACCAAAATATGACTATTGCAAGAAGGCCATTATATCATGACATTATTTTCTGTATTAAGAAAGGAAAGCGCAGCAATGCATGTGATTCTAGTTCTACTAGTGCAGGAAAAGAAATAGAAATTAAATACAGAGAGTAATTATTCAGGTTGTCCAATGGTGTTGCGTGTGGGGCTTGTGTTGGGACCAGATGGCGGTACATTCCACTTCATTGCATTCCCTGGCTGAGGTGGGGATGGAGGCGGAGGCGTCAGACAATTAGGAGAGCACAGTACCGTCGCTGCCCTTTCCGCTCCTTGCGACTCCGATGCAAAGGCGTAATGAAGCATCAATATGGACGAGCATAACATCAAAACAATCACCGGGAAATTCTTAATGGCCATGGTCGAAGCTTGAAAACTTTGACCGTATGAACAGCACGCCTGAATAGCTACGAGGGTGATGGTGCGAAGGTGATCTATTTATAGGGCTCATGCGCAAATGAAGATAAGCGTTGATGTTGGAACTGGTGTTCTGACCGAAATTCAGAACGCATAATTTTGTTGACTGGTGTTCTGACCGAAATTCAGAACGCATAATTTCGTTGCGGGCATGCACAAGATGTCCTTCCTAAAGAGAATCCGATGATGACCGAAATTAGTAGATACACCATATCCCTGTATTCGTGCCTCATATAGTATACTTGAACTTTCACCACAATTATGTATACATAAACATTCTAAAGCTTAATAATGTCATATGTTCCAAAAGCTTGGAAATATTGCACTATTCCAAAAGCCGATGAGGGTTGGATCTTGTGGATATTCAAGCTTGGAAATATTGCACTATTCCAAAAGCCGATGAGGGTTGGGTCTTGCGGATATTCAATCGAAAGGCAAAGCTTTGGTGGTCAAATAGGTAATCAGGTCTTTGACAGTTAATGAAAATTGAAAACTTTTATTGAGACACAGATCCAAACTTGTATTCATGTTGACGGTGTTAAAGGGTCCTTTCACTCAGAGGATATAGTGGGAAATCCTTCCAAATTTAAAATTAAGGGATGTATTTTCATCAAAAGAATTTGGAAGGCATGGAAAGTGGCAGCCAGAATAATTCAATGGAAAATTAATGAAGATAGCATTGGTTGCATCTTGCCGCATCGATCAATCTTGGTTGTGGAAGGATAATGGAGTCTATGCATCAGATCATACAAGCAAAATGGTTAGCTAAAAAAAACATTTAATTGTTGGGTTAACCTGTGGAACATTGAAATAGGTACAACATTCATGATATGTACTAAAATTTACTTATATGCTGAAATATTCTGACGAATATGCAATCACTCAGATTCAATTCATGTTAGCAAGTATTTTTCTCCCTAAATTGAATAATGGTGTGGCTGGTCTGATTGGAACGCAGGACGGTCCTTTGTCACATTTCAAGTCTTATAAGATATATAAAGAAATGCTCATACATATCCCATTAGATATTGTTCTCACCCAGCTTTGGGTATTCATTGCATGTACAAAAAATGGAAAAACAAGCTGTCTAAAATCTGGCACTTCAAGATTTCAGCTCAATTGCGTGTTTTTGCATGGACTTTGGTGTTTCAAGGGCTCCTTTGCAAATCCTGCATGGCCAAGATAAATATTACTTCAAAAAATTGTATGACATGCAACAACGAAAAGACAATTAAGCATATTTTTTGGGACTGTCTGTGCAAAAACAGTATGGCGGAATTTTGATGAGACTATTGCTCCTTTATTTCAAAATCACATATGGTGAAATGTAGCTCTCATCTAGTTGGACTATGGCATATTGTCAGAGTTTCAATCCTAATTGGACTTTGGAAGGACAGGTGTTTATTCATTTTAAGTGCAACATCAACTACAGTTCTCAAGGTTACTTACACAATTTTAAAATATATGGCAGAACAGTTACAAGTCTTCAATCCAATTATCATGAGTGAGCTGAGAAAGACAA
Organism: Wollemia nobilis; assembly: GCA_028583015.1. Taxonomy (NCBI): domain Eukaryota; kingdom Viridiplantae; phylum Streptophyta; class Pinopsida; order Araucariales; family Araucariaceae; genus Wollemia; species Wollemia nobilis. Next base: position 414,088 of record JAQPPZ010004836.1, on the reverse strand, counting down.
CTGACTTTAAAAAGTTAGAATGTATTTAATTAATTAGATTAGTAGACTTTCTTGATTGTTGTATTAATTTTCTTTTAATAAAAAGTAAACAGTATTTCTATAAAAAAAAAAAAAAAATTCTTTTAATAAAAAAGTAAACAGTATTTCTATAAAAAAAAATAATAAATAATAGTAATTTCATAGGTTCCTGGAGGGAACGACATAGTGGCCATCGTGGGATTAATTTATTACACGTACCTTTTCCTGTATTGCAATTAAGTTCTGATTTATAAGAATTTGAAATTAATTATAGTTATATTATTAAGAATATCTTAATTATTCTCCTTAACTAGTACAAGGTGTGTTCCGTTATTTTAGGCACTCGTAGCATGCACTTACCGTAGAAGAAGAAAAGATAGAATACAATATTAGGAGGCTAGGTCGAAAGCATTAATATGTCATTAAGGTTCAACTATCACTCAAATATAAATATAAATATAAATATATATATAGAGTATGGGAAATGAATGAGATTATGAGATTGGAGTTTGTTTTAGGTGATAATTTATATCAAATTAAAATATTATGACATTGTTTTTGGGAAGAGCTTTGGTTTTTTTTAGGAATGTAATATCTTTTCATAAAATAATAACATATAAAGTTTATACCTATAAAATATTGTCTTGAAATTTGTTGGTAGTTTCAGTGAGAGAAGAGCTACTTCGAAATCCAAAATAAGGATGAGACATGATTGGATATGCATGAACCAGATTCTTGAGAGAAAGCTCAAGAAAAGATATGCAAAAAGGTCTCGTAACTAGAAACCTAGGGTTAGAGGAAAAGTAACCAAACTAGAGTTTCAATAACCCAAGGTTAGTGCATAGAATAGATAGAATAGATAGGGTTAGTGCATAGAATAGATAGAACCAATGAGAAAATAATTTGAGCACATACGCCTAGCTAAAATATCCAGTGATCATTTCAAGAAGTCCTTGGTTCAATGGTTGGGACAAATAGTTTATGTAGCCCACACCAAGGTTCAAATATTAACGACACCAAATAACTCAATGTGGTTAAATCGATGTAAAAGGGTAAGTAAAACCCTTTCAAAATCCTAATTATATATATATATATATATATATATATATATATATCCAATGATCACAAGCCAAAAATAGTGACTAGAACATAGGATGAGAAAAATGTAAATACTACCTTGAGAAGCATAATTTAGATCCATAAATACATAAAGAGTGAGAACTAAATTTTAGTCAAACTACCTCCAACCATGATAAAAATGTAGGAGGTCAAGTTTTATTGTGGTGGATCTCACCCTCGAACCCCTACATGGAGGGTCACTAGCCCTGCACACCCCCCAATCGGGGTCATGGTTCTAGTTTCTGTACATTGTGCCAAGGTGTGTCTTTCTTCTAGGATGTATGGTCCTCCCTCTACAAGGGAGTTCAACATTAAATATATCATCATGGAACTTATCAAGGAGTGGTTGTAGACCTAACCAAGCCTTAATGATAGAATATCTTGACATTCAACCACTACAAATTTCCATCATGGATGACAATATCGCACCCAACTACTCTTGACCTAGAGGCCTTGATATTGTGCATCATCAACATAAAAGGACTTAGGTGGGATTTTAAACTGGGGATTTTGAATTTTGAGAGGTAAAAGATCTTAAATTTTATCTGTAAATACTAATTTTTCCTCATTAAAAGGGGGTTGAATTATTATCGTGTCTAGGATATGACCTTGAGTAATTTATTCAACTTTTCCATTTTGTATATCAATTTGAACTCGAACCTTGAGTCATTGTATTTATAGATCATCGAACCTTTTGCAATTATGTATGAATGTAATGCATTTTTAATATGAATACAAGGAGCTATGACTATTGTAAATTTTATTAGTATCTATGTTCATATATCTTTTCATAGGGGGCTATGACGAGCATCTATCTTGGATTTCATGAGGGATTCTTTGGTTTTTAATCATGTGGTTGAGACCATGTTCAATTTAGCTATTATGCATGATGCAAGTGTTCATTAATCCCACTAGTACACAATATAGAATTTATAATCTTTGGAGCATAGCTTGTGGCTTAGGCTATTTAGGTTTTATTGATTTTCTCTCTTTTTCCTTTTTATTAGCAAGTACATGATAGACTAGGCTAGCATAGGAGTAAGAACATCATATATTACACACAAAAAAGGATTCAAACTTGGTAAAAACCCAAAGGTTATCCTAAGGATTCATGACCTACATTCCCCAAACTTCCCAAAAGTGGTGCTCCAAGTGAGGCACAGACACATAATGCACCCAACAAGAATCACATTGTGAGGGGTCATGGTACCCATATAGTCCCAAAAAATAGTATTCATATAATTTTGATAGAACAATATTATCAAAAAAGGATGACAAAAAGATAATCTTGTTTGTAAAAAATATAGAAGTAGTGTTTTGCCAAGAAAATATGATTTGTGAACAAAAAAGAGGTAAAAAAAGGAGACATGTGTTCAAGAAAAAAGAGGAATTGATAATCATGATTACCCATAGAAAATATTTTAGTAAAGGGCTATTGAGATAACAAATTTAATTAAATATTATTATCACAAAGTAAGAAAAACCCCATCATATATGATGAAGCTCACTTCATGAAATTTAAAATGGATAGTTAGCCCCTCTATAAAAAGACTATTTAAAAAGCATTTAACAACACTAGAATATATGTAAAGCTTCTAATTAAAGAGGACTTTCTGATCTTGCGATCGAGCTCTGGCGATTTGGCGGGAAACCTTCTGAACTATCGGCGGCCGAAGCTCCAGGGTTCTGGTAGACGGCTCCTACCAGTGTCTCGGTTGGTTTGATTCTGTTCCCCTTTGTTGGCTTATTCGTTGCCCCGGGAGGGCCCTATGGGGTCTCCTCGAGGTTCTTTATACGGGAAGAAGAGCTCTTATGCTGAGATTCTAAAGGATAACTTTGTGCCTTCTTTCGATGAAGCCCAGCGGGGTGCCTACCATGCGCTTCTCAAGAATGTTGGCAAGGGTTCTTCTGCAAACAGAGTTAATGGATGTCTCCCGCAATCTGCATCCAGACCTAAGATAGTCATAGAACCAAAGATGGTTGAGGACACGATCACCTACCGTGCTAACCATGACTTGATCTACAAATTCATGGGTATCCGACCCACGTTGCACTTTTTGCACACCTGGGTTAGACAGAACTGGGAACCTATCGGTGAGTATTCCTTATGGCCTATAAGCAATGGGTATTTCATTATTAGTTTCTCTTCTTTAGTAGATAGAAACAGAGCTTTAGAATCTGAGAAGAGGACCCATGACCCGGCAGGGTTATTTGTCCAACTATGGAGAGTGGGTTTCGATCCTCGCATTGAGCCCACGGCTGTTCCAGTGTGGATACGGCTATATGCTCTCCCGATGGAGTTTTGGGGCGAGCAAATTCTTGAGATGATTGGTAATTCTCTAGGTAGATTTTTGGGAGTTTCCAAAGATACCATAGAGGGAAACACTGTTGTCTTTGCCAGAATTTGTGTTGAAATGGACATCAGCCAACCACTACCAGCTGAGGTGGAACTGGAGTTAGCAGGACAATCTTGGATACAGCAGTTAGACTATGAAGCTCTTCCCTTTAGATGCAGGGTCTACCATAAGCATGGTCATTTGGCTAGGTTTTGTCCGAATACCTTGAGCACAAAAGTGGAGGCCCCGCTTGGAACCTCAAATAGCCCCAGAGAGGGTAAGTTTACCCCGATCAAAGAATCACAAAACACCCCCAAGGTTCTGAAGGCCAGAAATATGGCTTTGAACAGCAAAAACGAAGGAGAAACAAAAAGAGAAATGACAAGGACCAAGATCCTCCCAAGACAACTAACCGGTATGAAATCTTTAAATCCCTTGTGGATCAGGAAGATCAAATCATGGAAGGCGTGGATGGGAATACTGAGGCTATTAACATCCACTCTCACGCTTCCCCCTCCTCAACTCCTGTCCTCGAGCAGGTGACTGAACCCTCTGAGAGTTTGCAGACAGAGAACCCAGGGGCATTGGTAATTCATTCCTCAACCCAGTCAGCTACTAAGGATGTCATCATGGGAAATACAGAAAATATTAGAGAAAGGCCAGCCCTGGGGATTACGCAGGTGGAAAAACGGTCCAAGAATAACAATTCTCAAGGAGCAGGTAGGAAGTCTAACAGGGACCTAATAGCAACGCAAGGAGACAAGTTGGTCACTGATGGATCAGTGAGAACAATAGATTCATATTGCTCTCAAGGTTTCCAATGATTATTCAATCTTGGAATGTTAGGGGTTTAAATAGCAGAACCCATCAATCTGTTGTTCAAAGACTCATAGGGAAGGGTAAAATAGACTTTTTGCTCCTTCAGGAGACAAAAATGTCTTTAGATCTGATGTGTAGAACAGCTAGTAAAATTTGGAGGGGAGCTGGATATATGGATGTGGCAGCTCAAGGTGCCTCAGGAGGAATTGTTACTTTTTGGAACCACTTGGAATGGTCTACTCTAGAACACATAGCTTGGAGGGGTGTTCTCACATCTCTGTTTAGGAATAATATCACAGCTGAGCAAGTTTTAATTACAAATTTTTATGGGGCTCAAAGCCTCGATGGCCAGAGGCTACAATGGAAAGCAATTCACAACATGAGGTCCTTAAGACAAGCTTTTGACTCGGATCATTGCTCGGAGATTTTAATGCCAAATTATCTCGCTCGGGAGCAGGAGGGTGGCTCCCCCTATTTTGGACCCGGGGATCGGCTTCGATTGCCCGGTGCAGGCTTTTCACCTAGTTGATGTTCAAGGGCCTGGATCCTTTTTTACTTGGACTAATAAACGGAGGGATCCACACTGTTGCAAGGTAAAATTGGATCGCTTCCTAGTCTCAGAGGAGGATTTTTTTAAATGGAATGTGCAATTACAAATTTTAGATGGCCCTGTTTTTGATCACTCTCCCATCATGCTGATGGGTGGGACTCAGACAGGGCAGTTCCACAAACCTTTTAGATTTGAGAACTTCTGGCTCCAGAAGGAGGACCTTCACGAGTTATTTCTGCAATGGTGGGAAGAAGTTCATCCTCCTTTTGGGACTGCGATGTTTAAATTTCACAAACAGCTTCTTTTTTTCAAAATTAAACTAAAACAGTGGAGGCATGCCAATAAATCGGATTTCCAGCTACAAAGAGCTCCCTTGTTGGCCCACTGGGAGGAGGTGCAGAAACAATTTAGGGAAGGTTTAATTTTTGAACAGCTCAAAACTGAAGATGATGACTTGCGTAAAGCTGTAGAGGCCATTGATAACCAAGAGGAAATTTTTTGGAGGCAGCGGGCTAGAAATTCTTGGCTATTGGAAGGAGACAGAAACACTAAATTTTTTCATCGTTCAGCATGCGCTAGAAGACAGATGAATAATATGGCAGTTTTAAAAGATGAAAATGGGCACTCCTTAGATACTCTTCCAGGGATGCACTCCCATTCAGTGGATTACTTCTCCAAGCTTTTTGCAGAAAATAGGGACCAAGATGTGGGGGCTCAAAATGAAGTTCTTGCTGTTATTCCCTCTATTATCACTCCAGCTGAAAATCAGGCTCTCCTCAGACCTATTGACCGGGATGAATTGAAAAATGTGGTCTTTGGAATGAGCACAGGCAAATCTCCAGGTCCAGATGGTTTTCCTATTGATTTTTTTTAGGCCTTCTGGGATATCTTGGAGGAAGATGTTTTTGTTGTTATTGAGGAATCCAGATCTAATAAGAGAATGCTCAAGGCTCTAAATCACACCTTCATCACGTTAATTCCAAAGGGGAAGGAAGGAGTTCACATTTTTGACTTCAGGCCCATTGCCTTATGCAATGTGATTTATAAAATTATCACAAAAATTATAGTTGAACGTCTTAAACCTCTCCTCCACAACATCATTTCCTCAGAACAGGGGGGTTTTGTTGAGGGTAGAAAGATTTTGGATGGAGTGGTTCTTTCTCAGGAGGCTATTCACTCAATGCAAACTTCTGGTAACAAATGAATGTTCATCAAACTGGATATGTCTAAGGCTTATGATCGAGTGGAATGGGGTTTCCTGTCAAGGATGCTGGTTGCCTTTGGATTTTCCTAGGAATGGATAGACTGGATTATGAGCTATGTTTCCATGCCTTCTTACTCGGTTCTCATCAAGGGGATTCCCTCCCCCCCATTTGGAGCCTCTCGTGGTCTCCGACAAGGGGACCCTTGCTCGCCTTATCTATTCCTTATCTTAGCTGAGGGATTAGGTCGGTTCTTCGTACGAAGAAGACTTCAAGGCATGATATTAGGTATCAAGGTTGGTGAAGAAGTCTTGACTCATTTACAATTTGTGGATGACACTGGCTTGGTTGGAGTGGCTAGTCTCAGGGAAGCCAGGGGAATCAGAGACTCTCTTTCTGTTTACCTTAGGGCCTCTAATCAAGTTATTAATGACAAAAAATCTAAAGTGGTCTTTTTCAACCTCGACCAAAGGTTGCAGGATAGAATTTTAGAGATTTTGGGTTTCACTAGAGCTTCTCTTCCTATAGTCTACTTGGGAGTTCCTTTGCACTACAAGAAATTGAAAAAGGATATTTGGAAAGATCTTTTGGATGGCATCAAAGATAGAATGAACCATTGGTATAACAAATGGTTAAGCTACGGTGGCCATTTAACTTGATTACAATCAGTAATTCAGGTCATGCCTATCTATAAATTTTCAATCTTGGCTGCCCCACTTTCTATTTGGAAAGAGTTGGACAAACTGGCTAGACGATTCTTATGGGAAGGAGCAAAAGGTGGTAGGAAATGGGCCTTGGTTGGCTGGAATAAAGTCACTCAGCCTAAATAAAAATGAGGACTGGGTCTGAGAAGCTCTAAACTCAACAACAGAGCCTTAGTGGGTAAATTGTATTGGAGATGGATCTCTCAGCCATCTTCTTTATTCAATAGAGAATCTTGACCAGCAAATATTTGGGTAGAGTCCATCCCTCTGAAGTTTTTCGTTTCCCTCTGGATGGCAACGGTTCCCTTGTTTGGCAAGCTCTTAAGTTGGGTTCTCAAATTATTAAAGACCAATTGTTCTGGAAAGTGGGGAGAGGGGACAAAGCTCGCTTCTGGACTGACTCTTGGGACCAGTTTCCACCCATCATTGTTGAGCATCCTGAGCTGCTTCCAATTAAAACTGCCATAGAATCCAAGGGTTGGGTTACTATTGAGAACTATTTCCTCACTAGTCAATTGGGGGAGTTCAAATTCAAGAAATTTAAGCGTCTTTAGGAGTGGCCTGTCACTATCCCTCCGGAGCTGGAAACCATTCTCTCCTCCATCTTGACTGCTAGATTTCTCACGGGCAGAGACGAAGAGGACGAATTAGCTTGGGGTCATGGGAATCTTGGAGTTTATTCTGTGAAGGATGGTTATGATCAGATTCTCCCAGAACCTCCTCCACATTTTTTTTTGGTTCAAGATTGGAAGAAAATCTGGCATTCCAAGTGCTGGCCGAAAGTGAACTTCTTTGCCTGGCAGCTTATGCATAATGGCATTCTCACCTATGATAATCTCAAAATTAGAGGAATTAATGGTCCTTCTCAGTGTATTTTGTGTCTTAAGCATGAAGAGACTGCTGACCATTTAATGCTCGAGTGTTCTTTCACTGGTCAGATTTGGCATTGTTGGTTTTCTCATTTCAAACTTAAGAGTAATGGTGCTCTGACTCGAAATAATATTTGGCAAAGATGGAAGAAAGCTAGATTTAAATCAAAAGCCCTCCGATTGGGGTGGGAGCTTGGTCTTCTCTTCATCTGGTGGCAAGTGTGGTTGGAAAGAAACGCCCGTCTCTTTCGAGAGACCTTCTCCTCCCTTGATGGTGTTTGGCAGGTTATCTGGAGCAAAGTCACTGAGACGGTTGCATTACATGCTTCAGAAGATATTATGGGTGAGATGGATCCTCAGGAAGAGAGATTTGTGGCTCAAGGTAGAGAAAAAGTGGCTAGATGGAAACCCCCTCCGGTTGGCTGGATTAAAATTAACACGGACGGAGCTGCAAAGGGAAATCCGGGAAATGCTGGAATCGGTGTTGTGTGCCGTGACCACACTGGAACTGTGCTTTACTGGGAGTTGCAGGGCCTGGGAAGAGCCACCAATAATGAAGCCGAAGCTTTTGCCATCAAAGTTGCTTCCTTCTGGGCTATCACTCAGGGATATAGAAAGATTATCTTGGAGACCGATTCTCAAATTTTGGTTGGTGCGCTTGATTGTTTGAGAAATTTTGCTCTGAAAGCATGGAAGATTCAGATATTAGTCTCTCAAATCAAAGTCCTTTGGAGGGAATTAGAGGATGTGATCCCTATCCATGTGAATCGGGACTCAAATTTGATGGTTGATTTCCTCGCCAAGATGGGTGCGGAGAAGGAGGTTGGAGTTCAGCTACACAGTAATATGCCTATGGAAGATCCGGTGATTCGACAAGGGCTTGCTAACTTTTTGAGAAAATGAGACACTTCTGTGTTAAGGGAGTTTTTCATCGCGTTTTCATGACCTTCTGTGATGTCGCGACCCTTGGTGGCAACCTGTCGCGATATCGTGACAGGTTCCGTCGCCACAGCCTTTGGAGACTTCCTGTCGTGATATCGTGACATCTCAAGCCGATGCGCTCTTTGGCTAGTTGTTGTCACGATATCACGACCGGTTTTGTGGTTGCAACTAACGGTTGGAAGATGTCTATTTTTTGCGATATGTTATGTCGCTGGGACCTTTGGCTCGAAATTGCTACATTTTTGTGTCATTTTGGCTGTAGGGGCATCACAGAGGACAACAATAGCGATTTTGAGACTTTTTTGAATACTGGTCATCAAGTGGTCAACCTGTCGAGTTTTCGTGACACTTGGGATGTTTTGATGCAGAAAGGTCTTTTTGTCACGATTTCGCGACACTTATGGCCCAATGGTGGCAAGTGGCAAATGCGTCGCGATATCACGATAATTCTGAGGGTTGACCGCTTTGTGAGGTTTTTGTCGCGATATCACAACTTTTTTTGTGGTCGGTGGTTGTTGGCTTTGGTTGTCGTGATTTTGCGACATGTCGCGAAATCGCGACATGTCGCCAAATCGTGACACTTTTGGCGTTAATGTGTCAATTGGAGGATGCGTCGCGATATCGTGACTTTTATGAGGACTGACTGCTTTGAGATGTTTTCATCGTGATATCACGACATCTTTTGTGGTTGGGGGCCGCTGGATTTGGTTTTCGTGATTTCATGACATGTCGCGAAATCGCGACATGTCACGAAATCGTGACACTTCTGGCGCAATGGTGGCTATTGGATTTTGTGTCACGATTTCATGATAATTTTATGGACTGTCTGCTCTGTAAGGTTTTCGTCGTGATATCGTGACATCTTTTGCGGTTGGGGGCTGCTGGCTTCGTTCATCGTGATTTCACGACATGTCATGATTTCGTGACCTGTGGCGTGGTTATGGCCTCGGTCGGCTTGACTGTCATGATTTCATGACATGTCGCGATTTCGTGACATGTCACGATTTCGTGCCTTGCCTTCTTCTTGTGCTTTGGGTTGGGTTGTGCTCCCCTCTCGCTCTTTGCTGAGGTTTCTTGTCTTTGGGTTCCTGTTAGGGATGTTCTGGCTCCCTCTTGTATATGCTCGTTGTTTTAATTCAAGATTTTCAATTTTTTCAAAAAAAAAACAACACTAGAATATATATTGTCTTTGCCACAGACACCCTTAGGGATGAACATATAACTTGGGTTTGAAACTTTTAGAACTTCACAACATGTTGCATCAATTGCATAATTTATATTCAATAAAAAAATCACACTCTAAAAATTTAGATATATTCTCTTAATTTTTAGAGACAATGCCTTCTAATAAAAAATGAAAAATACCTTTATTATTTATGGATATGGAATAACATGATAAGGTTTTCAATAAAAACGTCAATTAAAGCATTAGGGTTTTGTTGGGACCCAAATAAAATGGAATATCAATGTTTAGAATTATGAAATATTAGATTTTATTATAAGTTGTTATAGGATAAATATTTCTTTTATACTTATGAATGTGTATGTCCCAACTATTGGGCATTATATAAAAGAATATTAAACACAATTTAGTATAATGATGTAGTATGCAAAGCAAAGATAGAATCCTAGAAAGGATGTCCACTATGTATTAGGGGTAAATTATAAAAGGAGGTTCTTAATTTTCCTTATCCAAAAATATATAAATAACAAAGTTTATCCATTGAGCAAACCAATCTAATGTTCATCCAATGCAAGGTCTATTTACATTAAAATTGAATTACAAAGAGTATACCAGTAAAATGTTAGAATGTGTGGGAAGTTCATCTTGGATGGAGGAATATATCATTCATAATATACATGTCCTAAATCATCTAAGATCAAACCATTAGCCTATCTCACAAATTATGGATATGTACTCTCCACCCAGCCAATGCCTTTAGAATATAATGAAGATGTGGTATGAAGAGTATGACTTTATGAATAAGGTTAGAATGAGTCAAGAACCCCAATAAGAATGAATATCAATGCTCAAATTTATTGTAATGATTTTATTTGTTAAAAGCAAATTAAAATTCTAGAGTATATTGTTTTAAACATACTTGGAATGAAGAACTAGTTGAATGGTTAGATACAATTTAGCTATGAAAATATTCACTTCAAATATTTTTTTGAAAGTATTATAGAATAAAAATATTAGGCAAGCATCTCTAATCCACGTATATGAAGGTAAAATAAAATTAAAATTATAATTATTCACTAAAAATATTAAACATATATAGGAATGACATATTATTTACAATAAAATGATAAGTAGGAGGTGATGTGAAAAAAATATTGCTTTCACATAAAAGGATAACAATCCATCAACTCCAAATTTATTGGGCACTTCATTGAATTATATTTATTAAAGGATTATATTACAAGATCAAAAAAACTTCCTCAAGTGAAGGACATTATAAAGAGAAATAAATTACTCTTGCTTGAGATGTAAGCTATAAGTACTTTGATGTCAAATATATTCATAGTAAGTTTCTTAAAAACATTTATAGTTGTTGAAAAGGGCTTTAGTTAGGATATTGAAGTAGTCAATCCATACATTAAACATCCTAACACATATGAACTCTAATTTCATACAATATTTTTTAAAGAACATATATTCAATTTCAAGGTTCAAATCTTAGGCCTCATTGGACTAAATGCTTGTCCCTTTCCTGGTGCTTTTAGTGGTGTAAAAGGTTTACAATGATTGTGACATGGTGGTTATAGGGGTACGCAAAGAACTATGTGGTAGATTATTAGGTGTACAACACATAATACTATGGTGGCCATAAAAATCCATACAACCTACTCAAATTCATTGTAGTTATTGATTCTATCACAACCCAGGTCTACACACCTGTTTATCACACACACACATTATAAATTTTCATAAAATTAGCATTAAAGTCTTTCGTATTTCCCAACTTGATTTAGTATTTTGCATAGAGGAACTCCACTTCAAGTTTCTCCACCACTGCAGTTGGTGACTTAAGCACCCAAAATTTTCCAACATCCTACATAATTGCCATTTTAAGATCTCCACCCCTTACCTTGGATTTTCTAATGATCTTGGCATGGGTTTGCCCTTCTAGGGCCCATAATACCTATAATGGTGGATGCACTAACTCCCCTGCTCCAAAGTTAGTGGATTCACAATTCTGTATGTGTATTTGCATATAATTTTGAGTTTTGTAACTAGCATAATTATGCCAGTGCATGATCATTGACCTTCAGCTAAGGTGTGATCAAGGCACACCATCGCATGGTCACCATAATAGATGTCTCAAACCCAACTACGAATGATGGTAATTCTACCCATACCATCTACTACTAGACTTTCTAATCTTATGATCCAACTCTCTGGTCACAAGTTCTCCTTGGAAATTCCACATTTGAAGTAGATTTTTGAGAATCCTCACATAGTAGTCGTATACTTTCCTGGGGTGACATATCATATCACCACCCTTTACTCTCAATAACATAGGACCACTATCCTCATATAATAGCTAAATAATGGATAGGACTGAGTTACAATAGTTGCCTCTACGACTATTGAAGTTGGGTATAGTCCATGTCCTACTAGATGTCTTTGGACAACTTTGGGTCCGCATCCTACTCGACGCCTCTGGACCATTTAAGATATATTTTTTTAATATATAGTTTGGTTTGGTTTGGTTTCTAGATGGGATCATAGTCTAAATACTGCTATTATTCTTCTCTATTTCACATATACTAAATTTACTAATTAAAAATTCCATCAAACTTAAAAATTGATATAACTTTGAATAGGATTTTGTTTATTCCTTTTTTTCTATACTATATAATTCATCTAATTTTTAAAATAAATCATAACAAATATCTAATAATTATTGACTTATTGTATAACATACAATATAGGACAACTAATTTATCATATAACATTTAATAAGTCACTCAAATATATATATATATAATTTGTGGAAAACATCCGAGAAGGGATGTCACTTTCGGGTAAGACCCAAGGAGGCAGGGGTATCCATTCCGCCAAACTCGTCTAGGACTCAAACCTGGCCTACCACCTTTGAGATACTCAAGGAGGAAACAAACACACAAAAATAGTTAAAAATAATAATAAATAAATAACAATCAATTAATAAAATAAAATAAAAAACATGCTCCTTGAGTGTGTCAAAAAAAAGCACAACCAAACACACACAATAAGAATTAAAAAAAACAACACGAACCACATAGAAAAAATACAAGAACAACATAAAAAAACACAAACATGACAAAAACAACATAACACTACAAAGACATAACAAAAAAAAACATGAAAAATAAACACAACCAAAACCTAAAAAATTTAAAAAATAAAAATAAAAATAACCAACAATAGACAATAAACGAAAACAAAACATAGAAAACACTCACACATAAAAACACGAATTAACACAAACAAACAGAAACACAAGAACAACAACAACAAAAACACAAGAACAATAACAAAATATTAAAAAAAAAACATAAAAAAAAAAACACAAAACAACAAAAAACAACACAAAGAACACAAAAATAAAACAAAACAAAAGAACACACACACCTTTAAAAACTACACAAAAAAACAAAAAAGAAAAAAGAAAAAAGAAAAAATTGAACATAACAAAGACATTTCTAGACCAAAATACTTTTAAGGCAAGAATCAATAGAAGAAACAAAATAAAGAATAGTTTGATCTAGGGAACTAAATGACCTGAATGAACCAAAGAGAAGGAAAAATAAAGAAAGAAGAAACTAGGTACCTGTTGGTCACAAATCTGCCACAGGAAAGGATTTTATATGTATACGCGCCCTAGACTTGGCCAACATTGAAAGGCCGAGAGAAAGTGAAGTCTCCCGGGCCAATCTCCAGAGAGGGCTGGCTCCCAAACTAATCTAAACTGGTTTTGAAGATAAAGATGCAGGGAAGAAATGGGAAATAACATAAAGAAAGGGAAATAACAAGAAAGAGATGGAAATATGGCCACAGGCCGAAGTGTATAATTTGGGGTAGACTAACAACAAGAATTCCACCAAGTTTTATGACAACATCTAATAAAGAGAAAGCAATAGAATTGAACTCACACCTTTGTAGAGATAACCTCCAGATCGCATTTCAAAATCTACTCACTAACCAGCAACGTTCGAATTCAGAATGCAGAATTCAAAACCTAACAACAAGAACATGAGCATAAACAGAAATGACTTTAAAACAGAAGGAAACCATACACAGAAGAATGCTTGCAAATCTCAGAAGCCGAGTCTCTTCTATTGATGCAGAGAACTTAGAGAGTTTTCTTGCAAAATGTCTAACCTTCTTTGCTTTAGATATACATGAATATTTATAGAGGTCTTCCCTCTCTCTTTTGCATCACAACATTTAAAACATACAACAGATTTCGAAGAGGTGATCCACAAAATGTGCACTTGAAAGGAGAAACAATCCCCCTTAATCTGCCTCGGAGAAATCACACATTAAATGACCATTATCAGGGCAAGCCAAAAATTGTCAGGAGATCACGAATAGAAATTTTAATGTTGGAGGCCTCTTTAATTTTGGTGGCGTCGAAAACTGCCTCAGGTTCTTCTATCTTGCGCACATCGGTAATCAGCAACATTTAATCTTTGAGCCTCTTTGACCACGATCTCACAATCCGTTGGAGAGCCTTTAATTGATCCTTATCTTCTCTTCACATTCTCCTATGCAATCCTGAAGGAAAATGCAAACAGAACTGTATCGGGCCTTTGTTATTGCCTTGGTCGCGAAAATGTGACAGGTCACGAAAATGCGACATGTCACGAAATCGTGACACTTTTACCTTGCTGCCTTCTCTCTCCACCACCAGTCACGAAAATGCGACATGTCGCGATATCGTGACATCTTCTCTTAGTTTAGCTTTGTCTTCCTGACATGTCACGAAATCGTGACATTCTCCTTTGTTTGGGCTTCTTTCCTCAACATGTCACGAAATCGTGACATTTTCCTTCGCCTGCCTTCTTCGCTACTCCAAGTCACGAAAACTTCACCATGTCACGAAATCGTGACATCTTCTTCCTTCTGTGTCCTTTTCTTCTGTATACCCATGAAACTGCAACATGTCACGAAATCGTGACATCTTTCTCTTCCTTGGCCTTCATCTTCTTGCAAGTAGCGAAAATGGAACATGTCACGAAATCATGACATTTCGTACTTGGCATTGTCTTTCGACACATCACAAAAACGTGACATGTCATGATATCACGAATTTTGCCTTGTACTTGCATCTTTAAGCAAAAATGTGACATGTCGTGAAATCGTGACATTTTCTTTTTTAGGAAATACCATTTGGCTACCTCCTTGCTTCCTCCTCGTAAAAATGCGACATGTCACGAAATCATGACATTTCTTCACACTTGGTCCTTCCGCCCCAATATGTCATGAAATCGTGACACTTTCCTGCCTTCGCCTTCGTTGCCGCTTCCTGTCGCGATATCGCGACAAGTTTCTCTTGCTTAGCTTCATCCTCAAAAATGTCACGAAATCATGACATCTTTCTTGCCTTGTGTTTATCTTTCAGCCTTTCTCGTGATAACGTGACATGTCGCGATATCACGCCAGTTCGTACCATTTGCTCCTTTCTCGCTTTTTTGTCGTGATATCATGACATTTTTCATTGACATTGCCCTCTACTGCTTTATGTCATGATATCATGACATTTTCTATTGTTCTGCTCTGTGGCCACCGCAAGTCACAAAAACGTGACATGTCGCGATATCGCGACAACTTTTCATTTTGATGCTCCCTCACCGCAACAAGTCGCGAAACTCCAACATGTCACGATATCGCGACAGTTTGGCTTCTCTGCTTTCGTTGACTATTTTGACCGTGAAAATGTGATAGGTCATGAAAATGCGACATGTCGCGATATCGTGACAATTTCTTGACTTAGCTCTTTTCTGCATTTTGTGCCATGAAACTACGACAGGTCACGATATCGTGACATGTCACGATATCGCGATAGTTTCACTTTTGCACAAACTTGGTTATTTTGCATGAACAACAACAACAAAAACAATGTGGCAAAAATGCCAACATTCTTGGTGGCTCATGGGGTATACAGTTCTATTGTATGCATGAACCTCAGGCCTTTATCCATTGGGAAACAGAGTCAAGCAACTAGAGGAGCAGAAAGAACGAGTGTTGGTTGATGTTGGACATCTCTACAGACTGCTACAACAAGCTCTTGCTGGTTCTCGGCTCTAAAAATAGGACCTTCAACAAAAATTTGTGGAAGAACAGAACTTCCTTTATTTCTTTAGAACTACTGCACTTTGCCTAGCTCGGATGAGTTGGGTAATCACCAGGTGTTGTGCAAGGATCTCCATGGCAGTAGTGAAAAGCACCTGAATTACAAAAAGGGAAATGAATGGAGTGATGGCCAACAGATGTGCAGGTCATAGAACGAGAATGGTGAATGATGGAATGATGGAAGGTGGAGGAATGAAAGAGTAGAAATAGTAGATACAACAACAGGGTGCTACTGTGCTACCAGCTACTGGGATGCTATGAAATAGATAATGAAATGGAAGTGGATGGAATGGAGATGGTAGTAGAAACCGTGGCTGTGACGAAGTACTCACAAGACAAAGGACTAGAAGAAAGGGAAAGTAGAAATGGGAACATCATAGAGGGGAGTAGAAACAATAGCAGTGGCTTGATTATGTATAGAGGAACAAGGAGTAAAATGGGAAGGGAATGAAGTAAGGAAGTGAAATAAAGGAGTAGAGGAAAGGCGCTAACTGATGGAAGGAAGGAAAAAGAAAAAGAAATAATACGTCCTGCGGGCTCGCATGCAAAAGGAGCCGAAGTTAATAAATTTTTTTTTTTTTTTGTTTTTTTTTATGTACAAGGTAACCCCTGAATTAGTTGTGAACTCTCGGGAGAGACACGTACCCAAACATGGCTCTATGATCTCCTGGATCCCAGACCTTGGACAGACACTCAGTGGTCTCCTGATTGATAATCAGCTCGGAGTCACCAAAGATTTGCAACTGTCGCGTTCCAAGTGTCTCAGCCATCTTGAAACCTAAGCATAAAGCCTCATCCTCTACGGTATTATCTATGCAGCTCCAGGTCAAAGTACAAGAAGGTAATACTAGAACAGTCCCAGTGCCAGCGCCATTTCTGCATTGTGCTCCATCAAAATAGAGCTGATCTTGACTTCCATCATTCTGTTCTTGAGCCTTTTCAGTCTTGAGAATAGAATAACAACCAATCTCAGTTTCCACCATGGCATTAAAATCGAGCATTGAAAACTCATCCTCCAAGTGAAGCTTATCCAGGACTTCATCCATCAAATCAGGATCTTGCAATTCTTCAGTGATCAGATTGATAGAATGTTTGGATCTTTCTTCTTCTTCCATCTTCTCTACATGAAAAGTAGAAGGCTTCTTATTGTAGATCCGGACTCTTCTTCCTTTGAAAGGAATCTCCAAGTGAGAATAATCTAGAGAAAGGTAGCCTCCCAACTTAGCAATGAATTCTCTCGACAAACACATACTAAAATATGGTTCCAAATCGACCACAACTATCTCTTGAATTATTGTAATCTGAGGCATACTATGTAGAACAATAGGAACATCCTTGATTACACCCACTATTTTCATGGGAGTCCCATCCAACTGCAAGACACCAGGGCTACTTCTTGTATACTCCATACCCATGACTTCACAAACTGCCTTTGGCATGACAGTTGTTGCAGCACCAGAGTCAATCATGCAGTTGTGCACTATCCAACCCTCCATTCTGAGTGACAAATAAAATGGGGGTGGTCTATTTTTTCTAGTGGCTGAAGTAGTTAATGTTTGAGCAAAAATCGTCTGGGTAGGATTCTTCTCATTATCTTTCACAGACTTCAATGATTCTTGTAATAGATCAACTTGCCCAGGTAATTGTAATGCATCATAGAGACTAACCTTGGCTGGAATCTTCTTCAATTCTTCGACAATATTGTATGCAGATGCACCAGACTCCCTCTTTTCATTAATGTCTTCATATTTGCTCTGATATTGCTGAGTGGCTTCTACCCTCAGTATTTTAGTCAAAGATGGGTACTTGAGCTTTTCTCTGGCTCGGTCCTCTGTTTTAGCTCTTGCCTGTGAAGCTGAGGCTTTTTCTTGCAATCTTTCCTTTGCTCGTGGTGGCAAAAGATCTTTCAATAGAATAGGTGAATCTGGCTTTGGTACTAAAATAGGAGCTTTCACTTGTACTTGTCTTCTTCTCATTCTGCATCTTCGGATCAGCCGGTACCCTTAATGGTTCCATCTCTGTTGGATCTACAGTGACTGGCTTCTTCCCAGTTCTCGTGAGAACTGAGACTTGTTCTTTAGATGGAACCATAAAATTATGATCCACCTCAAAAATCATATTAACTTGTCCTCCAGAAGAGCTTGCGGCCAAGGTTTGCACATAGTTCAGATGAACCATACAAGTGTCTTCGCCGTGTGGATCATTACATGTAGAGCACCAATATGTTCTTTCTACAGGGCCAGCTTCCTCATTCGTCAACACAATCGAGTTCTTTTCAGGCACCTTACTTGTTGAAGCCACTTGTTCTCTAGTGATTGGCGGAGGTTGAAATCTCTTGGGTTGGAAATCTCTCTCGACCTGCTTTCTTTCAAGAACTGTGATTTTATTTCCCATCGCTCTTATAGCTGAATTAGTCGATTGTACCTCTTGTAATAGGATTGTGAAAGGATCAGGATTTGAGGGTGCAGGAGGTGCCGATAGAGGTAGAGGTGCTGGCGGTGCAGGCAATGCTGGGAATGAAGTGGGAGCTGGTAATTGCGGAATGATTGGTGCAGGCAACTGTGGAATAGTTGGAGCAGGGAGCTGGGGAACTGGAATGGGTGCGATCTGAGGTGCACTTGAGCTCCATGATGGAATAGGATACATGGAAGGCATAGGCTATGAAAATGAACTAGAATACAAATGCTTAGGAAGATCAGGTAAGATGGGCATTGTTACCTTTGGAGGAAGCCTACCTATGGCAATCAAGTCAGCTTCCACCTTTTGCGCTTGTTCGAACAGCTCTGGAAATGTAGTCACGTTGGACTACCGGACAACCAAGCCGATGTCTGTGTTGAAGGCTTTGAGATAATAGAATGCAGCTAGCTCATGAGCGGGCCGAAGACCATCAGGAATTCTCTGCCAGCTTCTGGTAAATCTGACATTGAAGTCAGCTATCTCCTCCTGCGGGTGCCTTTGGATCGCATTAAATTGATGCAACAAGGAGTATGGATCAGCTTGTTCATGAAAGTTCTTGACTAACAGTTCTCCTAATTGATCCCATGATGCAATGGTGCCTGGTTGCAATGTTCGGTACCAATACAACAATTTTCCTCTCAGTGATAACACCAACAATTTTACCATCACGTCTTCGTCGGTTATGTCATGGATAGCCGCCAAAGAGGCTACATCATTAATATGCTCATAGGCAGTTTTACCAGTACCATCATAGGTCGACAAAGCTTTCAAAGCAGCTTGAGGTACTTGATTCTGTGCCGATAAATTCAAGGCTCCCGAATCATTCCATGCTGAGAACTTCCTTGGTGGAGGATGTTGGGCCATTTGGACTGGTGCGTATGGCTGTAGAGGTGGAAAACTAGTAGCAGTACTAGATGAATTTGAAGGAACAGAGAACACACCAGCAATTTGTGAGGATGTTGTAGAGGATATAAGTGGTGGGGAGACCAACTTAGGGTGTTCGCTTAATCTTTGATTGTCAAGTTCAAAAAACTCAATGGGATTTTCAGATTTTTTGGCCTTCGATCTTGTGATCATGAAGTACAACTTTCACTGTATCCACGTTCGGAGGCTTTTGGGTAGTGCTGAGTCGCCAAATGTTCTAATTATACAGCATGAAGGTGAACATTAAACCTTAATACTATTGGAAGTGGAACTTTTAGGGTCCCACCGGGCGTGCCAAAAATTGTTGGTCACAAATCTGCCATAGGAAAGGATTTTATATGTATACGCGCCCTAGACTTGGCCAACATTGAAAGGCCGAGAGAAAGAGAAGTCTCCCGGGCCAATCTCCAGAGAGGGCTGGCTCCCAAACTAATCTAAACTGGTTTTGAAGATAAAGATGCAGGAAAGAAATGGGAAATAACATAAAGGAAGGGAAATAACAAGAAAGAGATGGAAATATGGCCACAGGCCGAAGTGTATAATTTGGGGCAGACTAACAGCAAGAATTCCACCAAGTTTTATGACAACATCTAATAAAGGGAAAGCAATAGAATTGAACTCACACCTTTGTAGAGATAACCTCCAGATCGCATTTCAAAATCTACTCACTAACCAGCAACGTTCGAATTCAGAATGCAGAATTCAAAACCTAACAGCAAGAACATGAGCATAAACAGAAATGACTTTAAAACAGAAGGAAACCATACACATAAGAATGCTTGCAAATCTCAGAAGCCGAGTCTCTTCTATTGATGCAGAGAACTTAGAGAGTTTTCTTGCAAAATGTCTAACCTCCTTTGCTTTAGATATACATGAATATTTATAGAGGTCTTCCCTCTCTCTTTTGCATCACAGCATTTAAAACATACAACAAATTTCGAAGAGGTGATCCGCAAAATGTGCACTTGAAAGGAGAAACAATCCCCCTTAATCTGCCTCGGAGAAATCACACATTAAATGACCATTATCAGGGCAAGCCAAAAATTGTTAGGAGATCACGAACAAAACTTTTAATGCTGGAGGCCTCTTTAATTTTGGTGGCATCGAAAACTGCCTCAGGTTCTTCTATCTTGCGCACATCGGTAATCAGCAACATTTAATCTTTGAGCCTCTTTGACCACGATCTCACAATCCGTTGGAGAGCCTTTACTTGATCCTTATCTTCTCTTCACATTCTCCTATGCAATCTTGAAGGAAAATGCAAACAGAACTATATCGGGCCTTTGTTATTGCCTTGGTCGCGAAAATGTGACAGGTCACGAAAATGCGACATGTCACGAAATCGTGACACTTTTACCTTGCTGCCTTCTCTCTCCGCCACCAGTCACGAAAATGCGACATGTCGCGATATCGTGACATCTTCTCTTAGTTTAGCTTTGTCTTCCTGACATGTCACGAAATCGTGACATTCTCCTTTGTTTGGGCTTCTTTCCTCAACATGTCACGAAATCGTGACATTTTCCTTCGCCTGCCTTCTTCGCTACTCCAAGTCACGAAAACTTCACCATGTCGCGAAATCGTGACATCTTCTTCCTTCTGTGTCCTTTTCTTCTGTATACCCGCGAAACTGCAACATGTCGCGAAATCGTGACATCTTTCTCTTCCTTGGCCTTCATCTTCTTGCAAGGAGCAAAAATGGGACATGTCACGAAATCGTGACATTCCGTACTTAGCATTGTCTTTCGGGCTCCTTCATCATGAAAACGCGACATGTCGCGATATCGCGACAATTTTTGTTTGCCTTGTACTTGTCATCTTTTGTTCGCGAAAACATGACAGGTCGCGAAAATGTGACATGTCACGAAATCGTGACGTTTTCTCCATTTGGCTTTCATCTTACAAGAAAAATGGAACATGTCATGAAATCGTGACAGTCCATACCATTTGGCTGCCTCCTTGCTTCCTCCTCGCAAAAATGTGACATGTCACGAAATCGTGACATTTCTTCGCACTTGGTCCTTCCGCCCCAATATGTCACGAAATCGTGACACTTTCCTGCCTTCGCCTTCATTGTCGCTTCCTGTCGCGATATCGCGACAAGTTTCTCCTACTTAGCTTCATCCTCAAAAATGTCACGATATCGTGACATCTTTCATGCCTTGTGTTTTTCTTTCAGCCCTTCCCGCGATAACGCGACATGTCGCGATATCGCGCCAGTCCGTACCATTTGCTCCTTTCTCACTTTTTTGTCGCGATATCGTGACATTTTTCATTGACATTGCCCTCTGCTGCTTTATGTCGCGATATCGCGACATTTTCTATTGTTCTGCTCTGTGGCCACCGCAAGTCGCGAAAATGCGACATGTCGCGATATCGCGACAACTTTTCATTTTGATGCTCCCTCACCGCAACAAGTCGCGAAACTCCAACATGTCGCGATATCGCGACAGTTTGGCTTCTCTGCTTCCGTTGACTGTTTTGACCGCGAAAACGCGACAGGTCACGAAAATGCGACATGTCGCGATATCGCGACACTTTCTTTACTTAGCTCTTTTCTGCATTTGGCACCACAAAACTGGGACATGTCATGATATCGCGATAGTTTCACTTTTGCACAAACTTGGTTATTTTGCATGAACAGCAACAACAAAAAACAATGTGGCAAAAATGCCAACAAGTACCTCCTGAATTGGAGCCATCCAAAGAAATGATAGAAAGAAGAGCTTCCCTTATTTGTGAAGCCCACCATCTAGGAGTGTGGCCATAGCAAGTAATATCACCTTTATCCAAAATCCAATTAGCTAAAGCATAAACACTCTTTTTTTTTATCTCTAACCACATTATTGTAATCAAATTTCAATAATCCCATCTGGATTAATTGAATCTTCTCAATAATTCTTTTATTCTCCAATCAACCTTATGATTCTTATTAGGAGTCTTCAAAATATTAATCATGAGTTGAGAGTCAGACCCAACTAACACCTTTTCCCATCCAATATTAGTAGTCTCTTGAAAGCCTCTGAGGATACCATACCCCTCAACAAGGTTATTGGAAAGAATACCCAAATTCTCAGCAAAAATAAAAACTAGAGAGCCTCTAAAAGTCTACTAATTCCTCCCACACAAGCTTTTACCAGGTTCCCTCTAGAGGGTCCATCAGTATTGAATTTTCAAAAATCCTTATGAGGAGGTTGCCAATTTCTTATCCTATCCATCATACAAATATTCACATTCCCTTTAAGTTGGTTGCCCTTAGAAGAATTAATCTTCAATATTTGCATCACTTGATCCTATATTTGGTGGGATTTTTGGGGGTTATTAAGGATTTGATGGATTGATTCAACTAATTCAAACCAATATTAAATGTGACATCAGCTCATATCTAATTCAAACCAATATTAAATGTGACATCAACTCATATCTAATTTTAAACCAAGTTTAATTGTGACATTTCAAAGTCCCTAATTTATTTACAACTCATATTCAACCTTATTTTATTCTAAGATCTAAATTTTATACATTATTTTACCTTCCACTGCTCTATTTTATAATGGCTGACGCTATACAGGTTAAAGTCATAAATAATTTTAATCCAAATTCACTTAAGTTTTACTAAGTGATTTTCCCCGATTATCCAACACTCACATCAGTTAATCGTTCTAGTTTTTTTTTTTTGTACCTCAATGGAATGTATATGAGCACACACTCTTTTTAGGATAGTTTTAAAACAAGATTTACTCCATTATATTATACATAAATCCACCCAAGGTTTACTCTCTTTTTATAATACATGAATCCATCCAACGATTTTAAGCACCTTGGTTCTCTCAAACACACCCAACCAGGTTTTACGGTATGCCAAGAGAAAATGAAAAATAATATATGACTTTTTTTAAATTTTACGATCTATTTATAAAATAAATATTTTCAAGGCATATCATAAACTTATAAATTAAACATATAATTTAAATGGAGTCTCTTCATGGAAACGCACAATGGAACACTGGTAACCATTCAATTCCATGTTACTAGTTAAAACCATCAGATTCCTTCCAAGTAAAGGTTCTTTAGTAGTGAAAATCCTACACATTCCTAAATGCAATCTATCTATAATTTCCCAAACATATGAGTTGCTTTTTATGAATTATTTTCTTTAAAAATAATATAAAATAAGATTTTAAGTTTTGCCATAATTTTATTTATTTTTACATGGCTTTAGGGTTACACATAATAGCAGATCTAGTACGCAGAAAAATTACACCATAAATATATATTTTTAAATGATAAGACATACCGCAATATTTCCACATATACAACAGAACATTTAAACATAACAGGCAGTAACCAATACCACAATTTCACATATAGACAATAGAACACTTAAACATAACATGAAATATCGACCTATTTAGGAATCCAATATCGTAGTTTGTTTCGTCTTTTCCCAAGTTACCATAGGAGAAAAGCAATAGGCTTGCCCACAATGGTTGATGTTGTTTCGAACAAAATGAATGCATGCATATATTTCCTTTCCCATCGTCTTTTCTTATGGAAAATTAAAGTGGATTAATTTGTGACACCTGAACAAGTTTATTTTCTACATGGAAATAATCACTTTGTCCATATGGAAAATAATATATGATGCATCATGGATATTTTAATACTTTTGTCACGAATAAATATATTTATTATATATATATTACCATATGATTTGAAATTAATATTAAATTACAATCTATTTTAAAATAAACATACTTTATTTTTATTATTTTAATATATATTTTTATTTATCTAATATATATATATGTTTGAATTTTTTTATTTTATATTATACTTTATACTTTAATTAAACATATTGCACAATCAACAATCTTTATATATATATATATATATATATAGTATGCAATGCAACATTAATAGGCAAAATGCAACTTCACGCAAGATGACCTATATGAATATATCAATAGTGGGCTTCCATGTACCTATGGGCCAAGGTGCATGAGGCACGACATCATATCCCATATTAGCTGATGCCTCCAACATCTGCCTCTATCAGGGGGTAGGTGTTCTTCTTGACTGTTGCATTTGTTTTCTTTTGAAAACCTGCACCTACATCACAAAAGAACTCATAGCAACATCATATTCTTCTAAGAAGAGATAATCAAATAACAATATTATTAAATTCTCTCCCTCTAGAAGGTGTTGACAATTTAGATACCATTAGATTTTCATTTAACTAAATATATACTTTCAATTAATAGCCATAGATCAAGCAATTTGCAAATATCTTTTATCACAATATGTCCTAGTTATATATATATATATATATATATATATATATATATATATATATATATATATATATATATATATATATATATATATATATATCAAAATATCAATTATTCAAAAACATATATAATAATATTCAATTGTCTTTTGATCATCAATTATCAAAAAAGAAAGGAAATTGGTTTTTCATGATAGCAACATCTTCCCAAGTAGCATTTTTATCGAAGTAGTGGTCCCATTGGACTCTACACTGCTCCACTTTTCTTTTCCTCGGCTATTTTTTTCTATAACCCAAAATTTTAATTGGTTGAACCTTAATGAGATGCGGGTTCGACATCTACAAATGAGATACATCCAGAACATGAGATGGGTCAGCTACATATTTACGAAGGAGGGATACATGAAAAACACTATGGATTTTGGACAAGTTTGGTGGTAGGGCGAGCTTGTAGGCAACAAGACTTATTTTGGCAACAATGTCAAAAGGACCAACAAATCTAGGGCTCAATTTGGTAGACTTAATGGAGATTTTAGTTGGATTGACTCTAAGAAAGACTTTGTCACCAACAATAAATTCTTGAGGGGTTTGTTTCAAGTTAGCATAACTCTTTTGATGATCAGTAGCTTCATGAAGTCACTAGAATATCTCTTTCAATTGTATCTCCATTGTCCTAATAGTATTAGGACCGATCACTTCTCAATAATCCAAATTGTCCCACGTTAATGGTGTTCTACAACCACGTCCATATAGGGCTTCAAAATGGGCCATGCCCAACATGGTATGATAGTTGTTATTATAAGTAAATTCCACCAGGAAGATATAATCTTCCCATTTACTTTGGTGATCCATGCAATACATGCATAGCATATCTTCTAGCACTTGATTGACCCTCTCGGTCTTCCCATCCATCTCAGGATGATAAGCGATGCTGATATTTAGCTTTGTTCCCCAAGCTCGGTGCAAATCTTACCAAAACTCAAAAGTGAATCTCAAATCTCTATCCGAGATAATTATTTTGGGAAAACCATGCAACCTCATGATTTCCCATGCAAACTTTTGTGCTATTGCTAGTGCATCATCTCGAACATTGCTTGGTATAAAATGTGCCACCTTGGTCAACTTATCCACAACTACAAAAATTGCATCATGCTGAAATCGTGTCTTAGGAAGGCCAACTATAAAATCCATAGAAATTACTTGTCATTTTTGTTTTGGTACATCAAACAGGTGTAGCTATCCTCTAGGATGTTGATGCTCTACTTTGACCTTCTGATATTCCAGGCATCTTGCAACAAATTGAACCACATCCTTCTTCATCTCGAGTCATAAATAGTCCTTTTTCAAAGTTTCTCTCATCTTAATTACCCTTGGATGGGCAGAATATGGTGTATAATGAGCTTCCCACAGGATGGTTCTTTTAAGCCCTTCATCATTGGGTACTATTATTCTATTTCGGAAATACACCAAATCCTGCTTGATATTATAATCCATGTGGCAACCCGATTCCTTCTCAACCTTGTTATGACATTGATTGCAAAACTCATCATTTTTATGCATTTCCTTGATCTGCTCCTTCAGACCATACTGATATTTTGTAAGTGTTGCTATATGTCTTCTTATGCTAAGGGCATCTGCCAGTTTATTTTCTTTCCCTTTGATATATTCAATACCAAAATCATATTCGACAAGGAACTCCATCCATCTTATGTTGTCTGGCATTTAGTAGAGGCTGAGTAAAAATATATCTTAAACTTTGATGATCGGTTTTTAGCTCAAAGGGCTTTCCTAGCAGATAGTGCCTCCAAATTTTAAGAGCATGGACTACATAAACTAACTCTAGATCATGGGTAGCATAGTTTATTTCATGTTTCTTGAGCTTCCTGGACTCATATGCTACTACTACCTCATCTTGCATCAAGACACCACCTAATCCCTCTAGTGAGGCATCAGTACACACCGTAAATGATTTGTTGGGGTCAGGTATCCTTAGTATGGGTGCGGTTGTCAATTTCTCCTTAAGAATTCTGAAGGCTTCTTCACATTGTGTTGTCCACTTAAATGCTTTTCCTTTTCTTTGTAGGTTGGTTATAGGAAATGCAACCTTTGAAAATCCCTTAACAAATCATCGATAATATCCAACCATCCCCATAAAACTTCTTACCTCAGATACATTGGTGGGGGCTGGCCAATCTATTATGGCTTCAATATTTTTAGGGTCTACGACTATTCCTTCAGTTGAAACAATGTGTCCCAAATACTAAACTTGTGGTGTATAGAACTCACACTTGGAAAATTTACCATATAATTGGTTTTTCTTGAGGATTTCCAACACTATCCTCATGTGTTGGTCATGTTCCTCCTTATTTTGGGAGTAGATCAAAATATCATCCAGGAATATTAGCACAAATTGATCTAACTGTTCCTGAAATACAATGTTCATCAAATTCATAAATGTAGCTGGTGCATTTGTTAACCCAAAGGGTAATACTATGAACTCATAATGTCCATAGTGAGTTCTAAAAGTAGTCTTATATGTATCCTCTTCCTTGATTCTCAACTGATGGTAACCTGACCTAAGGTCAATATTTGAAAATATTGTAGCTCCTCTCAATTGATCAAACAGATCATCAATTCTGGGCAAGGGATATTTATTCTTAACTATCATCTTGTTAAGCATCCTATAATCAATGCATAGTCTCAGGGATCCATATTTCTTTTTAACAAATAATACCGGTGCTCCCCATGGTGAGACACTAGGCTTAATGTGTCCTTTTTCTAGCAAATCTTGCAGTTGAGTCTTTAGTTCTTGTAGCTCAAGTGGTGTCATACAATAAGGAGTTATGACTATTGGAGTTGCTCCTAGCATAAGCTCAATTGAGAAATCAAACTCCCTTTTTGGAGGTAATCTAGGCAGATCTTTAGGAAAGACATCCCTAAATTCATTTAACACTGGATACTGCTAAAATAGCATGGAGCTTGACTTAGTTTCTTCCTTTTTATTTAATTTGACCACATAGAGTCTACATCCCTTCCTTAAGGCTCTTTTGACCTACATTGCGGTCATCAAGTGAGGTTCAAGAGATGTTCGATTGCAGTGGATACGGATTCGTCGATTAGCATCATCCATAAAATCCAACCACCTTTCTTCAAAATTTAGCAAGGCTTTATGGGATTTTAGCTAGTCTACTCCTAGGACTATGTCAAATGCATGTAAAGGAGCCACATATAGGTGCCAATTAATTTTTCCTTGAGGTATGTCTATTTGAGGGTCAAATAGACATTGGTTAACCATGTAGGTCTATCCTGAGCCATACTCTACTTGCCACCCTTTTGCCATGACCCCAAGTTTAACAGGTATGTCCCTCAAAATACTATTTGAAATGAAACTATATGTTGCACCACTATCAATTAAAATGTGTACATCTCTCTTGCCTAGTTTTCCTTTAATAAAAAATGGAGTAGCTTGGCCTAAAAGGTTAGGGTTACCTGTAGCAACAAAGATTATGTGTGGGGCTTCTTCAGTGGGATTTCTTTGGTCAGCTCTATTTGGACATTGTCTTGCAAAGTGGTCTAAGGCTCCACATGCATAACATGCATTTGGTCCCATATTATTTTGTTTATCTCCTTCCTTTCCCTGATTACTATTTCCACCCTGCTCTCGATTGTTGTTTTTCTTTTCCTGGTAGTTACTTTGATCTAGATGCCCTTTGTTGCCTTGGAATTTACCTTTGTTCTTATTATCATTTTAGTATCGTCCACCATCCTTAAACTTTCTTTGCTGATATTTACCCTTATTTTTCTCAGGGTATCTTATTTTCTTGGAATTCTCTCTTTCAATTTGCTGGTAATAAGCCTTTACTTCCTTCTAGCTTACTTCCTCATACCAAGCAACATCATAGGCAACTGTTAATATTTTAGGTACTTTTCTCCCAACTAGTTGACTATATTTTGGATGTAGCCCCATTACAAATTTATGAGCTTTAAATTTTTCTTGACCATCATATTCTGGGGTGTACTTCAAAAGTTGCACAAACCTCTGATAGTACTCAATTACAGTCATGTTACCCTGACGTAAGTTAGTGAATTCTCCATGTTTTTCAATATAAAATTGAGGTGTAAGGAAGCGATCCTTGAATTCCCTTTTAAACTCTTCCCATGGAATATTTGCGGCTTCTTTTTGTGTGATCTTCTTATATGTGGTCCACCAATCTCTTGTTGGACCTTCTAGATGTGCCACAACCCATGTTATTTTGGACTCTGAGCAAAGTGGTTGAATTGAAAAATATCCCTCGGCCTCACTTAGCCAATTGATGGCTATTTCACCATATCCTCTACCATAAAATTTGGAAATATCCAACTTCTTAATTTTCTTTTGTAGTTCTACACCAACTTTCCTTCTTGAGGAACCTTTCAGAAACACATTTATTTTTTTGGTTTCCTTTACCTTAGATAAATTCTCAATGATTTTTTGTTTTTGGGTGATTATTTCCTACTACTGGGCTATTTATGCCCTCTGTTGATCCATGTGCTCAGCCATATGAGCCTTTTGGATCTCCATTTTCTCACGTTGTTGATTTAGTTGCTCCTACATTAACTGAATCATTCGAGCCATATTTTCATCATTATGTGTAGCCTTTGCAGCTATTGGATCTTTTTCTTTCCTAACCACCCACCGTGGTACATCAATAGCTTGCACCCTTTTAGACTCTCTTACGAGTCACCTTAATCCCTTTCTTGGGACTTCTACAATTTCCTCTTGTAGGTTAACACTGGTCCTCCTCGAGGTCCCTGCCATACCTGGCGTCAAAAGAGTTATGTTAGATTAGAAATTAATGCTTATTAGCCATAGGTTTGACAACCTAGGCTCTGATAACAACTATCACAACCCAGGTCTACACATTTGGTTATCACACACATGTTATACAATTTTCACAAAATTAGCATTAAAGTATTTTGTATTATCCAACTTGATTTAGTACTTGGCATAGAGGAAATGTACTTCAAGTTTCTCCACCATTACAACTGGTGACTTAAGTGCCCAAAATTGGCCAACATCCCACATAATTGCAATTTTAATATCTCCACATATTACCTCAGGTTTTTTGATGATCTTGGCATGGGGTTTCCCTTCTAGGGCCCATAACACCTGGAAGGGTGGATGCACTAACTCCCCTACTCCAAAGATAGTAGATTCACAATTTTTTATGTATATTTACATAAAAATTTTAGCTTTGGAACTAGCATAACTATGTTAGTGCTCGATCATTGACCTTCAGCTAAGGTGTGATCAGGGTTCGCCATCACATGGTCACCACACTAGATGTCTCAAACCAAGCTATAGATAATGGTAATGCTACCCATACCATCTACTGCTAGACTTTCCAACCTTATGATCCAACTCTCTAGTCACAAGTTCTCCTTGGCAATTCCACATCCTAAGTAGGTTCGTGAGCATCCTGATGTACTAGTTGTATACGTTTATGGGGTGACATCCCATACCACCACCCTTTACTCTCAAAAGTGTAGGACCACTTTCCCCATATAATAGTTGGAGAATAGATAGTACTGAGTTACAATAGTCACCTCTATGGCTATTGAATTTGGGTATAGTCCATGTCCTACTCGACATCTTTGGACAACTCTGACTCTGCATCCTACTAGACATATTTGGAAAACTTTGGGTTTCCATCCTACTCGATACCTCTAGACAATTTCAGATATTTTTCTTTCATATATAGTTTGGTTTGGTTTGGTTTCTAGATGGGTTCGTAGTCTAGATACTGCCATTATTCTTCTCTATTTCACATATACTAAATTTACTGATTAAAAAGTCCATCAAACTTTAAAATTGATATAACTTTGAATAGGGTTTTGTTTCTTCCTTATTTTTCTATACTATATAATTCATCTAGTTTTTAAAATAACTCATAAAAAATATCTAATAATTATTGACTTATTGTAAAACATATAATATAAGACAATTAATTTATCATATAACATTTAATAAGTCACTCAAATATTTAAAAGACATTTAAAACAACATATTTAAATTAACACCATACCCAAATAGCTTTCACTTGATATAATAATTAACCAAGGAGAATACAAATTATACAAAGGTCTCATTACCTGCTTTCTCCATTAATCATGTTTAATAGAAGTCTTTCCATCTAGCATTATTATTATTTAACTAAAAGAAAGAAGAAAGTAGATACTCTAATGGTCATTAATCTTTTCCATAGTGTATCTAATTCAAACCAAGCTTAAATGTGACATCAAGTCATATCTAATTTTGAACCAAGTTTAATTATGACATTTCAAAGTCCCTAATTTATTTACAATAGCTCATATCCAACCTTATTTTATTCTAAGATCTAAATTTTATACATTATTTTACCTTCCATTGCATTGTTTTCTAATGGCTGATGTTATACACATTAAAGTCATAATAATTTTTAATCCAATTTCACTTAAGGTTTACTAAGTGATTTTCCCTGATTATCCAACACTCGCATTAGTTAATCGTTTTGGTTTATATTTTTTTGTACCTCAATGGAATGTATATGAGCATGCGCTCTTTTTAGGATAGCTTTAAAAAAAGACTTACTCCATTCTATTATACATAAATCCACCCAAGTTTTACTATATTTTTATAATACATGAAGCCACCCAACGATTTTAAGCACCTTGGTTCTCTCAAACACGCCCAGCTAGATTTTACGGCATGCCAATAGAAAATGACAAATGATTTCTAGCTTTTTTAAAGCTTACCATCTATTTATAAAATAAATATTTTCAAGGCATATCATCAACTTATAAAATAAAATCCTTTCAAACATATCATCAACTTATAAATTAAACATATAATTTAAATGGAGTCTCTTCAGGGAAACCTACAATGGAACATTGGTAACCATTCAATTCCACATTGCTGGTTGAAACCGTTAGATTCCTTCAAAGTAAAGGTTCTTTAGCAATGAAAATCTTACTCATTCCTAAATGCAATCTATCTACAATTTCCCAAACATATGAGTTGGTTTTTATGAATTATTTTCTTTAAAAATAATATATAATTATCTTTTAAGGTTTGTCATAATTTTATTTATTTTTACAGGGCTTCGGGGTTACACAGAATAACAGATCTAGTACGTAGAAAAATTATGCCATATCAATATATTTTTAAATGATAATACATACCGTAATTTTCCCATATAGACAACAGAACATTTAAATAGAACATTTAAACATAACAAGCAGTAACCAATTCTACAATTTCCCATATAAACAATAGAACATTTAAACATAATAGGCAGTATACTCTAACCTATTTAGGAAGCCAATATCACAGTTTATTTTGTTGTTTCCCGAGTTGCTTCAAGAGAAAAATAATAGGCTTACCCACAATGGTTACGCTCTTCCGAACAAAATGAATCCATGCATGTTTTTCCTTCCCCGTCATCTTTTCTTATAGAAAACTTAAGTGTTTTAATTCATGACACCTCAACAATTTTCTTTGCCAGATGGAAATAATCACTTTCTCCATATGGAAATTAATATATGATGCTTCATGGATAGTTTAAAACTCTTGTTATGAATAAATATATTTATTATATATTTTTACAAATATTACCATATGATTTGAAATTAATATTAAATTACAATCTATTTTAAAATAAACATACTTTATTTTTATTATTTTAATATATATTTTGATTTATCTTATATATATATATATATATATATATATATATATATATATATATATATATAATTATTATTTTTTTGTTTATATATATATTTTTAAATTTATTTATTTTATATTATACTTTTATACTTTAATTAAACATATTGCACAATGAACAGTCTATATATATATATATATATATATATATATATATATATATATATATATATATGTTGTGCAATGCATCATTAATAAGCAAAATGCAACTTCACGCAAAATGACCTATATGAAGATATCAATAGTGGGCTTCCATGTACCCACGGGCCAAGGTGTACAAGGCACGACATCATATCCCACCTTACCTGACACCTCCAACATCTGCCTCTGTTAGGGGGTGCATGTTCTTCTTGACTGGTGCGTCTATTTTTGTTCGAAAACCTGCACTTACATCACAAAAGAACTCATAGCAGCATCATATTCTTCTAAAACAGAGATAATCAAATAGAAAAATTATTACATATTCCACCATGTAAATATATATATATATATATATATATATAGCCAATATTATTAGTTGGTCTCTTAAGCATCTAATCAGGATGATTTTGAATGTTATAGTGGGCGTGGTAAAAAATTCATGTTGTTCATGGGTTTTCAACAATGTTGTAATTTGTAAAAGGAATATAGATCATATATGTAATAATAGTCGGTTATAAAGCTTTTCACCCACTAGATTCAAATGTAATTAAAGGATTTTATTGTACAAGCTAGTAGATCAATTTGGATATTATTGGGACAAAGAATATGAATTAATACTATTTATGTATCCCTATGGTTTTCCATTTTAGTTAAGTTTTCTTTATCTTGTCATGGAAACTAATTCAAGATAATATCATCTTCCTATATATTTATATAATTATGGAAGTCTAAGAAAGGAAGTTGATCCAAGCTAACACTAAGGGTAAATTAAAGAGTCTTCTCATAAAATAGAGTCTTCCTTAATTATCACGTGATACCAAATAGATAACATTAATTAGTGGTTAATTGACCTTTCTTATAGATAATATATTCTTTGAATGATATGTTTTTGAAATATGAATAAGCATCTTGTCAATGAATCAATAAATAAAAATCAAATGTATTTTTCCTTATTATGTTACAAAGACATTATGTTTATGTAGTGCAGATTCGATATTTTGGATAAATATTTCTCTTGGATATATATATGAGCATCATGTTTTCAAAGACATAGCTAGAAGTGACATTTGGAAACAATTGCTAAAATGTGTAAGTAGGAAAATTGCATCATGGAAAGGAAAATGGGTATATTTAACATACATTTGTTTATGCAAGGCAATTAATAAGTTGGAGTAAAATTTTATTTTTGGTAAGGCATTAATGATAAAACAAAGAAAAAACCATATCAGCTGGGATAGAATAAATTTAGTATGCTAATAAATTAAGACGCCCTATGATCAATAATTTCAATATGATAAATATTGCTCCTTAAGAAAGCTTATCTAAGGATTCATTACAATAAAAAAATTCTTGGAGTACATTATTTAAGAATAAGTACTTTCTCTCTATACATACACATAAACTTATTTCAATCACTAATCAACCTAAACATTATTTATCTGGTTGAAGATTGATTGAAACTAGCTAAAACATGAGTAGAAAGATATTTTATAAGTTTAAAATAAGAAATAATATATTTTTGGAGGATGCTTGATTTGAGTATAAATAATTTATGAATGATAAAATATTTAGAGATATTCCTTATGTTATGGGAGGTAACCAGGGAATGGAGGTTTGTCACTAAAGGGAAGATTCTCAAAAGGATAAAAAATCAAGGATACAATGTTTTACACTTGGATAAATCTTCAGGGGTTTAGTGTTATAGAAGAAAAATTAATCCTTAAAAATGATTGATTTTTGCATGGATAAAGATGATGTTAGGGTAAAATAAATGTTGTGTGACATAATTTATTCCACAACAAAGTTTATTATTTATAGGGTCATTAGCATAAAACATAAGGTCTAGTCATGTATTTTTTAATTAAAATATGCAAAGTGGTATATCTTGATAATTAAATTTAAGATATATAAATTTTACTTATTCTATTGTACTTAGATATTTTATATATTTATATTCATATTAGTGACATACTAAGAGGGTCATAACATAACCTTAGATATCTCATATGGGTTAAATTATATCACTTTGTAATTAAATTTATGTAAAGGTAGATAGTAGTGCTTGGGTTCTAAATATATGGATTTAATTTAACTTTGTTATAGTTACATGGTTCTAATTTAATGATTGTAAAATATATGAATTAGGTCAAATTAGATGTTTTTTTTAAACAAGTACAAACGTTTAGAAAGATTTACAATATTATGAAACATATCATGTCTCATATATATTTCTATGCTTTTATTCTACATAAAAATTGTAAAATTTTATTCATATATTATGATATGACATATATGTATAAAAATATTTATGCTCATCCATTTGAAATTTAATATTAATTATAAAATTAATCATAAATTTATTATATTTTTATCTAACCTTAGATCTATTTGGGTAGAAAACATATTTGTATTATGGTAGCTTAAATACTCATGTTATACAGAATCATGCATAAATCTCATTCAATGAATTATACAAAAATTTCAAAAATTAAATATGGCTTGTAATAAAATATATAATTGACTATATATATATCTATGTTAATTTTGAAAACTATTATTATTCCTATTCCACAAATTATTGATAGTTTGTTAATTTACTCCCTCCTTTAATTATCAACCAAAGTAGCATGTGTTTCTTGAGGATGTTGTTCATATCATATTTTAAAAATAAAAAATCATGGGATAGGTTAAGATAGTCATGCCTCATAATGTCATGGCTATATATGCTAAGGATATCATTTTAAGGGGACTTAAGGGCAAAGTATTTACCAAAGAAAATATAGTATATGAATCTAGTATGCTTGCCATAATAGAATTTAGAGAAAATATATTTATAGTAAAATAAAGGAGTAATGCTTGGACCAAATCAATTATTTCTTATGGTTAGACAAGCCAAAAAAATATGAACATGGGATTGCTTTTGAAAGAGAAGATACCAAGATCTTGTACAACACTTCCTTTATGTGGAAGAGTAGAAAATATCAAACAATAGCATATTGTACTACTTGTTCTCATATCATATTGGACATAGTATTTTTATTAGGTTTACAATGCCTTGGTATATGTTAATATCTATTATTAATCATTTAGGAATTGAGGGATTGTAAATAATTACAAGCCAATAAAAGTAATATAAAATTTATTCATGATCATGAGGTATATTATGTTAAAAATAAACAAGAGGACATTTTAAAATGAAAATCACTTTTTGATGGTGTTAATCAATATTAGGATAAGAATTTATTTGAGACCTTTCAATCGATATCATCTAATATGGATATAAATCCATATCCTACCTATGAAATTTCATGGATTAATTTGAATTGAAAGTGGAAGATATAAAACACCCAAGTGGGATTTCCCCCATTGAAGATGCATCAAATTTAGTTTTAACTATGCATAAAAAAGCATCCCTTGTAAATCAGATAAATGCATATCTTAATATATGGCTAGTACCAAACCATTTACATAGATTTTTCACAAGGTCTAAATTGAATGGGAAGTAGTTAACTAGTTTTATAGAAGAAGGGTTTATGATAATGCTTTCTAGTATTATAAAGGAGAATATAATTAAGGGTAGAATAATTCCTAATTGAACGGGATATTTCAATTAATGTCATCTAAGATGGATATAAATCCATGTCCTACCTATGAAATGTCATGGATTAACTTGACTTTAAAATTGAAGATACAAAACACCCAAGTGGGACTTCCCCATTAAAAATATATCAAATTTATTTTTTACTATACATAAAAATGTATCCCTTGTAAATCAAAGCAATGTGCATTTTAATATGTGTAGAACCAAACCATTTACGTAGTTTTAACAAGGTCTAATTTGAATGGGAATTAGTAAATTTATTTTATAGAAGAAGACTCCATGATAGTGGTTTCTAGTATTATAAAGAAGAAATAATTAAGGGTAGAATAATTCCTAATTTTTTTTTTTAAGCGAAAAACCCCTTGTGGGGCCGCCTTGGTCTAAGAGACCACGAACATGGGGTTCTACACCGTCAAAGTCACCCGGGGGTCGCACCCGACCCTGCCCGCACCAACATTATCAATTGGATTTTGGGTACCCAATTCAGCTTTTTGGTAGGGTGGAGATTCGAACCTGGGACCTCCCTTGGAGGATTGCCCTCTCCTCTCCACCTCACCTACAACACCTGGGTAGAATAATTCCTAATTGATCAAGATAATCGTATTTTCAATTTATATTTTGAGATCAAAATTTAGCTTGTTTATAAAAGTCAATATTAGATTATAAAATGGTTGGCCAATATGGGATGGAAAAGGAATGATAAATATCATAAGGAAGATCTAGGAAGTATCCGTTTACAAGGAAGTATAAACAACTCTTGAGAAGGATGAAAAGTTATTCTACTCAAGTATTTATATATTTGGTAATACATAGAGAGTAATAAGAGAATACATTTTAGTAGTACGTACAAAACATCTATCTTTACTTCACTTTTTTGGAGATGAGTGAATTTAAATTAAATGGAAATAATAAGAGAGGAATCAAAACTAGAAGCTTTACACAATAAGAATATATATAATAATGGTAAAATCCATTATATCATATGGGAGTATAATATATTTGTTAGGAGTTATTACATCATAGCCCATGTGACCATGAGAGTGGTATAACCACCCATCACAAGGACTATGCATGTACTATAGGACAAGGGTAGTTGTAGGATAAGTTAGAAGTTTATTATACCAAAAATGGGCATCTAATATATTTAAATATCTACCATTTTGTAATGCAAATTATCAAAGCATTGAATTCTAACTTATGGTATTATAGTAGGTAGAAAGAATATCCATATTTCCTTCTTATATTTCTCTTTATTTGGTCTCAAGAAAATCAGGAAGTAGTATGTTGAAAAGAAGTTTCAAGGGTAAATAAATTTGTTAAAAATTGATTAAGGTTAACATCAAAATAAGAGATAACCATATTCTTTGTGAGGCAATTCCATAGAAAAAATCAAAATATTTGGGTAAACCTCAAAAGAGATGTAATAATCTTCTCTATGAAGCAAATTCCATAAAATATTTAATAAATTTATATTATCATTATTTAGATTACATCTAGACATTGACCAGGGTCTACTAGAAAGTATTTTGAGGCTATATTTTTAGGATGTTATCATAAGGACATAAGAATCCAACATGAAATAAAATAGTACAAAATAATGATTAGTTGAATATTTTATCAAAGCAAAGATATGGTAGTTTTGGTCCTCTATATGAAATATTTTATGGAATTAGAATATTTTCTATACAGATAGCTAAGTATTTTGGAAGTAAAATATTTCACCCTAGTTGTAGAACATATTCTATGTAAGGAAAAATTACCAATGCATGAAGTTCACACTTCAAATAAAAATAGAAATGCAAATGACATTTTACAAGTAGTAAAGGGTGGTCTCACCCATGAAGACAAACCAAATTTCGGTTAAAACATCCTTCCTCTCAAGTGCCTCATGCTCTAACAAAATTATCCACATAAAATATCAAGAAAAACTCAACCAAGAAAAAGAGAAGAAAATATAACAAGACTAGAATTTCTAAGACAACTCAACCAGGCAAAGAAAACAAAAGTTGCATTATTTTAATTGAACGATATTGATGTTGTTACCAAGTACGGCACTACTCCACTTACAAATGATATTTTTATCAACCAAGCAAATAAAAGTGTGTAATAAAAATAAGAAGGGCATAAATATTCCAATCCAAACATACATATGCTTGGATAGTAAGAACTTCAACCATCTAGAAAACCATAGAGCTCATCCACAGAGATCATCTAGGAACTAAAAGAACTTCAAAACATTTCAACTAGAGACCAACACTAGGCAATTCAAAATGTTGAAGGTATTCATAAGAAGTAGTAGATATAGCATCTAAATATGCTACCTATATGTATCATCTAAGAATAATCAACTCCAAAGAAAATATATGGTAGTTTTGGTCCTCTATATGAAATATTTTATGGAATTAGAATATTTTCTATACAGATAGCTAAGTATTTTGGAAGTAAAATATTTCACCCTAGTTGTAGAACACATTCTATGGAAGGAAAAAATTACCAATGCATGAAGTTGACACTTCTAATAAAAATAGAAATGCAAATGACATTTTACAAGTAGTAAAGGGTGGTCTCACCCATGAAGACAAACCAACTTTCGGTTAAAACATCCTTCCTCTCAAGTGCCTCATGCTCTAACAAAATTATCTACATAAAAGATCAAGAAAAACTCAACCAAGAAAAAGAGAAGAAAATATAACAAGACTAGATTTTCTAAGACAACTCAACCAGGCAAAGAAAACAAAAGTTGCATCGTTTTAATTGAACGATATTGATGTTGTTACCAAGGAAGGCACTACTCCACTTACAAATGATATTTTTATCAACCAAACAAATAAAAGTGTGTAATAAAAATAATAAGGGCTTGAATATTCCAATCCAAACATACATATCCTTGGATAGTAAGAACTTAAACCATCTATAAAACCATAGAGCTCATCCATAGAGCTCATCTAGGAACTAAAAGAACTTCAAAACATCTCAACTAGAGACCAACACTAGGCAATTCAAAATGTTGAAGGTATTCATAAGAAGTAGTAGATATAACATATAAATATACTACCTATATGTATCATCTAATAATAATCAACTCCAAACAAGTAAGACATCAAAGGGACATCAATCGAAGATGTACTATGGATCGAATCCAAATGAGCATATCTAGAGATAAACATTGAGCAATTGTACTCCCAAATAAGGAAAATAATGATGATAGACACCTAGATTAATAGGGCCCATGACATTAGTTAAAATAAAATCAAACGATGTTGAATTTAGAAGTCACAAAATTCAAACATGTGAAGAGAATGTTGCTTATTTAAAAAAAAAAAAAAAATCCAAAGCATTGAACTACATTTTCAAATTAAAAAAAATAAAATAATAGCATTATATGGTCAAAATTCTACGGTGTATCTTTTATTCATGGACAATAATATCTAAGACTTCAAGCAACATATTTAGTTATCTGACGCATACTATGGATAGGCTTATTAAAGCCTATAACTACTTTACTCCTTTCTATAATTATTGTAGATGAAAAGGATAAACATATAATTTTTGGAGAAACAAAATGTTTCGAAGAATATTCCTTAGAGGAAGAAGTTTCCCTCTAATTAATATTTTTTCTTGGTGAGACATTCATTTTCTTGTAATTTGAGCCATATTTTGAATCATGAGTATAGGCTTATATACTCATCAAAAGACACTTTTTGAGGCCAAGTTAGTAGAATAGAAAATTTCCTCTTTTGTGAAGATTTACTATAGCTAGTGTAGCACCAAAGTTCTTATTGTTCGATTTCCAAATATCAAAGGGAAATTATTATGCTACTATAGAAGATGGAGATCAAACAGATTTTAACAAAGTAGATAGAAAAGCAAGGTTAATCATCATGTTCAGAGTAGTAGATGAAATATAAGCATACATTCAGGATTCAACCCATAGCCAAAGATGCATAGGAGAAACTACAGATAATATTTGAAGCAAAGGATTAGAATCAAATTCTATTTATATAAATCTAGCTCCATTGCTTTAGGATGAAGAATGTTAGAAAACTCAAATCATTCATGAGGATAATAGTTGAATTATGAGCATCACTACAAGCATTGGGAGAAAATGTATTTGACAAAATACTTGTTGCAAGTATTTTGAGATATCTCTGTTAAAAATATAATGTATTTTTGACAATATTAAATATCACTAAGTAAACACCAAGATTTGAAAAGTTGGTAAATTTTTAGACATTTAAAATGCATCATTTCGAGGAGACTCCTAAAAAACCTCCTTGATAACTCACACCAACCACCTTGGACAACCCTTAGGCTAATTCAGTGATTTTCCCCAGCAACAGTCAATTTTCCCCATTATAATCCTGGCCATCTTGACTTGAGGTAGTCTGAGGATCAGGACCATATCGACTTGAGATGATCATGTATAAACAAAAATAAAAATATAAAATAATGGATAGCTAAAACTTCTTGTTAAGTGTCATCCATGATTTTGTGCACCAGCGTTGAATGGCCTACATGAGGTATTTTCAATTAATCACATGCAAACTTCAATGGTATGCATCTGCTTTTTCAATCAGACTACCCCTTTGCTTTTTCATGTAGAGTACCCTTACCACATTTAGCCTCTGGACAAAAGGTTTATAAGAGGGTACTCCCTTCTTAGTTTTAAATATCCTAATTTGAATTCTCATGTGATGAAATGCTGCCAAAATCAATCCACCAAACTATCCTACTGCTAAGACTATGTTGTTGGACTATCATTTAGGATTGAAATATGTGCTCTCCTTATTCATGTGATTGATACTATCACTTCAATGACTACCCGAATCAATTAACTCTCATCTACACCATGAGAATCCATCAAAAATACCTCCTTGAGTTACCTCAAATGTTGCTCATACTGAGTTACGTATAAGCACATGCCTGCGATAATGATCGTCTTACCTAGATATAATCTGTATATGAAACTATCTTGACCTGAGATGGTCTCAAATAGGAAACTATTTTTCTATTTTGTACTCATCTTAGCTTAGATTTGTATCATTTGGGTTTTTTCATTACTTTAGATTTCAATCTATATATGCACAGATCTATCTTTTATTTCATTTATTATTTCAAAATTCAATACGATTCCAACCTTTATGGACCCCGCACATGTTATTTATATCATTTTTGGTTTATTTATGTGTAGGTTATAGTGTTAAAGGACAATGAAAGATTTAGGATCTGACTCGTGAGGTTATGCATAAGGGGTCGACCCCAAAATCTATTTATAAAATCCTGGTGAATCATGTCCAAGGAGAAATGGTGAATTGCATTCATTTTTCACCAAAAAATTTCAAACTGTGGTGAATTTTTTATGTTGGGGGCTATGAATATCGGTTGCCAAATTCTAGACCTGTACGACAAAATCAAAGGCTTTATGCCAATAGGAAAAGCTATGTCGATCAGACTATACCTATAGAATAGTGTTGATAGGAAAAAGCTATGTCGATCGGTCTGAGATGATCGATTGTAGACATGATGGTTAGAAAATATTGATCGATTGTAGACATGATGGTCAAAAAATATTGATCGATTGTAGACATGATGGTTAAAAAATATTGATCGATTGTAGATATGTCGATCAGTCTATGTTGATCAGTTGTAGTAATATCGCTTGTCGATGTATTGCAATAATGTTGATATATTGCAATAATATTGATGTGATGCATCAATACCAATACTATGTTGCAACAATGTTGATCAAATACAGTAATGTTGATGCATTGCATTAATATCGAACAATTACAGCAAAGTCAATCAGTTGCAACAATATCGATTGGATGTGTCAATGTTGATCGATTGCAGCAATATCGATGGGTTGTAGTAATGTTGATCAGTTGTATCAATGTTGATCAAATATAGTAATGTTGATCAATTGTATCAATGTCGATCGAGTGTAACAATATTGATTGATTGCAACAAATTTTATCGGGTGCACCAGTGTCAATCGGTTGTAGAAACGATGATTGGTTGCACCAATGCTAATCGACAGTAGCAAAACTTATTTTTTGAACTAAATCTGATCAGATGCACCAAAGCTAATTGGTTGCAACAAAGCTGATCGATTTTAGCTTAGCCGATCAGATGTAGCAAAGTTGATTGGTTATAGTAAAGCTGATTGGTAGCAGCAAAGCTGATCATATGCAGCAATGATGATCTAATGTTGATTAGTTGCATTGATGATGCATTGCATCTGTACCATGTGTC
Source organism: Wollemia nobilis (assembly GCA_028583015.1). Classification (NCBI taxonomy): domain Eukaryota; kingdom Viridiplantae; phylum Streptophyta; class Pinopsida; order Araucariales; family Araucariaceae; genus Wollemia; species Wollemia nobilis. The sequence continues at coordinate 371,775 of JAQPPZ010004836.1, read as the reverse complement.
AACCATCCATTAAATGATTGCATGTAGATGCCACATGTCAATTATTTATTTGATGGTTTCATTCAAAAAATTCTATATAAAGGTATAAATAGTCATTTTTTACCTTTTCTAATATAGTTTTAACCCTTTTCCTTCTGTTTGAACCCTTTTTTATGCTTTCCATCAAGTTTCCAATACCTTCCACCCTACCTCCTGATCCATAGTCTCTCGTACACAATGAAATAACCCAATGGCATCCCCTATCACCCCTGCAATATCAAAAATTAATTTCAAAAACCTTGTTTGCCCCCTAATTTCTAAAATTTTATCAACATCGGGTTATGACATGTCATGGGTCCAAGACTCTGGTCTTCGAGGTCTAGTTTTGATGTCGTAGTTCGACACAGATATTAAACTGCTAGAGAAGATAATTGTAGGTTACGACATTGATTCGAGCATGGTAAATGTTGTCATTGATAATAAAAATATTATATTTTCTTTCATAGCCTCAGACATCTCTAGATTGATAGGATTACCTCACACTGGTTGTGATCCTATCACATCGAAATTCACTTTAACTGATGATGACAAACTCTACCTGGAGACCACCTTCAATGTGCAGCCAAAATATTTTCAAGGTATAACTACATATTTTTATATTTAATTGAATTTAAATTCTAGGGTTTACAATTACTGATTTGTTTTTTTGTAGTTATGACTACCAAGTCTAGAAGGGGTTTGACTATACCAGCTATTCAAAATAATTTTCTTTGAGCATGTTGTGAATTCTTCCTAGCTAGACTCATTCTACAAGGAAGACCAATAGAAATTTTGATGTGGGCGTTGGCATATTTGGTTCGTTGTATTGCACACCAACAATTTGATTGGTCCACCTATGTCTCACATCGGATCAGAATGGATATCCAAAATGTGAAAACCCATGCTTCTCCTTCACCAACAATAAGCACATGCAACTACATTCTTGGTTTTTTTATGAATCTTATTATAATTTGTAGAACACTGTAGTACCGACTTCTTGGCACTCAGACCTAGCCACTGCAGCCATGATAGAACAACAGGTGCAGGTAATTTTTAGTTAATATTAAACTAATAATTTTTTATATTTAATATGTTTGTCATTTTTATAATTTTAACAATTTATACAAAATACAGAAAAGGGCATCCTCTTCCTCTTCAAAGCGGGATGTTGCTTTCAGAGGTTATAATCTAGAGGAATCAGGAGACTCTAAAACACCTACGGAGGAAACAATGCCACCACTAAGAAAAAGAACAAGGAAATGCATAAGATCTAGTTCTCCTAATCCTCGACAACCTCCACCTGCACGTCCACTACCAATGGGCATAGTTGCACAAGAGGTCTCATCTTCGGGAAGTAAGTTTTATAGTCTGCCTTCACAAAATTTGTTACCAAATTTTACTATGTTTTTTATTAATTTTTATAATGTGTTTTCAGATGTACAGTGCACCCACATTCCATTTGTAGTTGTGGCTATGCAAGAGGTCTCTTCTTCGATCGGTAAGTGTTATAAATTAATAGTAAATTTTACAATCTACCTTCACAAATTTTGTAACCAATTTTTTATTTTATTTTTAAGTTCCTATACAACAATCATCATGGAAAACAATAGTCGATGCCCCCCCTCCTCCACCATGCCAACCTCAAATGCGAGGTCAACAATGCTTCTCGGGTGGAAAATATTTTCTTCCATCTAGGCCACAGGGAACAACATCCAAGCAATTTTTAGGATTCAAAAATATATCTTTTGGTAATTTTATAGGTGTACAGGAAGCTTCTGGTGTTGGGTTAGATAATCCTCCACTTGATCAGGATTTCTTTTTACAAGGCAACATACCCACTATTTTTCAAGTAACAGATCTACTTCGAGATCCTCAAAATGAAGCAGGAGCAGAATGTTCAAGTCCATCTCCTCCTAAGGAAACTAGCACCCCTCAGGCTCATCCTCTACCAGAGGATGAAAAAGTAAAATTTTCTAAAAATAAATTATTTTCTAACAATGTTCAAGCAACCATTAAAGATTCTCTAGTTCCAGATGTAAAATAAATGAAACAATGGGAGTATCGGGCCAAAGTTTTGATAAAGGAAATAAATGCCCGATTCAAAAAAATTCAAAAAGAGAAAACTTTTTTCTTTAGTTGAAAATGAACCGAAAAAGCTTGATGCTCTACTACATCAAGCTAAATCTAGCATGGTGAAGGTTAATACATCTTACAATGATGAAATTTTAAGGATTATGTTGAACATATTGGAGAACTTAAATGCTGAAGCCCAAGCTTATTTTAATGAATGGGCATGTGATAAGAAAATGGTTGTTGTTGTTGTAGCTACAAAGAATGTTGTCGAGGTTAGACTAATGTGTTCTAAATTAATTTGTTCTCTTTTTTAAAATGTAAATGTCTATTGACTACTTATTTTTCCTTTTGTAGGTAAAGTTTGATAATCTAAGGAAGTAGGTTCAAAACCTACAAGACTATCTCCAAATGGCAAAGGATTTCTTAATGGCTTCTATGACAATGAAAAAAGAGCTCAGGAAGCAGTTCGACAAAACAACGCTTTTAGGAAGATCATTATCTGAAATGGATTGGATCTTGATGTTCTTCTTAAGGAGAAGGGTAAAGAAGTTCTTGCACCAATATCCGAAGATGTTGGGAAAGAGGAAAACACCCTGCTCGAAGGCTTGAAAAGTGTAGAGAACATCCTTGTCAATTCTGGAGCAATGGAGAGGACTGATAACTAGCCCGAGGGAGGACCCTTTGAACTGCAGAATGTGGAAGCAATAGAAAAGGAAAAAGATGTTGAAACTACCTCTAGCCCCCCATCTAAGGAATGAAAAGCCAAAAGATAACTGGTTCTATTATTGCTTTTGAAAATTTGATTTTTCAAAAAGATAATTTTATGATATGTTTTCATTTGAAAACAAGACATTTGTTGTTATTACTTGACTATTATACTATTTACATTTATATTTGTGTGTTATTTTCATCACTTGAGTATTATGTTGTTTCAATTATGCTTGAGTTTACGAAGAATATATCTATGCATGGGTTTAAATTTTTATTTTATTCAAAGTCAATCTTGTTATGATATAAAAATGAGTATTGTCTTGTGTATTATGCTATATTGTTTTTATATTTCCATATCTAGAGTAATATGTTATTTGCATTTTGCCTTCTAGAGTACATACAACACCTTTTAAAATAAATATTTACTAATGATACATACATACATGCATGGTTTGAAAATTTTCAATTTATTCAAAGTCAAAGCATAAATCATAATAATTTGTCAACATAGACAATTAATTCAATAACAAAGCTATGATATAATAATGAGAGTTATCTTGTGCTATTTCCATAACTTGGATTTCATGCTATTTCCATTTATATTGTATTGTTCTTTCCGTAACTTGAGATTTATGCTATTTGCATTGTGCTTTCTACTATTCTAGACTACACACAACACTTTGTAAAAGAAATATTTACTAATTATGTATGCATGCATGGTTTTAAAATTTCTAGTTTACTCAAAGCTAAAGCATAAATCATAAAAAATTTCCAACATAGATAATCAATAACATTAAAAAGCAAATATGAGAAATCATTGATTATAGAATTTTTTTAAATCATTGTAATTTTACAAATGATATCAAATACGGAAAATCATTGATTATATGAAATTTTTTAAATCATTGAAATTTAACAAATGATATCAAATCCGAAAAATCATTGATAATATGAATTTGTTTAACTCATTGAAATTTTACATTGTTGGAAGCTGAAACAATGTCTTGTCAACTTCTCCAAAAGAATCGAGAATCCTTTGTGAATTTTATATTTCCATAATCTCATCACTGCAAGCTGACTCATTATCCTCATTATCAATAGTATTAGTGAGACCTCTTCTGTCCGCTAGGGACTTCCAATATGTCAAAGCTCTATCATAGGGAAACTTATCCAACTCGTACGATGACACATACATTCTCAAACAATTTTCCAAATTTTTGTCCAACTTGTTATGAACTTTAGATTTGACAAAAGATAGTGCATTGAAAACCCTTTCATCTTCAATAGATCCCAAAATCATTGTCTGACATAATTCATATAAAATAAAGTATTCACTCATAGTTTCTTGTAAGACACTACTTGGATACAATTTTTGCCACAAACACGTGATGGAACCAGTCTCATGTGGGTTTTTGAAATGTGCAATTTGATTAACCATTGTTAATCCAAAATTGGTTGATTGTTGTCTCAAAAGTTCTTTGTTTAGAATACCATTAATTTGAATACCATTTACTTCCACACATTTAGAGAAATGTGTCATAAGAGTGCCCATATATTTTACAAACAACTCACTTTTACTACTATGGTCATGACAAGGATTCTAGAACATGGGATTAACAATAACCATGGCCTCAAGCACCTCTTCTCTATGAAAATGATCTCTTATTTCACTTGTTAATATTTTTGCAATTCTTTTCAATTTATTCTTAGTACTATCCAAAACTTCATCGAATCCACAATGTGTTATGGGCACTTGTTCAACATCATCTGTAAGTGTATCTAACCACTTTTCATAATGATATAAAGGAATCATATTTCCATGGATAGCAATACAAATATTATCATTGATGTTGAACTTTAAAAAGTTGTTAGGATCATTGACTTGAACTAACGTATTCCAACTATCAAACAAAGGATCCTTAAAATTTTCTTAGACAAGTAAACCTTATCAATAAGCATACATATTTGTTTTCTCATCTTGATGAAATCGATAATATAAATTGCTCTTTCCTATGCGAGTTTAATCAAAGAATTCATTTCTTGCAACAATGGAAGAATACCACATAATGTGAGAAGAGTTTCCAAGTCAGTCATACAAAATAGCAAATATTTTGCCTTGTCAACATCCCTACGATGTGCATACATAAACCCCACTAAGGATTGATATTCTAAAAAACCCTTTTTGTAGGAAGAAACAATGAAATCCACCTGGTGTCCACATATTTTAACAATTTTTTACCTCTAGTTACACCCAAAGAAAATTATTGAAACTCTACAAACCTTTTTGGACTGCATGAAAAGTAAGAGTGTATTTCATGGATGAGATCTTCCACTCTGGCTACATTTTCAAATGTGCTCACAATTTTGTATGCAAGATTCATTCGATGAGCCATGCAATGAATGGGAATCAAATATGGGGTAATTGATGTCTGAAGTCTAACACAAATACCATTCCTTTGTCCTTGCATTGTAGCTGCACCATCATCTCCAACACAAATTAACTTTGTGGCAATTTCTTTTTCATCCATTCCAGCAATATCCTTTAAACTTGTTACAACAACATTGTAAATATTTTCCGCATTACAATTTTCCATCATCTTATGTAGTGCTAGCAAATGAGGTTGTCTCAAATGATTGTGGAATGTGTAAACATGTATGCAAATCCAAGATGTGTTGTCAACAATCGTTACCTCATCAATGGAAAGTGAAATAAATTTGGCTTGTTTTACATTCTCTCTCAGGTCCTCCTTCTCAACTAGTGATAGATATTTTACCATTTCCCAACCACTTCGATCTGACCAATGGGAACTGGTAAGGTTTTGTACATCGACTATTTGAAATAGTTGCTTATAATCAGGAAAATCAGACATGGGTCGACCCTTTTTTAGAATATTGTATACAACAACAAACTGCAAATGTTTTGAGGCTAATACGTTCTTATTAATTTTTTGAAATTGGGCCTGGATTGTTCCACCCTTCTCAACGAGAGTTTGTTGGTGTTTCATTACTTTTTTATATTCAAGTGCATATCTGACATGCACACATTTCGATGCATCCTTCCACCTATGATATTTCTTAATTGTTCCATCACTTTGTATTTCTTTGATATAAACTTTCCCATAGTGTTTTTCTATTGTGTCTTTCTTATTTTGCAACAAATGATCCTTTCCTAGTTTCCAACTACAAATAATGCATCTACACATTTTCTCTATCTCATCTCACTCAATAAAGGGGTATAACCATGCCCATTCATTTTTAAAATCCCTTCCAATAGTCCATTCACTTGTCTTTTGATGTTTAGATTTTTGACTACAAGATTCCCTAGAGGTCTGCATTTTAATTGTACTATCATTTTATTTTTTGGTTGGTGTGTCTGTACTAGGCATCTCGTGAAGTGGTTGTTGAATGTCATTATTAGAAAAATTATCATGTGGTCCCATCTCATCCATTGGAATATCTTTGAGTGGATGCATATCAGGGTCGATAGTGTTTACTACATTCAATGTTTGGTGTTCTATATCATTTTTGGATGTAAAAAGGCACTATTTTAAATATGTAGATAAGTAGACAACCATTTATCTATTAATAAAGAAAGGCTTTATATTTAAGAATAATAAATAGAAAAAGTAATGATTTGATGGTAAAAGGTGTTTGTACCTGCATGTTGTGTAGATGTGGATGCCTCACCGTATTTTGATATTTGTGTAAAATATTTTAGAATTATCTTTTTACTAGAATATTGGCCTCCATTCTTTCCATATTTAGTAGGTGACATTGTATCTATAAAGAAAACACCTTTAGATGTTAGGAAATGAATATGAAATTGAAGGAAAATCGCATACTTCCCTCAATAATAATTTGTGTTTCTAAGTAACCAAGGTTAAACTATAATTCCATAAAGAATATATGAGTACTTTAGATGAACCTATGCTACCCTCTAGAATGACCTCTTCCTACATGCTCAGAGAACAACAACAAATCAAAACAATGCTAAGAAAACATACTCTAATAGACAAGAAGCAGTATCTGACAACAAAAATGCTCCTAACACACAATAAGATGACATAGATACTTGTCTACCATAGTTGTAGATAGTGCATCTACGCTGCCTATGAAACTGAAGAAAAAGAGCTTTGGAAAATAAAACTATGGAGGAAGAATACTCTACCTAGAAATTCTAAAGAAACTAACAAAGGTTAAAAAAGAAGTAACAAGGCTACAAAAACAAGTAGGCATTAAGTCAAATTTATTGCTAGAGATTATCCAAAAAAAATAAGCACATTGATTTTTGGAATATTTTGATTTACCTATTATCATAGTCATCACAACTTTCTATCATCGATAGTCACTTTAATGTTATTACAATCGGTCAATCATGATCGATTGATAATACTATCAAAATATCTACAATCAATTTTGATGATTGAAAATCTACTAAACTAGTTGGTATGTGTCGAGGGGTAGTCCTCTACAATAGATCATCACTATCAAAATATCTGTAATCGATCGATAATTATTGATTGATAATTTTTCTTATGTCGATTGACACTCCTCTTCAACTGATCGATCTATGTCAATTGATACTCCTCTACAATCGATTGGCTTATGTTGATTGACACTCCTCTACAATTGATCAACTTATGTCGATTGACACTCCTCTATAATTGATCAACTTATGTTGATTGATACTCCTCTACAACTGATCATCTTATGTTGATTGACACTCCTTTATAATTGATCAACTTATATTGATTGACACTCCTTTACAATCGATTAGCTTATGTCGATTGACACTCCTCTACAATTGATCAACTTATATTGATAGACACTCCTTTGTAATTGATCAACTTATATTGATTGACACTCCTCTATAATCGATTACTTATGTTGATTGACACTCCTCTACAATCGATCAACTTATACTAAAAAACTCCTTTGCAATCGATCAACTTATGATTGACACTCCTCTACAATCGATCGACATATGTCAATTGACACTCCTCTACAATGGATCAGTTTATGTTGAGAAGCACTCCTCTGCAACCTTGTCAAGTTTGTGGAACCGATCGATGTCTTCCGATTGATAATACCCTACAACCAATCGATAAATATGTCGACTAACAATAGGTTTTTCATTGCTTCAGAGCTATTTTTGAGTTAGAGTGTTTTAGATGTATGTTTATTGGTACCCCCTTCAGTATTTATACGGGTAGTATATGTGGTGAATTGGGTAGGAAAAATAAAATTATTTATAATTTGAAGGTGAATTATCCATGGAATTGGGTGAAAGTGGTTGGTGAATTAAAATAAAAATAGGATAATTATTATCAATGTTGGGCGAATTGACCCCAAAAAAATTCCACCCCATAAATTTTGGGTGAATGGGCCCCAGTGAAAGGTCCCAAAATTAGCAAATTTAAAATTTTAAAAATCCTAAATATAGCAAATTTGTGATGATTCATGCTTATGAATAATGTTGGACTCACACATGTTGATCCCAAAAAGTTCACTTCCTAATGAATTGTTTTGGATCAAAAATACTTATATTTCATCTTACTTATTGAAGAAAGATGTAAAACCATACCCTTGATTTGTAACTCATTGTATCAACTGAAAATATCCTCTCTAGAGGACTCTATATCTAAAAATTTTAAAAGCAGAAATTTAATATAAAGATTTTTTATTATTTCAATCATTTGTGATTATTTTATTGGGTGCAAATTTTATCCTTTAGAATCTACTTCAAAAATTAGATGTCTCACATACACCATAAGAAGATGAAAAACTTCGTACAAATAAAAAAGGGAAGCAACTATTCAATAGAGGCATAAGATCTACATAGTGCTTATAATAGATAATTGATTCTCTAGGATAATAGCAACAAAGAAATAGTATTCACACACAAAATATGTGTGAAATTTCTGGTAGAAATGTTCATACAAGGAAGAAATATTCTCATAATCCATTTACAAATGGATATCCTTCATGAGAGATGAACCATCAACAAGACAAATCATCATTAAATAAGTAAAATCAAATTTGGAGAAAGGTACAATAAAATGATGTAGTCAAAGCAAACCAAGTTAAAAAATATATCTTTGTTACACAAGTTTATCCAAGTCAAAAAAAAATCTTTGGTATGACTTTACAACCAAACAATTGATAGGTTAAGAAAATTGGATCCATCATCCAAATTGTTATATAGGAAATAGTGATCACTGCAATCCATATGAAAAATATGAATGATTAAATTCAAATGAAGCAAATTCAAGCACCTAATATTGAACATATGCATTTCAAATGTGATTCTTCTTCATCCATAGAAGAACTTGAAGTATAATCTAGTAAAAAGAATGAGGAATCAATACATCAAGAATTCAATATTCAATCTCTAATAACACATCAAAAAAGTGTGAATAAATTTCTTTCCATAAACATATTCTTTAGATGAAAAACGCTAGGAAAAATAAGTAGAAAGTAATTGATCACTAAATCAAGTGATGATCAAAACACAAAATGAATACTAGTTAGCATATAAGACATGGCAATTCAAAAAAATTATTGATGACCATTCAATTCAATAGTTGATAGAGGATGTATGGTAACTCATGAAAACAATCCTTCATAAGAAGACAATGGAGGAGACACATATTTATTGCATTGAAATTATGAGTATTAGATTTTGAATAAGTACATGTAATAAATATACTTTTTTTGTGCAAGATTGGTGGAAACTAATACTCCTAAGTATTTAAATAGTCTACATTGAGGGGGAGATTTCTCCCCAATTCCAAAATCACCCTATAATATATCATCAAGTCTAATGCCAAGAGTATGAGTAGGATCTAATACTATGATGTAATAAGTGGTATACTAGATGTTATTACACCATAGCCCACATGACCATGAGAGTGGTATAACAACCCATCATAAGTATGCATACACTATAGTACAAAATTAGTTATAGGATAAGTTAGAGGTTTGTTACACCAAAACTAGGAATCCAATTTATTTAAATATATATCATTTCATGATGTAAATTATCAAAGCATTGATTTCTAAAAAGAAATCCTATGGTAAGATTGAGCTTTTATATAAATATGTATCCATCAGTGGTAGATATGCTAAGGTTTTCTTGTATTTGACACATTCATAAAGACAAAAAATATTAAATGCATTGACCTAAGATAGTATACGAAACCTATTTATTTCATATGTAATCATGAATGCTTTTAATAATGTATTTATGATGATATACATCTAACATTAATGATTATGATGGAAGGAACCTTGGGCTTTAAGTAGCTGTATATTATGAGAGAAATATTACCTCCTTCAAATAAGATAACACCCTAAATAAAAAGGCTTATATAATAATCAAATAATTATTTTAAATTATAATGTTTTCGTCCTCAATTGTTTTGTGAATGAAAAATATAAATCCTTGACTATCGTGTATTTTTTGAGTTAACACCAGTGTATATGGGGGTAATTATGCTAAAAATATATATTTATTATGCTTTTCTATCCTATTTTATGAGTCATAGGAAATCAACCATATGTATACTTACCAATTTTGATATATAGGAATCATAGAAAATAGTATAGCTAATATTTTATCTGAATAATTCTAGAACAAGTGTTTTTATGGAGAAATTACGGCTAATGGATAATCCTCATTTTTTATTACTTTAGATATTTGAGGAAAAGAAGAGAGCAAGTTAAAGCATGAATAAAGTACAAGTAGGAACCAAATGTAATCAAGTAGAAAGACACATTTTTGTATTGTAGGTCATTGCAGAAATTAAATAAATAATGAATTCAAATGAGGAAAATATAGATAGCATGGAAAGAAAGTTATTTTTAAAATTATCAATTTTAATTAATGATTATCTAGTTAGAATTATTGAGACCCAAATGGGAAATGAGGAAGATAATATCTATGGAACTCACTATTAATGTAGAAGACTTTAAAATGGAGGCGATCATCAAGGATGAATGATCAAGCAATGGTTTTTAAATGTTGTGGCTCAATATGTAAGTTCCATGTATACTATAAATTTTTATTAGAAAATCATAATTGTATCAACTAAAAGTGAGGATTAAATTCAAATCATTGCATATATTTCTTTCAAAATATTTTCCACATAATATTCACTAATTTATAAGGTATGGATACAATAATATATGGTGGCCCATTGTTTAGGGAAATTTAGAACAAGTTCATTTTTTATGATTCAGCTAGATCATTGCCCTAGAAAAACTGGAGTAATTATTCAATTTGATCTCATGTTGGAGTGCAAAATAGGTCACCATGGCCCTGATGAATGCCTTGGTGTTGTCTATGATGATCATTTTGGGTATGTAAAACTATGTGACAATTTTCTCTAAGAACTAGACAATGACCCTCCTTGTACCTTGTTTAAGTAGGACTACTTATGTCCACCTTATGAAGTACTCTATATCTATGAGTATCCATTGGTGGCCTTCATTGGAGGGTGGATTGATCATGTCAGTGAAGTATAGTCCCCATTAGAAAAATGGTTCATCAGTAATAATAGGCTTTAGAGGTATAGTGGCAATCCACTTCCTCCTAACAAATAAATTACAATTATCACATCCTCTTATCCATTGATGTGTATCATTGAACATAGTTATCTGATAGTACTTGACTAGCAATATTTTTAACATAATGATATAGTCTAAAAAGTGTTCATCAAATAATCCTTGATGAAATTATCTAAGTAATGAGGCAACCTAGCTAGTCATAATACATATTAGGAGGATGTTGTTGAATTTTATTCTAAATAATACTACTTCAATGAGAGAAAAATAAGCATTTTATAATCTATAGACTCTCCATTAAAGCAATTTGCTCTTACATATAGTCTTAGGCCTCCCAATTTGAGGTGAAAAATCATTTCTCTTTCTCATCTATAGTTTTAAAAACATCCTCAACAAGCTTTTAGCAGAGGGTTCTATCCTTGATCAACTTGGTTGTCTTTATTTCAATGATATATTCAAGGATCCTAGTGATCCATCCTACTCTTTTCTCATTGATTCCTCTATTCATGTTGTAATATTTTATACTTGAATAAATAACATTGGTAATAATTTTATTATTTGAAATCAAGTATTTGAAATTTTTAAGCTTTAGATCAAATAATATACATGTTTTTGTACAAATATATAGTGTTATTCATCCTATGAGAGTTTGACTGAAGAAGGCTATTGGATATTTGTTCTTTTCATCATTCTTTTAAGTTAACATGGTTGTTATATTGAGTTCAACCTCATATGTAGTAGATGAAATATTTATAAAAGTCTAGGCTAATCAACAATAGAACCTCTAACATGGATTGCTTGATTCCTTGAAAAGCTTCCTTGCTTTCTTCAGTCCACTTGAATACATGTTATTTCATTAACATGTGAGTTACTAGTCAAACAATACTTGTAAAATCTAGTATCAACCTATGGATAAAATTGATATAACCTAGTAATTATTTGAGGGTTTTCTCATTTTGTGGAAATCACAAATTAATAATGGCCCTAACCTGATTTATATCTATAGATATCCTTTCTTTTAACAGAATGTGTCCTATTAGTTTTCCTTGTGACATGCAAAAAACACATTTCTTCAGGTTAAGACATACCCTAAATTCTTTAAAAGACCTAAACACTTTTTCCAAATGTGCCAAATCGTATTCTATTACTTTGAGAAAATTTTAAGGTCATCCACATATAATAGGATTAACTTATTAAGAAGGTCATTGAATGTGATTCCCAAAGCCCATTGGAAAGTGACCCTAGTATTTAACACATTAAATGACATGCACTAGAAGTTGAAGGTGCCCCACTTAGTTATGAATGCTCTTTTATGTTGCCCACTCTTGGTTGCACCCATAAAAATTATATAGTAAGGAGAACCTTTCAAACCTAGCTATTGTCTATAATATCTAATCCATGGATGGTAGTGCATATTTCTCTTTTAGTGATGTCTATTTGAGGTTGAGATCTCTCCTCATAAGTGGCTCAATATTTAGATTGACTAGAATTTACTTTTGTCTTATAGGCTTAGCATCTAGATCCAGTTCTATAATATTTTGGATGATGTTCGTATCATGTTCTTGCAGGTCTTCATAGCTCCAAGCTATCACTCTAGTATACATATAAAATAGGCTAACTAGGGCTTTTATTTCCTCTAAGGTGGCTACGTTTCCTTTTTGAAATGTACCATTTGATACTATATCTACTTCCTAGTAATAATATGTGTCCACCATGATGTATTTTTAGCATTTGAATCCATCAGATAGATTGAACAAGGATTCAAGTGTTACTAGTCTTTTGGGAAGCTTGTTGGTCCTAAGCTGGATAATATGATCTCTATAGGTTTTTTATGATTTTGGTGCCAACTCTTCAAGAAATTTAGCCTCCTATTGTATGAAGTGGATGATTTAATTAGTGTTATCAAAAATCTACCAATTTACTTTATTATCATGAATTATTAGCCTAATAATATTATTGAAATAGTTTTATTCATGCAACAAATCTTCTACTAGATCAAATTGTGAATCAATTACCTCCATCTGATTTGGATCTTCATTTTAATTTTAAGGGATAGTTTGTAGATTAATTGTTTCAAATGCTTAAATTAGATCTCTAATCTAGATCCTATATGATTTCATTAGTATGTTCTTGCTCAAAAAATAGGATCTTACTTTCTTGACAACAAGCTCAATGTCACCATATATTTCTAATATTTTGATCCCTTATTTTGCTATAATTTAGATACCATGCACCAATGCTTCATATTCTATAACATTATTGTAGTAGCTAAATTATCTCCTACAATACTACAAGGTATTCTCTCCTTTGGGTGAGACTAAGTATATTCCATCTCGTACTCTAGTTCTATGTTTGGATCCATCAAATTATAGTTTACATATCTTGGTTAGATTTTTTGAAGTCTTAGTGACCTCATCCAAGAATGGATTCTCATCCTAAATTAGGTAAATATCCAATTTTATAGATTTATGAATAGCATAGGAGTATGATTCTCACATCTTAGAATATCATTTATCCACCTAGTCATCACAAATCAAAGTATAGACTTCATCCACTAGTAGTTCAAACTTTGACCTGCCCTCTTCTACTAGGAACTTTTTTGTTTTGACTTTGGATGTTGGTACATGTTCTACATGATGGATATGCAAATTTTTGGATGTAATATTTATATTAATTATATAGTATGTCCTTAAGACCATGACTATCCAATCTAGCCATAGGTAGCCCACAATATTGGTGATGAAAACTCTAAAAAGACATATGTTGAAGGATGTTGGTAGTTCAATCATTGTTATATATATTGGGATATAGTCACACGAGGGCAAGCATGTAGAAGATTTATCACAAGATAAAATATCTAAACTAGAGTCCCATACAGTTGGAAAACCCACTAGTTGATTGGTTTGTAAGCTAGTTCTAACTCATCTACCACCAACATAGGCATGACTAAAGTGATTGATCCTAAGTCAACTAGAAAATTGTGAATTAACTTATCTCCACATATCGACATTAGATAAAATGGAATGGTCTTTGGTCTACTTGGTTTGGGACTAAATACTTTGTAACAACACCAAAACCTAACTAGATTGAGGGTTGCACTATTATTGTTGTACGTTATTATTACTATTTTTTTTTAATTAATTAACAACATAAAACACCATCACATACTAACAACCACAAAGTTTATCTAATTTAGAACAAAAAAAGAACAATATCTACTAAAATATCTATTCAAATCAAACATAAGAATCAACTAGCAAGAGATATATTAAAAGTAATACAAAAGAGAGAATCAATACCCATAACACATTATATATCCTAGGGAAAACCCTTTCGGAAAAACCTAGCCTCAAATGTTTCCTTTATTGCATAAGTTTTGTCTTCATAAGTATAAGTATCCCATAATATCATTCTCCTAAATATATTTCAATACAATACATAGAAACTCATACTAGTTCCTACATCTTTATCGTGACTTGCTCCTTCAATTCACATAATAGAAACTACATTTGTTTCTCTAAGGGTAGTTCCTTCCTCTCAATCGATTAGAGGATTTGTATATCCTTAAGTCTCTATTGTAACCATATCAATAGCACTCACTTATGCATAATAATATTTCCATATATCGAATCAACTAAAGCCTCATACCTTTAATTAATCCAATAATCCAACTTCACTTATCAAACTAACTAAATTCCCATACCTTTAATTTAAAATAATAATCCAATTTCATTTATCAAACTAACTAAAGTCCCATACCTTTAGTTAAATCAATAATCCAATTTTATTTATCAAATTAACTAAATTCCCGTGCCATTAGTTAAATCAATAATCCAATTTCATTTATCAAAGTAACTAATGTCCCATGCCTTTAGTTAAATCAATAACTAATTTCATTTTTTTATTAACTAAATTCCAATACCTTTAGTTAAATCAATAATCCAATTCCATTTATCAAATTAACTAAAGTCCCATACCTTTAGTTAAATCAATAATCCAATTCCATTTATCAAATTAACTAAAGTCCCATACCTTTAGTTAATATAATAATCCAATTCCATTTATACATAGATTACATTCCCTTAGTTGGATATAGTCTATTTTTATCTCAATACAACATACTTAGCATAGTCCATATTTTTCCATTTCATTACCAACCATACTAACATACTTAGCATAATCAAATAACTTTTCTTTTCATTACAAACTATACTAGCATACTTAGCATAATCCATAACTTTGAGATATAAACTATGTTATACCATATTATAACATAATATATATTTCCTTCAATATAAACTATGTTAAATTACCCTTTAACATAATCTACATTTTCCTTAATATAAACTATGTTAAACCATATCATAACATAATCTACCTTTCACTCGATATAAACTATGTTATCTATCCTATAACATAATCTATAATTTTAATATAAACTATGTTAAATTACCCTTTAGCATAATCTATATTTTATTTAATATAAACTATGTTAAACCATCTCATAACATAATCTATTTCCTTCAATATAAACTATGTTAAACCATCTCATAACATAATCTACATTTCTTTAATATAAACTATGTTAAACCATCTCATAACATAATCTATCTTTCCTTCAATATAAACTATGTTAAACCATCTCATAACATAATCTATCTTTTCTTTAATATAAACTATGTTAAACCATCTTATAACATAATCTATGTTTCTTTCATATACAAACTATGTTTTTCATCCTATAACATAATTCATTATTTTATATACAAACTATGTTATCCATCCTATAACATAATTCATTCTTTAAATACAAACTATGTTATCCATTCTATAACATAATTCATTCTTTCATATACAAACTATGTTATCCATCCTATAACATAATTTATATTCTATATACAAACTATTTTATCCATCCTATAACATAATGTATTCTTTCATATACAAACTATGCTATCCATCCTATAACATAATTTATCTTTCCTTCAATATAAACTATGTTAAGCCATCTCATGACATAATCTAAATCCTTTCAATATAAACTATGTTCCTATCCATTGAACAAAAATCTACTATTTCAATATAAAGCATGTTAATATCCTTTATAACATAACTATGATTTTACAAAATAAAGTATGTTAATCTTCTTTATAATATAACTATGATTTTACAAAATAAAGCATGTTAATCTCTTTTATAACATAACTATGATTTTGCATGACAAATCATGGTAATTTATTTTATAATATAGCTATGATTTTATAATACAAAGCATGTTAATATTTTTTATAACATAACTATGATTTTGCATTACAAAGCATGTTAATTTATTTTATAACATAACTATGATTTTACAATACAAAGCATGTTAATATTTTTTATAACAAAACTAATCTCTATATTAGATGTTAAGCCATTATAACATAATATAGTATTCATAATGCAGTCTATATATTAGAAGTTAAATCAATATGATATAGGACTAGAACAACACACAGCCAGAAAATGCAATTCTCGACAACAGAGGTCTTTCAATTCAGAAAACATAGAAGTTACATTCAAAATGGCCAAGCCCCGAATACAATGCATGCGCGGTCCTTTTATCCCCCGGCTCCAACTTCTTTCCATCATTACATCAAGTGCGGGATTCCCTGTAACCATCCGCACGAATGTTCTGTGACCGCCTGCAAGATGCTGCCAGGTGCCCCGTATTCTCATGGTCTGGGGTGGCGGAGTGCGCTGCGGCCGCCTGTCAATCAAACCGCCAAATCATCATTCAAAGAGATGCGCCATAGCCACTTGTAGTTTGTTGCCACGTGTCCCTTTGCCAGAGTCCCAGTAACCACTGCACATTCTCGGACCACCTGTAAATTGACGCCACGTGTCCCACGGCAATGGTCTCTGCAGTCGTCGGCTGGTCAGGCGTCGTGAGCGCTCTGTCGTGATATCGTGACGTGTTTGCCTCTTTGCGCCCTTTCTCCCTTTCGGTCGTGATATCGCGACCATTTTACCCCTCGGTGCCTTTGCCCCAAAAGCGTCGCGATTTCGTGACCACTTGGCACCCTGTCACCTTTCCTCCGAAGGTGTCACGATTTCGCGACCACCTTGCGCTTTCAAGCCCTTACTCCGGAAGCGTCGCGATTTCGTGACCATTTCACACCCTTGAGTCTTCGGCCCGAAAGTGTCACGATTTCGTGACCACTTTGCGCTGTTGAGCCTTCGCACCGAAAGCGTCGTGATTTCACGACCACTTTGCATCGTTGAACCTTGCCTCCGGAAGTGTCACGATTTCGCGACGTCTTTGCCCTTTGCACTCAGTTTCCTCCTTCGGGCCGCGAAACCGCTACATGCCACGATTTCGTGACGTCTTTGCTTTTCGTACGTAGCTTCTTCATTCGGGCCGCGAAACCGCTACATGTCACGATTTCGCGACGTCTTTCCCCTCCGTACGCAGCTTCTTCATTCGGGCCACGAAACCGCGACATGTCACGATTTCGCGACGTCTTGGCGCCTTCAGGTTTTGTTCCTCGAAAGTGTCACGATTTCGTGACGTCTTTGAACCTTAGAGCTTTTCCTCCGAAGGTGTCACGATTTCGCGACATCCTTGTGCCATCGAGTCTTTCCTTCGGAAGTGTCGCGATTTCGCGACCATTTGGTGCCTTAGAACTTTTCCTCCGAAGATGTCACGATTTCGCGACGTCTTGGTGCCTTCGAGTCTTTCCTTCGGAAGTGTCGCGATTTCGTGACCATTTTGTGTCCTAGCCTCCTTGCTGTAAAAATGTCACGATTTCGCGACCACTTGACGTCTTGGCTTCTTTGCTCCGGAGATGTCACGATTTCGCGACCATTTTGCGCCCAAGCTGCTTTGCTTCGAAACTGTCATGATTTCGCGACCATCATGCGACTTAGTCCCTCTTGTCAAAAAGCGTCGCGATATCACGATAGTTTGGCCCAATGGCGCCCTTCTTCAAAAAGCGTCGCGATATCACGATAGTTTGGCCCAATGGCGCCCTTCTTCAAAAAGCGTCGCGATATCGCGACAGTTTGACCCAATGGCGCCCTTCTTCAAAAAGCGTCGCGATATCACGACAGTTTGGCCCAATGGCGCCCTTCTTCAAAAAGCATCACGATTTCATGACAGTTTGGCCCAATGGCGCCCTTCTTCAAAAAGCGTCGCGATATCACGACAGTTTGACCCAATGGCGCCCTTCTTCAAAAAGCGTCGCGATATCACGACAGTTTTGGCACTTAAAGAAAAAAACATTTTGGGTGATGCAAGATTGCAGCTTCGCCTCCGGATGCTCCTACATCAGACACCCGAGGTGAGTTTGAGAAGTGACCTTCACTTCTGATTTGTCTGAGGTAGACCCAGGCGATCAACCTCTGCCTTGGATAACCAAGTCGCATCTTCTATAGGCCTGCCCTTCCATTTGACTAAATACTCAGAATAACTCCTGTTCCGAGTACTTCGGCCCTCACGTGTATCCAGAATTTCTTCTATCTCGTCCGCAACTGGGATGACTGCTGGAATGCTCCACAAATCTGGGCTGAGTATCTCACTGCTTTCTCCTTCATGATACTCGACCAAATCTGAAATGTTAAACACGGGGGAGATGTTAAGTTCACTTGGTAGCTCCACCTCGTATGCATTACCCGAATCCCGTTTGCCAATGATCCTGCATGGCCCAAATTTCTTCATTTTTAGTTTGGTATAGGTCTTGGCAGGAAACCGCTCCTTCCTCAGATGGACCATGACAGAATCTCCTACTTTGAACTCTTTAACTCGGCGTTTTTGGTCCGCCCTTGTCTTGTACTGAGCATTCATCTTGGCAATGTGTCTCGTCACTTCCTCATGCACTCCCTTCAGGTGTTCGGCAAAGTCTTCTGCCTCAGCACTGCATTTCTCTCTCGTATCTATCCGTCTCAACTCTGAAGCGTTTCTGGGGCTGCTCCCATAGATGATCTGGAACGGTGATTTATTTGTACTCCTATTGACCGAGCTGTTATACACGAATTCTGCTTGCGGTAGAACTAGATCCCATCCCTTGGGCTTGTCCCCTACCAAGCATCGCAGTAGGTTGCCCAAACTCCTATTAACCACCTCTGTTTGGCCATCTGTTTGGGGGTGGTATGCAGAACTGAACTTTAAATCCGTCTTCAGTTTCTTCCACAGGGTCCTCCAGAAGTACCCGACAAACTTAGTATCCCTGTCCGACACAATGCTTCTTGGCAACCCATGAAGGCGTACCACTTCCTTAAAGAACAAACCAGCCACATGGACCGCATCGCTAGTCTTCTGGCACGGGATAAAGTGAGCCATTTTCAAAAACCGGTCCACTACCACAAATATGGAATCGTGTCCCCTCTACGTCCTGGGCAAGCCAAGCACAAAATCCATACTAATATCTTCCCACGGTCGTTCAGGTATAGGTAGCGGTTGATACAAGCCAATAGGCTGCCTCACGCCTTTTGCCATCTGGCATATCCTACAACTCTGCACAAACTTTGCCACATCCTGTTGCAATTGTGGCCAGTAATAGTTTTCACTAACAAGTGAGGTAGTTTTGTCACGACCAAAATGTCCAGCTAGACCTCCACTGTGCTTTTCCTTGATGAGATTTTCTCTCATTGAGCTCCTCGGAATGCATAATTGGTTCCCCCTGAACAGCATCCCCTCTTGAACCAGGTAATTCAACCACCTAGTCCTATCCAACGTAACAGGTGTCGTGCAGGCTTTCCAAGCTTCTACGAAATCGGGGTCTGCAGGGTATAAGCTCTTGAGCTCAGCAAACCCTACAACCTCCACTTTCATTTCCATCATCAGACATTGTCTCCTACTCAATGCATCTGCCACCCTATTGGACCTTCCGCTCCGATGCTTCAGCACAAAGGTATAGCTCTACAGGAACTCTACCCATTTCAGATGCCTTTGATTCAATTTCCCTTGACTGTTAATATACTGCAGCGCCTGATGGTCGGTATACAGAACAAACTCCTTTGGCAACAAATAATGCCTCCATTTCTTAAGTGCTTGAACTATGGCGTAGAACTCCTGATCATATACCGAATACTTTCGTCTGGCATCATTGAGCTTCTCGCTAAAATAAGCTACAGGCCTACCCTCTTGGCTCAATACGGCTCCTATGGCACTGCCACTCGCATCGCAGTCTACCTGAAACACCTTATTGAAATCTGGAAGTGCTAAGACGGGTTGCTCAGTGACCTTCTTCTTCAGCATAGCAAAGCTTTTGTCTGCTCCAACTGTCCATTGGAATTCCTTCTTGTTCCCCTTCATTGTCTCCGTAAGAGATGCGCAAATACTGCTGAAGTTTCTAATGAACTTTCTGTAGAAACTGGCCAGACCATGAAATGATCTAACCTCGGTCACACTTCTTGGAGCAGGCCATTCCGAAATAGCCCTCACCTTTTTGGGGTCCATTTTAAGACCATTTGCTGAGATAACAAATCCCAGGTATACCAGCTCCTTCTTCACGAAGTTGCACTTCTTTAGATTGATCAGTAACTGCTCCTCCCGCAGTCTCTCAAAAACCCTCCTGATGTGCATCAGGTGCTCCTCTAGGGTCCTGCTAAAAATCAGGATATCATCCAAGTAGACAATAACAAATTTGCCCAAAAATTCCTTCAGGACTTCATTCATTAACCGCATGAAGGTACTCGGTGCATTGGTTAGCCCAAATGGCATAACCAACCACTCATACAACCCCTCTCTGGTTTTAAAGGTTGTCTTCCACTCATCCCCTTCTCTAATGCGGATCTGATGGTAACCACTTTTCAAGTCAATCTTTGTGAAGTACTCAGCTCCACTTAAACAGTCCATGATATCATCCATCCTTGGCAGTGGGAATCTGTATTTGATGGTGATCTTGTTAATTTCTCGGGAGTCTGTGCACATTCTCCATTCTCCATCCTTCTTGGGTGCTAGTACTGCTGGTACTGCACAGGGACTAAGACTCTCCCTAATCAGCCCTTTCTTCAATAGATCTTGAACTTGCCGATTCAACTCCTCAGTTTCCACAGGCGTCATTCGATGTGCAGCCTTGTTTGGCAAGCTCGATCCAGGCACCAAATCTATGTGGTGACTGATCTTCCTAACAGGCGGTAAACCTTCAGGAACATTATCAAAAATGATATCTGGGAATTCCTCTAGCAGTCCCATGACCTCCACTGGAATCTCCTTGCTTCCTTCTTCCTTAACCCTAGGGATTATGGCATAGCACATATGATCTGACTTCAAGCCTTCCAAAAATCTTCTGCCATCAACTAGACAGACTCGGGCACTGCTGCATACTTTCTCATCCGCCTCCTTCAAGGGTTTTAGCTTGTGGCGAACTCCATTCTTCGACAAAGAATATGTGTTGGCTCGACCATCATGTACAACACTTCGGTCAAACTGCCACGGTCTCCCAAGCGGCTAGGTGACATGCATCCATAGGCAAGATGTCACATAAGACCTCATCTCGGTAAGTTCCAACATTGAACTTCACCAGGCATTGCTCACTTACTAGCACCCGATGGTCCTTTTGCAACCATGCGATTCGATAAGGGTGCGGGTGCTTTCTCCTTTCCAACTGCAGCTTGGCAACCATTTCCTCAAAAACCAAATTGTCAGTGCTTCCATTATCGATAATGACGTTACAGACCTTGCCTGCGCACTTGCATCTTGTTCGAAACAGGTTGTTCCTTTGGTCTGCCCTTTTCTCTTCATTCAACAAGACTCTTCTAATGATCATTGCGTCTCCTCTTTCTGCCTCCTCAGAGTGCTCAGATTCTGCACCTTCGTCTGCTACAGCTACTCGGGCCTGACCCTCAGGTCTTCGATTTGGCCTCTCTTGATGTTGCGGGCAGTTGTATGCCCTGTGTCCTTCTTCTCCGTAGTTGAAGCAGGTTCCTCGAAAGACACCTCTTCCAAACCCTCGCCCAGGCCTACCTCTTCCTCTCGGGTAGTTGTTGTTCTGATTGCGTGGGCGTTGGTCATTCTCCTCCTTCCCTTCTTTCTATTTTTGGCTACTGCTAGCTTCACCACTTTTCTCCAAATCTCTGTACCTTCCTCCATTGGTTCTTCCACCAGCTCTTCCACCCCTGTCCTTTCCTCTCTGCTTTCCATCAAATCTCCTATTCAGTTTCTCCTCCACCTTTAATGCAAACTGGTATGCATCCTCCACCGTGCTCATCCTAACCAGCCCCAGCTCTTCTTGAATGCTGGTTCGCAATCCGTTGATGTATCGTGCGACTTTCTCCTTATTCGCCTCCGAATGGCCGGTTCTGATCGAGATTTGATAGAACTCCTCCGTATACTCCTTGACAGATTTGCTTGCCTGTCGAAGACTCTGCATCTTTCTCAACAAATCCAACTCGTAATCTGCAGGGATGAATTGTCTCTTCAATTTCTCCACCATCCTATCCCACCTGGTGATCTTTTCCTTTCCCCTCCTGTTCCTTTCCAGCTGCACTCCTTTCCACCAGATGCTAGCATGCCCTTTCAACTTGGTTTTCGTGAACCTGATCCGAGTTGGGTCTGAGATCTCTTCATATTCGAAGTACTCCTCCATGTCGTTGATCCAATCTATCAACTCCTCAGGGTTGAGGTTCCCGGAGTAAGTAGAGACGTCAAATTTTGGCTTCTTCCCAATCTGGGAGATGGCTCTATACAGCCTAGCCTCTGCTGGATCCAAGGCTTCTTCCTCATCGGATGGACCCTCTTCTTCCCAGACTTCATCCTCACTGGGTTCCTCCCTTCTTGGCTCAACTCCTCTCCTAATTTCCTCCTGTAGGGCTTCAACTTGCCTCTACAAGGCTCTAAGATCGACCTCTGCTTGTCTGTTCCTCACACCACCACGATTCCTATGCGGAGGCATCCTGCTTCTTCTTCACAACCCACAACCACAATCCTGGCGCAAACTGCCTCACTGTCGGTGATCGGTTTGCACACTCAGAACCTTCTGGCTCTGATACCACTTGATATAGGACTAGAACAACACACAGCCAAAAAATGCAATTCTCGACAACAGAGGTCTTTCAATTCAGAAAACATAGAAGTTACATTCAAAATGGCCAAGCCCCGAATACAATGCATGCGCGGTCCTTTTATCCCCCGGCTCCAACTTCTTTCCATCATTACATCAAGTGCGGGATTCCCTGTAACCATCCGCATGAATGTTCTGTGACCGCCTACAAGATGCTGCCAGGTACCCCGTATTCTCATGGTCTGGGGTGGCGGAGTGCGCTGCGGTCGCCTGTCAATCAAACCGCCAAATCATCATTCAAAGAGATGCGCCACAGCCGCTTGTAGTTTGTTGCCACGTGTCCCTTTGCCAGAGTCCCAGTAACCACTGCACATTCTCGGACCACCTATAAATTGATGCCACGTGTCCCACGGCAATGGTCTCTGCAGTCACCGGCTGGTCAGGCGTCGTGAGCGCTCTGTCGCGATATCGCGACGTGTTTGCCTCTTTGCGCCCTTTCTCCCTTTCGGTCGCGATATCGCGACCATTTTACCCCTCGGTGCCTTTGCCCCAAAAGCGTCACGATTTCGCGACCACTTGGCACCCTGTCACCTTTCCTCCGAAGGTGTCACGATTTCGTGACCACCTTGCGCTTTCAAGCCCTTACTCCGGAAGCGTCACGATTTCGTGACCATTTCACACCCTTGAGTCTTCGGCCCGAAAGTGTCACGATTTCGTGACCACTTTGCGCTGTTGAGCCTTCGCACCGAAAGCGTCACGATTTCGTGACCACTTTGCGTCGTTGAACCTTGCCTCCGAAAGTGTCACGATTTCGCGACGTCTTTGCCCTTTGCACTCAGTTTCCTCCTTCGGGCCGCGAAACCGCTACATGCCACGATTTCGTGACGTCTTTGCTTTCCGTACGCAGCTTCTTCATTCGGGCCGTGAAACCGCTACATGTCACGATTTCGCGACGTCTTTCCCCTCCGTACGTAGCTTCTTCATTCGGGCCGCGAAACCGTGACATGTCACGATTTCGCGACGTCTTGGCGCCTTCAGGTTTTGTTCCCCGAAAGTGTCACGATTTCGTGACGTCTTTGAACCTTAGAGCTTTTCCTCCGAAGGTGTCGCGATTTCGTGACATCCTTGTGCCATCGAGTCTTTCCTTCAGAAGTGTCACGATTTCGTGACCATTTGGTGCCTTAGAACTTTTCCTCCGAAGATGTCGCGATTTCGCGACGTCTTGGTGCCTTCGAGTCTTTCCTTCGGAAGTGTCACGATTTCGTGACCATTTTGTGTCCTAGCCTCCTTGCTGTAAAAATGTCACGATTTCGCGACCACTTGACGTCTTGGCTTCTTTGCTCCGGAGATGTCGCGATTTCGCGACCATTTTGCGCCCAAGCTGCTTTGCTTCGAAACTGTCATGATTTCGCGACCATCATGCGACTTAGTCCCTCTTGTCAAAAAGCGTCGCGATATCGCGACAGTTTGGCCCAATGGCGCCCTTCTTCAAAAAGCGTCGCGATATCGCGACAGTTTGGCCCAATGGCGCCCTTCTTCAAAAAGCGTTGCGATATCGCGACAGTTTGACCCAATGGCGCCCTTCTTCAGAAAGCGTCGCGATATCGCGACAGTTTGGCCCAATGGCGCCCTTCTTCAAAAAGCGTCGCGATTTCGTGACAGTTTGGCCCAATGGCGCCCTTCTTCAAAAAGCGTCGCGATATCGCGACAGTTTGACCCAATGGCGCCCTTCTTCAGAAAGCGTCGCGATATCGCGACAGTTTTGGCACTTAAAGAAAAAAAACATTTTGGGTGATGCAAGATTGCAGCTTCGCCTCCGGATGCTCCTGCATCACAATACAACACAATATAATTTCTATATTAATTGTTAAGCCAATATAACACAATATAAATTCTATATTGTTTTTTATTGTTAAACCATTATAAAAAGAGAGGGTTTATTTTTAGCATTCAACCAAAAACCAACATGTAATTGAACTTATCCCACCATGGAGACCGAATCATCTAGTGGAGTGTGCCACATGACCAACATAGGATGGCGTCAAATATTTTAACAATTTAGAGTTTTAAGACTTTGAGACACCCCCAACTAGTGCACAGTGACCACCAAATGGTAGTCACACTTCTAAGGGGACTTTCTTCCCTAAAACTCCCATACCACTCCCCGAAATGGGGAATGTGGAACAAATACTTTCCACGTAGAGTAAAATATAGGTTTTGGAAAATCCAACGCACAATAGACAGAAAGTAAGGCAACAAAAACCAACTATGGAAGTCCAGGTGCCAATAAATAAAATACATGGTTACATGCAATCAAGGAGCCAGTGGACAGATGCCATACACCTTAGTAACTGGTGCCAAGTGGATTAGTTTCAAGATGCCCAAGCACATCATGCACTTGGTTATCTTCATAGGGTGGTGTTGTCTCCTATAACACACATTATCATTGCGGTACATCCCATGTAGGACTTAACTGAGTAAAAATTAATCAACTACCTACTCCTCTATTCTATGAACTTCCAACAATGATGTTAGTTTTAATAGCTGCCTAGAATTGAGAATTCTTTGGAGAAGTCACTTTATAAACTAAAGTTTGAAATCATTTCATTTAATTAATTTAAGATGATTGCTTTATAGGAAAAAAAAATGATTGAGCATAATATCATCGTATATTCTTGACTACACTTTACTACAAAGCAACAAGGGTGATATATGTGCTAAAGGGGAGAACCAAAGACTTTGTAGAAGTTTATTCTCAGGCACATATTAGATTTGGAGAGTAGCAAAGGGGTAATGGTAGTCTTTGATGACTATGAAAATGTTGGTAGCAATGTGGAAAAAGATAATCAAACCAGCTCTCCTAAGGTTGGACATATCCCAAAGGTTTATTTACTATAAGGGAAGGTAGGATGTAGTGTGCTTTATAATTTGTCTACGATAGTGATGTTCAAATAGTGCTTCCAAGATTTTAGAATCCAACCCTAAACTTAAAGGGCCGAAACACAACTTGGAAATCAGATATTCAAGAGCCAAAGTTTTTTCCTTTTAATAACATAAGCATAAGAAAAATTTAAATAATCCAACCTGGTTCTTTGAAGGGTTAATTTCCTTTCAACTCCTCTTTCCTAAATCACTCCCATATTTGTGTCCCTCTCCTTTACAATGAACTCCATTTCTAGGCCATGCCCACTCTCCTATGAGCCTTCCCACTTATCCCCCTTTTCCCATTATCCATCTACCGAGGGATTAGAAAGTCTTAACCTCAATGAATGTTTACTTTCTCAACTGATGGCCCCCATACTTTTGAGCCTAAAATTCTCGTTTTCATCAATGTAGAACAATCTATCCTTATCCGCATGTGACAGTGAGGGATATTTTAAAATTTTAAAATATTATTTAAAACTTTAAACTTCAAAATATCTTAAATTTTAATTTTAAAATTCAACTTGAAATAAATATCTCCTTCGAGATAACCATCTCATTATAATATTCGTTTATTAAATTTATAAAAATCATTTATTATAAATTCTCTTTTATATTATAATATTTTATTATAAATAATTTCTTATTTATAACAAATATAATATTTCTTTTATTATAAATATAATAGTCTTTATAAATAATTCTTTATTTATAATAAATCATTCTCCTATTATAATTAAATAATAGTCTTTATTATAAATAACTCTTTATTTATAATAATCATTCTCCTATTATAATTAAATAATAGTCTTTATAAATAATTCTTTATTTATAATAATCATTCTCCTATTATAATTAAATAATAGTCTTTATTATAAATAACTCTTTATTTATAATAAATCATTCTCCTATTATAATTAAATAATAGTATTTATTATAAATAACTCTTTATTTATAATAAATCATTCTCCTATTATAATTAAATAATAGTCTTTATTATAAATAACTCTTTATTTATAATAAATAATTCTCCTTTTATAATTAAATAATAGTCTTTAGGGTTGATTCTAGACATTGCATAGTTTTTTAATTACAACAAAACTATATACAAGTTATTCTTAAATAATACATAGTTTTCAACACCTTAAGACCTGCTAGGAAGGCTCATGACATACTTGAAGTACAATTGACATTTTCTATTTTCTAGTGATTTATTCCTTTTCTAGGGCCTCTTCCAAATGTTCTATTTGTCTTAGCATGGTGAGAACATCCCAAAGTGGCATAGGAAAAGACCTCTTCAGATGCCCCACCATATTGAAGGACTTAAGAGATTTAATTTTGGGTGTAGCATTTTTTATCCACTAAGGTCTTGGATTTTTGGTAATGGGGGTGGAAGCTCTAGTTGTTTCTATAACTAGTAGCCTTTACTCTATTGAATTATCTTGCCTATGTTGGCTTGGTCCTAAATTGGCAACTTTTAATAAAGTGCTTGAGCCTTTCTGATTCATTTTTTATTGCTCCTCTATGGTCATCCTCTTGCTCCTTATGATAATATCATACTAAACTTGTGGTTAGGTTGCTACGAGAGGTTCATTCTATTATACACCATGTAGACCTCTCCCTCATCCCATGTTACCAATATATACTATATTACGTTAATATTTTTGTTGGTAGAAGCACTAGGGGTTTTGCCTTATGGCCTTGGTCCTATGTATATATACTTGAATTTTGACAGGTATCTTGAGGTGGGTTGTATATGTTTGATTGAGGGTAGTTATAATTATATGGGTCTTCTACATAATTAATTTGAGTGGGGATGATGTTTTTGATTGATTGATGTAAGATATTGGGTATGAATACTATCTACTAACTTGAGTTTTGGGGTTGGTTGGTAACTCTACCAAGTTGAAAAGTATGTTTTTGATAATCATTTGGGATAGGTTAGTAACCCTATTTTCCTTGCTCAAAAGAAGGTTTTAGGTAGCTCTAATATGATAATATTTGAGTTAGTTTTTCTCTCCTACGGATTGTAACCTAAATAGATACTAACCTCAATAGATTATTCATCTTAACTAGTTTGAAATAGTATGGATTGGTGGATGACTACTCTAAAATAGGATGGGGTTCTTCTATTAGTATCAAATTTTAGGTATGTGTCAGTTGAAAATCAGTAGGTTGAACCATGGGAGGAGGCTAATAGGGAGGTTGGATATTAAAAAACAAAGACATTAGAGGCCTAGGAGCAAGTATTTCTATCTAAATCAAGTCATTCTAAGACTAAAAGGTGAGACTATAGGATTGGGCTAAGGGGTTTTCTCTTTTTGACTTAGCCATCGTCAATTTAGAATTAATATCCTTCAAGAAGTAAATAAAATTCATCATTGGTAGTATTCAAACATATTTGAGTATCCTTTGCCAGGCCTTCTAGAACCTTGTATTGAAATCACTTATAATTTCCATCAAATTTCTTTTGAAGGTTATCAATTTCTCTATGAGAGACACATTATTTTCCTTCTATCCAAGTCTATATATCAATAGGTCTACAACATAGTCCCATGTTCAAATTGAACGTGTTGTAAGATTGATGTACCATCCATGGATATTTCCCTTGAGAGATGTAACTAGTAACCTTAGGGCAACATGTTGTGACTCAATATTGTGCACTATGCACAATATAACCATGTGGTGAAGATGGTCTATAGGAGTGATGAAATATTTCCCAATAAAATAGGATGGTGAATTCGATGCAAAGGTTGGGATATTGTCCCATGTTGTAGGTGGAGTGAGTGGTTACAATGCACCTCGGTCATGTTGATTCTATGGTTCTACTATATTATGGCATTTTTATCTCCTTCTTCTATGACTATGATTAAGGGGAGGTAATAGTGTTTTTAGGTTTGATCTTACATTGGACCTTATAACATGTCTAAATATCATAAATAATTGGATCTATTAATATCAATGGAGTCACTAAAACATTGACATCCTCATTTAGGGGAATCA
Source organism: Wollemia nobilis (assembly GCA_028583015.1). Lineage (NCBI taxonomy): Eukaryota > Viridiplantae > Streptophyta > Pinopsida > Araucariales > Araucariaceae > Wollemia > Wollemia nobilis. The sequence continues at coordinate 342,499 of JAQPPZ010004836.1, read as the reverse complement.
CTAGGTGAGTGTTGGATATGCTTCAACAAGATTTCATCAAATGCTTAGCTCAAAATATTTAGTTAATGAGATAAGTTGTTGATTTTTATCCTAATATTTTTACACAAAAAGAAATATGTTAAGCACGGTGGGTGCTACTTTTTATTTGTACTTATCGAGGATATGGAAACAAAAAGAAATATGTTAAGCACGGTGCGTGTAAAACCAAACTTAATGCTAAAAGCCTATGTATTGAAACATGCATGAAAGGAAAGAACATAGATGAATAGACACAAGATAAAAGCAATATGAAAGATGCCCTCTTTATTGATATGCTTTCAAATTCATGTTACAATGCGTCTCCTTCCTTTTTAGGGGATATGAGCGTCAAATATGTTTCTTATCACATCCATGGATAGCAATCCTTCTTCCGCGTGCCCACATGTAAGATGGGCGGACCAAAATGTCACCACAACTTGTGTATATGATTTTTGGCTCCTTCCTAATCCTTCGATGTTGAATACCTGCATTCAAAGAAACAGAAAAAGATCAGTAGCACCTGCAGAAAGAATAGAACATGTATTTCCCAAGGCCTACTGTCAGTGTATGCATGAAAATATTAAACCGATGATAAACTAATATCATATCGACCTAAAAATTTGAAAGAAGCATAAATATGTTACTAGGAAGCCACTACAAAAGGAACAGTCGAGAAATTCCTTACAGATTTGTATTAGCTCTAGGGTGGGACGAATTAACCTGCAATAATTTGTCAGAAAGCACCCTCTTCAATGTCCTACTTAGGAAGCTCCAAATGACCTAAAAAGTTGGGGTTAGCTAATTGGGGGTGTTTTGGGAAGACCCAGATGGTCATATTTCTCCAATTTAGCCTTTAGCACCCATATTTTGATGATGGCATCTATAGATTAGTAAAGGCGTGAAATGATAAAAACCTGGTCAAAAATACTCAGAATGAAATTAAATTTAAACTACAACCTATTTAGATAATCTAGAATAAGATGCAAAAGAAAAATCAGAGAAATCTATTACAATTTTCTATTCATCCCGAGGTGGGGCATTTAGAGTTGTGATAGTTTGGGAAGCGCCCGGGGTTAGGACACCCACCGTTTAGGATTTTGTTCTGGCATCAATCCACTTGGGATGGGTCCAAAACTTCCTATGCAGTGTTTTCACTAAATTTTATGGGATATTGTGGCCAAAAATTGGGTTTTTGGTCTTGATTCGTGCTTCCAATAGTCACCCAATAACCTCCCTTTAGAATGAGAGATTAAGGATGTGAAAGGCACAAATCGCAAGTAGGTATGTAAATTGGCAACACTTTGTTGCTCAAATGCTCCCTCTCTGTATATCTTTTGGGTGAGAAAACTCACCAATTTATAGACCTAGGGTCTCTCTATTTGAATTGTGCATGCAAGGGCGCCACTTGAGTTGTTTTTCCTATTCTGAGAGAAAAGCTAATTCCTTGATTTAGAATCTCCTTGCATGAGGTCTCTAAAATAAATACATGCATGACTTGAAGTCTTTCTCCTTTATTTGAAGCCATTCCTCGCAACTGCATGGCCTGAAGCTTCAGTTAACTGGAAGACTTGTCGAGGTTTGAATTTTTGCTAGTCAAACTTGCTATTCGCCTCACCCTGGGGCAAATTTTGATATTCATCCCTGGGAGGGACGAATGCCAGTTTGAATTCATCCTTGGGTGGGACGAGCAGATAGCAAGGTGCCAAAAAGGTGCCAAATTGACCTCTGACCTCCAAACTACTTTTGGGAGTGGTTAGGACCATTGTTTAACCTCTGGGGGCTGCCCTAGGGGCTGTGTGTGTCAGTGCGATTAGTGCTTGTTGTCACATAATCATATTGGTGTTGTTTTGGTGTCTAAAGATGCCCCTTTTTTGGGAGCGTTGTGCAAGGCACAGCGTCGAGCAAAAATAGATAACCAAAGCACTAATGATTAGGGTTTCTCAGTAACCTAACCAACTCTTGATGCCCCAAGTGTGGAAAGGGCACACATTCTTGAATCCTTGCTTCTAATGATCTAAGGAACTTAATTCAAGTATTAACCTTGTTCAGTGATGTGTTACTTGAGCTTGGACATTGATCAGTCATAAATAAGCAAAGTGTGCAACCTTTTGTCTATGGGAACCTTGAGTTCATGATTCACGAATGCCAAGTTTTTGATCAGATTGTGGTTATTGCTTGTTTTTTGCCCCAAGCAAGGGTGCGATTGTATTTATCAATGATCCTTTGAATGTGTGTCATTTCCTTGATTGGGTATGCTTTTGTTGATTGGTGACTAAGTGTGACTACCCCCTCAAGCGACAAATCGATGAGGGAATGACCAACATGAGAAAATCGACGAGTCGCTTGACCCAATATGACTTAGGTAAGGGTTCCTTTAGGTATTTACCATTGAATGCGAAAGCAGTTTCTGAACATTCTGACCTATTTTTGGTGGGTGTGAACCCTTTTGGTGACGCATTTGGGAGCTAAAATTGTCAAAAATCCATCCTCCCGTGGAGTGGTCCAGCTATGATAGCCTTCTTAGGGAGTAGGATAGGGATAATTTATAACCCCAACATCTATTTTGGATGCCAAGAATGTCAGGTGCAAAAGCGCCTTCGTTCGGCAATGTTATTGTTATTTTTGGTTGGGTTTTGACCCTTTTTGCGATGCCATTTGGGGATGAAATTCTCGAAAATCCATCCTCTCGTGGAGTGGTCTGGATATGGTATCCTTCTTAGGGAGTAGGATAGTGAGAATTTGTGACCCCGACATCTATTTTGCATGCCCAGAATATCAAGTGCCAAAGCACTCTCATTGGACAGTTTTATTGCTTTTTTTGGTGCATTTTTGTGCAGTTTTGGCTGTTTTTTAAATTTTCGCTCTGTATTCATCCCTGGGTGGGATGAATTCCTATTTAGTATTCATATCAGGGAGGTACAAGTGCTAACCAGAGTGCTGGTCCTAGGGGGGAATGAGTACAGGCTCAAAGGCCTATTTAAAGGCCAAAACTGGGTTTTGGGCTCATTTGCATTTGTTTTTCCTGGCAATTTGGAGCTCTAAGGAGGAGGAGGTCAATTCTGCAAAGAAAAGCACTTCCAAGTTTTTCTTTCCACCATGAGTGCACAAGCCAGATTGAACGATGGAGCTGAAGTGAGACCAATGAGTGCCCTTCCTCTTTATTGGTTGTTGGTTACAGTTGGAAAACCGCAAGTTATTTGTTTTTTGGTCTTTTTGTTTTGTTTTTCAAATTTAAAAATGAAACCCTACTTTACTTAGTGCAAAACTTAGTGTAACCTTAGGTAAACAAATATCAAAAGTTAGTTTAAAACTTAGCTAAAAAACTTAGTATAGAACGTAACTTAAAACGTTGTTTAACTCAAATTTCACAAAGATCAAAACTTAGGTTAGAAACGTAGGGTAAAACTAAACGTAAAAACATAGCTCAACCCTAGTTATTTGTTGTGGTTTGTGTTTTTTTTTTTGTAAGTGTTCAGTTGATTTTTTTAGAGTTAAAAACCCTAGGACTGTCAAACAATTATGTTGTTTTTAATTCATCATTTTAGAGTTAAAACCCTAGGATTGACAAATGATGTTTGTGAAATTTTGTTATGTTTGAATTTATTAGTTAGAGTTAAAAACCCTAGACTGACAAATGAGTTTTTGAAGTTGGTTATGTTTTTTGTTGTACATTTGTATGCCTTTTTGTATAGTTTTTCATTGTTTTTAATGTTTTTATGTGGTTGTCTTTTGTAGGTTGTGAAGAGTCAGTACCGTGTGCCCACGATGTTCACTAAAGCACAGGAGTCGCTGACTTTGGGTGACTGGGATTGGCTTGATGCCCTTGGGCTCAAGCAGGTGACTTGGATGGAGCTGGTGGTTGGGGATTGGGCCTATCTGATGGCCATGATCAACCTGTGGGATCCCCAGACCATCACCTTCCATCTCCCAATAGGGGAGATGACGGTAACCTTAGAGGATGTCTATCAGATTCTTTGGATTCTGATAGACGGATTGTTGATCCGGACAGCACTGCGGGATCAACGGAAAATAGTGTTGATACGCTGTTTTGGTCATGGAGAGGAGATGGGGGTGGATAGCCTAGTGGAGAGGGCAGAGGGCAACTTCCAGATTGGTGGTATACTGGTTTGATGGTGGCAATAGAGGGGTGTGTTGGGGGTGAGGCACGCATTAATTATGGGCCTTATTTCCAACATGCTTCTCCCCGACTCTTTGGGCACGAGGTTCCCATGGAACCTACTAGAGGTGGTGTTTCGATGAGTGGAGTGTCCGACGGAGACTTTGATAATCATGATATGGGGACAGACTCTTCTAGCATAGCTCTATGATGAGTTGTACGAGGTCCGATGCTAGAGGCAAAAGGGGATTAGTTGCAGCTACTTGTAGTGCTGGGCTTGGCAACACATAGTAGTGGAGAGGCTGATGTGGCTGCCCTAGATGACTCGAGCAAAGATGGTAGAACGAGATATTGGATACGGGGCACTGTGGCGGAGGTCTAAGGACCAGGGTCAGAGTTGTTCATGGGTAGGTGTTGTATGGCACTATGCCGATGCCTTTGCTCGGCTTGCTCTAGGGAAGGTGTTCTGGCGCCCCTACCGGGACTATCCAGCCTAGCCTGAGGCTGGAGAGTGGCTTCAATGAGTATAGAGGGGGCGATGGCTGATTAGACGACATGGTATGGAGTAGTATTTCTTCCCATATAGTTGGGTTACATGATAGTTTAGGGTACGCCAGGGGTTTCCTGGGGAGCTCGTAATCTATCGACACCAAGGGGACGATAGGACTCTAGATTGGCCAATCATTGCACTGTTGGGTGAGGATGTAGATACAATGATTGATGTCCCAAACATGGATGACATCAAGGTTACCACCAAGTATGAGCATTGGTGGACTTTGTAGCAATGGCGAGGTGAGGGGCCTCTAGGGGGTGTAGCAGGGGATGAGGGTGCAAAGGCACCAGGAGAGGGTTGGAGAGTTTTGTTGGATGATGCGGACATGGTGGAGGTTGAGGATTTTGGAGGGGAGTTTGGGGTGCCAGATCATCCAAAGATGTAGGACGTCCCAGAGAAGTGGGAACCATAGCAGGATGCTATCCCAGATTCGTCGATGCCTCAGGTAGTTTCAGAGGACATGGAGGCAGGGTTGCATGCTAAGAATACATGATTGGCAGGGCTGCTACAGAGGCGAGATGAGGAGCTGGGGGAGGCTCTACAAGAGAGGGATATCCTATGGACTTAGCTAGCTGAGCGAGAGAACGCATGGGCTGCATATTATTGGCAGGGAGGGGGATACCGATGTTGCATGGGAGAGGGATCTCCTACGGATGTAGCTAGCATAGCATGACGATGTAGTAGTGTATCGCTCCAAATTTTTCACATCCTTACCTTCAGGCTATAGGATCCGTGCCCGAAAGGAGGATGGGAAAAGGATGGTGCGGTACCTCGGACTGAGAGGACTTTGCGAAGGTCCCGCCTCTCAAGGGAGGTGTATTTTGATGATTTTTTGACGGATGGTGGGTTCACCAGGAAACATTTAATGGCAGTTTCCACGCCTAGGTTTGGAATGTGTTTTGATGTGTTCATTTTTAACCTTAAGCATTCATATCCTAGGTTTGGCCAAATGATTCTAAATTAATCTAAATGAAAGTGCAGATTTAATGAATACAGAAAGCAGATTTAAAGACAGAAAACAGAGAAATTACTGAACATTAAAAGCGAGAATACGATCCGGATGTCCGATGAAGATTACGGTGTTTGAAGCAGTCAGGATCGTCTGGAATTCGACAGAATCGTACGAGATCGGGACAAGATCATCCGAGATCCGACGAATTCATCGGACGAATTCGTCAGAAACCCTGCAAACAGAAAAACAGATGCAAAATACAAAGAATACAACAATGATAACAGAGGAAAATGACATAAAATAACAACAGTGTTATCAAACTGAAACTTAGGCACAGAAACAGAAATAAATCATGCTAATTAGATGATAATTAGGATTTAATTATGCACTTAATCTAAATGGGTGAACTCCAAATGCAAAATAGTATAAAATACTGAATAAATTATCTAATTTGCGGAAGAAAACAACAAAGAAAAGGTTGAGAAATGCAAACTTCAGGCACTGATTGCCTCAATGTGGACTGCAGTCAAGATCGCCTCGTATCAGTACGAAATCGTCTCGCATTTGACAAGATCGCCTCCGATCTGAACAGGTTCGTCGACGACGATGTATGCTTGCTCCGGCTGAAAAATAAGGTGGTACCTGCAACAAAATTGATAAAGAACCAATGCAAAATAGAGTTTGAGATGTTTTAACGTGCAGACAGTCAGTTTACGGGGAATTTCAGCCAGGGGGGTGCTAAGGGGATAGCTTAGGATTAAATAGGCTTAGGGGAGTAGTTAGGAGGTTGGAGATCATCCCAATTTGGGAGATCTCCAACGGGGGAGGGTCCCTAACGGCGTAGACACGCTTCCGCCCGGATTGGAGACCCGTTGGAACAGAAGCTAATTTTGCAAAATCGGTTTTGCGACAAGATCGTCCGGACGTCCTAGCCCAGACGAAATCGTCGGATACGGGGCGATATCGTCTGATCGATGACGATATCGTCAAGCAGTCAAAATAACCTCTAAAAATGGCACGAAAAAGGGGAAACGGATTACCCGACGGTTAACGGGCGGTTTGGGAGGTTAAATTTGAATTTAAATTATTTACTAAGGTGAATGTAATTATTATAATTTTCTTGCGCCAATTTTAGGGTGCTACATTTTGCCCCCTCTTTAGCGAATTTTCCGAAGAAAATGCGTTAAAGATGAGTTCTTCTCGATCTACGAGAAAGCAAAAATTTATTCCCATTTTTAGGCGACGATTCTTGGTCGAATCGTACGACAGCTTACTATGGTGCCCCCTCCGTGTTTTTACCCAAATCGAACGTTTGAGGTAAAAACGTGAAAAAGCAAAAATTATTTTTGAATAAAATTAAGAAAAATAGGGTAAAACCCTAATTCATTTTTATTGTTCATTTTCTGGTTTTTTTAGAGCTACGAAGCAAAAATGGTGGAGACGACGCACAGATCAACAGAGGTCCGACGCGGTCTACGGGTAAGAGTCTAGACTTAACTAGAATGCTTTAATTTGAATTTACATGCTTTGTAGGTAATTTTTAGGTGAATTTTGAGCATCGCGGCCATTTTTGGGCCGTCGACGTCGTCGGGACGAAATCGTCCCGATTTCGATGAAATCGTCTCAATTTCGTCAATTTCGCCCAAGGGCGAAATCGGCGAAAGGGGACGATTTCGTCAAATTAGAGACGATTTCGGCTTGCGAAATCGGAGACGATCCTGCTCAAATTTGGGACGATATCGTCCAATAGTGGGCGATATCATCAATTGCATAAAATTGAACTTTTAACTTGCATTATTAATTACTTGAATTGTTTATTAATGATTGTTTGTTGTTTTGTTGTTTATGTTTGCAGAGAGGTTTACTAAAGAGCAAGGGAATGGAAGTATGGAGGGTTGAGAGATGACTTGGCCGCTCTCACACAGGCGAGCGAGATCAGTCGGCACGGGCCGGCTTGCAGCATGTGGCAGAGATGCCACAGGTATCCACAGATATGGGGCTACTAACGGCCCTAGCGGGAGAGGTGGTATCCGGGTTCTTCATGTTTCTGGCTACCGACAAGGGAGATGACTCCCACTCTAGAGGATGTATGGAGGATTCTAAGAATCCCCATACAAGGACGATTGATCACTCCTATGGCCAATCAGGGCCACGCTATGGGACGACTGTGTGGTGACCCGAGCTTCGCCCTGGAGAAAGGCGGAGTTAACATCGAGGCACTACGCCAGATGCCTGGGGCATCTAGACTCACACGGGTGCTAGCTGGAGTGGTTGGTGGACTTTTGTTGTGCCACCAGAGCGGGTGCAGGGTGTCGTGGATGCTCGTAGATGTGATCTACGATATGCGGGACCACGGGTACAGGTTTTCTTGGGGCAGTTTTGTATTATGCCGGCTGTACAGGATCCTATATGGGGTCATGTACAAGGGCGGCCGATGTCTGGTGATGACATCGCTCTTACAGGTTTGGTGTTGGGAGCACATTGCAGTGCGGAGGCCGGTAGGGCTTCCTCCGACAGGGGTTGACGGGGAGAGGCCTCGAGTCTTCTATTGGTGGCTCCGAAGAGGGTCACAGCGGCGGATCGACCTGCCTATGTCCCGGAGGCTACTGGATGACTTAGTCCCGGATCAGATCACCTGGAGGCCATGGAGGGAGCATCCAGGGTGGGCCGAGGATGGACAGGAGTTGGCTCACGTCAGGCGAGTCTGCTGGCTATGGATGGAGAGAGGAGAGGTGGAGCTCCACCGCTATGACCGAGTTTTGAGACAGTTCGGTCTGCAGTAGGGGATCCCATCTCTGAGGGATTACGAGTTTTCTCGGACTGTCTGGGATAACACCACGGTTAGCGGGGCTCCGGACATGCGAGCGGTTCTGGAGCCAGGACGCGGACGATGCCCCCATCCGGCCAGTGGATGGTGACGACGCAGGGGTAGCCGATGGCTACGATGCCTGGTACGTAGGCATCCGCCCTCCTCGGATGACGAGGGCATAGGGTTTGATTCATGTGGTTGTGCATCGGATAGGGAGGCGATGCCAGGAAGTGATGGAGGCAGCCCAGGGTCACGGCGGGAGAGAGGCGAGGAGGCCACAGGCACAGGAGAGGCCACGATAGAGGGAGAGGAGGGAGGCGAGACCCCCATCTCCATAGAGGCCACCATCGCTCGATAAGGGAAAGGGCATAGACACAGGAGAGAGTAGCGAGATGGCTACTCTTCGGGCGGAGAGAGATCGTCTCCAGGCATAGGTGCAGACTCTACAGGATGAGGCTGCATGCCACCGAGCTGAGGTGTCACAGCTACGGGACGAGATTGCACGCCTTAGGGCACGGGGCGGAGGGGCGAGCTCTGGGGAGCTGACACGGGCTATTGCCCAACTCACTTTCTACCAGACATTGTACTACCAGCTGGTGCCAGAGGCGGATAGACTACCCCTGCCAGCCAACATTGCAGATCCGATCAGGATCGGGTCGTCGAGGACCACGTCCCGGTCGAGGACTAGGACTACTCAGACTGCGATGGGGCCACCTCGTCCACCTCAGGGCAGGGGAGGAGATGAGGCAGAGAGCTCGAGGGGCTCTCGAGGCTAGAGAGTTGCACTGACATTGTATTATTATTTTTTTGTTGATAGAGGATTGAGTATGCCGAGGTACAGATTGTGGCATACCAATCCAGTTTTGATGATGTACATATATGTTGTTAACATATATATGATATGAGATATGTTTTTGATCACATGACTTGTATAATGGTATGATGCTTATGATGCTTTTTTTGATTGATTGATTGATTTGATAATTCATGTAATTATGTCGTTGGAAATATTATAATTTGAATGTCATGTTTGTAAGATTTTAAATGAAATAATCTGATGTAACAAATTGGTTGTTTGTGATGTGATGATAAAAATAAAAAGAGACTTCTAACAATAATTTCAAAGGACATTGTCGCTATTATAGACCATTTCATGGAGTCGCTGCTCACTCGGTCGTCAAGCTAATCCCAGTATAGAAATATGGTTAAAAGTAAAAGAGTGCTTAAGAGACTGTCTTAAGACTTTGGTGCAATGATGAAAATGAAGGTGATGATGATTTTGTTTTTCAGATTTCCATGAAAATATTATGCATGAAATATTTTAAAATGACTTTTGCTAGGCATAAATTCCTAAGTATGATAAAATTTTTGGATAATTCCCTAGGAATTATACCATCATTGCAAAAGTGAAGTTTGACATGATGACATGAAATAGAATAGGTGTTTGTTTGTTTTAAAGCATAATTGTGTAACATAATGATTTAAGTCATATGTTTTTATGATTTTAAATAAATGGGGAATAAAAATTGGTACAATGGTTTGCGCTAGGCATAGAATATGTAGGTATAGACTTATACCATCATCGCGAAAATCCAAAAAAGAGATAGATTGTTTTATTGCATGGTTGATTTGTAATTGTTGAAAAGAAACAGAAAATATGAAGAGGAGGACTTGCGCTAGGCATAAGACTCCCATTTAAGTTTTGGAACTATACCATCGTCGCGAAAGTCAACCGGATATATATGTTTTGATTGGATATTTTGAAAGAAATTTTTTGATTTTTCTATTATATAGTTGTCTTTATGGTAAACAACTGTACTTGATTTATTTCAAACAAGTTGCAAAAATAATATTTCAAAGTATTTTGAAGACAAAAGTTAGATTTATAAGGAATCCCATGTGCATATGTGAATTCATTTCCAATCTTGATTTATCATATTGATACACATAATCTCTCAAATACAAATGTGTGTGCAATTGCTTTGTGCATTTACCGGTTTTGAGCAAGATAATATGATACAAGTGATTTGAAGAAACCAAATAAGTGTTCATTAACCATGATGTAGATGCATATAACCATACTAGACTACTATGTAGATCGGATTATCAAGAGCTAGCTAATCCATAAGCGGACATAGGTCTAGTACAAAAGAAGGTCGCTAATGTGACGGACATATCACCACGCTAGGAGTTACCCAAGGCCAAGCGGGTTGGGCACAAACCACCTGTTATGGGGCTTACCTCACAGTTTTCGAATAATTGAGAATTCCAGGGATTCAAGCTCATCAACCCTTCTTTTCTTTTCAAAGGGTAGGGAAAGGGATTTTATTGCTTTCTTGCTTTCTTTTGAACTTTGCTTATTTTTCTTTTTGTATTTCTTTTGTATTCTTTTGTATAATGCTTGGAACATTGTTGTAATGATATAAAAGAACATTTTTCTTTTCTCTTTTTCTTGAACTTTTGTTTTCTCTTTTTCTTTGCTAGGGATACTTGCTCGGATTAGCTGTAGAGCAAGGGATTTTTATTACGGGTAGGGGTGAGCTTGTCCTTTTGCCAATTCTCAAAGATTCTAGACCATGTGCATGATAGGATAGCAGGGGAAACTTTTCGCTCAAGAAACCACTTCTACTATGTAGCAAAGCATAGAAATTACAAATATAATCATTTTATTGTGAAAAGATGTGCTTGGTTTAAGTAAATAACAAGATCAATTCTCTATGCTCAAACTTTATTTAATTGAATTTTGTGAACTTTGATATAAGAGAGATTAGTAATCATGCCAGATAAAATCAAGAGATTTATTTTTGTGAGTGTGCAAGTGAGGGATTCCAAATAAATGCTAATTTATCCAAAATAATTTGAAACATATAACTGCAACATTTGTAAGAAAATATATATAAACACTTTTGAGAAGTTTTGAGAATGTTGACTCTCTCTTTCTTCATTATATTGTTTTAGTTTCGAAAGAGTCAAGCATATTATTGTTTTTATATTTTTATCATTATTTTGATGTTTGGTTTTATTTTTGTTTTTGAGCAAAAAATTTAACAAGTGCCATAAATAAATGCAATAAATAGTTTTGAAGATTTTTGATGATTATGAATATTTTTGATGTTTTTGGATTTTTATAAATTTGAAAGAAATATAAGACAAAAATTTTGAGAATATTTTAAACAATTATATACAAGGATGAAATGACCAAATTTATGCATAGTAACGTTTAAGATGCAAAATATTCATGGGTTCTTTAAGTTCTTTACCATCTAAGGTAGATAATTTGTATGCTCTTGATTCAAATTTAGCAGTAATAATGTATGGTCCGAGCCAGTTGGGCTCAAATTTACCTTTAAGGTCCTTAGTTGCATTTGTATTTTTTTGATTTTCTTTTAAAACAAGGTCGCCGATCTCAAAGGATCGATGACGAACTTTCTTAGCATATGATCTTTTAAGCTTGTTTTGGTAAGCACGGAGATGTTCCAAAGCATTGATGCATTTTTCATCTAGGAGTTCCAGCTGACTGAGTCTGCCAGCTCGATATTCATCTCCTACTTCGGTATCTTGAAGTAGCAGAGCCAAAGAAGGAACTTCCAATTCAAATGGAAAAACTGCTTCAGCACCATATACCAAAACAAATGGTGAAGTTCCAGTGGGGGTTCGAACACTAGTTCGATAGGCCCACAAGGTGGGTATAATTGAATGTGCCGGTCCACGGCCGGTTTATTGACTAATATTTTGAGAATTTTGATTAAGGTTTTGTTAGATGCTTCGCTTGACCATTACCACGAGGATAATAGGGAGTGGACCGGCGATGTTGAATCTTATATTTTTGGCATAATTTTTTGACATCTTTATTTTTGAAACAAGTTCCATTTTCGGAGATGAGATTTGCAGGAATTCCGAACCTACAAATGATTTGATTAAAAATAAATATAGAGACTTGTGTGCCGGTGCGGGAAGCTAAAGGCATAGCTTCGACCCACTTCGTGAAATACTCAGTGGCGGTTATGATGAACTTGTGTCCATCAGATGACATAGGATTGATTTTGCCAATAATGTCTAAACCCCATTTAGAAAAGGGCCATGGAGATGAAATAGCCTGCAGCTCTTGTGCAGGCGCATGGACAAGGTCGGCATGTTTCCGGCACTTGTCGCAATGGCGCACATACTCATGTGCATCCGTTTCCATGGTAGGCCAAAAGTATCCTATCCGAAGGAGCTTTTTAGCAATAACACTACCACTAAAGTGTCCTCCACAAGATCCATCGTGGGCTTCACTCAAGGCTGATTTAGACTCTTCTAAGTTTAAACATCTTAATAGGATACCTTCAAAAGATCTCCTATATAAAGTATTGCCAATTATTACAAATCGACTTGCTCGTCGACGTAATAACCGACATTGGTTTCTATTAGAATTGGCAAGGGAAAGTCCCATTTTGGAGAAAATCAAATATGTCCGTATACCAAGGTTCAGGAGTAGTTTCATTGATTAGAAACACATCCAAAGGCTCTAAGCATGACTTATTTGAAGCGGGTTCCTGGAGTCGACGAATAATGATAGTGGCATATTCGTCATCTAACTCCAAGGGCGAGGAGAGATGCAACCGCGGCCATAGCATCAGCTTGCACGGTTGCTAGTTCGAGGAATAGCTTCCAAGGTAACTTGATCAAATAAAGACATTAATTGTAAAACATAGGCCTTATATGGGCGCAGTTTATCATCTCGAGTTTGATAAACTTCATTAATTTGGTTTATAACCAGTTGAGAATCACCAAAAACTAAAAGATGTTTAATTTTTAGCGCTAGGGCAGCTCGTAATCCAAGGATTAGAGCTTCATACTCAGCGAGTATTGTTGGTGCAAGCAAATGTCAATTTGAAGGACGAGAGGAATAAGATGTTTTTGTGGGGATATTAAAATAATACCCGCACCATGCCCCACTCATGCATCGGGCTCCGTCAAAGTATAAGGACCATTGTTCAGTATGGTCGGCCTCTAATTGAAGGCATTCATCAGGAAATTCGATGATGAGGGGATGGGTAGATTCTAAGGGTGCAGCAACTAATTGATCTGCTATGATTTGACCCTTAACAGAATTTTGTCCTATGAATGTGAGATCAAACTCGCTTAGAGCAAGAACCCACTTGGTTGTGCGACCCGATAAATAAGGTCGACTCATGAGATACCTCAAGGGATCGTATTTGGCAATGACATAAGTTTTTTGACTAAGCATATAATGTCATAATTTTTGCGTAGCAAAAATGACTGCTAGACATAGTTTTTCTAACTTTGTATAGCGGGTTTCATAACTGATGAAGGTTCGGCTAATGTAATAATTAGCACGTTCTCTCTTTTCATCATCAAGCTGAGCTAACATAGCTCCTAAGGAAGAATCTGAAGCGGAAATATATAGGAGAAATGGGCGATCAGATTTAGGTGGTGAAAGCACTGGTGGATTAAGGAGGTATTGTTTGAGAAGTTCAAAAGCTTCTCTACATTCGGTGTCCCAATTAAAAGGGACATCCTTCTTAAGGAGTTTAAGAAAGGGACCGGTTTTATCCGCCAGCTTATCGATGAAGCGACGGATGGCTTGAAGTTTACCTTGTAAACTTCGTAACTCAGATATATTAGTAGGTGCGGGCATATCAGTGATGGCCGCAATCTTGAGAGGGTCGATTTCAATACCACGTAAAGAAACTAAAACCCCTAATAGCTTGCCGGATTTAACTCCGAATATGCATTTTGCTGGATTTAATCGAATAAGATATTCTCGTAATCGATTAAAAACTTTTCTCAAATCATCTAAATGATTATCTTCAATAATAGAGCGAGCTATGATATCATCTACATAATCATGTAGGATATCATGCATCATATCATGAAAAATGTAGGTCATAGCTCGTTGATAAGTTGCACCTGCGTTCTTTAAGCCAAATGGCATCACTTTCCAGCAAAAGGTACCCCAGGGGGTAATAAAGGCTATTTTAGCTCTGATCTTCAGGAGCTATCCTGATCTGATTATAACCGGAGAATCCATCCATTAAGGACATCATCCCACTCCCGGTGGTAAAGTCAATGATTTGATCCATGTTTGGAAGAGGAAAGTCATCTTTAGGGCATGCAGCGTTAATATCTCTAAAATTTGTGCAAACCCTAACTTTGGTAGCTTCTTTCTTGGTGGTTGGAACTACATTTGAGATCCATTCAGCATAATCAATAGCTTGTATAAAGATAACATTCGGGAGTTTTTCTAACTCCCCTTTGACTAGGAGAGCCACTTTGGGATGCATTTTTCTAAGTTTTTGTTTAACGAGGTTTAGCATCCGGATGGACCACTAGATGATGCATGACTAGAGAAGGGGTCTAGACCTGGCATATCTTCATATGTCCAAGCGAAGACATCTTCATACTCTTTAAGAAATGCAATGTATTGTTCTTGTTTTTCTTGACTTAATTCTGATCCAATATTGATTATGTGAGGATTGTCCTCAGTTCCAATATTAATTTTAATGACGTTTTCTACCTCCATGTGTAGATCTCTTTCAAAATTAGGTGGGGGGGGGTGAAACGCCCAATTCTTGTAATTCTTGTAAGGTTAATTTAGATAATTCATCTTGAGGATTAGTGGCCTCAAGTTGGGCTATAGTTGGTATAGAACCATCAAAATAAAATCCATTGTGTAACATCTCTTCAACGAGAGACATCATGGAAGATATCTCCTTCCAACTCTTCATCGGGGTCAACAATCATTTCAGGGTAAGCTATGGATAGCATGTTACATGAAAATGACTGATTTTTAAGAGGCAAATGAACATGCCTATCCAAATAATCTTGATAGCATATGAGATGATCATCATCTTCAAAAGGAAAGGGTTGACCCTTACTAGGAAATAGGCCCACACCACAGCGGGCAGGCCACGGTTCTACCTCGAAAGGTTCTTTCATGCCATTTTGGAAAGGTCCCAAGCCTTTCCCTTTATATCCCATTTTAAGCATCATGGGTTTAGCTTTACCATATTCATTGGTAAAATAACACCGAGCATATCCTTCATGATGAGTTTTGATATTCCGAGGGATTCTTCCCCAGTCATATCCTTTATAAATGAAGGCACAACTCCCGACTTGGTAAGTACTTCCCATAGGTTGTGGGAGGCCCAAAGTACGGGGAGATGGCGGTAAGTTATTTAAAAGAATTGAATCTTGCATGAAAGCATTTGTTTTTTCTGATATTAAGGTTGTGGATAAATCTGGTAAAAGTTCATCAGAAAGGGCATAAGATGTAGAAGGCTCATTACCTATATCTTTAGATGTGGAAGGTATGATAGTTGTTTCTATAAGATTTGAATTTATAGGGGTAGAACTTGAAGGATTGGTTGTAGATTTAAGATCTTTTTGAGGTTCTAAAATGATTTGTTTAGAGGGTTGTTGGTCTATATAGGAGGATGAAATTAATGGAGGGAAATAGGTGAAGTTATGGGTGTATGTTTCACAGTTTTAGATGAAAAATAAGAACTAGGATGTGTGGATGACAGAGCGAGGGCAAAATTGCACTCCAACGGGTTATGCCAAAGCACACATATCAAAAGGTCTAGGGTCACCATGGATAGTGACCAACTGATTTTTAAACTCAAATTTAACACATTGGTGTAAGGTTGATGGGACCGCTCGCATGGCGTTGATCCAAGGGCGACCCAAAAGTATATTGTACGATGCTGGGCAATGTACAATAAACACGGTTGTTTCTAGGGTTCTAGGACCAACTTGCAATGGGAGGGTAATAACTCCACATGTTTCTTGTGTTTCGTCATTAAAAGCTTTGATAATCATATCAGTTTTCTTCATTTCATCACTTCTAAAGCCAAATCGTTGGTAGAAGTCAAAAGTGCAAATGTTTAGAGATGAGCCATTATCAATCAAGACTCGTTTGATGGCTACATCTCCAATTAGAGCAGTAATGTATAAGGGATTATCCTTATGTAAACTGTGTTGTGGGATATCTTTATCCCGAAAGTCAATACAATCAATCTCTCGAGTGATGATAGTATTGGCCATAGCTTCGGGTTGAATGTTTTGAGGTACCATCATTTGGCTCAATGTAAGCATCAACTCATCCCTATGGGTGGGAGAGGATCTTAATAAATCTAAGAGGGAAATTATGGCCGTAGTATTGGACAATTGCTCATTAATATTGTAAGGGGGTTTAGGTTGAACAGTAGGAGCATGATTCCCTTTATTGGGGTTTTTCAAAACAAATGGAGCCGATCCATCGTTCTGGTTTGGTTCTTGTTGGGAATTTTGAGCTTGTTGTCGGGTGACGACTCCAATGGTACCTACAATGTTATAATGAAGACGTTGAACTGGTCTCGGTTGAGCATTGATGGCTTGTTCATTAGAAAGGAATATATTAGAAGAAGGTCGAGTAGTGACTCTTCTAGGAAATGGTTCTTTTGGAACCATAGCATCTGTGATGGGTTGAATAGGATCTGATTCATTTTTAGAACTATTCGATTGGTTTGAAGTAATGTCTAGTTCACTTTCACTATCTGATTCTATATCACTAGAATCAAAAGTTTGAAAATTATGTAAGGGCCTGGTCGTAACCAGGGATAAGGTTGTGTCAAATATTTGAGGATCCTGAACAGGTAATTGTCCGCTAATGGTTCCTACATATCGGGTAGGAGGGGGAACATTATGATGTTCGATTTGATTGGCTACCTCTTTACCATGTCGTGGTAAAGGGTGTTGAAATATGTCTAGAGTTTGATTGGCATTTTGATTTTGATTTTGGGGAACGGTCTTTTGAGTATTATTAGGAGGGTTTTGTTTAGGTTGGAAGGCTTGCACTTCCATTTCATTATTGTCAATCAAATCCTGTATTTTATGTTTCAACCTTTTACAAGCGTTGGTAGAATGTCCAGGTCCTCTATGGAAATCACAGTGCAAGTCAGCTCTGTATCCGGGTATAGTTGGATCAGGTTCCCGGATAGCTGGTAATTGGATCAAACCTCTTTCGAGTAATTGAGGTAAAATAGTTGATAAGGGTTGGTTTAATCTAGTGAATTCTCGAGGAGGCTTATCAGGAGGTTTCAATATAAATTTTTTTGTTGTCTTCGTTGCATTGATATTAGCAACATTCCTGCTATCAGTGACTCCATCACCGACAACTTGTTTGTTTTTATATTGATTTTTGGATGTTTTCTCATCATCCTTCTTCCTAAGTTGGCCTCTCCTAATGAGGGCATCTTCTACTCTTCGAGCTAAATCTATAGCTTGGTCGAAGGTAGTTAAGGTAGCAGTCGATAGCTCATAAGATATCTGTTCTTGTAAATTGTTGATGAAAATGTCCAACATTTCCCTATAAGGTAGCACAAAGTGCAGTTTTCCTGTCAATTGCCTCCATCTAGCTAAGAAATCGGCAAAACATTCATCTTTGTCTTGTTTTAAATTGTATAAATCTTTAATAGTTACATGCCTCTCGATGTAGGCACTAAATTGATGGACAAATGATTCCGTTGTTTCTTCGAAGTTTCTCAAAGAATGAGTGGGCAATTGATAGTACCACTCTAATGCCATTCCACCTAAACTTTTTGGGAACATTTTTAGTAATAGCAAGTCATCATGCGATATATCATGACATGCTATCCTAAACATGCGAAGATGCTCTATGGGATCTTCGGTTCCTTTATATATAGGCGGGATGGGCATGGGAAAATGCTTAGGGTATGGTTGAGCTACAACTATGGGATCCAAAGGTTGACTACATATCTCTCGATAATTATACGAGGGACGGTAGGGATCTATCTGGTCCATACGCGAAGCTAACTGTTTCACCATGGCTTCCAGATTACTAGTTTGCCCCCCATATTGGTTCGGTAGGGCATTGACATGGGTTTTATGGGCATAGGATGGAGGAACATGAAGATTAGATGCCATGTTACTGTTGTGTAAAGTATTGGTAGGAAAAGTATTATGAAGGAATTTTGAAGTTGTATTATGATGTATTTCAGATTGTTGAAAATTTGTATTTGGCTTCGTTTTAGGTTTTTGTTTACTTGAAGCATATTGCTCAATAGTTTGGCGGAATAAAGTAGTGAAGGAAGGTTTCTTTTGTGTGGGAATGATTTTGGGTTGAATAACAGGTTCCTTAGGAGGTTGGATAGCCTATTGTTTTGACATGTTTTGAATCATAGTGACCATATCCGTATTGGATGGTCCAGCCTTATCACTTTCTTGATCAATGAAAGATAAGGGATTAATGCGCACATCATACATACGTTCCAAAGCTGCCTGAGTGTCACTAACTTGCCCTTTATCAATACGAATTGCCACATTAAGGTCATCAATGTTATCACTGAGAAATTTCTTGAAATGATCTATGTTGTCAAAGGCAATAGTTCCATTTGGAGCTATTCTAGGGGATGAGGATCCATCCTCTTTAACACTTCCTTCTTGTTCCTTATCTTCACCTAGGTCATGTTCTGATGGAGCTAGAGTTTTTCCTTCCGAAGTTGGATCTTCGGGAAGGACATTTGGGTTTCCAGTTGTATCTTGTAACCAATCTTCTTCTTCTCCTAAAGTTTCTTTACCATTCCTAAGTTTAGGCATGGTGCTAAGTTTTGATTTTCAGCAAATATATATATATATATATATATATATATATATATATATATATGCAACAAATTAAGAGGTATATATTTACTATATACCTACTACAATATTTGAAATGAAATATTTAAGTTTTTGCTATGTTTTTTTTTTTAGTTTTTCTTTGTTTTTTGAAATAATATAATAAAGACAGCAAATAACACAATAAATGCAAGAAATAATACTGAAGTAATAATCTAGTTTTCTATAAACAATTTATAAATATCATTAATAGGCTCGAGTTGTTCAGGAGTCATGAAGTGTTCTTCTTCAAATTGAAAGTTTTCTTTTAAAAATTTGATGAAAAGAGCTATAGTGATATTGTCTATTTCAGATGTTGGTTGATAAAAGTAAAGCTCATGGCAATACTCTCGATATAGCACGGCTCGTGGAACTCTATTCCATATTTCCCTATCTGTAAGAACAACCTCTTGGTCTTCTACACAACCTAGGAACTGGTGCACAATGGCTGCGTTCTCAAGGTATTCCTCGAAGGTGAACAATTCCGAAGATACTAAATCTCTCCTATAGGCTAACCATCTATGGCGGGCTCTCCGAAGTTCATGATAAAAAACTAGTTGATGAGGATCCAGGATTCTATCTAGGACTAGCCTCTTGATTTGCTTAAGTTGTGTGGACCTAGATGAGATGAGACTAAGTCTTCTATCAAGTTCGTTCCACAGGAATTGATTTCTACTTGTCTCAGGCACATTAAGCATAGAATTGATTTCTACGGCTGCTAATTGGTTTTCTACATTTATAGTAACTGCTAACCTTTTCTTAGGAGCTACCATCTAAACATGATTTTAAACTTTAAATGTTTTTAAAATGCATCTATGTTTTAGTTGTTCTATATATGTTTTTGTTTTGTTTTTGTTTTCAAAAGGTTATGATGCATTCACGTCGGGTTCACCAAAATGTATCGCTCCAAATTTTTCACATCCTTACCTTCAGGCTATAGGATCCGTGCCCGAAAGGAGGATGGGAAAAGGATGGTGCGGTACCTCGGACTGAGAGGACTTTGCGAAGGTCCCGCCTCTCAAGGGAGGTGTATTTTGATGATTTTTCGATGGATGGTGGGTTCACCGAGGAAACATTTAATGGCAGTTTCCACGCCTAGGTTTGGAATGTGTTTTGATGTGTTCATTTTTAACCTTAAGCATTCATATCCTAGGTTTGGCCAAATGATTCTAAATTAATCTAAATGAAAGTGCAGATTTAATGAATACAAGAAACAGATTTAAAGACAGAAAACAGAGAAATTACTGAACATTAAAAGCAGAATACCTGATCCGGATGTCTGATGAAGATTCTGGTGTTTGAAGCAGTCAGGATCATCTGGAATTCGACAGAATCATCTGAGATCAGACAAGATCATCTGAGATCTGACGAATTCATCAGACGAATTCGTCAAAAACCTGCAAACAGAAAAATAGATGCAAAATACAAAGAATACAACAATGATAACAGAGGAAAATGACATAAAATAACAGCAGTGTTATCAAACTGAAACTTAGGCACAGAAACAGAAATAAATCATGCTAATTAGATGATAATTAGGATTTAATTATGCACTTAATCTAAATGGGTGAACTCCAAATGCAAAATAGTATAAAATACTTGAATAAATTATCTAATTTGCCAAAGAAAACAACAAAGAAAAGGTTGAGAAATGCAAACTTCAGGCACTGATTGCCTCAATGTGGACTGCAGTCAAGATCGCCTCGTATCAGTACGAAATCGTCTCGCATTTGACAAGATCACCTCCGATCTGAACAGGTTCATCGGCGACGATGTATGCTTGCTCCGACTAAAAAATAAGGTGGTACCTGCAACAAAATTGATAAAGAACCAATGCAAAATAGAGTTTGAGATGTTTTAACGTGCAGACAGTCAGTTTACAGGGAATTTCAGCCAAGGGGGGTGCTAAGGGGATAGCTTAGGATTAAATAGGCTTAGGGGAGTAGTTAGGAGGTTGGAGATCATCCCAATTTGGGAGATCTCCAACGGGGAGGAGTCCCTAACGGCGCAGACACGCTTCTGCCCGGATTGGAGACCCGTTGGAACAGAAGCTAATTTTGCAAAATCAGTTTTGCGACAAGATCGTCTGGACGTCCTAGCCCAGACGAAATCGTCAGATCTGGGGCGATATCGTCTGATCGGCGACGATATCGTCAAACGGTCAAAACAACCTCTAAAATTGGCACGAAAAAGGGGAAACGGATTACCCGACGGTTAACGGGCGGTTTGGGAGGTTAAATTTGAATTTAAATTATTTACTAAGGTGAATGTAATTATTATAATTTTACTGTGCCAATTTTAGGGTGCTACAAGTAGTGTATTATCATCGGTGGGAGGTAGAGTGGTGTCAACAAGAGGCAGAGTGGGGTCGGTATCGGATGGATATGGAGGGAGAGATTATCCATCTCGATGGGCGGTTACCTGAGCCTCCTAGAGGTGGCTCTTCACGTCAGACGAGAGATAGTGATACTGAGCAGTCAACATCGTTTCATTACAGGTAGCTAGATGAGGGGGCCACTAGTAGGCATAATGCAGGGGTGAGTAGCAGTCACCCTGAGAGGTCCCATAGGACCCACACCATGGGGGTAGTTCCCGTCGCACCGATCTTGCATGATCATGGTGGCCGACACCCTAGGCTTAGGGGTTTTTGAGCTTTTGGCTTTTGTTGCAAGGTTAGAGGACCGGTTCATTGTAGCCTATGGGCATTTTTGATGATATATATATAGATGACTCTTTTTTTGTGTTTATACACTTTTCATGGTGTGTTTTTCTGTTTATGCATAGTTATTTATGATGATGTATGAATGTGGTATTATGAATTCGATGTTTCTAAGTATATGATGTATGCATATGAAATGAATGAAATGATTTGTTGATAAATTGTCAATGGCACCATAGACTGTGCAAGATTGACTAGCTTGTTGTATGTATGGGATGACTTTGCGGAATGACTTTACAGGTGACAACTTTGTTTTTGTATTTTGCATTTTTTTATGGTGATGTACAAAATGAAATGTACCAGAGGTTTTTAAAATGTAGTTAAGTTTTTCTGAGATTCAAATATGTTAACTAACTAGCCAAGACTATACATTTATCTCACAAGACTTTTGAACAAGGTATAAATCTGAATTGGAGGTTAACCAAGTTATTTCACATCCCTGTGTGTGCAATTGAGTTCGTTTATGTGGTATTTGTCAGGATACCGCCAGTGCCAGATAGGCTATCAACCAAACCTGTATTGAGGATCACCTAATTAGCTCCACTAACTTCGTTGTTGTATTTAGTAAGATTAATCCATGGGAATCGAAGATACCATAATCTAACTCATCCACATGCATACATTGGTCTGCTCATATGCAAAGCTAATGTGACAGACATATCATCATGCGGGTAGGATACTACTATTGCTAGGTAGGCCGTCCACCAAACCCGTAATGAGGATCACCTAGATGGTTTTCAAATGCTGAGAATTCCAAGGATTCAAGTTCAGGATTTTTATTGGCTTAATGGTTTAGGATACTTGCTTGTATACATAGTGATAAAAATCACTGTTTATTTTTCTCATGATTTTTCTTTTTGAGCAAGGATGTTGAATAGTGGTGAGAACCACTGTTATTTGATTTGGATTTTGAGCTTTGTAAGGTTAAGCTTGTATGTTTTTGGCGTATGGATGGCCTTGATCCTTTTGGCCTTGGGGATGACTACCCATCCTTGGTAGGGACATGTAGTACGAATCCTTACAACTTTGGGAACCAAAGGGGATTATGGAGATGATGAAGTAAGGGCATTGAGCTTTTAGGATTTGGGGATGACTACCCATCCTGTGCAGGGACATGTAGTATGAATCCTTATGACTTTGGAGACCAAAGGTGATTTTAATGATGGCTTGTGGGAATGTTGTTTGTGAATGGTCATTGATCCTTTTAGGCCTTGGGGATGACTACCCATCCTTGGTAGGGACGTGTAGTACGAATCCTTACAACCTTAGGGACCAATGGTGATTGGAATTTTTGGTAGTGGTGAAAACCACTGTTTATTTAGGGGAATTGATGGGGAAGAACTCATCCTTTTGTCAATTCTCAGAACTCTTGAACCATTCACATAGGGAGATGAACAGGCTAATATTTCACCTATGGTACCCTAGACTGCTTTGTAGGTTTCTCTTTCATTCATACAACTTAGGAATTATTTTATGTGTTTTAACTTGTGTAGGGATGTTACGTAACGAGGTGTGACCCAAGTAAAACTTTCCCTTGTAAAATCCGTTTAACTTTGTACCATTTTTTGCTAGAAATTTAAAGATAGCTGAATGATGAAAAACCTATATACATTTAAGAGACAACTGACTTTGCTACAGATGGGGATGGTGTTATGCTGGATGTATGTGTTTACAAAATGGTTGTGATATTGAAAATGATGGAATTGCTAAGAAATGACAGTCTATGGTGCTTTTGACTTGTATGACTTAGCAAATATGCAATGTATGGATGCGATGCCTAATGCAACTTATATTTTTGTATTTTTGATGTTTTATGAGTATGCATGGAATTGAAATGCAATTTTTTTGTAATTTTTGATGATTTTATTATTTTTGTTTGTTTTTGAATATTTATTGTGACCAAGCGATTATGGGTACCCTTGGAGCTTTTGGTTTGACCAAAGGGTTTATGGATACCTTTGGGGCATTTGATCTGACCAAAGGGTTTATGGATACCTTTGGGGCATTTTTGGGGTTGACCAAGCGATTGTGAAAATCCTTGGAGCTTTTGGTTTGACCAAAGGGTTTATAGATACCTTTGGGGCATTTTGGGTTGACCAAGTGATTGTGAAAATCCTTGGATTTTTTGGTTTGACCAAAGGTTTTATAGATACCTTTGGGGCATTTTGGGTTGACCAAGTGATTGTAAGAATCCTTGGAGCTTTTGGTTGGACTATGGCTCTCTAAATGTGGAATGGCCTCAAATGACTGATGTTCAAGGGTTCTAGCTCCTTGATTCCTTCAAGAGAGGCAAGCCGGTATGTTCCAGGTCCTATTCGGCTATCAATCACATAAGGACCTAACCAATTTGCTGTGAACTTGTCCCTTAGATAGGACGGAAAATTAGAATTCTGTTGGTTCTCTTTTAAGACCAAGTCACCAACTTGAAATTCCCTTAGGTGGACCTTCATGTTGTATGCTTTCTTAAGTCACTCTTGATAGATACATAAATGCTCGAGAGCATTGACGCATCATTCATCGAGCAATGTCAGTTGGTCTAACCGGGCCTACCACGTAGTATCATCATCGATGAACTCTTGCATTGAAATGCGCAGGGAAGGGATTTCCAACTCAAGAGGCATGACTGCCTCGGAGCCATACACCAACGAAAATGGAGTTGCCCCAGTGGGTGTCCGAATGCTAGTGCGATAAGCCCATAGGGCAAGTGGGATTTGAATGTGCCAATCCTTATGACTGTCTGTGATGATATTTTTGAGGATGGCAACTAGCATTTTGTTTGATGCCTCTGCTTGCCCATTTTCTTACGGATAATAGGGTGTTGAAAAACTATGCTAAATTTTGTACTTTGTGGTCAAAGCATGCACATATTTATTCTTGAAGGGCATCCCATTATCCGAAAGGATCTTGGATGGAATACCAAAATGACATATGATGTTATGCAAAATAAACTCCGCAATGTGGGTTCTAGTCATAGAGGTTAGCGAAATTGCTTCCACCCACTTGGTGAAGTACTCTGTGGCCGTTATGATGAACGTGTGATGACCCGACGACATAGGGGAGATATTTCTGATTAGATCAAAGCCCCACTGCAAAAAAGGCCAAGCCAATTGAATTGGTTGCAATGCTTGAGAAGGTACATGTGTCAAATTAGCATGGTGTTGACACTTCATGCACTTCTTTACATATGCACAACAATCTCGCTCTAAATATGGCCAATAATATCCCATGCGAAGAATGTGCTTTGCGATGGCCATACCGCTGAAGTGGCCACCACATGTACCATCGTGTGCTTGGGTGATCACCCAAGAGGACTCTTGCTGGTCCAAGCAACGAAGGAGGATTCCTTCATAGCTTTGACGATACAAAATGTCTCCTAACAAGACATGTTTTGTCGCTTTCTATTTAAATGATATTTTCATGGCTTGTGTCAATCCAAGTGGGAGGTTACCTAGCTTGAGGTAATCCCTAATGGGTGTGTACCAATATTTATGATCAAAAACCTCGATGGTATGAACGACCAATCCCTCTTGAAGTTCATCCCTAGCAAAAGCTGAGCGGGAAAGAACTTGTAAAAATAGCGTTGTGTTGCTATTAAGAGGGGTCGGGGAGAACAAGGACCCCCAGTTGGCTCGAGTCAGACAATCATGAATTCGAGAGAACCTATCCTGAGATGGTTCAATCTAGATCAGGTGGATTCCTAGCATTAGGTCAGAGCTTGCACGCTCCATCATGGATTGCGATAATGTTTTGACCTGAATGGTTGTCATTTCACCAGAAGGGTCTTGCGGGATTAGTGACCCCAAGGAGGCCATAGTATCCACAAAATGATTCGATGATCGAGGGAGTGCCTCGATGTCATACCATTCAAGTTGTGCCAGGAATTTGTCCACAAGGGCTTTGTAGGCTTGTAGAACTGGACATTTACATTGGAATATCCCCTTTACTTGATTGACAATTAACAACGAATCACCAAAGATGTTTAAACATTTGATGTTCATGGTGATTGTTGTCTGAAGACCTATGAGCAAGGCTTCATATTTTGCATTGTTGTTGGTGCACGGGAAGTCTAATTTAAATGACAAAGGCATTGGAGCCCCTTGTGGAGTGAAGAATACAATTCTTGTGCCACCTCCTTGCTCACATTTAGAACCATCGAAGAATAGGGTCATGTCAGCCTGTGACTCAGGCTCATCAGAATCTTGTGATTTTGAAACATGAAAAACCCCATCATCAGGTAGTTTGATGGTCAGAGGCTGATCGTCTTCAAGAGGAGCCTCTGCCAGTTGATCGGCGATGACTTGACCTTTTATGGATTTCTGTCCAATGAATTCTATGTCAAACTCCATCAACAACATGATCCATTTCACCGTGTGACTACTATGATAAGTATGACTCATCATGTATCACAATGGATTCTCCTTAGACACAACATACATCGTATTGCTGAGCATGTAGTGGCATAGATTTTTGGTAGCAAACACCACTGCCAAGCAGAGCTTCTCAACGTATGCATAGTTAAGTTCATAACCGACCAGGGTGTGGCTAAGATAGTAAGTAGCCTGTTCTTTGTGTAGTTCATTTTTTTGGGATAGCATGGCACCCAGTGCCACCTCAGTAGCTGAGATGTATAAATAGAATGATACTCCTGGTCTAGGTGGTGCCAATACTGGTGACGAAGCCAAGTATTGTTTAATGTCATCAAAGGCTGACTGGCACTCATCATCCTAGTGAAATACTACCCCCTTGTGCAATAATTTATTCATGGGTTGGCACTTGTCAGATAGCTGCGCTATGAAGCACTTTATTGACGTGACCTTTCCCTATAGACTTTTGAGCTGCTTGATGGTAGTTGGGGGAAGAATTTCAAGGATTGCCTTGACTTTGTGTGGGTCTACCTCAATTCCTCGTTTGGAGACTATGTAACCCAAGAGATTTCCAGATGTGACACCAAATATGCACTTCTTGGGGTTTAGTCTGACTTTATGTTCCATGAGGTGATCGAGGATCTTGCTTAAGTCATCAAGATGATCTGGATGCAAAAGAGATTTAGCCAACAAATCATCCATGTAATCTTCCAAAGTTTTGTGCATGTAATCGTGGAAGATGTACGTCATGGCACGTTGGTAGGTGGCGCCAGCATTTTTAAGGCCAAAAGGCATGACCTTATAGCAAAATGTCCCCCAAGGCGTTGTGAATTCCATTTTTAGTTGGTCTTCGGGATTAATACGAATTTGATTGTATCCCAAGAAACCATCCATAAGGGAAAGCATTTCATGGCCCGTTGTAGCGTCTACCAATGCATCGATGCTAGGCAAGGGGAAATCATCCTTAGGACTCACTTTGTTTAGATCTCAAAAATTGGTGCATATGTGAATCCTCCCATCGGGCTTTTTTATGGGAACCATGTTAGAAAACCATGGTGGGTAATCCATGTAGATGACAAACTATGCATCCAACAACTTTTGTAGCTCATATTTGACCATTAAGGCCACTGTTGGGTGCATCTTACATAGTTTTTGCTTTACTAGCTTGACTTTCGGATCAAGCGTTAGATTATGCGTGACTAGCTGTGGGTCTAGTCCTGGCATGTCTTTGTAGGACCATGCAAAAACCTCCTTCTTCTCTTTGAGAAGGGCAATGTAGTCGGCTTGCTCTTCGGGGGATAAACTTACCCCTATCTTGATGATTTGCAAATTCACTGGATCTGAGCCGATGTCTACGTCAGTCATCTCCTCGACCGACATGTGGGATCCGTCCTCCAACTGGTGTGGAGTTGGGATCAAATGGATATCATTTGCTGAGTTTAGATCATCGTTCAGAATGTCGGGTTCCTCTTCAGCATGGAAGACATCCTGAGTCTATCCTAGGGTGAAATGGAACATCCCACCACAAGGCCAGTACTCTGATGGGGATGGCGGTGTGTCAGTGCAATCCCAGTCTATAGCATCTAGGTCTAGGTGCAATGACCGTGTCGGGTTGGCTGGATCATGGATGGGGGTAGTTAAATCAATGGAGATCATGTTAATGAAATGATTATGGTCTCCATTACCATGGGTGCGACTGCTCGGACATCCTAGATGATCTTTGTGCTCTGGATCTGGCTCTGTGGGTACTGGCACAAAGGGATCAGCCCTATGCACGGATAAAAATATAGGGTCCACCCTAGGCACTGATGGTTGCATAGGGTCTCTAGGAAGAAAATGCTCTCTGTAGACCTAGAGTGGCGGGTGCAGTAATTGCTATAACTGCATCGGGTTGAGGTGCCACCTATGCCCTGGCCCTATGTGTAACTATTCAAACATGTCATCTATGTCCAAGGGATATTGTTGTTGTCACATATGATTGAGATAAGCCATCTCAGTTTCATCTTCGTAATCACTGTCAGAGATCCAAAGGCCTTCGTTGGCTCCAACAACTACTTGCGACATATGAGGCTCATCTTGCTCGAGCAGATTAATGTGGTCCCATCGGGGTTGTTCTGCTCTTTGCAGGGGGACCTGATTCTCTTGAGGTAGCATATGCTCAATCGAAACATCCAAAGGGAACATTGTCAGGAAGCTCTCCTGATCATCATTCATGGAATGCACTTGTGCATGATTGCTATCAGACTCAAATGGATCCCAAGGCGCTACCTCGTATTCTGACTCATCTTCTGAAGACCCTTCTTGGTCTTGTCCATATCCTTCTTGTAGGTGAGTCCTCGAATTGCCCCCCTTTTCGGCCAAAGGGAAAGGGTTGTTGAGGTCAACAAGGTTGGTTGTTAGCAATGGGAGATAATCCCCCAATGTATAGGTTGTGTTAGGATTGGCATATGGATCTAATGCCAACCCATCCTTGTTGCCTATCCCTAGGCCTTGCATGTTCTCTACCAAGATGTCTAGGGGCAGGGGGTGGTTGAACCCTACTCTTGACTTGTCATACGACATTTGATATCTTGGTTGGCAAAGAACATGCACTCCTTGCTCATACCTGCCTAACCCATATCCGTGCCAGTTGCATTGGCCAAGATATCGCAAAGCGAAGTCAGGGTTGGACAGATAGTTGACGTCCTCTACAAAGGGCTCTTCATCTTTGTCTTCTTGCATACAAGTCTCAACACCATTATCCAGGCCCCCATAAAAAAAAATTTGTCTGATTGGGTGGGTAGCCTAGAGGAACCACAGAGCCTATGGGGAATCGAGGTCTCCCCATGTCTTGCATGGACTCAAGTGTGGGTGTTGCTACAATGTTCCTCACTAGATACTCCCCTAGGCCCGTGTTGGCCATCTCAACGGTGACCGTTGGCGGTTGAGGGGGAGCGAATGGGAGTCCTTCCTGAGTCCACTCCATGTGGGGTGAACTAGGCATCTCGACTTCCATTCGGCTAGGCATCTCTTCAGTAGAGATGGTTGAGACGAGGGGTGGTTCCTCTTCTAGGGGTTTCTTTCCCTTGTCCTTTGGTGTGGCCATCATAGGTGGCATCGTTGTTGAAGGACCAGATGAGGAAGATGGACCCGACTGGGGATTCGATGGACTCGGCAATGGGGATGCCTACGGAATCAGACCTTGGTTAGATGGATTCAACTGAAAATCCAAATGCGTTGATGGAAGGGTTCATTACAGCATGAATTGCACCATATTGCAGTACTTGAAGGGCTCTAAGTCTGCCGGGACTACATGCACCTATCCTTCAAATGTATACTTGAGGCATTGATGAGCTATTGAAGGGACACACTTCATGTCCCTGATCCAAGGCCAGCCCAGCAAGATATTATAAGCCATCTCACCTTCCAAGATGTGGCACAATGTATGAATAGTCTTTTGTCCCACTTGGATGGGTAGGACAATTGTGCCAATCGTCGAGCATATTGCATCATTGAATGCTCATAGTGTATAAGTGGAAGCCACGATGTGAGATGTCGGCAACTTCAAATGCTTCAATGCTACTGTTGTGATGATATTACTGGATGAGCCAGTGTCCACCAACACTCTTTTATATGGAATCCCATTGACCCATGCAATAACGTGTAGGGGTGGATCCGTGACATCACCAGTCACTAATTTTAACTCATCTTCTCGAAAGGTGATGACTGGTTCTGTACATTGTTTGACATGTCCCACGAAGTTGTTGAAAGAGTTTGCTTCATGGGGCTACAGCTCGATGGCTTTTAATATCTCCATTAGAGCCTCCCGATGGGGTGCTGATTGTTGAATGA
The DNA here is from genome assembly GCA_028583015.1 of Wollemia nobilis. NCBI lineage: Eukaryota > Viridiplantae > Streptophyta > Pinopsida > Araucariales > Araucariaceae > Wollemia > Wollemia nobilis. The sequence goes on along the minus strand of JAQPPZ010004836.1, from coordinate 312,474 downwards.
GCTCGTATATGGAGAGCCTAGCCGACGTGGTCCTTAGACTTTGGGTAAGTCTAGTCCGAATCATGGCCACTGGTCTAGGTGGGGGAAGTTGCGTAGGGTGTTGTTGAGGTTGTGACGTCGATGGAACCTCTCCAGTGGCCGCCACAAGGGCAGCTCCTTGATACCTCCTGTTCCTAGTCATGATGCTTATCATCCCTACATACCCCTGCATGGGGAAATTTTGTTGCACCTCATTGACTTGAAGGGGTTTTTCCTATGCATCATGGGTAGGAAAGGGGTCTCTGAAGACTCCCATATGTTGGTTGTTTGGTGCTACTGGGTTGTCTACCACCAATGTCTTATTGTCGATTAGGTCTTGTACCAAACCTTTGAACTTCCAACATGCATTAAGATCATGTCCCTTCCATCTATGGAACCTACAATACAAGTCCTCCCGATACCCCTTAGGCTTTGGTGCATTGGGGTCTATAGTTTGAATCTCTGGCAGGTTAATCAAGTTCATCGTTGACAAGCGGTCAAACAGAGAGTCTCTGGACTCTGTGTAAGGTGTAAATTGTCACCTAGGGTGACGCTGCTGATTTTGTTCCTGCCTCTGGTTTTCTCTATCATAATTGTTGGGAGGCACCACCTGATAGTTAGCCTTTTGAGGCTGCATTGCTTGTGCAGGCTTAGGGACATTGATAGCAACCTGATTGACCATAGTGGGTTTCTATTGCATGGTCCCTATTTTAGGGTTCTTGGTCCATTATTTCTTCTTAGGTTTGGTGATCTCACCATCCTGTATCTTGATCTCCTTAATGATTCTAGCTTGCGCTAGAGCTTCCTCAAGAGTGGCATATTGCTACAGCTACAATAGCACGAAGATCGATCTCAAACAACTCTTTGAGAACATCTGAGTCAGGTCGGACATGGGAGGGAGGTAGGGCAGCTTTGAAAGCAGCGTCCTCCACCGGTTCCCATAGGCCACCATGGTCTCTTCCTCATATTTCTTGAGGCTAGCTAGGTCACTTAATGACACCTTTTTCTTGGTGTTGAAGGTGAAGCATTCGAGGAACGCATCCACTAGCTGATCCAAGTTACTAATGCTATGTTTTGGTAACTAAGTGAACCAATCCGAGGTAGGGCCTACGAATGTGGTTATAAATGTTCTTAATAACAAAGCATCATTGTCCTGAATGCCAAAGCACTGGCTCAGGAATCTAGTCACATGCTCTTGGGCATCCTCCTCCCCTCTAAAGAGTGCCAACTGGGGAAGTTTAAAGTGTTCAGGGTATGGAGGTGCCGGCACTGACGGATGCACAGGATGACTACAGAGTTGGCGTAAAGTGGGATTTTGGTGCCCAAAAGTCTTGATCTCCATAGATTCTAAGCGCTCTAGAAGCACTTTATATGCATCGGAGGATTTGATTTCTTCCTCCTTGGTTTTCTCCCGCTGTGGGTTGCGGGAAACTTGAGGCCTATGGAGGGGTGGTTGGATAGCAACCCTTCTACCTTGGTAGGGCGTTTCAGCCCGCTCTTCTTCTTGTTCATACTCCTCATAAGCTTCCTAAGGAGTGCCTGGCCGAGACCTATAAACATGGGTGGGTGCCCACGGAGGGTGCCCATCATTGTTTTGGGGAGTGGCCTCCCGCTCAGGTCTAGGAGGTCTTGGAGGTAGTACTTGATGAGGTCGCGAAGACCTATCTCGCACCAAGGGGTTAGGCCTCTCATACACTTCTGTTTTATGTGCACGAGGAGTTGGGACCTTCTCAGGCATAGTGTGATGAAGCAATTCGGTTGTCTGATGCTGAATGTGCTCTTTGTTAAGGCGACACAGATGTTCTAACTACTGTTGATCTTGCCTGAGCTGCGTAATCTATGCTTGGAGGGTGGCATGTTTGGCAAATGCCAAGTCACTTTGTTCCATCGTCTCATGTTTAGGAAGCCTAGATGCCTCTCCTACATGTCTATCTCGGTCGTGATGATTCGAGACCCCTATGGGTTGCTTCCCTCTATCGAGGTTAGCGGCATTTACCTGAGGCTCCGGCCTCAATGGGCGATCTTGATACATAGCGGGTGTGGAGGTGCATCATTCTTGCGCTGTGTACTACTCTTGAGGAATGTAGTAGTCTTCCTCGCACTCTCTTTCCTATGCATAAAAGGTGTGGGCAGAATTGTCTTGCCCTGCTTGGAGAGCCTGATACTCTGGATATTGCCTAGTGTTTCTAACAGTAATACAAGGTAAAGGAGGGATGAAGAAATCATGTGGCCCCTCCTTGTGGACCCTCCATTGCTCTAACACTTCATCACTAGGCCACTCATAACGAGTGTCTAAGGGAGGTCTCCTGTCTATGTTGAGTGCTACGTGTAGGTTATCCTCTTGAAAGGGCCTATGCTGAGTGGGGGTGCCTCTCAAAGAGGTGCCTTTAGAGTCCTATTTTGTGGTGGCATGATGTGGACTATCTTGTGTGCCATGCCGCCAAGGTGGGATGACCAAGTCCTCAGGACTATATCGAGGGAGATTTGTCCCCCTTTGCACACTTTCTACAGTGCTTGCCCGTGATTGGGCTTGGCTACGAGTGTACACCATGGTGATGTGCTCCTTAAGATGAGTAGATTTTTATCTCTTTTATGATTCTTTATGCTACACTTAAATAGAAAGGACACACACAATCAATGCAGTGGTTATCTTGTTTAAAGATTAAAAGTGTGCCCTAAACCTGGTTTAGTGTGTTTTGATGTTTGTTTGAAAGCTTTTGTGAAGAACGTTTAAATGCAAATATGATGGCTCTTGTGACTCCCAAAAATGGTTGCCCCTTCGATATACCTTTGCCAGACCGATATACCAACCTCTCTATATACCCGCCCTTACGTGAGGGAAACTATTGGTACGTGAGAGCAGATGGTACGTGGAACATAGGCGGTATGGAATGGGAATTGCTCTGTTTATGACACCTACCATAGAAGACTTATCCTCATGCACTGGGAATCACCCCCACTACACTTGGTCAGCTTTCGTCAGGATTTACATCTAGCAACAGTCACGATCGGGGTTATGTATGCAGTATCTCAAGCCAAGGTGATGATAAAATCCACCGTTGGTCTTGCTCAAGGGTTGGGGTTTTACAACCAATGCCTTGTTGTTTCAATTACCACGTGGTGTGTGGGGTTATTTTTAAGTTGCATAAATGAAGCAAACAAGCATTCAAACTCTCCTATGCAAGCAAATAACCAGAAAATCAAAAATAGAAAGCAAAAAATGACAGAAGGTGTTTGTAACCCCTACCTCTTCTCTGCCCAAATTGGATGTCTCTGAATTTCTGCTCTAAAATTGCATAGAGAGCTATTCATCCTGGGGTGAGATGAATAACAGATCTGTATTCATTCTAGGGTAGGACAAATTCCTATTCGTCCCTGGGTAAGATGAATTCCAGCTCTGTACTCGTCATAGACTAAAATGAACAACAGTCCAACATTTGAAAACTTGGTACCTGTAAGCAAAAACAAGCAACTTTAATCAAAAATTTAATCTTAAAAATCAAGGGATAGAGGTCCCACCATGATCACCACTAAAATCACGAGGATACAAAAACAAAAAGGAATATGCCAAGCATGGTGCATGTAAAACCAAACTTAACGCTAAAAACCTTGTATTGAAACATGCATGAAAGGAAAGAACATAGATGAATCAACACAAGATAAAAGCAATATGAAAGATGCCCTCTTTATTGATATGCTTTCAAAGTCGTGTTACAATGCGTCTCCTTCCTTTTTAGGGGATAGGAGCATCAAATATGTTTCTTATCACATCCATGGATAGCAATCCTTCTTCCGCGTGCCCACATGTAAGATGGGCGGACCAAAACATCGCCACCGCTTGTGTATATGATTTTTGGATCCTTCCTGCTCCTCCGATGTTGAAGACCTGCATTCAAAGAAATAGAAAAGATCAGTAGCACCTGCAGATAGAATAGAACATGTATTTCCCAAGGCCTACTGTCAGTGTATGCATGAAAATATTAAACCGATGACCAAATAATATTAGATCAACCTAAAAATTTGATAGAAGCATAAATATGTTACCAGGAAGCCACTACAAAAGGAATAGTCAAGAAATTCCTTACAGATTTGTATTCGCTCCGGGGTGGGACGAATTAACCTGCAATAATTTGTCAGAAAGCACCCTCTTCAATGTCCTACTTAGGAAGCTCCAAATGACCTACAAAGTTGGGGTTAGCTAATTGGGGGTGTTTTGGGAAGACCCAGATGGTCATATTTCTCCAATTTGGCCTCTAGCACCCAGATTTTGATGATGGCATCTGCAGATTAGTAAAGGCGGGAAATGATAAAAACCTGGTAAAAAATGCTCAAAATGAAATGAAATTTAAACTACAACCTATTTAGATAACCTAGAATAATATGCAAAATAAAAATCAGAGAAATCTATCACATATTTCTATTCATCTCGGGGTGGGGCGTTTAGAGCTGCGATAGTTTGGGGAGAGCCCGGGGGCAGGATGCCCACCGTTTGGGACTCTGTTCTGGCACCAATCCACTTGGGATGGGTCCAAAAATTCTTATGGGGTGTTTTCGACAAATTTTGTGGGATATTGTGGCCAAAAATTGGGTTTTGGGTCTTGATTCGTGCTTCCAATAGTCACCCAATAACCTCCCTTTTGAATGAGAGATTAAGGATGTGAAAGGCACAAATCGCAAGTAGGTATGTAAATTGGCAGCACTTCATTGCTCAAATGCTCCCTCTCTATATATCTTTTGGGTGAGAAAACTCACCAATTTATAGACCTAGGGTCTCTCTATTTGAATTACGCATGCGAGGGTGCCACTTGAGTTGTTTGTCCTATTTTGAGAGAAAATCTAATTCCCTAATTTAGAATCTCCTTGCATGAGGTCTCTAAAATAAAGACATGCATGAATTGAAGTCTTTCTCCTTGATTTGGAGCCATTCCTCACAATTGCATGGCCTGAAGCTTTAGTTAACTGGCAAACTTGTCGAGGTTTGAATTTTTGCCAATCAAACTTGCTATTCGCCTCACCCTGGGGCGAATTCTGATATTCATCCCTGGGAGGGACGAATGCTAGTTTGTATTCATCCCTGGGTGGGACGAGCAGAGAGCAAGGTGCCAAAAAGGTGCCAAATTGACCTCTGACCTCCAAACTACTTTTGGGAGTGGTTAGGACCACTGTTTAACCTCTGGGGGCTGCCCTAGGGGCTGTGTGTGTCAATGTGATCAATGTTTGTTGTCACATAATCGGATTGGTGTTGTTTTGGTGTCTACACTATGGTTCTACTATATTATGGCATTGTTATCTCCTTCTTCTATGACTATGATTAAGGGGAGGTAATAGTGTTTGTAGGTTTGATCTTACATTGGACCTTATAACATGTCCAAATATCATAAATAATTGGATCTATTAATATCAATGGAGTCACTAAAACATTGAAATCCTCATTTAGGGGAATCACTAGGTGAGTGTTGGATATGCTTCAACAAGATTTCACTAAAAGCTTAGCTCAAAATATTTAGTTAATGAGATAAGTTGTTAATTTTTATCCTAATATTTTTACACAAAGTGGGTGCTACTTTTGATTTGTACTTATATATTATATCATAAATCAATCTTAATTAAAATTTTAAGGTGAATCACTTTAGATTCATCTCATCGAGTGTGCCAAGAAAACTATTGTCATCTATAAATTCCATAGTCAGCCATTATGGTATCTAAATGCACTCAAAACTCATGCCTCACATGGAGTACAATAGTTCAAAAGTCCATAAATAGAAATATGTGGCTTATAGGACAACCTCTAGAGATTTTTACAAGGATGGATTCTTATCATATATGATCTTGACACTCAATTTCCTAAGCTATTTATATTCTACTAGATCTCACCAGGGAAAAAGGGTAGAAAGTAAACAAGAAAATGAAAATCCTAAGCTACGGGTGGTGATGCACCAAAATCATATAAAAAAAAATACTATTAGTGGGATGAATAAATACATGCATCATTTAATAATAATTAAAATGAACATACTTTCAATCCAAAATTGTGATTTATCCATAAGAAACCTTCATAAGAACCAAGGTATATATGAGCCACAATTTTGTATGTAGATCAATATACACATAAAAACTAGGATAAAAGAAGAGTATTTATAACTCCTTATGCATACATATATACAATTATACATATACATATACATATATATGAAAAAAGAGGTTTGAGGTATGTCAATAAAACAACTTAATGTTTAATTCTAGAATAATACAAATAAGATGATTGAGAGAAAAATCATACACAAGGTAAAATACTAGGCACAAATATACATTTATCCCCCTCTTCCCATGCTTTAAGACAAGCATTTATACATCAATTTCAAATTTTTAAATTCCCTTTGCATTAGAATAAGTAAGAAACCTACAACCTCCATTGTTTTTTGGGTTAATGTGTCATTCTACATTTAACCCTAGTAGGCTTGATATGGTTGGAAGTATTTTCTCATTGAATGCTTGGAAAGTTAGAAGATATAGCATTTATTATTATTTTCACTTATATAAAAGTAGGCTCTAGTTATGGCCATAATGGAAGAACTTACTTGTGATGAAAGGACTTTTTCAATATAGGAATTAATGTAGATCATGATGGTGTTGGAGTATATTACATTATTTAGTAGATTCTAATGTACCACCTTGGGTACATTATTAGATTAGGAGTGTGTTCTATATTAGAGTGTGATTAAATATTTTATGTAATGTAATAATGTGTGAAAAATGCGCAAGTGTCATGTAATTGAGTGTGCAAGTGTGGTGAGTGTGATTGTGCACAATTGTCCATTATGTAATAGTGCACATGTGTCCTTATAATAGGAAAATGAAGAGTCTCATATAATAGTGAAGGCAAATAGTACTCCATATGAAGAGTCACAATCTATAATATAATTGTGACTGAGCATTGTAAAGAAATAGGATGTATGTGATCTTTATGTTATATCAGTTTACTATTTTCGAGAGCATTTATGAGAGTCTATTTTGTAAGTTATTTATGAAGTTATTTGTGAGTTATATTTGAACAAATAATTGTTGTTATTGAGTGTTTTACATTGTAACTTTATATTTTATTATGTATGTATTTACATTAAGAGTTAAACATCAAAAGCTGACAGCGGTATCAGAGCTACAACAAAGTTTTCATGCACGAGTTTTGAAAAGTTACAAATAGTCTATGGATATTTCTATTGGTCAAGCAAAAACTAGGGAAGTTGAAGATATTAACTCTAGAGAAGAAAAACCATAGAATATAGTATTTCAACTATATTGAGGAAAATCCAATGAAGATTAAAAATATATTGAATTTACTTATTCTAAGAATAAATTCAGAATAGAAGGAAATCTACAACATAGTTTTACGTCTTGGAGATAGCTATTGATATTGACAAGATTAAGAGACCCAAGAAGGAGGTCCTATTAAAATGTTTGATAGTAAAAATAAAACTTGAAGGTAGAAGACCACCTCAAGTTGAATTTGGCTAGAGTATTTCCACAGGTTTGTAGAGAAACTTGTGAGGGCTAGGACTCAACATATATTTTACCACTAGGAAAACTAGTGAAGTTTATTGATTTCAAAATTTTGAATATTTCAATGAATTTGATTGTTATTGTCTAATATTTTGTTGTAGAAAATTAGTTCTCATAATTTTAGACAAACCACCATGAGAGGAGCAACCATTGAACGCGTAAGGAAAAGCCACCACATTGAAATGAGGACCCATCAAGTTGAGGAGAATAAATAGATTTTAATAGTCACCATTAGATCCATTCCAAGAAGCACAAGTGTCATCTTTAAATGTTGTATAATGAACAACTAAAAGGATATTTGGTGGACATTGAAAATCTAAGCATAAAGGTAGCAAAGAATTAAGAAGCTGAGTTAGGATAAGTTGAAGCATCAAAAGGGAAATCCAAGCATCAAAGAGCCAACCACCACACAAAAGAAGTTCAAAAAGCCATAACACCATTGAGCAATAAATAATAATACTTCAAGTTTCTTACTACCAAGTTTTATGTAGGTAAGAAGAATGCAAGAAAAATTGAAGTTCCAAAATATTTTAATAGCCACGTGGTATGTTGGTTGAAAAGAAAAAGTAGTTGTATGTCATTTGACATCAAAAATAAAGAGTGCCACTAGGTATTGGAGGGAGATAAAATATCTCAAGGCAGTCATTAAATGCATGGTTTGAATAAAATAGTAAAGTATACCTCAATACATTTTCCAAGTATTGAGCAAGAAATCCTAGCACAACAGAAAGGAGGAGATTCACCAAGGAGTGTCTTCTTTGGATAAGGTCAAATGACTTTGACTAGAAAATTTGCATACCACTTTGGGAGGTAAAAGTAATTTGAATTATCTATTGATTGATTGTTTAAGATAGGATTATAAGGTTGAGATATATTATTTTTTTTAAGGTTTTACAAAATTAATTGAATGATCGAAGAGATAAGTTTTTCAAATCATAATATTAAAACCCTAGAAACCTTATAAAGGTATTTTGAAATTTGAAAGTATTTGAAAATTATTGAAAAGTCAATTTAAATTTTTTAGTAATTAAATTACAAGTGTTGTAATTAATTTATTCAATTTGAAAGTCAATTTTATTATTTGCAAATAATTTGATAATGGAAAAATTAAGGTTTTCTACATCAAATTAAGAATACCAAATTTACAAATATTATTTAACAAAATTGATAAATTTATAATTTGGGAGTTAAAAGGTATTCAACCTAGAAATTTGAGAATTGATAATTTTATCAAAAAATATTGTTTGATTATTAGGTATATATAAGGTATTCAACATAAAAAATAGTTTTATAAAATTTGGAGTTTAGTAATTATATATTCAAACCTAGGGAGACAGAAGGAATTCAACTCAGGAGCTTAGAAAAGTTGAACAATTGTCTTGAAGTTTCTTATTAGATAACTAGGAAGATATAAGGAGCGCCACCATGAAAATTAACAAATTCTTTCTTTCTGAATCTCCACTTCTCAAAATTCCTAATTAAACTTCATGGAAAAACAAAGTGAAGTCAATATTGAGAGTGGAAAAATTTGAGATATTTTTGAAGTAGAAAAACCTAAACCGACTGGAGATGTGTCATGACCCTCCCTTGTAAAGTCTATCCTTGCTCTAATTTTTTATGTGTTTGTGCTATTTTTTAGGATGGGGGGACTATTTTTATGCAATTCTTGAGCAAGTTGAAGCTTATTGTTAACAATTCTTTAAAAATAGTTAAATGTTCAACTATTATAGCCTTTATAGAATTGTTATTGGTTTTAATGGAAATACCAAAAATAAGGAATACAAGTAAATAGACTCACAATAAGTGCTAGCTTGTATTTTTTATTTGAAAGGTAAGTAAATCATTATTTAAGTATATGTTGGTAACTTAGGCTTCTTATAAGTTTTTGCTTTTATTTCTTTGTACCAAGGCATGTATACACATAGTTATCTTAGTTTAATTTGGTTAGTTAGACTTGATTTAGTTAAGATTAGTTTTGGATCCAACATCTAGTAAAGATGATTTGCAATGGTATTTCAGTGTGAGGCTAGCCGCATTCATCTGTTGGGTTGGTTATACCCTTCTAGCATGAAATTTTTAGCCTTTAAAACAGAAAACCCCTTTCAACTTTGTGGTTTAGATTATTGTGCTTAGAAGGATAAGACTTATCCAAGAGCTTGGATAAGTGAGGATAGCCAGTGGTAGATTGGACAAATTTTTTTTTGAAAATGTTACTCTATCAATGGTTGTTGAGCGATATCTCAATGGATGCATCACTATCCTATGGGAAATGTTACAAGGAGAAACGGTTGAATGATTTACCTTGTTGTCTTTATAAAGGTCTTGGATGCTCATTAAGTTGAGAATGTTTGCTCCTATTTTTTTTTTATAAATAAGTTAACTATTACTTGCACTCTAGGTATTGTTGTGCGGATGTTTTTATTATTGATGGTTGTGTTGATAATTATTGAGAGTGAATTATTATTAAAATATATGCAATAGGAATTTGGCTATGGTTCAATCTATTATGGATTTTACATTTGTACCATAGTGTTATTGCACCAACTTATTAAATGAAAGAAATAGATTAGATTTGATTTTTCGCTAATTAAATAGAGGATATGTTGAAGCTCAAATGTACTATGGATTATTTATTATTATAAATCTTACTAAAGGAATAGGTAATGTGAATCTCTCAAGGAATTGAGATTAGTCATCTTATAAACTGTAGTGAGAGTTGGATTATGTTTATATGTGCTTTTCTGTGAGAAAAATACCTCATGCAGATTGTGATGTAGGGACCAATATGAAAGGTGACCAAGGTGGTTACAAGTAGAGTTGGTGGGAATTTATTCTAAGTTATTTCTAACTTTGTAAAGAATCCTTGCCGATGACTGTTACTAGTTACTATTTTTGTTAAAGATCCTTTGTGTTCTAGAAAGGCTCATGGCCAAACTCGAAAAGAATGTTAATTGTATTCTTGTTGGATTCCACACCATTGGTGGGAATGAACAAATATAATAGACTATTTGGTTTTCTTATATTATTCTAGTTACATAAGTCATAATGAGAAGATGTTATGTGGTTTATCAATATGAACAAGATATTGTTATGTGGATTGAAATAATGTTTAATTGATTCTTCGTGTTTTAAATTCCTTGATTTGCATGCTTTAATGGATGGATTCTTATTTACACATTAAAGGAAAGAGCTATCTAAATACCTTGTTTTAACATGGATTAAATCAATTAAGGATAGTTAAATTCTCCAATGGGTGTAACCATATCATGTGACCAGGGAGAATTGAACCCCCTCCTATAAAAAACTTGTAGATCAAAGTAGTAAATTGCCATGGAACACACATTGTCTAATAAATGCTTGAATTAATTCTAGTGAATGTTGTTTGATGCCCTCTTAAGGAACTTAGAACAAGATTTTATATTACCGTGGCCATATGGGTGGCCATCATCAATTTGGTAGGTAGTAATCTAATGAAGAAACGGACCTGCATTCTTCCTTGGAATATGCTAAAGGTAGTTGATGAAATTTAATGTTTTCTCACCACACTTCTTGGTAATGTTTAGCATCATGGGATGTGGGCTCTTAGTCTGGTCAAGTTTTGGCTATGAAAAATCCATGTTAAATGAGTACACTTAGTAGGATTTATTTAGCCACTCATTATGAACCCATCTCACTTACATCGATAGACCTATGTAAGGTGAGGAGTATTGGGTGTTCTAACGAATAAATGGGTAATCTAACGAAGAAATAGACTTGCATTATTCCTTGGCATATGGTAAAGGTAGTTGATGAAATTTAATGTTTTCTCACCACACTTCCTAGTAATGTTTAGCATCATGGGATGTGGGCTCTTAGTCTGGTCAGGTTTTGGCTATAAAAAATCCATGTTAAATGAGTACACTTAGTAGGAGTTATTTAGCCACTCATTATGAACCCATCTCACTTACATCGATAGACCTATGTAAGGTGAGGAGTGTTGGGTGTTTTCCTTTGAAATATGGGATGGATTAAGCTAGCTCATTGAAGGACAAATGAGAGTGATAGCTTGGGTGAGCTTGAATCTCTTTCAATAGATTGTAAAGAGGCAACTAGCTCATTCAAAAAGGAAAATGAATGAGAGGGATAGTTGGTTTGGTATAATCTCTTTCAATAGATAGAAAGATATGGGCTAGCTCATATGGCATATGAGAAGGAAATTAGCCAACCAAAAGTCTCACATATAGTAAGTCTTATCATATGGACTTGGGTAAACTTAGTGATGGATGTGAGGTCACTTCAAAAATAAACTAGGTGTTTAATCTAAATGTCATGGTTGAATACTGTGGTTTAGAATATATAAAAAAAAACTCATGGGATATCTAGGATTGGGAAATGAATTTTTGAATAGTGACATATGGTATTAGAGCATGGTCCTTAGTGGATTAGGATCACTATGTAGAAAAACTAGATATGGTGTGTAATAGAGAACATACCTAAGTAGAAATTAGCTCACTAGATAGAATAGCTAGGAACTCTATTGCTATAATAAATTGACTCCTATTAAATTTTTTATGTGTGGCTAGGGAAAATGCCATTGAAGAGAAAGAGGGGAAGTACTACCCCAATTATGAGGTAAACATGATAGACCCATGTACATGGTGGAATCCTAAATTTAGGTTCAAATATCCCTAGTGATAAAAGAGAGGATCTCATAAAAACAGTGGCTCAACTTCATGAGTAGGTAGAAACTCAGAGATAGATGTTGGATTCTATGTCAAACCGAGAGGTACAGGCTAGGAACTCTAAAATATAATAAGCAAATGAACCCATTATAGAAGCACAACAAACTAGGGTTCTTCTAGATACCAAGTTGGGTAAAGATATGAAGTACTTGAAATATTCCAATTTTAATGGATAAGAGGATGGTAACAAAGTTGAGTCTTAAAAGAAGGAAATAGAAATCTACTGTGTGTTGAATAACTACTCCTCTAGAACCCAAACATCCTACGCTACTCTACACATTCAAGGTGATGGTGCAAATTTGTGGGAAACATATTGTAGTGGACTAGGACTTATGACTATAGTTGATTTGATTTGGGAAGCATTTGTGAAGGCCTTTAAAGATAGATTCCTCATGGAGCACTTTTATTCCTATAATTTTGAGGAATTCACTAGACTTCAATAGGGAATTAGGACTATGGAGGCATACCATCAAATATTTATCAGCCTCTTTAAGTATGTTCATACTTACAATGAGAAAATGAAGATCCACAAGTTTATAATAGGATCATATCCTAGGATAGGATGGGATGTAGACATGCGATCACCTGTCATCTTACAGAAATCCTATGACTTGAAAAGGAAAGTTGAAACCTACCTCAAGACTTATTTTTATTATGAGAGGTTGGATGAGCATAGAAAGGAAGAACTAAGGAAGAGTAATAGTATAGGATTTTTTAAGTTGGAATAAGAACATGCAAATAAGAACCTTCCTAAACATGATCACAAGAGTGAATGGAAGCAAGAAATGTTTAGGAAATGACTCCAAGGAAATATTTACAACTCCAATAATCACAATAGTTATTGCAATTGACTACCTCAAGGTTAAGCAAATACTTCTTCAACCTAGAAAGTATATGATGGGTAAAAATAGAAAATGCATCTAGGACCCAAAATCGAATGCTTCGATTGTAGTGGATCACATTAAACCATAAATTGTCTACTCAAAGTAGGTTTGAGATCAAAAGGAAAGGAACCAATGTACAGGGAACCTGCACACAAGGAACTGATCCACAAGATTTATGTTGTGATAGAAAATCAAGATATGGAAGGGTGAGCCACTCCATTGCTGGTAAAGGGTAATATATTTGGTATGAATGTTAAACTTTTGATTGATAGTGGTGCTACAGATAGTTTTGTTTCTACTAACTTAATTAAGGATATATCTAGAAAACCTAAAATATTTGCATGTGGGTGGAAGGTCAATTATGATTCATGACAAACCTACTCTGTAAATCAATGTTACCCTATGGAAAAATTGACCCTACCTAGTGGAATGACTATAGGATGTCTCTATGTAGCACCCGTGCATAGATGTATTCTTTGGGATGGATTGGCTACAAGCTCATAGGGATGTAATAAAATTTCAACATAGATGGATTGAGTACATGAAATGTGGTGGAAAGGTATAAAGAGTGTACAACATTCAAGGGTATTTTCAACCCCAAATACTTTCATAATGCAACTCAAGAAAGCCATGAAGAAAGGAGTAATGTTCTATGTGGTTAAGTTAAATGAAAATAATGATGAGAAGAAGGAGGAAGTTTTTGATAAATACCCACTCCTTCAGGAGTTTTAGGATGTATTCTTAGAATATTTACTTGGGTTACCACCTAAATGTGGTTTTGACTTCACAATCGAATTTCAATATGGAGTAGAACCTATTCATAGAGCCCCCTACCAAATGAATCCCATAGAAATGCAAGAACTAAAGGTACAATTATAGGTATTACTAGAGAAATAATTTATCAAACCAAGTGTGTCACCATGGGGTGCACTAGTGTTATTCGTAAATAAGGACAACTCTTTGATATTGTGTATAGACTACAAAATTCTAAACAAGGCAACTATCAAGAATAGGTACCCTCTACCTAGAATTGAAGACCTCTTCGATCAACTTAAAGATGCTACAATCTTCTCAAATATTCATTTGAAATTAGGATACCACCAATTAAGAATTCATTATGGGGACACTCATAATACAACCTTTAATACTCTCTATGGACATTATGATTTTATTATTTTGCCTTTTGGGTTAAAAAATACTCTAACAACATTCATGAAATTGATGAATAGCATATTTAGGAACTAGGTGGATAGATTTGTTTTGGTATTCCTATATGACATCTTGATTTATTCTTAGAATAGAGTAGCGCATGATAGGAACCTTAGAATTGCACTAGAACTATTGAGGAAGAATCAAATATTTTGGAATCTGGAAAAATTTAATTTTTATGTATCAAAAGTACAATACTTGGGTTATATTGTCTCGATAGAAGAGATCATGGTAGACCCTAAGAAAATAGAAGTTATTTTGAATTTGCCACTGCCCACAAGTGTGACAAAGATCTGAATATTCTTGGGTTTGATTGGTTACTATAGGTGTTGCGTAAAATACTATGTCAATATTACTTCCCCAATGACTAACCTATAGAGAAAAGGGAAGGAATTCAATTGGATAGGTAAATTCGAGGTGGCTTCTAAACTTCTTAAGAAAAATATTACTATGCCACCTATATTAAATATACCCAATCCTCAAGGGATTTTTTTTTTGCACAAATACATCTTTGGAAGGTTTGGTATGGATGCTCTCCCAAGAAGATGTAGCAATAGCTTTTGGGTCAAGGAAACTAAAGTTACATGAGGTCAATTATGCTACCCATGATCTATAATTAGTAGTAGTGGTGTTTTATCTTAAGATATGGTGACACTACTTGGTAGGAAGACCGTTTGAGCTAAGAATATATTATTAGAGTTTGCAATACATATTTACTCAACCTTTACTCAATGCTAGGTAGAGAATATGGATGGAATTTCTCATCAAATATAAGTTTAGCATTGAGTATATTAAAGGAAAGAAGAATAATATCACTAATACACTAAGTAGAAAAATATGCTTAACTATCTTGTCATGCATTCATGTTGACATGATGGGATAAGTCAAGTAAATACAACAACAAGAGTTGTACTATAATCAAATTAGGAAAAATATGGAAAGGAAACCAGATGAAAAAAAGGACTTTATTTGTAAATATGATTTCTTATGCTCTAAGGATAGGGTGGTGATCCCTGAGGATGGTGATCTAATAAAAATTATCATTAATGAGGTACACAAGTCTCCATATTTTTCTCACCTAGGACTAGAAAATATGAGAGAGAATATGAAGAAAATATTATTTTGGTCTGAAATGAAGAAAGACAACTAAATTTATTGCTCAATGTCTCGAGTGTTAGAAAGTAAAAGTAGAACATATACATACAGTGGTATTTTTGTATCCACATGACGTACATATGTAAAAGTGGCAAGTAATATCATTGGATTTTATCGTGGGATTGCCTAAAAATTGAATCTAGCATGACATAGTATTTGTGGTGGTTGATAGATTGACCAAGGTTGCTCATTTTATACCCAAAAATACTAGGGATGATGTCGTGGTTGTGGCTAATAGATTTTCCAAGGAAATATTTTGGCTTCATGGTTTCCTCGAAGAAATAATTTTTTATAGAGACTCGAGATTCACTTTCATCTTTTGGTAAGCCTTGCATCACACCATTGGTACAAGACTAAATATCAGCTCTGCCTATCATGTCGAAATTTATGTACAAACCGAAAGAGTGAATTAGGTGTTAGAGGATATGCTTTACATGTATTGTATGGATCAAAAAACTTTTTGGGAGGATTACTTGCACTTGGTGGAATTTTCCTACAATAATGGGCATCATTCAACTCTAGGCATGGCACCATTTGAAGCATTATATGGTAGGAAATACACCATGCCACTATCATGGGATAATCTAGAGTATCAACTTGTGCTCATACCATACATGGTCAAGGATATGGATCAATAGTTAAGAATGATCAGGGAACAACTAAAAGAAGCTATGGATTGACAAAAGAGTTACGATGATCTCAAGATATCATCGTGAGAATTTTAGTAGGTGATAGGGTGTTCCTAAGAGTGAGGCCAAGGAAGAGTGCTATTAGATCCACAAAACTAGACCCTCATTTCATGGGACCCTTCTCAATATCAAAGAAAATAATTCTTGTGGCATACCAACTTGCCTTACCACCTAGTTTGTCCAAGATACATGATACTTTCCACATCTCTTTGCTTCATAAATATGTTGCTAACCCTGAACATGTGTGGGACTTTTCTAATTTGTAGATGGTAAATCCATAGGCTATAGAGGTTCGACCAGTAAATATCCTTGAGTTCCAATCCAAGTTTATGAGAAAAATAATCTTGGAGTAGTGTAAGCTCCAATGGGACCGTTATAGAGAAAGAAATGCTACTTGGGAGAAAGTAGTAGACATACAAAAACAATTTCCATTCTTGTTTGAAAATAATGTGTAATGCCTTTTCATATGCTTTAAGAACTTACTGGAACACAGAGGACTATGTTAAGCCTAAGGGGGTAGTATGTCATGACCCTCCCTTGGCAGGTCTATCCTTGCACTAATTTTGGATGTGTTTGTGCTATTTTTGAGGTTGGAGGAACTATTTTTATGGCATGCTTGAGCAAGTATATTGAGTAGGTTGAAGCTTATTGTTAAATTTTTTTAAAAAATAGTTAAATGTTCAACTATTATAGCCTTTATAGAATTGTTATTGGTTTTAATGGAAATACCAAAAATAAGGAATACAAGTAAATAGACTCACATAAGTGCTAGCTTGTATTGTCTCTTTGAAAGACAAGGAAATATTTATTTAAGTATATCTTGGTAACTTAGGCTTCTTCTAAGTTTTGGCTTGTATTTATTTGTACCAAGGCATGTATACACTTACACATATATATATAGAACTATATAAGTAAGTACTCCTATGTGCACTCACGTCCCAAGGGTTATACATGTTTATATTAGAGGTGAAATCATAATCCTTGCTGGATGTGTTAAGGTTGAGTTGAGATGATCTCCAACCATAGTGGATTGAGGGTGAGCACTCTCACTTACTTCATGGTTGAGTGCTTCTTGTTCGGTGGATTACTTGCTTCTATACACTCTAGATAGTGGTAGATGTTAGGTAATGGTGTTCACTCGAGTTTCATGTTGCATTGGAAAAGTGGAGTGTTGGAGGGAATCTAGTTTAGTATCAAGGAAGTTAGAAGGTAAGGAAATAAATAAATAAATAAATAAGGGACTAGGTGAAGAAGGAATAGCAAAAGGAAGATCCAAAGTCATGTGAGTGAATGTTTTAGGTTCAGTTTCGACTGTTTCTTACTGTCAAACACCACCACGTACTAAGGTTATTTTGCAATAGGAAGCTTTTGATGTATTTTGAAACTCCATTGTTGAGCTTAAAGTAAGAAAAGAACCTAGGATTTGCTTTAGAATTAGTGAGTTATGGTTTGTTTTCTCTTTATGAACTCTTAGCTGAAGATATCTCCATTTCCACTATGTTGTGGTATGGATTAATTAACTTATATTGAATTTTAATATTGGGTTTTAAATCTAAGGAAGACTCCATGTAGTTACCTTAGTTTAAGTTGGCTGGTTAGCCTTGATTTAGTTAAGTTTACTTTTGGCTCCAACATTTAGTAAAGATGATTTGTAGTGATAGTTCAGTGTGAGGGTAGTTGTGTTCATCTGTTAGGTTGGGTGTACCCTTTTGGTATTAAAGTGGCAGCATTTAAAAATTAAAACCCCTTTTAAATTTGTGGTTTAGATTATTGTGGCTAAAAGGATAGGACTTATCCAATAGCTTGGATAAATGATGATATCCAATGGTACCTTGGATAGAAATATAAATCTACTAAGGTTTACCTAGTGATATCCTTAATGGACACATCACTGTCCTGTGGGACATGTTACAAGGAGAAACGGTTGAATGATTTACCTTGTTTCCTTTGGAAAGGTCTTGGATGTTCATTGGTTTGAGAATGTTTTCTCTTGTTTTTTTGTTATAGATAAGTTAACTCTTACTTGCACTCTAGGTATTGTTGTGCAGATGTTCTTCTTATTGCTAGTTGTGTTGATAATTACTGAGAGTGAATTCTTATTAAAAGATATGCAATAGGAATTTGGCTATGGTTCAATCTGTTATGGATTTTACATTTGTACCATAGTGTTATTGCACCAACTTATTAAATGAAATAAATAGATTAGATTTTGGTTTTTCACTAATTAAATAGAGGTTATGTTGAAGCTTATATGTGCTATAGATTATTTATTATTCTGAATCTTACTGAAGGAATAGGTAATGTGAATCTCTCAAGGAATTGAGATCAGTCATCTTATAAACTATAGTGAGAGTTGGATTATGTTTATATGTGCTTTTCTATGAGCAAAAGACCTCACGTAGATTGCGATGTAGGGACCAATATGGAGGATGGCCAAGGTGGTTACAATTAGTGCAAGTGGAAATTTATTTTGAGTTGTTCCTAACTTTGTAAAGACTCCTCACCGATGACTGTTACTAGTTACTATTTTTGTTAAATATCCTTTGTGTTCTAGAAAGGCTCGTGGCCAGATTATGAAAGAATATTAATTGTATTCTTGTTGGATTCCACACCATTGGTGGGAATGAACAAATATAATAGACTATTTGGTTTTCTTATATTGTTCCAGTTACATAAGTTGTAATGAAAAGATGTTATGTGGTTTATCAATATGAACAAGATATTGTTATGTGGATTGAAAGAATGTTTAATTGATTCTTCGTGTTTTAAATTCCTTTATTTGCATGCTTTAATGGATGGATTATTATTTACACATTAAATAAAATATCTATCTGAATACCTTGTTTTAACACAGATTAAATCAATTAAGGATAGTTAAATTCTCCAATGGGTGCAACCATATCATGTGACTAGGGAGAACTGAACCCCCTCCTATCAAAAAATTGTCTATCGAAGTAGTAAAATCCCATGGAGCATGTGTTGTTTAATGGATGCTTGAGTTATTTCTAGTCAATATCATTTTATGCCCTATTAGGAAACATAGAACAAGATCTTAGATTATTGTGTCTATATGGGTGGCCATTTTCAGTTTAGTAGGTAGTAATCTAAGGGAGAAATGACCCTGTATACTTGCATTCTTCCTTGAAGTATGGTAAAGGTAGTTGATAAAATTCAACGTGTTCTCACCACACTTCTTGGTAATGTTTAGCATCATGGGAAGTGGGCTCTTAGTTTGATCAGGTTTTGGCTATGAAAGGAGCCATGTTAAATGAGTACACTTAGTAGGAGTTATTTAGCCACTCATTATGAACCCATATCACTTACATCAATAGACCTATGTAAGGTGAGGAGTGTTGGGTTTTTTCCTCCAAAATATGGGATGGATTAAGCTATCTCATTGAAGTAAAAACAAGAGCGATAGCCTGGGTGAGCTTGAATATATTTCAATAGATTGTAAAGAGGCAACTAGCTCATTCAAAAAGGAAAAAAAATGAGAGGGATAGTTTGTTTGGTATAATCTCTTTCAATAGATATAAAGAGATGGGATAGCTCATAGGGAATACAAGAAGGAAATTAGCTGCCAAAATTCTCACATCTAGTAAGTCTTATCATGTGGACTTGGATAAACTTAGTGATGGATGTGATGCCAATCTGAAAATAAACTAGGTATTTAATCTAAATGCCATGGTTGAATATTGTGGTTTAGAATATATATATAAATCATGGGATATATAGGATTGGGAAATGAATTGTTGGGTAGTAACAAGATGTTAGAGAAATTCTAAAGTATGAGGAAGATGAAGAAAAAGCTATCATGATAATAACATTTGCAATTGTATATGATATACAACCATATATTAGTTCAACAATAACTTCTACAAAATCTTTGAATACTTTAGCCAAGATATTTGAAAGAGAGTATAAGGCCAATAACTTTACAAATTCTAAGTAAAGATACTTTGTTTGATGAGTTATTCAATATTCTACAAGAGTATGAGGTAGAAAATTCAATCAAATATGAAATGACTAACAATGTCTTAGTCTCAAAATATAATCCACAAGGAAATATTGCTTCATTCTCAAGAGATAGATCAAAATGGAATAATAGATATTTTCAAGTATGCAGAAAGAAAGGACATAGTACAATTTTTTGTAGGTTCAATCCAAGAAATCAGTTCCAAGGGAATCAATTAAATCAAGGAGGTCAATCAAATAGGTCATTTCAACCAAGAAAATATTAGAATCAATATAGACCACATAAAAAACAATTTTAGTGTCAATAACCTTATTAATATCATTATAATCAATCACAACTACAATATAAATAAGGAAATCACAAGTGGCGCTTAGCTTAAGAAATTCAAGAAATTCAAGAACTAGAAGAAATAGTAGAAGAAAATAAGGTTAAAGCTCTTTCAAAAAAATTAGTACTTTATGAGGATACTAATTATCTACTTGATCAGAATACAAACAAGGAGCAAACTAAAGAAAACAAGAAAATAACACATGAGCTCTAGGATCAGGATGAAGACCATATTGAAGACTAAAGCCTTCAATAACCAAATAATGTAATATAGGGAGGTATTGGAGTATATTACATTATTTGGTACATGCTAATGTACCACCTTGTGTACATAATTATATTAGGAGTGTGTTCTAGATTGGAGTGTGAGTAAATATTTTATGTAATGTAATAATGTGCAGGAAATGCACAAGTGTCATATAATTGAGTGCACAAGTGTGGTCAGTGTAAATGTGTACAAGTGTCCATTATGTAAGACCACAGATGTGTCCTTAGAATAGGAAAGTGAAGAGTCTCATAGAAGGGTGAAGTCCAAGAGTACTCCATATGAAGAGTCACAATTTATTATATATATGTGAATGAGCATTGTAAAGAGGGAGGATGTATGTGACCTTTATTCTATATCATTTTACTATTTTTGAGAGCATTTATTAGGGTCCATTTTATAATTTATTTATGAAGTTATTTGTGAGTTATATTTGAATAAATAATTGTTGTTATTGATTATTTTATATTGTAACTTTATATTTGATTTTGTGGTTATTTACATTAAGAGTTAAGTATCAAAAGCTAACAGTTGGTCCACCTCATCTTCCTTTTTGCTTTCTAAAATGTGGCTTCTTCCTATTTTCCTTCCATGTTCGATTGATGTTAATTTTGGTACCCTTGGTTCCTTATTTTAGTAGTCATACTTTTGTAGATAATGTAGCCTTGAATATTTATTGTGACTCTTTTTTTGTCATTTTATGGTTGATATTGGCTTTGAGTGTTTGATTACCACACATTTGCATTTGTTCTTGCCTGGTCCTTCTTCCAAAATTTTGGTTTGGGTTTTTATATGGTGTTTTTTAAGTGTCTCATCCCTACGTGTGGACTTATTAACTATTTTTATTTTATGAATCTTGCATGTAGTGAGAATTCACTACAAATAGATATTAAAAATATTATAACACTTATTTTATAGTATATAAAATTTTCAATCATATTGACCATTAGTGCAAGGGGAAGTATACATTGCACAATTTAGAATATGAAGTCTATAGAATTTAAAGAGTGGTCCTAGTGAGATAGGAGAGCCAAACAATATCTCAGATTGCACCAAAAAAATCACAAAAACAATCCATGATGCCAATAACCCTAGTGATCAAAAGTAACAATGCCAACATAGCAAACACCAACACTAGAATTTTAGGGATATAATATTACTACACCTGTTACTATGACATAATAGTTAATTTTGCTATCTCCTATAATATTATAATAGCTAATGCTACCCACCTATCAATGAATATGAATACAACATAATATAGCATATCAATAATCAATGATATTATTATATCAAAATAAAATACCCATGAAAGTATCTTTACAAGTACAACCTACTACATCAACTATGGAGGTACTAGTATAGGATTATCAAGGAAATGGAATTAGTAGATGTAATAGAAAAATAGGTAGAGGCTAACTTAGATACTAGGGAGGATATGTCAAATGAGCCAAAAATACCTATCATATAGGATGTTGGCACTATGAAGACCCTAAACACCATTACAAGGACTATCCTCATAAAATAAAAATATATATCAATTTGAGATATTGTATTTTTAAAGATTTGATACTTCTTTATTATATATATTATCCTTGAATAATAGAATATATGAAGAACAAGGATATTAGATTATTACCAATAATGAAAAAATAATTTTTGAATTGTACAAGTAATATCCCAATAGAGTCGAGTGAAGAGGATGGTCGGAAACTTAGAATTTAGAATAAACATGGGGCTAAGAAACTTGATCTAATATTCCCTTATACAAAGGAGGCTAAACATAATAGGACATTATATACTATTCATACTAAAATAACCATCCAATCTATTTCCAATACTAAAACGTGAGTATAAGAACTAGCAATATAAATTGTGGCATCCATGGAAATTATTTAAATACATATTCATAGAGAATATATATAACAAGCCTAGCAATGGGATTTTTAGTGTATATTACATTATTTGGTACATGACAATGTACCACCTTGGGTATATTATTAAACTATGAGTTTATCTTAGGTTAAGTAGCTACTTGACGAAGAAGAAATAAATGCACAAGTGTTAGAATGTGCAATAATGTAAATTTACATGTTGTCCACATGTACATGAGTCCTTAGAATAGGAATAAAAATTTTCCTTAGTTAGTTGTGCATGCGCACAAGTGTCTATTATGCAAAATACACATGCATCCTTAGGGTAGGAAAGTGAAGAATCACATAATAGTATATATTTATAACTTAGCATTGTAATCACCTACATGCTATTGGTGAGTTGGAAAGGGTAGGGCAATACTCCAAGGGAGGTCCCTGGTTTGAATCTCCACCCTACCAAATGCACATTGGATACCCAAAATCTAGTCGATAATGCTAGTGCGGTCAGGGTCGGGTGTGACTCCCGAGTGATTTTGACAATGTACTATGGTTGTGGTTTCTTAGACCAAGGCAGCCCTGTAAGGGGTTTTTTTCTAAATTCAAAATAAAAAGCATTTTAATTGGTAATAAATCATGCATTGCTCATAACAAGCACTAGTAGAGAGCTATCCATATATTGTATCAAGTTTTAATTTTTTTGAGTTTATATGAATGGCTATTGCATGAGTTATTTCAAAAATTTCTCATGCTATTTACTTGCTTATTAGTTAGCCATTATCATAGATATAACATAGCTTGCTTATTTCATCACTTGTGGTTGCATTTCCTTCAATTTTAAGTCTTCAAAAGCTAACAGTGGTATCAGATCCATGATTGATCGATAGTAAAGTGAGAGATCCATAAGATTGAAGATAGAGAAGGACTAGCATAGGTCCTATTACAAATTTTAGTAGCAATAGATTTAGGATATCCAATAAGAATATATCATTACAAAAATTCCTTAGTTGATATTGGAGAGATCACAAAATTTCTCATTGAATTTTTGTAAAAAATAGAAGCTACAATGTTGAATGCCTCAATATACTTGGAAGGATAAAGAAGGAGAAGGCTAGGAAAGCCTTGTAATGACCCTAAAAACAAGAAAACAAAAAAACACACAAAAACATAAAGAAAATATATATCTATCTATATATATATATATATTTGACTAAGGATAAGGATTTATAAATCCCTAACCAACCTTAGACCAACTTAATTTTTGACATCCCCTAAGTTTCTCAAGAACTATACCACATAATATTTCACTCATGTAAGTCCCTTTTGAATATGCCTATCTCATTTCATGAAAATAAGTACATCCATCTCATTATTCTTGATGAGCTTGAATTACCACCCTCGATCATTGGAAGGTATACATGCATCTCCATACTTTACACAAACTATTATGTGTGGGTATGCTACGTGTATTGTGAGTTAAGATATCAATATCATCCTCTAAAAAGCTATCTTAAATCTTGGTATGATCTTCTAAACTTAGATACCCAATCTCCCTAAGGGGGTATCAAGCCCTTATGTCATCCTCTAAGTTCACCTAGAACTTACACAATTTTTTAAAGCTCATAAGAATACAAAGGATAAATTTAGATACTAAATCTAACAAAACATGCAATAATAAATAGGCAAGATTAACCAAAATATAAAGCATTCATTAAAATGGAAAACATGTGATAAACAAATAAATAACATTGCAATAAATAAGGTTATCAAAATACAATAAAAAACAATGTTCATTTAATACATAAGCATGTATGGAAAATCCTATACTTTTAATAATTACTTTAGATTTTTTCCATTGCGTAAATCTCACTACAAATATAATCTATTTCATAATCAAGCAAGAAGTAAGGTAGAGAGCAAACTTGCAAAGTGATCCATCTCATGACTTTGGTCCTCCCACTCTTCCATAAACCAATTTAGGATAGTAGTCTCTTTTGCATAGGCCTATCTCATGTTATGCACATAATTCCATCTATATCATCATTCTTGATGGGCTAGACTTATGCCCCTTAATTATTTGAAGGTATACATGCATATCCATACTTCACATAAACCATTATGTGTGGGTATGCCATGTATATTGTGAGTTTAGCTATCAATCTCATCCTTTGACAAGCTATCTTAACTCTTGGTATGATCTTCTAAACTTAGACACCCAATCTACCTAAGGGGGTCTCAAGACCTTAGGTCATCCTCTAAGTTCACCTAGAACTTACACATTTTTTTTAAAGCTCATAAGAATACAAAGGATAAATCTAGATACTAAATATAACAAAATATGTAGTAATAAATAGGTGAGATTAACCAAAATATAAAGCATTCATTAAAAGGGAAAATATGTGATAAACAAATAAATAACATTGCAATAAATAAGGTTATCAAAATACAATAAACAATAATGTTCATTTAATACATAAGCATGTATGTAAAATACCATACTTTCAATAATTACTTTACATTTATTCCATTGGGGAAATCTTCCCACAAATCTAATCTATTGCATAATCAGGCAAGAAGTAAGGTAGAGAGCAAAATTACAATGTGTTCCATATCATGAATTTTGTCCTCCAACTCTTCCATAGATCAATTGAGGATAGTAGGGGATCAGGACACTCATGTATCTAGATAGACATGCTTCTAAATGCATTTAATTATTTTATTTTCAAATTGAAACTATAAAAATAACCCAAGCAATTAAAATTTATAATACATAGCTATTATCATAGAACTACTCCTTTCTATGATCCCTCTCATCTACTCATGAGATTCATTCCACCATGCATCCCACCATATGCTTTATTTGCAATAAATGATCCAACCCTCACTTAACAATTAAAGTCCCATACCCTTAACTATTAAATGAATTGGGTTCTTTCATCTTATTTAATTAAAGCAAACCACTTTAATTTTATCACAAAATATTTCTTATCATTTCATAAAGTAAGGTCCCATACCCTTATTTTACAAACAACCCATAATCATATTTATTATCCAATTAAAGCCATCTACTCTAATTTTCAAATAAACCTTTTTCTTCATTTCATAAAGCAAGGTCCCATACCCGCATCTTATAAAATTAACCATAATCATAATTAAATCCATATAATTTAATTTCCATAAACCCTTTTCATTTCATAAAGCAAGGTCCCATACCCTCATTTTAAAAAATGAACCATAAACATAATTAAAGCCATCTAATTTAATTTTCATAAACCTTTTTCATTTCATAAAGCAAGGTCTCATACCCTCATTTTACAAAATGAACCATAAACATAATTAAATCCATCTACTTTAATTTCCATAAACTCTCTGCATTTCATAAAGCAATGTCCCATACCCTCATTTTACAAAATGAACCATAAACATAATTAAAGCCATCTACTTTAATTTACATAAACCCTTTTCATTTCATAAAGCAAGGTCCCATACCCTCATTTTACAATATGAACCATAAACATAATTAAATTTATCTACTTTAATTTCCATAAACCCTTTATATTTCATAAATAAAGGTACCATACCCTCATTTACAAAATGAACTATAAACATAATTAAAGCCATCTACTTTAATTTACATAAACCTTTTTCATTTCATAAAGCAAGGTCTCATACCCTTATTTTACAAAATTAACCATAAAAATAATTAAAGCCATCTACTTTAATTTCCATAAACCCTTTTCATTTCATAAAGCAAGGTCCCATACCCTCATTCTACAAACTAAACCATAATCATAATTAAAGCCATCTACTTTAATTTCTATAAAGCCCTGTACATTTCATTTATGTAACTATTTAAATTAATGAACCTAAAACTCATAGAAATCCTATCACAAGTCAACTTCTCTACTCAATAATGGAGCAATGTAGCACCCTAAAATTGGCGCAGTAAAACCTTAATAATTACATTTACTCTAGTAAATAATTCAAATTCAAATTTTAACCTCCCAAACCGCTCCCAAACCGCCGCTTAATCCATTTCCTCCTTTCCCATGCCATTTTTAGAGTTTGTTTTGACCGTTTGACGATATCGTCGCCGATCAGACGATATCGCCTCAGATCGGACGATTTCGTCTGGGCTAGGACGTCCAGACGATCTTGTCCCAAAACTAATTTTTCACAATTAGTCTTTGTTCCAACGGCGTCTCTAATCCGGGCAGAAGCGTGTCTGCGCCGTTAGAGACCCTCCCCGTTGGAGATCTCCCAAATAGGGATGATCTCCAACCTCCTAACCTCCCTCCTAAGCCTATTTAATCCTAAGCCCTCCCCTTAGCATCCCCCTGGCTGAAATTCCCTGTAACTTGACTTCACACGCATTAAGACATCCCAAATTGCTATTTGCATTAGTTCTATCCAAATTTTGTTGCAGGTACCTTAGTGTTTTTCAGCCGGAGCAAGCTTACATCGTCGCAGATGATCCTGTTCAGATCGGAGGCGATCTTGTCGAATCAGAGATGATTTCGACTACAGTTCACATTGGGGGCAATCAGTGCCCAAAGTTTGCATTTTCCTCTTTTCAATCTGTTGTTTTATTCTATAATTAGCTAGTTTATTTATTATTTTATGCTATCCTGCATTTTGGAGTTCACCCATCTAGATCAAATGCATAATTAAGTTATAATTGTCATTAAATCAGTATAATGCATTCATGTTTCTGTTTATAATTTTCAGTTTGATATTGTTATTGTCATTTTACATTGTTTCCCTCTGTTAGAATAGTTGCATTTTCTGTGTTTTGCACCTATTTCTCTGTTTGCAGGTCTCTGACGAATTCGTCAAATCTCAGACGATCTTGTCTGATAGTAGACGATCCTATCAAATCAGAGGCGATCCTGACTGCTTCAAGAATCAGAATCTTCATCAGACATCCGGATCAGGTATTTTCTTTTAATATTGCTTAATTTCTCTATTTTTTGTCTTAATTTTGTTTTCTGTATTCATTTAATCTGCATCTTCATATAGAATAGCTTAGACGCATTTTGGCCAAACCTAGGACTTGGATGTTTAAGGCTAAAACTAAACACATAAAACACATTCCCAACCTAGGCGTGGAAACTGCCATTAAATGTTTCCTGGTGAACCCACCATCCGTCGAAAAATCACCATAATACACCTCCCTCGAGAGGCGGGACCTTCGCAAGGCCTCTCAGTCCGAGGTACCGTGCCATCCTTTTCACATCCCCCTTTCGGGCATGGATCCTATAGCCTGAAGGTAAGGGTGTGAAAAATTTGGAGCGATACATTTTGGTGAACCCGACGTGAATGCATTTTAAACCTTTTGAAAACAAAACAAAAAAATAAAACAACCAAAACATAGATGCATTTCAAATCATTTAAAATTAATAAGTTGCATATCATGTTTAGATGGTAGCTCCTAAGAAAATATTAGCAGTTACTATAAATGTTGAAAACCAATTGGCAGCCATAGAAATCAATTTTGTGCTTAGTGTGCCTGAAACAGATAGAAATCAACTTTTGTGGGATGAACTTGATAGAAGACTTAGTGTCATTTCATCTAGGTCAACAAAACTTAAACAAATCAAGAGGCTTGTCCTAGATAGAATCCTGGATCCTCATCAACTCGTCTTTTATCATGAACTTCAGAGAGCCTGCCATAGATGGTTAGCTTATAGGAGAGCTCTTGTGTCTTCAGAATTGTTCACCTTCGAGGAATACCTCGAGAACGCAGCCATTATACACCAGTTCCTAGGTCATGTAGAAGACCAAGAGGTTGTTCTTACGGATAGGGAAATATGGAATAGAGTTCCTCGAGCTGTGTTATATCGAGAGTATTGCCACGAGCTTTACTTCTATCAACCAGAATCTGAGATAGATAATATCACTATAGCTCTTTTCATTAAATTTTTGAAGGAAAATTTTCAATTTGAAGAAGAACACTTCATGACTCCTGAAGAACTCGAGCCCATTAATGATATTTATAAATTGTTTATAGAAAACTAGATCATTACTTTCAGTATTATTTCTTGCATTTATTGTGTTGTTTGTTATCTTTACAATATTATTACAAAAAACAAGAAAAAACTAAAAAAACATAACAAAAACCAAAACATTTCATTTTAAATATTGTAGTAGGTATATAATTAATATATACCTCTTAAGCTTGTTGCATATATATATATATATATATATATATATATATATATATATTTTTTGCTGAAATCTAAATTAAGCACAATGCCTAAACTTAGGAATGGTAAACAAACTGAAGGAGAAGAAGAAGATTGGTTAGAAGATAAAACTAGAGACCCAAATGTCCTTCCTGAAGATCCAATTCTGGAAGGAGAAACTCTAGATCAACCGGAAGATGACCTAGGTGAAGACAATGAACAAGAAGAAAATGTTAAAGAGGATGGATCCTCATCCCCTAGAGTAGCTCCGGATGGAACTATTGCTTTTGACAACGTAGATCATTTCTGGAAATTTCTCAATGATAACATTGGCGCTCTTAATATGGCAGTTCGTATTGATAAAGGGCAAATTAGTGACACTCAAGCAGCCATGGAACATATGTTTGATGTGCACACTAATCCCTTGTCTTTCATTGATCAAGAAAGTGATAAGGCTGGACCATCCAATAGAGATATGGTCACTATGATTCAAAACATGCCAAAACAACAGGTTACCCAACCTCCTAAGGAACCTGTTATTCAGCCTAAAATCATTCCCACACAAAAGAAAACTTCCTTCACTACTTTACTTCGCCAAACTATTGATCAATATGCTTCAAGTAAACAAAAACCTAAAATGAAGCCAAACACCAATTTTCAACAATCTGGAATACAACATAATACAACTTCAAAATTCCTTCATAACACCTTTCCTACCAACAATTTACACAATAGCAACATAGCATCTAATCTTCATGTCCCTCCATCATATGCTCACAAATCCCATATCAATGCCCTACCGAACCAATATGGTGGGCAAACTAGTAATCTGGAAGCCATGGTGAAACGAGTTAGCTTCGCGTATGGACCAGATAGATCCTTATCGTCCCTCGTACAATTATCGAGAGATATGTAGTCAACCTTTGGATCCCATAGTTGTAGCACAACCTTACCCTAAGCATTTTCCCATGCCCATCTTGCCTATATATAAAGGAACCGAAGATCCCATAGAGCATCTTCGCATGTTTAGGATAGCATGTCATGATATATCACATGATGACTTGCTATTACTAAAAATGTTCCCAAAAAGTTTAGGTGGAATGGCATTAGAGTGGTACTATCAATTGCCCACTCATTCTTTGAGAAACTTTGAAGAAACAGCTGAATCTTTTGTCCATCAATTTAGTGCCTACATCGAGAGGCATGTAACCATTAAAGATTTATACAACTTAAAACAAGACAAGGATGAATGTTTTGCCGATTTCTTAGCTAGATGGAGGCAGTTGACAGGAAAACTGCACTTTGTGCTACCTTATAGGGAAATGTTGGACATTTTTATCAATAATTTACAAGAACAAATATCTTATGAGCTATCAACTGCTACTTTAACTACCTTCGATCAGAGCTATAGATTTAGCTCGAAGAGTAGAAGATGCCCTCATTAGGAGAGGCCAACTTAGGAAGAAGGATGATGAGAAAACATCCAGAAATCAATATAAAAACAAACAAGTTGTTGGTGACGGAGTCATTGACAGCAAAAATGTTGCTAATATCAATGCAACGAAAACAACAAAAAAATTTATATTGAAACCTCCTGATAAACCTCCTCGAGAATTTACTAGATTGAATCAACCCTTATCAACTATTTTACCTCAATTACTCGAAAGAGGTTTGATCCAATTACCGACTATCCGGGAACCTGATCCAACTATACCCGGATACGGAGCTGACTTACACTGTGATTTCCATAGAGGACCTGGACACTCTACCAACGCTTGTAAAAGGTTGAAACATAAAATACAGGATCTGATTGATAATAATGAAATGGAGGTGCAAGCCTTCCAACCTAAACAAAATGCTCCTAATAATCCTCAAAAGAACATTCCCCAAAATCAAAATCAAAATGCTAATCAATCATTAGACATATTTCAACACCCTTTACCAAGACATGGTAAAGAGGTGGCCAATCAAATCGAACATCATAATGTTCCTCCTCCTACCCGATATGTAGGAACCATTAGTGGACAATTACCTATTCAGGATCCTCAAATATTTGACACAACCTTATCCCTGGTTACGACCAGGCCCCTACATAATATTCAAACTCCTGATTCTAGTGATGTAGAATCAGATACTGAAAGTGAAATAGACATCACTTCAAACCAATCGAATAGTTCTGAAAATGAATCAGATCCTATTCAACCCATCACAGATGCTATGGTTCCAGAAGAACCATTTCCTAGAAGAGTTACTACTCGACCTTCTTCTAATCAATTCCTCCCTAATGAACAAGCCATAAATGCTCGACCGAGACCAGTTCAGCGTCCTCAATATAACATTGTAGGTACCATTGGAGTCGTTACCCGACAACAGGCTCAAAATTCTCAACAAGAACCAAACCAGAATGATGGATCAGCTCCATTTGTTTTGAAAAATCCCAATAAAGGGAATCATGCTTCCAATGTTCAACCTAAACCCCCTTACAATATTAATGAGCAATTATCCAATACTACAGCCAGAATTTCCCTTTTGGATTTATTAAGATCTTCTCCCACCCATAGGGATGAGTTGATGCTTACATTAAGCCAAATGATGGTACCTCAAAACATTCAACCTGAAGCCATGGCCAATACTATCATCACTCGAGAAGTTGATTGTATTGACTTTCGGGATAAAGATATCCCACAACACAGTTTACATAAGGATAATCCCTTATATATTACTGCTCTAATTGGAGATGTAGTTGTCAAACGAGTCTTGATTGATAATGGTTCATCTCTAAACATTTGCACTTTTGACTTCTACCAACGATTTGGCTTTAGAAGTGATGAAATGAAGAAAACTGACATGATTATCAAAGCTTTCAATGACGAAACACAAGAAACGTGTGGAGTTATTACCATCCCATTGCAAGTTGGTCCTAGAACTCTAGATACCACCATGTTTATTGTACATTGCCCCGCATCGTACAATATACTCTTGGGTCATCCTTGGATCAATGCAATGCGGGCTGTCCCATCAACTTTACACCAATGTGTTAAATTCGAATTTAAAAATCAGTTGGTCACTATCCATGGTGACCCTAGACCCTTTGATATGTGTGCTTTGGCAGAACCCGTTGGAGTGCAATTTTGCCCTGCTCTGTCATCCACACATCCTAATTCTTATTTTTCATCTAAAACTATGAAACACACACCCATAACTTCACCTATTTCCCCTCCATTAATTTCATCCTCATATATAGATCAACAATCTTCTAAACAAACCACTCTAGAACCTCAAAAAGATCTTCAATCTACAACCAATCCTTCATGTTCTATCCCTATAATTTCAAAACCTATAGACCCATCTCTTAACACTTCCACATTATCAACATCTATCATACCTTCCACATCTAAAGATATAGGGAATGATCCTTCTACATCTTATGCTCTTTCTGATGAACTTTTACCAGATTTATCCACAATCTTAATATCAGAAAAAACAAATGCTTTCATGCAAGATTCAATTCTTTTAAATAACTTGCCGCCATCTCCTCGTACTTTGGGCCTCCCACAACCTATGGGAAGTACTTACCAAGTCGGGAGTTGTGCCTTCATTTATAAAGGATATGACTGGGGAAGAATCCCTCGGAATATCAAAACTCATCATGAGGGATATGCTCGATGTTATTTTACCAATGAATATATTAAAGCTAAACCCATAATGCTTAAAATGGGATATAAAGGGAAAGGCTTGGGACCTTTCCAAAATGGCATGAAAGAACCTTTCGAGGTAGAACCGTGGCCTCGCCCGCTGTGGTGTGGGCCTATTTCCTAGTAAGGGTCAACCCTTTCCTTTTGAAGATGATGATCAACTCATATGTTATCAAGATTATTTGGATAGGCATGATGATTTGCCTCTAAAAAATCAGCCATTTACATGTAACATGCTATCCATAACTTACCCCGAAATGATTGTTGACTCCGATGAGGAGTTGGAAGGAGATATCTTCCACGATGTCTCCGTTGAAGAGATGTTACACAATGGATTTTATTTTGATGGTTCTATACCAACTATAGCCCAACTTGAGACCACTAATCCTCAAGATGAATTATCCAAATTAACCTTACAAGAATTACAAGAATTGGGCATTTCACCCGCCCCACCTAATTTTGAAAGAGATCTACACATGGAGGTAGAAAACGTCATTAAAATTAATATTGGAACGGAGGATAATCCTCACATAATCAATATTGGATCAGAATTAAGTCAAGAAAAACAAGAACAATACATTGCATTCCTTAAAGAGTATGAAGATGTCTTCGCTTGGACATACGAAGATATGCCAGGTCTAGACCCTTCTGTAGTCATGCATCACCTAGTGGTCCATCCGGATGCTAAACCTGTTAAACAAAAACTTAGAAAAATGCATCCCAAAATGGCCTTACTAGTCACAGGAGAACTAGAAAAATTGTTGAAGGTTATTTTTATACAAGAACTCAGTCAGCTGGAACTCCTAGATGAAAAATGCATCAATGCTTTGGAGCATCTCCGTGCCTACCAAAACAAGCTTAAAAGATCATATGCTAAAAAAGTTCGTCATCGATCCTTTGAGATCGGCGACCTTGTTTTAAAAGAAAATAAAAAAAAATACTAATGCAACTAAGGACCTTAAAGGTAAATTTGAGCCCAACTGGCTTGGACCATACATTATCACCGCTAAATTTGAATCAGGAGCATACAAATTATCTACCTTAGATGGTAAAGAACTTAAAGAACCCATGAATATTTTGCATCTTAAACGTTACTATGTATAAATTTGGTCATTTCATCCTTGTATATATTTGTTTAAAATATTTCAAAATCACTATCTTGTATTTCTTTCAATTTATAAATTCAAAAACACCAAAAACATTCATAATCATCAAAATCTTCAAAACTATTTGTTGTATTTATTTATGGCACTTGTTAATTCTTTCAAAAACAAAAAAATAATAATAAAAATAAAAAAACAGCAATATTCTTGACTCTTTCGAAACCAAAACAATATAAAGAAGAAAGAGAGAGTCAACATTCTCAAAACTTCTCAAAAAGTATTTATATATATATCTTCTTACAAATGTTGCAGTTATATGTTTCAAATTATTTTGGATAAATTAGCATTTATTTGGAATCCCTCACTTTCACACTCACAAAAATAAATATCTTGATTTTATCGGGCATGATTACTAATCTCTCTTATATCAAAGTCCACAAAATTCAATTAAATAAAGTTTGAGCATAGAGAATTGATCTTGTTATTTACTTAAACCAAGCACATCTTTTCACAATAAAATGATTATATTTGTAATTTCCATGCTTTGCTACATAGTAGAAGTGGTTTCTTGAGCGAAAAGTTTCCCCTGCTATCCTATCATGCACATGGTCTAGAATCTTTGAGAATTGGCAAAAGGACAAGCTCACCCCTACCCAGAATAAAAATCCCTTGCTCTACAGCTAATCCGAGCAAGTATCCCTAGTATAGAACAAAAAGAAAAAGCAAAGTTCAAGAAAAAGAGAAAAAGAAAAATATTATTTTATATCATTACAGCATTATCAAGCAAAAATACAAAAGAAATACAAAAGAAAGCAAAAGAAAGCAAAAGCAAAAGCAATAAAATCCCTTTCCCTACCCTTTGAAAAGAAAAGAAGGGTTGATGAGCTTGAATCCCTGGAATTCTCAATTATTCGAAAACTGTGAGGTAAGCCCCATAACAGGTGGTTTGTGCCCAACCTGCTTGGCCTTGGGTAACTCCTAGCATGGCGATATGTCTGTCACATTAGCGACCTTCTTTTGTACAGACCTATGTCTGCTTATGGATTAGCTAGCTCTTGATAATCCGACTTACATAGTAGTCTAGTATGGTTATATGCATCTACATCATGGTTAATGAACACTTATTTGGTTCATTCAAATCACTTGTATCATATTATCTTGCTCAAAACTGGTAAATGAACATAGCAATTGCACACACATTTGTATTTGAGAGATTTTGTGTATCATTATGATAAATCAAGATTGGAAATGAATTCACATATGCACATGGGATTCCTTATAAATCTAACTTTTGTCTTTAAGATACTTTGAAATATTTTTTGCAAAATTGTTTGGAATAAATTCATTTTCTTCTTTAAAGTACAGTTGTTTAGTATAAAGACAACTACATGCATAATAGAAAAAATCAAAATTTCTTTCAAAACCATACAATCAAAACATATATATATATATATGACTTTCGCGACGATGGTATAGTTCCAAAACCAAAATTGGAATTTTATGCCTAGCGCAAGTCCTCATCTTCATATTTTCTGTTTATTAAAAATCAACCATGCAATAAAACTATCTCTTTTCTTTTGATTTTCGCGATGATGGTATAAGTCTATACCTACATATTCTATGCCTAGCGCAAACCATTGTAACAATTTTTATTCCCCATTTATTTAAAAAATCATGAAAACCATATGACTTAAATCATTCTGTTATACAATTATGCTTTACAAACAAACAAACACATTATCACTATTTCATGTCATTATGTCAACCTTCAATTTTGCAATGATGGTATAATTCCTAGGGAATTATCCAAAAATTTTATCACACTTAGGAATTTATGCCTAGCAAAAATCATTTTAACATTATTTCATGCATACTATTTTTATGAAAATCTGAAAACAAACCATCATCATCATCATTTGCACCATTGCACCAAAGTCTTAAGACAGTCTCTTAAGCACTCTTTTACTTTTAACAATATTTCTATACTGGGATTAGCTTGACGACCGAGTGAGCGGCGACTCCATGAAATGGTCTATAATAGCGACAATGTCCTTTGAAATTATTGTTAGAAGTCTCTTTTTATTTTTAATCACATCACATCACAAACAACCAATTTGTTACATCAGATTATTTCATTTAAAATTTTAAAGCATGACATCAAAATCATAATATTTCCAAATGACATAATTACATGAATCCTCAATCCAATCATCAAATCAATCAATCAAACATAAAAGCATCATAAAAATACATAAGACACAAGTCATATGATCAAAAAATATCTCATCTATATATATCACAAATATATATACATCATATCAAAACTGGATTGGTATGCCACAATCTATACCTCGGCATACTCAATCCTCTATCAAAAATAATAAAAACTATGTCTCAATCTGTACAATGTAGTGCAGTAGTCTAGCCTCGAGAACCCCTCGAGCTCTCAGCCTCATCTCCTCCCCCGCCCTGAGGTGGACGAGGTGGCCCCATCGCAGTATGTGTGGTACTACGAGTCCTAGTCGTCGATCGGGATGAAGTCCTCGACGACCCAATCCTGATCGGATCCATGATGTTAGCTAGTAGTGGTAATCTCTCCTCCTCTGGCACCATCTGGTAGTATAATGTCTGATAGAAAGTGATTTGGGCAATAGCCCATGCCAGCTCCCGAGTGCTCGCCCCTCCACCCCATGCTCTGAGGCATGCAATCTCATCTCTGAGCTATGTCACCTCAGCTCGATGTCGTGCAGCCTCCTCCTGTAGGGTCTGCACCTATGCTTGGAGATGGACTGTCTCCGCTCGAAGAGTCACTGTCTCGCTACTCTCCCCAGTGTCGACACCCTTGCCCTTATCGGGCGATGGTGGCCTCTCTCTCTATGGAGAAGGGGGTCTCTCCTCCCTCCTCTCCCACTGTCGTGGCCTCTCCTGCGCCTGTGGCCTCCTCTGCTCTCTCCCTCCGTGACCCTGGGCCACCTCCATAGCCGCCTGGCGCTGCCTCCCTATCCGATGCACAACTACATGAATCGGACCCTGAGCCCTCGTCATCCGAGGAGGGCGGATGCCTACGTACCAGGCATCATAGCCATCGGCTACCCCTACGTCATCCCCATCCACTGGCTGAATGGGGGCATCATCCATGTCCTGACTCCAGAAGCGCTGCATATCTGGAGCCCCGCTCACTGTAGTGTTATCCCGGACAGTCCAAGAAAACTCGTAATCCCTGAGAGATGGGATCCCCTGTTGTAGACCGAACTATCACAAAACTCGGTCGTAGCGGTGGAGCTCCACCTCTCCCCTCTCCATCCTCAGCCAGCAGACTCGCCTGATGCGAGCCAGCTCCTGTCCATCCTCGGCCCACCCTGGGTGCTCCCTCCATGGCCTCCAGGTGATCTGGTCCGGGACAAGGTCATCCAGCAGTCTTCGGGACATCGATAGATCAATCCGCCGCTGTGACCCTCTCCGGAGCCACCAGTAGAAAACTCGGGGCCTCTCCCCGTCAATCCCTATCAAAGGAAGCCCTATCGGCCTCCGCACTGCAATGTGCTCCCAGCACCAAACCTGTAGGAGCGATGTCATAACTAGACATCGGCCGCCCTTGTACACGACCCCATGCAGGATCCTATACAGCCGGCATAGAACAAAACTGCCCCAAGAGAATCTATAACCATGGTCTCGCATGTCGTAGATCACATCTGCTAGCACCCATGGTACCCTGCACCCACTCTGGTGGCACAACAGAAGTCCACCCACCACTCTGACCAAAACCTGTGTGAGTCTGGATGCCCCAGGCATCTGACACAGTGCCTCGATGTTCACTCCGCCCTTCTCCAGGGCGAAGCTCGGGTCACCACACAACCGCATCATAGCATGGCCCTGATTGGCCATAGGAGTGATCAACCATCCTTGTATGGGGATCCTCAGAATCCTCCATACATCCTCCAATGTGGGAGTCATCTCCCCTATGGGTAGCCAAAAATAGGAAGAACCCGGATACCACCTCTCTGCCAGGGCTATCAGTAGCCCCATGTCTGTAGACACTTGTGGCATTTCTGCCACATGCTGTAAGCCGGCTTGAGCCAGCTGATCCCGCTCTGCCTGTGATAGAGCGGCCAAGTCATCTCTCAACCCCCCATATTTCCATTCTCTGCTCTTTAGTAATCCTCTCTGCAACATAAACAACAACACAATAAAAAATCATTAATAAAAACTCAAGTGATTAATAATGCAAGTAAAATTAGGTTCAATTTTATACAAATGATGATATCGTCCACTATTGGACGATATCGTCCCAAATTTGAGCACAATCGTCTCCGATTTTGCAAGCTGAAATCATCCCTAATTTGATGAAATCGTCCCCCTTTCGCCGATTTCGCCCTTAGACGAAATCGGCGAACTTGAGACGATTTCGTCGAAATCGGGACGATTTCGTCTCGACGACGTCGACGGCCCAAAAATGGCCGCGATGCTCAAAATTTATTCAAAATTCACCTAAAAAGCATGTAAATTCAACTTAAAGCATTCTAAGCTAAGTTTAGACTCTTACCCGTAGCCCATGTCGGACCTCTGTCGATCTGTGCGCTGTCTCCACCATTTTTGCTTGCAGAGCTCTAAAAACTAGAAAAATGAACAGTAAAAATGAATTAGGGTTTTACCCTATTTTTCTTAATTTTATTCAAAACACAATTAAAAACATTTTAAAATTTTGCTTTTCCATGTTTTTACCTCAAACGTTCGATTTGGGTAAAAACACGGAGGGGGCACCATAGTAAGTCGTCGTACGATTCGACCAAGAATCGTCACCTAAAAATGGGAATAATTTTTGTTTCTCGTAGATCGAGAAGAACTCATCTTTAACGCATTTTCTTCAGAAAATTCGCTAAAGAGGGGGCAAAATGTAGCACCCTAAAATT
Source organism: Wollemia nobilis (assembly GCA_028583015.1). Lineage (NCBI taxonomy): Eukaryota > Viridiplantae > Streptophyta > Pinopsida > Araucariales > Araucariaceae > Wollemia > Wollemia nobilis. Next base: position 273,909 of record JAQPPZ010004836.1, on the reverse strand, counting down.
GGCGCGATAGTGAAATCTTAATAATTACATTTACTCTAGTAAATAATTCAAATTCAAATTTTAACCTCCCAAACCGCTCCCAAACCGTCGCTTAATCCATTTCCTCCTTTCCCATGCCATTTTTAGAGTTTGTTTTGACCGTTTGACGATATCATCGCCGATCAGACGATATCGCCTCAGATCGGACGATTTCGTCTGGGCTAGGACGTCCAGACGATCTTGTCCCAAAACTAATTTTTCATAATTAGTCTCTGTTCCAACGGCGTCTCTAATCCGGGCAGAAGCGTGTCTGCATCGTTAGAGACCCTCCCCATTGGAGATCTCCCAAATAGGGATGATCTCCAACCTCCTAACCTCCCTCCTAAGCCTATTTAATCCTAAGCCCTCCCCTTAGCATCCCCCTGGCTGAAATTCCCTGTAACTCGACTTCACACGCATTAAGACATCCCAAATTGCTATTTGCATTAGTTCTATCCAAATTTTGTTGTAGGTACCTTAGTGTTTTTCAGCCGGAGCAAGCTTACATCGTCGCAGACGATCCTGTTCAGATCGGAGGCGATCCTGTCGAATCAGAGACGATTTCGACTGCAGTTCACATTGAGGCAATCAGTGCCCAAAGTTTGCATTTCTCCATCTTTTCAATCTATTGTTTTATTCTGCAATTAGCTAGTTTATTTATTATTTTATGCTATCCTGCATTTTGGAGTTCACCCATCTAGATCAAATGCATAATTAAGTCATAATTGTCATTAAATCAGTATAATGCATTCATGTTTCTGTTTATAATTTTCAGTTTGATATTGTTATTGTCATTTTACATTGTTTCCCTCTGTTAGAATAGTTGCATTTTCTATGTTTTGCACCTATTTCTCTGTTTGCAGGTCTCTGACGAATTCGTCTAACGAATTCGTCAGATCTCAGACGATCTTGTCTGATCTCAGACGATCCTGTCAAATCAGAGGCGATCCTGACTGCTTCAAGAATCAGAATCTTCATCAGACATCCGGATCAGGTATGACCTTTTAATCTTGCTTAATTTCTCTGTTTTCTGTCTTAATTCTGTTTTCTGTATTCATTTAATCTGCATCTTCATATAGAATAGCTTAGACGCATTTTGGCCAAACCTAGGACTTGAATGCTTAAGGCTAAAACGAACACATAAAACACATTCCCAACCTAGGCATGGAAACTGCCATTAAATGTTTCCTGGTGAACCCACCATCCGTCGAAAAATCACCATAATACACCTCCCTCGAGAGGCGGGACCTTCGCAAGGCCTCTCAGTCCGAGGTACCATGCCATCCTTTTCACATCCCCCTTTCGGGCATGGATCCTATAGCCTGAAGGTAAGGGTGTGAAAAATTTGGAGCGATACAAGCAGAATAGGGGGTTCCTACCCAACACCTTATGGCCTTTCATGGGCAATGCCTACTACTAAAACTAACATTAATCGGGTGATACACAAGATAAGCATAGGGCACAGGTTTATGGTGGAACTCGCCTCGCTTCCCATTATAGTTGTGGCTTTACATTCACAAGATAAATCTCTAACAAGAGCAAAGAGCTACGTTTTCATAGCTATGAATAACAAGAGTAGAGAGTTGTACTCTCATAGCTATGTCTAACAAGTGAAAATACACTCTTAACAAGAGTGGAGAGCTACACTCTCACAACTATGATTAAAAAAAGTAAAGATCTATGCTCTTAACAAGAGCAGAGAGCTACACTCTCCTAGATATGATATAACAGGAGTAACTACGCTCTTAATAAGAGTAGAGAGCTACGCTCTCATAGCTACAACAAACAATAGCAGAGAGCTACGTTATCATAGCTATGGCATAATAAGAGCAACTATGCTTTTAATAAGATCAAAGAGCTATGCTCTCATAGCTACGGCTAACAAGAGTAGAGAGCTACACTCTCCTAGCTACAACATAACAAGAGAAACTATGCTCTTAACAAGAGCAAAGAGCTATGCTCTCATAGCTATGAATCACAAGAGAAGAGAGCTACTCTCTCCAAGTTATGATATAACAAGAGCAACTATGCTTTTAACAAGAGCATAGATCTATGCTCTCATAGCTATGGTTAACAAGAGTAGAGAGCTATGCTCTTATAGCTATGGCTAACAAGAGCAAAGAGCTACACTCTCCTAGCTATGTTTTAATAAGAGCAACTATGCTCTTAACAAGAGCAGAGAGATATGCTCTCATAGCTATGGCTAACAAGAGTAGAGAGCTATGCTCTCCTAGCTATGGAATAACAAGAGCAACTATGCTCTTAACAACAACAAAGAGAAACACTCTTATAGATATGGCTAACAAGAGCATAGAGCTATGCTCTCCTAGCTACGACATAACAAGAGCAAATAAGGCATAAACAAGAGCAATTATAGATAAACAAAAACTGAAAGAGAAACTAGACTAACCTGGTCATCTTCATTGATCGTCTGCTTCACCTTCTTCTACTGAGCTCCCTTCTATTTAACACTCTTCTACCAAGATTTACTTTGTTGAATTATCTAATTCCAAGCTCTCTTTTGCCAACTTTCTTCTATTGAAATCTTCTTTTTTCCTTTGGATGCATCTCCTTATCCCTCGACTTCCACCTACCACCTAACTACCATTACTCCACACTCCTTTGTTAGGTGGTAGGGGAGACATCCCTTCTTCCCACCTTCCCAAGGTGCAACTCACATTCAAGTCTCCTCCTTACTCACATAGACGAACCATCCCCACTCTGGTAGACCCATCCCTTGCGTTAATGGGGCCATGCCTCCTTGCCATCTAGGCTCTACCCCCAGGTGGCTAGCCCAATTCTGAGGTAGGTTCTCATGTGTGAGCTATATTTTGCTACTTTTATGACATCCATTCTAATTAGGATAAATCACTCATTTTTTTTAGATAATCCACCATTAGGATAAATCACTCATTTATTTAAAGATAATCCACCATTATCTAAATGAATGTTTATTTAAAATAAATCATTTTTGTTCAATAATAAAATCTATTTATCATTTAAAATAAATCCACCATTTATTTAAATGAATATCTATATTAAATAAATCATTCTTTTTATTCAAGAATAAAATATATTTATCATTTAAAATAAATCCACCATTTATTTAAATGAATATCTATTTAAAATAAATCATTCTTTTTATTCAAGAATATCCAAGAAGTTATGAAGGCAGTTCATTCATTCCTATTTTCCACATGATTGAGGTGAAGTGCTAAAGTGAAAGACAATTAAGCAGGTGCACAAACAAAGAGGGAGATCTTTCCATCAATTTAGTCACTCGTCTCGACCTCAAGAACTTATGATAGCTACTAGGCCATTAGTCTGGGGCTCAAGGTGACTTTCTATTGATGATTATCCCTTAACCAAATGCATGCCTATATGAAGGTATCTATCCTTGTTACTTTTGAGTTGTCATATCATCATTTCCCCCAACCTTAAGTACCCTCATATTCTATGGATGACTCAAATTCTTCCACTTGCGAGTGCATCTGATCCTACACATTGACAATTTGTTAGCAATAACATATTCTTCATTGTCTAATAATATTGCATAACTACTTTATTGCACAAAAACTAAATATTAAAGCATCCTATGTTAATACATTGTTTCTCCATGCTCAATATTCCATCTGGTATGCTCATAACAAGCCTCATTAGAGGAGAGGAGAAGCTCCTGATAATGAATAATTTGGGACAATCTCCATTTGAAAACAAGCCCAAGGGAGAAGAATTTGACAAGAAGTTTGCCAAATATTGGAGGAGAAAATGACAACTTTACAATTTGAAATTTCAGATTTAAGGATAGCAAAAAAGCAACATTTTGGGCAGAAAGATAGAGGAGTTTTAAAGATTCATATTGGTGAGTTACAACGTTGTTTTGGATAGCAAGGAAGAGGTGCAAATTCATCTAGCACAGGGTAACAATTCGATGATCCAAATAACCAAGAACTCCATCATCAAATCAAGGTATAAAATGTATGCAACTTAGGTGAAAAAGGTTCAGTAATTGAATATCCATATTTGGTTTATTATAAAGTTTATTAAGTACCAAATTCGAGGTTTAAAAGTTGCATGAGAAGGTTTCAATTTTAGAGTCTTCAATGAAGTGTAGAAGATAGTTTTTTAAAAAGTTAAAACTTGAACATTAAAAAATAAGAATTATATATATTTCAAGAGAATCAAATTCCTATTATCTATTGAAAGGAAGAAGACATTACTCTAGAGCACAAATTTTATATACTAGTACAAATCATATTCATCCAAAAGGTATACTACTTTTATAGTTGAAAATGTTGGAATCATCATTGAAAAGTAACCAGGCACTCAGATAGCAAGGATATGAAGTAGAAGAGTTTCCAAGGAGGAGAAGGAAATGTAGAAATCATCATCTTAGAAAAAGTTAATATTGGAAACACAAGGGGGAAAGTATTTCATCAAAATACGTAGAGTAGTCACTAAGGCATCATAGAGGAAAGTATTTCATCAAAAAACATAGACTAGTCAACAAGACATCATAGAGGAAGTCTATAATGAAGAATTTCTACAAAGCTTAAGTAAAACAATTGGATGAATAAGCCTACAAGTGCTCGAGCAAATTCATATTTTTTATCTTCATAAGGGAAGGTGTAATTTCAACCTAGGTCAAAAATCCTACAGTGCCCATTACAGTGAATTCAAGAGGAGCCACCTTTCAGCCAAAAGTCACTAGGTTTGTGAAGACAAAGCTACCACCATCATCATTAGAGTTGTTTCTATAGTTCACTGCACAAGCAATGCTTATGATAATGTCAAAAACTTGACTAGAAGAATAACACTTCATTTTGTAGAAGAAAAATCAATGGAACTATTCATGCATAGAAGTAATACTCATTGTGGATTATTTTTATAACACTCAGTCTTGTTATAATACTCACAATAGAATTATCACACACAAAGGAAAGGAGGTTTGCTAATTTGTAGGCCTTGATAGGCCATGTAGATTCCTCAAGATAAGTAAATAATTCTAGGAGGATGAAGATGTTACTATCATCATTTCTATCACTTGGTATTATCCTATCATTTCAAACTATATTCATTATGATCAGGAGTAGTTGTTACCACAAATTTACCACTGAAGGAAGTAGTAAGCCACTGAAGGAATACCATCAAAGGAGTATACAACATCACTGAAGTGAATATTCCTACTAGTTTAATTATTTTCATATTATCCCATGTGATGTTCATTTGAAGGGGTTCATTGATAGTTGGAGGGAAAAACCAACCAATACACTAGAGAGATACCGCATCGTTGAAGTATTTTGTAAAATGTTATATTTTCTCCTTAGGGTTTACCTTGATTCACATAAGAAGAAGATATATTTTTCAATAGGTATCATATAGAAGGGTCATAACTGATTGGAGAATTTAGAAGTAGAATAATATACAAAATAGTGCACTCATTGATCTGTGGTACCAGTATTTAGGAGGGGCTTCAAAAATCTATTTTTGTTAGTGCCAAGTAGAACATCAAAAATACAAGCTTAAATAACAATTATCTTTGAGAGGTAGAGGTCATTGATAATCTTTGGTGAAAGCATCATTGAAATTACCATACTCACACACATATAGGAGCCAATAAAAGCACTCTTTGGGGTCCATGTGGCTAAGCTAGTATGTGGTTTTCTCAATGAACATGCACATAAAATTGGAAGGAACCCACACATCATGGAAGCAGTATGCCATATTTGAGAACACACAAATTCAAGATACAGTACTTGAAGCATGAGTATAGGAACTGTTAGAGTCAAAAATCACATAGAGAACAAGAGACTTTGCACAAACCAATAAGAGAATCATCGATTAGAAATAACACGCCAATTGAGGTAACCTTTAACTTAAATCTTAATTATTTTTAAAGGGGGAGGTATAAGGAATTATAAGATACATAATATAATACTATGTTTAATTATTATTGCATTGAAGTGAATTAGAAAATAATTAAATAAATAATTCCATCAAAATATTTACAAACATTTAACTAGGAGATATAAGGGCTTATACCTTGGAAAATTTGAAATACTAGTTTGCAAATATTAGTACCTTATAAATTCCAAATTAGGGAGATATAAGGAGTACTACATAAAAATTTAAAACATTGGAATTTAGAAAAATAAACCATTGATAATTAGAGAATTGAAAGAATATCTCATTAAATTTCTTGAAGAGTTGGAATTTATTACTTATACTTGTCCTTTATACAAACTAAAGGGACAAAAGAAACCAACCATAGACTCTTGGAAAATTTAGAATATTATCAAATTGAAAGTGCACTAAATTATCTTTAGCTTTCTATTTATTAAATTCATAAGGAGAAATAAGGTGAAGGAAAATTGAAGTTGAACATTAGGGAGATAAAAGGGATTCAACTCAAACTAAGAAAGCTAAACATACTTTCAAAACATATTGCACTCAAAACAATTGGGAGATTCAACTATTTTACAAAACTTGAAAAATTAAAAAGATCTTAGCAAACTTGATCTTTTACTAAAATTACTTGGGAGTTAAAAGGTATTCTACCTAGAGTATTGGAAAATTAATTACAAGTTTTGTAATCAATCAATTAAGTTTTGTAAATCAGATTTAATATTTGTAAAATTGATAATGTTGGAGAGATAAGATCTACTACATCAAATTAGGATATTGAATTTTACAAATATAGTTTACAAAACTCTAAATATATTATCTAGGGATCCATAAGGTAGCCTACTTCAAAGAGGACATGGCAAGGAAAAAGTAAATGAAAAGGAATAATAATGATCAAGAAATTGAATTACAAATACGTGAGTTGTCAAACATATTTTAAAACCTATATGTCCAAGAAAATTAGATATTAAAAAAAAATTAGAAAATGTTGGAAAGATTAAAATGCCATACACAACACACAATAGAAGAAATTGAAAAGGATACATCAATAAGTGAAAAGAGTACCTCACAATCAATGTTAAGAGAAATAAAAAATAAAAATTTCTTAACACTTAGTAGTTATTTGAATGCAAAGCTTCAAGAGGCATATGAAGATTCTAAAAGAGATTTTATATTACCTAGTGCTAAAGGACACTTGATGTATAAGAATATAAGACAAGAGGACATGATAGAAAATTTTAAGAACAAGTATATTGATGAATAAAATACTTTGAAAAATAGGGTTGGTGGTATTACTAGTGAAACAGAAAAATGGGACTATTATATACTTCAAAAATACATGCAAGGTGTTCTAAATAATGCTAATGATTGCTATGAAGATTTTGTTACTATACCTATCAATCTATGGAGAATATTCTACAAAGGAATTATCACTCTTAATATTTCTAATATGAGAAAACAAAGGTTGAAGAGGTAAAGAACAAAACATAGATGAAAGATGATTTTAGTGATACAAATGATTTAAGGTCCATAATGGTAGATTCCTGATGTAATAATATAGAATCAAAACAATTGATGATTGATACATGTAATGACACTAGTGAGTTATAATTCATGATTGAGATAGAATAAAATGTTGCAAATATTGATGCTATATGTAATACAAGTTATTTAAAAATGATTCATGATTGCTCAAAAAAAATCATGCTACTAGAATCGATGAAGGTATAAATACAAATGATGATGCTCAAGATTATATTGATATTGACAAAGATCATCCTAGTAATTGTATTGGTCATACTAATGGTTTTTGTTCAAATTTGGTAAGAGATGAAGATACAGGTCTAGAAAAACATGAATAATGAATGCAAGACCCAATTGCATAAAAAATTAGATCAAAGCATGAATATCTTGAGTATATAGATCAGATTAGAAACAATAAGCAAGGAACTAAATTTGTAACAAAAAATAGTGATATCAAATTAGTGATAAAGATTGATAGAAACAACTACTGTGAAGGACAGAATGGTGAGAGCGATTTGGTAATAGAAAATAGGTGCAGTCATTGTAATAGATATGGGCATAATATGAGATATGTTGGAATCTCTATAGTTGTAAAATTTATGGAGGAACAAATCATTCTCAAAGACATTGTTGGTACAAATAAAATCATTTCTTTGATTGGATATATACAATGATAAGAAACTTCATTAATGGATTTTCTCAAGTATATTTCTCAAGGTATAGATATGGGCACAAGAAAGCTTTGAATTTATTTTATGGTAAAATTAGAAGAAAAATTCATTGGTTGGCATGCAACCCAAGCAGTATAATTCTCTAATCTCTACTTCGATCCATGAATTGTTTCTCCTAGTTTCATTGGCATGTAGGATAAATAGCTTGTTAAGCATCACATTCATCGAAGGCTTAACCTCATTATCCATACCATTACCATTATCCCCAATGTCAAGTCTCACATCCCACATTTATGTTCCCCCATGGCCCTCCTCAAGCCCTCAATGCTTCAGCTTGACCTGATCATTGAAGTTATCCTTAAGAGTCATAATTTTCTTCCCTTCCTCCAAAAAATCACTAGCATTGATGAAGAGGTCACTGTTGATATTATGAATTCTTGGAATGGTGGCCATGTTTATGTTAGAGATAACAACTTTTTGATCTATTTTTTCTTGATGGTTGAGGTTATGAGGCTTCCTACTAATGGCAAAACTATCCAGCAAATCAAACATACCATGGTGGCAGATCTGGAGTACTTCCATGAAAAAGACAAGGACTTGCTGACTATTTATGGGTGAATCAAAAGAACTAATCTACCTATATCATGGGACTGTGTCATGGTGCCTATCCTCTAGTATTTCATAATTTAAAAAGTTGATGTCACCCTCCATTTGGTATTTTTGAACCACTTCAAGGAAAATAAGAAGATGAACATCCCAAATTACTTGGTAAGGTTCCTTGAACTTTCTATCATAAATTTTAGGATTGGTAAATCCACCACTACCATTCATCAAGGCTTGTATCTTGTTCTTTACAAACATACCCTAGATGCCTTCACCAAGACAGCCTTGATCACTACATTCCCCATCCTCCCTAGTCCCTCCCCCAACCCCTATCAGCCCACCCTTGTTCATATTAGTTCCTCTCCAAACCCTATTCAGCCATTAACTACCCCATAGGCCCATCCAGCCTACCCCTACCCCTCTCAATTTCTCGTTCAACCCCAATAAATATACCCTTGTTAAGCCCATTAACAGCAGCAGCCATGAAACATCCATTCATGAGGTGCCTAGTGATGCCAATGACCCTGAATTATCCTCCTCTATCCCTTCAAATCCCAAGGATGAGTATGGTTAGTTCAAATTTAAACCAAGGTCCATCAAATGTTCCTCATCCAGGTTTCTACATAACCCTAGTCCACCCTTCATCCATGCCTCACTTCAGCTGAAGAATTTGAAGAAAGGGTCACCATTCCCAAAATAATATTCTAATGTGGACAACAAAATTCATGACAAGGAGGTTTACCTAAGAATGCAATGAAGGATGATTTCCAAGATACCTCTATTTTTGTGCTTCGTAGAGTGGTGCTAAACCATACTGCCATATCGGTAGCCACCCTATCCATGGTTTCTATCTCCTACAACTAGGTAGAAAAGGTTCTTGAAGAAGCCCATGGTTACCTCAATACCATATTCAGGGAGATAGATGAATCTCCTTGCACAAATGATGGGAATTGAGTTGCAGGTTTGTGTTGAAGGGTGTCCCCTTAGGATGGCCCTATTCTCCAATTTTGGTCTAGTTAGGATTATCCCACATTGGTATTCCCACCTAACGGTATGTTTTTTCATAAGGATAGACCCATATGGGCCGCCCTCTATTTTGGCCTATAATATTAATTTTTTTATGGTTTTTCTTGGATTATATTAAGGTTTTGGGGCTCCTTATACAAATCCAAGCAAAAGGATGAAGCTTGAGCAAAATATCAAATTGAAGGTCACTTGAAGAATGAATATAAATACAAATATCCATATTGAAGACTAAATTCTTCAATAACAAAATAATATAATACAAGGAGGTGTTAGAGTATATTACATTATTTGGTACATGATAATGTAACACTTTGGGTACATTATTAGACTAGGAGTTTATCTTAGGTTAAGGAGCTACTTGAGGAATAATAAATAAATGCACAAGTGCTAGAATGTGTAATGATGTAAATGTGCATGTTGTCCACATGTACATGAGTCCTTTGAATAGGAAGAACAAGTATCCTTAGTTAGTTATGCATGTACAAAAGTGTCTATCATGCAGAATGCACATGTGTCCTTAGGGTAGGAAAGTGAAGAGTCACATACTAGTATATATTTGTGACTTAGCATTGTAATTGGTAATGAAGCATGCATTGCTCATAGTATGCACTAGTAGAGAGCTATCCATATATTGTATCAAGTTTCAATTTTTGTGAGTTTACATGAATGGCTCTTGCATGAGTTATTTCAAAATTTTCTCATGTTAATATAACGTAGCTTGCTTATTTCATCACTTGTGGTTGCATTTTATTCAAGTTTAAGTCTTCAAAATTCAATAGGGATAAACATGTATAGTATTAGGATAACTATTTTTTTAATAGGGGATATGGTTAAACAACTTTTAAAAGATATGGGGCTAGATATCAAAGTAAATAGAATATATATTTCATATAGAGAAGGTAGAAATTTTCAAATAAATGACAATTTTTTTTTAAATCTTAGTTATTAAAAAAATTGAGACAACTCAATAAGTATTTATCTTATCAATAAAATTAAATTAGCATGAGGATAAAATCCTAGAGAGATAGTATCAAAGTTGAATAGGATTCTACCTAAAACACCATAACACTAAAAATACCTAGGGTCTACAACAACTATGAATTAAAATACAATAGATGAATAAGATCATGTTGATTGACATCCAATTATGTTCTATAATAATGAGAAATATAATATTAGATTTGAGTGTAAATGCAATTTTAATTCCAAGTAATACTTAGGAATACATATGAAATTTGTTATTTAAATCACCATGGCACTAAGTAGCTCTCGTGGATAGACATACTATACAATCCAATGGGATATTGGGATACATGAAGGTAAGAATAATTGAATAGCATCTAGAGTAAACTTTTATGTGATTAACATGGATAAGAAATAGTTTTATTATTAAAATTAGAATATTTTATGGATAATAACCATGTACTAGATAATATCATTCACTAACGGGTGAGAATGGGAAGATGATGAGGGGGAACAAGGTGAGAACTATTCTAAGTGGGCTGTACGTGGATCCCATGGCTTGCATCAATCCCTTAGCCAAGTATAGATATATAAACCCTCTCTTAGGCCTGCATGGTCTCCAATTTATTTTTAATCCTAGATATAAGTCATACACATCGATTATTTTGAGCAAATCCAAGAAAATCCTCTCTTTGGGAGCTCTCTTTGATATTCATATGGTTCAAACAATAATGCTAATCTCACATAACAATGATACTCATGATCTTTGCAAACCCTAGTTCAAGTTCCTCACTCAACTAAGTGCTTCAACAACAATGCTTATAAAACAAGGTTTTATCAACAACTCTTTATTCCAAAAAACCTTGAAGCATTAATTCAAAACACACTCAACAATGTTTACCAAACAATCCTTTTCACTCCAACTTTGCATTCACAACTTTCAACAATCATTCACTAGGAAGATGTGCCCATACCTTTTGTTTGATGTAGAAGTGCCCTTAGGAAACCTGTCTCAATCACAATTTTCTTCTTTGCCAATTTCAATGGTTAGATGACAAAATATCACGCTAACTCTCTTTCAAGATATTTTTCAAACACAAAAATAATCAATCCCAAATACACCTTATTACTCCTTGAAATTAGCAATCATCAAATCACACATAAAAAGAATCACTCAAATTGCTCCTTATAATCTCCAATTTAATAAATCAATATTTCAAAAATAACCCTTCAGAAATAATAATTGCCTACCCTTTTATCTCCCTCAAAACACTTAATAACCAATTTTAATTTAGGCAAAAATTAAATCTTACAAACCATAAAAATTTATTTTTCAACCTTAGGCACATAAAAATATTTTTATTTTCCTTCAACCTTAGCACATTCCAAATTAAGCGACCAACATAACAATCATCAGCGCATACCTTTGTCTCAACCACAAAAAGGCCTCGATGGGTTTTGACCCCGAAACCTCTCCATCGAGCACCTTACCAAGGTGCTAGCCCACCACGTGGGCTAGGCGCTCCCACGAGGAGGGGAAGGTACTTGCCCCCCTTTGTTTCCTCATTGGCATCACTTCCAAAAATGGAGATCTTCCTTCCTTGCAAAACGTGAACCCCGTAGGATTCGAACTTGCGTCCTCCCTGCCAGCAAACATCTTAACACCTTCCACCATTTCCAGCTACGCTACGCGGTGCGTGTGCAGGGTGAAAGGAGCCTAGCTCCTACTTCTTTCTTCTACCACCAAAGATTTTTCAACACAAAAATTGTTGCATTCTTTCTGTGCTCAATCTATAACATGGGCATTCGAATAATAAAGCATTGGGGATCTTCTAAGGCAAAGGTTTTACCTTTATTTATACATGATGCCTTATTGCCATAACACGTCGACGCTCAAATCGAATTTTAAATTTAATTTTTAAACTTAGCTTTATAACCCTTTTTAGGGTTTATTAAATTAATAAAAATTAATTTATAATTAAATTAAAATTAACTTATAATTAACTTAAGTAACATGAAAGTTAATTAAATTAATTAATAAAATAATTTATAATAAAATTATATTAATTAATTTATAATTAATTTAAATTTCCTTTTTAATATTATAATAAACTATTATAATATTATTTTCTGGGCCTCTTCTTTGCCCTTTGGTCCTCATTTGACTTCCTGGAACTGGGTCTTGATCAACTGAAGGTGGACTATCCTTTTGCACTTATTGGAGATCCTGAAACTGATGTTGCCCACTGAAACTGCCACTGACTAGTGTTGAAATCTTGACATCAATGACCACTCACTCTTGACATCAATGACAACTCATCTACTCAAAATGTCCAACAATCTCCCCCTTTGTCATTGATGGCAACCCAAATTATTTTTACCAAAACTTGACCTTTTTCCTTTTCTGCTCCCCCTGGGAAATTGCTCCCCCTGACTCAATGCTCTCTCCTTAAACCAAATCTCTCCCCCTTACTCAAATATCTCCCCCTTTGACATCAATGGCAAAGGGTCACCTTTGGGGCTCGGGGCTAAGAATTAATCTCTTAGCTTAGCCCCTCCCCCACCTCCTCTTGAGGTGGTTAATTCTAGGGTGGGAGTATTTCTACTCCCAAAAAGCACTGGTCTTTACCTTTGTCCTCTTTCCTTCTCATATGATCCTTCTGATTCCTTTGAATGTTCCTATTCATGTCCATGTTCTTGTTCCTATCCATATCCTTGTTCCTATTCCTGTTCTTGTTCATGTCCATATTCCTATTCCTGTTCTTGTTCCTGTTCATATCCATATTCCTATTCCTGTTCTTATTCATGTTCCTGTTCCTATTCATGCTAGGTTCTGGAATGTCTGCTCTACACCACTTTGTTGTATGCCCATCATTATTGCACTTATAACACTTAATGTTATTATTCCTTGGAGGTGCAAATGTCTTGGGATTTCTCCTGGTGAAGCCATCTCTATTCCTGTCATGTACCTTGTAATTCATTGCCTTGTGACCAAATTGATTACATGAGTAGCAATACCCATGGAAAAGTTGCATGTTTCTAAAGTTCCCATACTCCTGTCTTTCATGTGTCCTGCACTGTGAAGCCATGTGCCCAAATCTGTGACATGAGAAACATCATCCATTGAAATTTCCTTGCCTTGACCTCATTGGTCTCTTAGTCTCTTTTTCTCTATGTTGGTTCATGTTCCATCTGTTTCTTCTTTGTGCATTGTTCCTTTCCTTGTTGAAATTTCTATTGTCCAACTCATCCTCAAAAGTCTCACTTTCTCTTACACTATTTTCTTCTGAAGTTTCTTCTTCTTCAGAACTTGAGGTTGATTCTTCTTCTTGTTTCTTTTGAGCCTATTCAAAACCAAGACCTGTTTTGTTTGTTGACCTTCTTTGTACCTTGATCATCTTATCTACAATATTTGAACTCTTTCCAAACTTGTGTAGCTTATCCTTGGACTTTTCTAAATCTTCCCTTAGTAGATCTACTTCTTGTTCTAACTTTTCACATTCTAAGACCTTTGCTTCTAGCTTATCCTTGAACTTCTTTGTCTTAGCCATTGACTTGTTTAGATCCTCTATAAGATTTCCTCTCTCTTCATCACATTCTTGAAACTGAATCTCAAGTTGGGAGTTTTTCTTTCTCACCTTCTTTAAGGTTTTAAGAGCATAAATAAGCTCTCCCTCAAGATCAACTCCTCCTTTTTCTGATTCTTCCTCTATTTGTTTGCCTTTGATAACATCTTCATTCTTTTTTGACTTGTCTTCTATAGGATCACCTTCTTCTTCTTCTAGTGCCATTAGAATATTCTCTTCTGGTCCTTCAAGTGCATCCTCATATTCATCATCACTGAAACTGAAACCATTCCTTGTACAACTATCTTCAAGATGTCCAAAATTACCACATCTAAAACACTTGAGAATTATTGGTGACCTTTTCTTAACTTCTTCTTTTTCCTCAATCAGAAATAGAACTTCATATTTATCATTACTTGAAGAACTAGCATCACTATCACTTGAGTACTTACTTGCCTTGTCTACATAGTAACTCCTCTTCTATATTTGAAAGAACTTCTTTCCTTGTTTGCCTTGTCCATCCTTGCCTTTCTTTTGGTACCTGTATCTTTCTGATTCCCTATTCCTGTGATCTTGTTTTTCTTCATCATTGTTATTTTTAGCTTCTTGAAAATCAGTTGCATAGTGACCATACTTTCCACAATTGAAATATCTAATAGATTTTGCATCTTTAAATCTTCTTGAATCCTTATTCCTTCTTCCATAATTAGCTTCTTCATCACTGGATGACTCATTGCTTGATTCTGACTTTTTGCCCTTTGTCTTCTTAGTAGCTTTGAATGTTGCTTCCTTCTAGATATTAGGTTCCTCTTTTGTTCTTAACTCAAAATTGGTAAGAATACCAAGTAACATATCTCTTGTCAAAGAATCACCATCTTTTGATTCTTCTATAGTAGAAATATTTTCACTAAATATTTTTGGAAGAGATCTTAAGACTTTATCACAAACATCCGATTCTTCAACATTAAGTCCAAGTCCTTGCATGGCATTAACAACCTCATCTACCCAAAGTAGATAAGTACTAATGTTTTCTTCATCCTTCATTCTTAATTCTTCAAATTGTCCTTTGAGATTTCGTATCTTTGCCTTTTTGACACTTTTATCTCCTTCATATATGCTTTGCAACTTATCCCAAATTCCTTTTGCATCTTTACAATGCATAAATTTTATTGATTTTGTTCTATGCAAACCTCTCAAAATTGCATTCATTGCTTTTGAATTGTAATGTTGTAGAAGCTTACCTTCCTTATCTGTAGGTGGATCAGTTGGTGGTATGTATCCATTTTCAACTGCTTCCCAAATTTCATTGCCAAGTGCCATCAGGTGAATCTTCATTCTCATACTCCAAAATATATAATCACTTCCATAAAATATTGGTGTTGAATTATCTGAGGACACATTCTTAGAATCCATTGTGTTCTTGAAAGCTTTTCCTTCAAGTTGTTAAACTCTTTTGAAGGAACCCGCTCTGATACCAATTGAAGAACACAAGCTTATATTGAGAGGGGGGTGAACAGTATAAGACCACTTTTTACTTTTATTTCCCAATCAATATTATGCAATGTATAGATAGCAATATCAATAGTAGTAATCAAAGCAATGCACAAATCACCACACACAATAGAGACACCAATTTAACGTGGTTCACCCAATGTGGGCTACTCCACGGAGAAAATATTTCACTAAAATTTTCTCAATCAATATCTTGGGAATCCTTTCCCTATTACAATGTTTATGGACCTCTATCCAAAGGAGACACCAATCCCCTAATCAAGTTCATGGATCTCTATCCATAGGAGAACTCTTTCTCCTTAGCTCTAACTGGTGATCTTCTAGAAGAACTGCTACCCCCACTACTCTGGCTAATGGATCTCTATCCACTGAAGACACCTATCCTCACTGCCCTAGCTAATGGATCTCTATCCACTGGAGACTATCATCCTCTATACTCTATCACCTTTAAAGCTCTATCTCAAATCTACACTAAACATAGTCCTTCAGTCTAGCACAAATTTGCTCAATATCTATCTCTGGTCTGGCACAAACCTATCCTCAAATATGCACCAAACTCTATCCTCAAATTTATACTAAACATAATCCTTCGGTCTAGCACAAATCTATCCTCAATATTTGTCCTCTGATCTGCACTAAACATAGTCCTTCGGTCTAGCATAAATCTATCCTCAATATCTATCCTCAAGCCTTAACACAAAGCTTGATCTAATCACAAATCAACTCTACTAGATCTGCCCCAAACCTTAACTCAATGTTTGAACAAATCAATCAATCAAATCTGCTCTCAATTCTTCTCAAAGACTTATCTCAAATCTGCCTTGTAAGCTTCCACAAAAGCTCACACTAATCTATCCACAAGTCCTCTCTAGAACTTGTCCAATATGCTCAACAAGTCCTCACTAGAACTTTCCAATCCTCAATAATATTTTTCCTCAAATATGTATTGTAAGCTTCCACAAAAAGCTCACACAAATTTGTCCACAAGTCTTCTCAAGACTTACCTCAAATCTACTCAACAAGTCCACACTAGAACTTGTCCAATCTCATAGAAACATAAAGAGAATTGTTAGAGACTCAATATGCTTCACATTCATCACAATGCTCAATTACTTTCAATCACTCTTTTTACCATAGAAACATATAGAGAATTGTTAGAGACTCAATATGTTTCACACTCACCAACACTCAACCTCTTTCTCAAATCAATTCAGAATATAGAATAATTTATTTCATAGAACTTGAACTATCACTTCAACACATCCACTTGACTAGGCTCAACCAACACTACTCAACCAATCACTCAATGAATTAACCTTTGCTTACAAACCCTAGTCCAAGCATATGAACACTCACTCAAATGTTTCCAACAATGCTTATCAATCAATCTCACATAACAATGATACTCATGATCTTTGCAAACCCTAGTTCAAGTTCCTTACTCAACCAATTGCTTCAACAACAATGCTAATATCACATAACAGTGATACTCATGATATTTGCAAACCCTAGTTCAAGTTCCTCACTCAACTAAGTGCTTCAACAATAATGCTTATAAAACAAGGTTTTATCAACAACTCTTAATTCCAGAAAACCTTGAAGCATTAATTCAAAACACACTCAACAATGTTTACCAAACAATCCTTTTCACTCCAACTTTGCATTCACAACTTTCAACAATCATTCACTAGGAATATGTGCCCATACCTTTTGTTTGATGTAGAAGTGCCCTTAGAAAACCTGTCTCAATCACAATTTTCTTCTTTGCCAATTTCAATGGTTAGATGACAAAATATCACGCTAACTCTCTTTCAAGATATTTTTCAAACACAAAAATAATCAATCCCAAATACACCTTATTACTCCTTGAAATTAGCAATCATCAAATCACACATAAAAATAATCACTCAAATTGCTCCTTATAATCTCCAATTTAATAAATCAATCTTTCAAAAATAACCCTTCAGAAAATATAATTGCCTACCCTTTTATCTCCCTCAAAACACTTAATAACTAAAATGGGTAGAAATCAATATTTGATCCATTAATACAAAAAATAAATGTACTAAATGAAAAGGCTATATTTCATTAATATTGAAAGATATGTGTTACAATAGGGACATGATGACCTTTAGCCATTTCTTCTTCTAATAATGTTACAAAAAGTTTGATATCGTCTTCAATCATCCCTCAATGTAGGTGGGCTTCTTTTTATGTGGGCCACCGCGAGGTTATAGTTTTTTATGTTCTTCCTCTTCAGATATACTAAATAACTTGTGAAGAACCTACAAAAGGGGGTTAGTATGATGGGGGATTACCTTAGTTATATCCCATGTTTATAAAGATAAAATGACTATGAAAATACATTGAAAATTGAAATTGAGGGTGCAGAAGCTGATAATATTGTAAAACAAAGCTTACCTCCCAAATTTGAGGTGATTTGGGACCTGTAGACCCAATTCGCCACCTGGGGGGTGAACTGAGGCCAGATTTGTGGGGCGAGGGGTAAATTTAGCTATGAGGTTCCTTTTGCAAAATCCCTTCAATGGATCGATTCCTAGGTAGCTGGTGTGCCTTTGTATGCTGTGGAAATCTGACTGTCTGCTGCAAGAACTAACTTGTTCAATCTTCATTATCCATTTCTATAGAGTTTCTATGCTTTGTTGAAATATGGAGAGAGTCATAATTAGGGGTTTAGGACCCACTATTTATAGGAAATGGCAAGGTGTAGGGGGAGAGTTAAAGAAACTAACCCTAGGCTAAGTTCTAACCAAAGTTAGGTTAGGGTTTGTGATATGGAAGTCTCCTATTCCTCATAAGAAATATCCTATCCTCATACATGTGTGAGGAAGGATTAAGTCTAATCAGGATTATGAGACCTTAAGTAAAATTAGAGCTTGATTAGGGTTTCTTAGAAAAATATGTTAGCTAACCCTAATTACACACATGTGGAAGGATGCAATTAGTGTTAATTAAAGATTAAGAGTTCAACTAATCAATTTTGCCCTAAAAAGGTGACTTAAGTGAAGTCAACATTAAATTAGATTTTAGGAATTGACTTGGTAATTGTTTTTGTCAACTAATACCCCATGGGGGCCTCAATTGAGTACACATAGGCTATCAAAGGATATCCCAATGCATGGGATGTGATTTTGAATACTTATGAGGGTTTAGGACTTGAAATTCGATGAAGTGGTATGTGGAAGTCTACACAATGCTATGATAATATATGGTGATCTACGCATGACTACGGTCATCTACGCATGACTAAAATAATCTACGCATGTCTAGGAGGATCTACAATAGTCTACACTAGTCTACAATAGCCTAGGGGTACCTAGGACAACCTATGTAAACCTATAAGTGTCCAAAAGGATCTACAAGTATGTAGATATAACAATGTGCAACTTTTGGGTGTCTACATTTTGTCCCTTTTTGTAATATACTATGTAGAACATAGTTTAATACAAAAATGTGAAAGGTTTGTGCAGAATAAAAAGGGATATAATGGGAATGGAATCCAATCAAAGGTATGTAGCTACTCGAATCGTGACCATACAACATTAACTGGGGATCCAAGGAGAGAAGGGACGAATAAAAGAAGGAAAAGAGGAAAGAAATAAAAACAATGTTGGTAAATGGAAATGGATGATTACGAATGCAATGTTATGATTTTTCTAAGTCCGTATTATATTTACGATGCCATACTAGTTTCTTGAGAATGACAACTTTATATTACTTTAATTTTGTGACTAGATCAACGTGGTCCAAAAATATGAATAGGAAAAAAACCTATCTAAATATTTGTTGTTGATTGATTGATGAGAACATGGCAACAAGTGTCAAACCATTTGAGTTAGTTAACATTTGGATTATTTAAATGTGACCAGATCAACGTGGTCATGAAATCCTTTTCCAAATTTTACGTTAGGATTACTCACCTGTATCATTCGTTGTACTCCATGAATGCTAAAGTGACCTTTCCATTGTTATGCATAACTCTCTTGATTTAACCCATGTCTAGTTGGTATTGAGATTATTTCGTATGATAATCTTTCGCAAAAAAAATTTTAGACAAATGTGCTAATCATACTTTTGAATTTTTGATGTTGTGGTTGCATGCAAAGCTAACTTTGGATATGAATACCCCTAAAATGATGAATCATCAATGAGTCGAGTGGAATGCAGTGATTTGATGATGCAACGATTGATAAGATACAATTGCATGATGAATATGATGGAAAATTAAGATATATGACAAATTTAGGAGGTTCCTAGGGTTTTGGCGGACATATGCCTACTTTTCTAGGGTTTTGGGGGTAGTTTAAGTGATTATGGAGTGTTTAGGCTGATTTCACCACCTAGGGGGTTATTTTGACCTAAATTACGACCCAGGGGATTAATTGCATCTAACTTCACCCCTTGGGGGTAAAGGTGGGATTAAAGCCTTTTTAAGCCCTAATTTCATTAGGTATAGTTCATTTTGACAGAGGGAAAGGTTGGAAAGAGATGTGTGGGAGAATTTTATGATACGAGGAGAATGTGGTTGGCGACTTCGAGGGTGATGATGATGAGGGGATGCAGGGCAGCTGACATCAAGCATGGGTTCCCACTCATAAGTGTCCTTTCACTTTGTTTTTATTTTGTTTTATTTTTCCATAGAAATATAAATGAGGGGGAGGTTTTCATCCCGTTTTAATTTTTTTTATAATTTTTAAAGAAAATTTGAACACATAGTGTTAAACAAGCCAAATAGATACCCAAAAATGTGATGTGTTTCTGAATATGACTTGTTTTAGTGCAGATTTGATCGGGTGATAGGTAGAGTAGGTATGAAGTTTGACCGTCTATTTTTGAAGTAACGATGTACTATTTTTGACATGTTATTGAATTTTATCCGTAAAAGTGGGAAATGGGTATCCCGTTATGTGACTATTATATTTTTTTGCTTTTGTTTGGTGTGATTTTAGAATGTGTTGTTTTTAGGTGTAAGGTATTAAACTTGGACTATTATATTTGCCATGTTAGAGGTGATATTTTTGGAAACCGATGAAACTTTCATTGTAGAAGGGCAAAATGGGTATCCAAAAATGTAGTTTGTTTTTGTAGATGTCTTCATTTGGCCTACTTTTGATTTATGTGCCAAGGTGTGAGTAATGTGAAATTGAAAATGAGCTATAGGGAGCCCGATTGATACTGTTTTCCACATCTGTTTGAACTATCATCGTGGAGTGGTCAAATGGGTATTCAAAAATGTGACTATTATTTTTGAATTATGTCTTCTAATTTGTTTTCAGTTTTGGTGTATTTATGGTAAATTTGGCCTTGATGTTTATGTAGATTGGTATGTTATTTTTGAATTTTGGCACCATATTTACAGCTAAGTGGGCAAATGGGTATTCAAAAATGTATTTTATTTTTGTATGTTAAAAAAATTGGTCGTGTTTTGAATTTCATACCACATGTTACAATGTGAATGCGTCGACATCCAAAGTAGCTTAGAAATAGTTGTCTCCGATGTGAATGCACATTTGAATGTCAGCAAGATTTTTTCTTCTCTCCCTGTATTTCTTCTATTTCTCGTCCTTCTCCTTATTCCTTCTATCCTTTCACTCCTTATTCCTCCTGTTTATCCTCTTCCTTATCCCTCCATATCATCCCTTATCCCTCCATACCAATCCCCTCAAAAATCTACGTGATTTGTTTTTGTGTCTCAATATAAATATATGTGCTATCTAAGGTTACTATGAATGGAATAAAAAAATTGGTTTTATTTCCTCATTCTGGTATCAGAGCAACCAAGGAGCGAGGAGCTGGGCATGGAAGCCATGAAGTTGAGGTGGTGCATGTAGGTCAAAGATGAGGAGCTGAGGTGGCACACGTAGGTCGAGGATCATAGAAGAGCTGAGGTGGAATGCACAGGTTTGGTAGGCAGAAGAGAGTATGGAGACAATGATTGCCCACAGGAAATTGACTCTATAAGTGTTGATTAAGGGTTATAAACCCTATTGATATCCCCATCCTGCTCGATGTGGGATAATTGTTTTTAAAATTTCAATTTCTTGAAGGACTCTTCTATTCTTCACCCAAGTTTCCTTCCAGCCGAGGTGCCTAGCACGGTTGGCAGAGGCTGTTTACTGATGGAATGTAGGTCTCGGGTTTGAAACTCGTCGGACCAAATAATTGTTTTTTTATTCTGTCACCAAATGATAAGGGGATAAAAGGAACGAGGTGCCTTCTTCACTTTCAAAGGTGTCGCGGGGTGTGGTGGCAAGAAGTGTTTAGGCCGTTTCAAGAGGTTGCGGGTTCGATCCATAGGAAAGAGGTTCAAATTTTTTTTTTTTTATTTAAAGTTTTTAATTAAACTTAGTTAAAGTTTTAAATATTAATTTAATAAATGTTAAAAATGCTTTATAAATTATTTTAAAAAAAGTTTTTTTATAATTATAAAGCATATTAATTTTTATTAAATTCAAAATATTTAACTACTTTATTAAGTTTATTGTGAACCTCTATTGCCATAGAGGCAAATTGTAAATCACCCAAGGGCTTGAAAAGCTTGATTTTTATGAAAAATTTCATAGAGCAATATTTGTAAAAGAGGGAACATAAAAGTGCCGAGAAGCCTTTCGGAGTGCCCGTTTAGCACTTCCAGAAAATTTGCTAATTTTCATCAATTAGAAAATGTTGCTATTTCAAATCCAAGTGTGTTGTGGCACTTGAGATACGGTCATTTGAAATCAGCTAGTTTGAAGATGTTAACCTCTCAAGCAATGGTGACCGAACTTCCTAAAGTTCAGGACAATAAGGAAGTCTATGAAGGTTGTGCCTTGGGCAAGCATGCTAGGTCCAAATTTCCTAAAGGGCAAGCATGGCGGGCCAGTTATCCACTCTAGCTAGTGCATTTAGACATCTGTGGTCCAATGCAGACCAAGAGCATTGGTAACAACTCTTACTTTCTTCTTTTCATTGATGATTTTTCAAGAATGTGTTGGATATATTTTTTGAAGCATAAGGATGAGGCATTTGATTTATTTGTATGTTTTAAAACAAGACTTGAAAATGAGAGTGGATATTTTGTTAAGGTCTCATATCAGATAGAGGAGGAGAATACTCTAATGAATTTTTGATTTTTTGTAAAAAACATGGAATAAAGAGGCAGTTCACTACTGCCTACTCTCCACAGCAGAATGGTGTGGCTGAGAGAAAGAACCGCACCATTGTAGAAATGGCAAGATATATGATTTAGAAAAATCATTTGAGTAATATGGATTGGGAAGATGCAGCCAGGACCAGTGTATATATTTTGAATAGGAGCCCTACTTCAAGTTTGAAAGGGAAAACTCCTTACCAAGCATGGTATGGTAAGAAACCAAATGTCAAGCATTCCAAAGTGTTTGGTTCACTGGCGTATTCACACATTCCTAATGAGTAGAGAAATAATCTTGATCCTAAGAGTCAAGCATGCATTTTTGTAGGGTACTGTGAGACCAAAAAAGCTTACAGACTCTACAATCCTAGGACTCGAAAGATTATGCTTTCCAGGGATGTGATTTTTGATGAAGGGGGAGAGTGGGGCCATCCCCAAATATTTAGTGATGTTGAATCCTATGATGTAGGTTCTACACAGATGCAACATATGGATCCAAAGAAAGGCAAGGATACTCCTCCTCCAAGCCCAAGCAGACATTCATCCTCAAGTTCATCAACTTCTTCACCAAGTCCTTCTCCACAAAGGTCAGTTAGTTCCTCACCAATGGATATTGATTTTCCATCCAGAGGTAAGAGAACACTCCAGCATCATCCATATTATCATATGTTGGATTAAAAATTTCAAAGAAGATATACTAGAATTCAAGCTAGTGAAATGAGTTCAGTCTTGCAAATACTTGAAAATATGCATTTGTATGGTGATGATGACTCCCAAGAACCTCAGGGAGATATAGTTAACTATGCCTTGTTAACTAGTGCACAGCTTGAACCTTCTAGTTATGAGAAGACATGTACTCAAAAAATTTGGCAAGATGCCATGAAAGAGGAGATAACCTCTATAAAAAACAATGACACTTGGGAGCTAGTAAAGATTCCTAAAGGCAAGAAATGTGTTGGATGCAAATGGGTTTTCAAGACCAAGTTCAATTCTAATGGAAGTATTGAAAGGCACAAAGCAATATTGGTTGCAAAAGGATTTACACAGAAGTATGGTATTGATTATGAAGATACATTTTCTCCTATAGCCATACAGGAGACAATCAGATCAGTTCTTGCTTTAGCTGCTCACAAAGGTTGGAAAATTCAACACATGGATGTGAAGAGTGCCTTTCTCAATGGGTACTTGACAGAGGAAGTGTATGTTGAGCAACCTCAAGGATTTCAAGAGAAAGGTAAAGAGAACCTTGTTTACAGACTAAAAAAGGAACTCTATGGTCTCAAGCAGGCACCATGAGCTTGGTACTCACACATTGATGGGTACTTAAAAAATTTTGGGTTAACCAAAAGCAAAAATAAACCCACCCTTTACTACCTGAAGCAAGGTAATGACATCCTCATAGTTTTCTTGTATGTAGATGATCTCATATTCATGGGTAGTAATGAAAAAGTGAATATGGAGTTCAAGCACTCCATGATGAAGTAGTTTAAGATGAAGGATCTTGGCTTAATGCACTACTTCCTTGGAATGAAGGTTCATTAGTCAGATACAGGGATCTTCATCTATCAACATAAGTATGATCAAGACATGATCAAGAAGTTTGCTATGGATCATTGCAAACCAGTTGCAACTCCAGTTGGACATGGGATCCAATTAAGCAAAGATTATGGAGCACAAAAAGTTGACGTGACCACTTTCAGAAGCATGGTTGGGAGTTTGATGTTTCTCGCCAACAACAGACCTAATATTCAGTATTTTTTTTCTCTTGTCTCTTGATTTATGGCTAGCCCTTATGAGCCGCATTTGTAGGCAACTAAGATAATTCTCAGATATCTGAAGGGTACATTTGATTTTGGAATCCAGTACCATAAATGTAACACTATCAAGCTTGTAGGATTCAGTGATAGTGATTGGGATAGCAACATTGATGACAAGAAATCAAATTTAGGGAACTATTTTAGTCTGGGATCAGGACTAATAACTTGGAGTTCCAAAAAGCAAACTATGGTAGCTTTGTCTTCTATAGAAGCTGAGTATGTAGCAGTCACCTATGCTAGTGCTCAAGACTTGTGGTTAAGAAAAGTGCTGGAAGATATTGGAGAGCATCAAAGTGGTCCGACTAGAATCTACTGTGAAAACATCAGTGCCATTCAGTTGGCATACAATCCAATCCACCATAGTAGAACGAAGCATTTTGAAATGAAGTACCACTTCATCTGAGACATTGTGGAGCAAGAGATTGTTGAGCTTAAATTTTGCTACACTTTGGACAACGTTGCAGATATCTTCACCAAAGCGATGGCTAAAGCTCAATTTATAAAGCTGAGATACTATCTAGTTAGTCCTCTCAACTTTAAGGGGGGGATTGTTACAATGTGAATGCGTCCACATCCAAAGTAGCTTAGAAATAGTTGGCTCCGGTGTGAATGCACATTTGAATGTCAGCAAGTTTTTTTCTTCTCTCCATGTATTTCTTCTATTTATCCTCCTTCCCCTTATTCCTCCTATCCTTTCACTCCTTATTCATCCTGTTTATGCTCTTACTTATCCCTCCATATCATCCCTTATCCCTCCATCCCAATCCCCTCAAAAATCTATGCGATTTGTTTTTTGCATCTCATTATAAATATATGTGCTATCTAAGGTTACTATGAATGGAATAAAAAAATTGGTTTTATTTCCTCACCACAATGGATGTGTGGATGATTTTTTGGCTATTGGGAGTCAAATATGTATTGTTTGTCATATATTTTTGAGATTTTGTTATAAAATGACAAATGGGTATCCAAATATGTGACTTTTTTGTTGATATATTGTTTCATGTGATTTGTGCACTATTTTTGTCTCAAAGTGCATGTCAAATTAAATATTTTTAATTTGTAAATGTTGAATGAAGAATTTTTAATTGATTGCATTGTTATGTGGATGACTAATGTGTCTCATTGTGGATGGATAGGTGAATATTCTTGAGCCCCATCATCGAGTGAGAAAAATTAAGGAAGTTTTTAAGGAGTTGATGAACACAGAGGATGAGCTAGATTGGTTAGATGACATACACTTATGAGGTGTGTGGGAATGTAAGAGTATCCACACCAATAGAGCTTGTGTATCTACATTGTGTGAGTAGTGGGACGTAGACAAGAATACTTTTCATTTCCCACTAGGGAAATGACCATCACCTTGGAGGATGTGTATCAAATATATAGAATATGTATTTAGGGTGTTCCTATGAGAGCAGTCATTGATGAGAGTAAGGAGGTTGTGCTAGAGCGATTATTTGGGGTGGATTAGATAGAGAATTATGTCTCGATGATTGATTATGAGTGGCTATAGTTGGAGGATAAGATATCTGATTAGCAGTGTGTGGTTATGATGATGATCTCTACGTATGCCTTACCTGATACTTTTGGGGTGCTATTCACCTAAAATATGTTAGACATGGTGAGTTGAAGAACACAATCTTATACTAACATGGGGGTGAACAATATAAGACCACTTTTTACTTTTCTTCTTAAATCAATATTATGTAGTGTATAGATAGCAGTATCAATAACAATAATCAAAGCAATGCACAAAACACCACACACAATAGAGACACAAATTTAACATGGTTCACCCAATGTGGGCTACCTCCACAGAGAAAATATTTCTTCTAAATATTTCTCAAATGATATCTTGGGAATCCTTCCCAAATTACAATGTTTATGGACCTTGTTCCAAAGGATATGTTGATCCCCTAATCTCAAGTTGATTGATCTCTTACACAGTATAACTCTTTCCCCTTCTTCTCTGGCTAGTGATATTCTAGAAGACTTTGTCTCTATGCTACTATGACTGGTGGATATCTCTCCACTTGAAGACTTCTCACTCAGATCTATCTTCAATTGTCCTAGCTACTGGATCTCTATCCACTGAGACTCTATCCTCTATACTCTATCACCTCCAAAGCTCTGTCTCAATAATGTACCAAACACAATTTAGTCCATCTAGCATAATTCTTTTCAATATCTTACACTAAACACATTACAGTCGGTCTAGTACAATTTTGCTCAATAGGTTCACTCAGAACCTGCTCAAATATACTCAATATATTCATACAAAACCTGTCCAAATATACTCAACAGATTCATATAAAACTTGTCTAAATCTGCTAAACAAATCTTCTCTAGGACTTGCTCAAATCTTCTCAATAAGTCCTCTCTTGGCAATAATAATCAAATATGATTTTGCAATAATAATTATAGCCCTAATTATAAAATTTAATTCCCATTAAACACCTTATAACTCCAAACTTTAGGGGCAATAAAAATTATTAAAGGAAAAAATGTAAATACCTCTCAAGGGGATTTGAACCCCTATTCGCCACACACTGCGAGCATCTTAGCCATAAATAATATTCCAACTGAGCCAAAGTGCTTGTTGGAAAAGCAAAGGCCAAAAGGGTCTTTAATATTCCTCCACCTTCCACAAAGGACAAAGCACCAAACACTTCCCACACGCTATCGTCAAGGGGGTTCGATCCCTAATATTTACTCTGCCCATAATATTAGCAAAATTGATACACCAATGCGCCATGCCTCATACCATGTTTAAGATTTCCAAATAGTTGCACTTTCTTCTCTGCTTCCTTTTCAACAATTCACACGAGCTCTTTTGAATTCCAAGGCAATTAACACACGAGAGCAAGGATGATTATTTGGTTTAATTGCCACCCCTTTATATAGTGTTTAATAACATTTTGAAGATGTCGGCAAAAATATTAAAATTGTATTTGCATGATGATGTTGGTGGGAAAATTTCCACTTAAATTTGAATTTAAATTATAAAAACTAAAATTTAAACCAAACATTAAAACTCAAATAACTCCATCATTAGGGCACCTTTTTCGATAAAACAAAAGCCCAACATGGGTTTTAAGAAAAATCTAAATCAAATATGTTTTCCATGGTTTTAAATAAAACCTTTTATTTTCCTTGCCTTTGTTTTCACAAAAACCCTTAATATATCCTTTTGAAATTTATTGCACTATTGACATCAATGACAAAATTTCAGCTTAGAGACTCAAAATTTCCAACAATCTCCCCCTTTATCATTGATGGCAACCCAAATCCTTTTACTAAATTTTGACTTTCTTTTCTGCTCCCCCTAGGGCTTCACTCCCCTTGGCTCAATGCTCTCTTAGATATCAAATCTCTCCCCATATCCAAAAAATCTCCCCATAATACACAAATCTCTCCCCCTTTGATATAAATTGCAAAGGGTCACCTTTGGGGCTCGAGGCTAAAAATAAGCCTCTTAGCTTAGCCCCTCCCCCACCTCCACATGAGGTGGTTAATTCTAGGGTGGGAGTATTTCTACTCCCCGAAAGCGCTGTTCTTTATCTTTGTCTTTTCATTTTTCTTTTTTTTGAATTATCTCACTGTTTCTTTTTGAGTCATCATCCCTATTCTTGTTCCTATTCTTGTTCTCATCCATTTTTTGGTTCTTGTACCTATTCTTGTTATTGTTCTTGTTTTTATCCATATTCCTATTCTTGTACCTATTCTTGTTCTCGTTATTTTTTGAGTCTCTTTTATTTTATGAGTCTCTGTTCCTGTTCATCTTCTTATTTTTGTTCATGTTACTATTCCTATTCATATTCCTATTCCTGTTCATACCTATTTCTATAATATTTGCTCTACATGATCTTTCTAGGTGACCATCATTATTGCACTTATAACACTTAATGTTATTATTCCTTGGATGTGCAATAGTATTAGGATTTATCCTGGTGAAGCCATATCCTCTTCTATCATGAATCTTACAATTTATTGCCTTATGACCAAACTCATTACATGAATAACAATATCCTTGGAAAAGTTGTTCTCTTCCATATACCTGTATTTCATGTGTCTTGCACTATGAAGCCATGTGCCCAAACCTATGACATGAGAAGCATCTCCCATTGAATCTTCCTTGCCTAGACCTCATTGGTATGCTATTATGATTGTTGTTCCATATGTATCTTCTTTGCCCATTGTCCTTGTTGGACCCACTGCAATCTAACTCATTCTTTGAATTTTTACTTTCACTTACATCTGATAATCCTTCTTCTGAAGTATCTTCTTCTGATGATGTTTCTTCTTCTTCAAGACTTGAAGTAGACTTTGCCTTTTCCTATTTCTTTCCAAAACCTAGATCTGTTGAAAATGATGTTCTTTGTTTTCAATGAATGAACTTATCCAAGTTATTAGAGCTATTTTTGAAACTCTTCATATTGATATTGGAGTCCTGTAAATATTTCTTTAGAGTAGCCACTTCTTGTGCTAACTTCTCACATTCCAAGATTTTTACTTCTAAATTTTCTCTAAACTTACTTACCTTGACCTTTGACTTCTTTAAGTCCTCTATGAGCAATAATATTTCTTCATCACATTCTTACCCTCTTCACTATGTCAAGAGCATAGATAAGTTCACCTTTGATATCATAACCATTCTCTATTGAGTAGTCCTCCATTTTTTTGCCTTTTTCAATATCATTTCTTTCTTTTGACTTGCTTTCTATAGGATCACTCAATTATTTATCTTCTAAAGCCATTAGAAGATTCTCATTTGATCTATCAAGTGCATCTTAAAAATCATCATCACTAAAACTATAACCATAGTTTATGTAATCATATTCAAGGTGTCCAAATTTACCACATCTAAAACACTTGAGAATAACTGGAGTCTTTTTATTAACTTGATCTTTTTCCTTAACCATGAACAAAACTTCATCTCTATCATTGTATAAAAAGCTAGCATCACTATCAATTTGGTACTTACTTGGATTATCCGCATAGTAGCTTCTCTTTTGCCTTTAGAAAAACTTCTTCCCTTGTCTGTTTTGTCCATCCCTATTTTTCTTTTGGTACCTATAATTTTTAGATTCCCTGTACTTGTGATCTTATTTTTCTTCATCATTGTTGATCTATGGCTCTTTGCATTCTGTTGCAAAATGTTCAAAATTACCACAGTTAAACCATTTGACAGATCTCATATCTATTGGTCTTTTGAACCCTTTATCTCTTCTACCATAGTTAGCTTCTTCATCACTAGAAGATATATTGCTTGATTCTGTATTCTTACCATTTTTCTTATTGTCCACTTTGAATGTAGCTTCTTTTGGAGGAATAGGATCTTTTGTTATTATCTCAAAATTTGTAAGCATACCAAGCAAAGAATTTCTTAATATATTATCACTATCAATTGATGTTTCTATTGCATAAACGTTTTCACTATACCTTTTTGGAAGAGTCCTCAAGATCTTGTCACGAGCATCAGATTCATCAACTTTCATTCCAAGACCTTTCATCTCATGTATAAGTTCATAAACCTTGTTGAGATAGTCATGAATGCTTTCATCATCCCTCATTCTTAGATTCTTAAATTCTACTTTGAAATTTTTGATATTTGCTTTCCTGACACTTTTATCTCCTTCATATATGTTTTGCAAGAGTTCCCACATATCTTTTTATATTTTGCATTCCATTACCTTCATAGATTTTGATCTACATAATCCTCTTATAATTGCATTCATAGCTTTTGAATTTGTATGCATGATAAAACTACCTTCCTTATCTGTAGGAGGATTAATTTTTGAATTGTACCAAAATTCCACTACATCCCAAACCTCATTGACAAGTGCCATCAGGTGAAATCTCATCAGCACACACCAATAAAGGAAGTCACTTCCATCAAATACTGGTACTGTATTATTGAAGACCTCATTCTTTTGATACTTTTGATCCATTGTGTTCTTATACCGCTTTTCCTTCAAGCTGTAAAACTCTTTTGAAGGAACCCACTCTTATACCAATTGAATAACACAAGCTTATACTAAGATGGGGGGTGAACAGTATAAGACCACTTTTTAATTTTATCAATATTATGTAGTGTATAGATAGTAGTATCAATAGCAGTCAAAGTAATGCACAAAATACCACACACAATAGAGACACATATTTAACGTGGTTCACCCAATGTGGGCTACTTGCACATAGAAAATATTTCTTCTAAATATTTCTCAAATGATCTCTTGGGAATCCTTCCAAAATTACAATGTTTATGGACCTTGGTCCAAATGAGATGTTGATCCCCTAATATCAAGTTCATGGATCTCTTCCATAGGATAACTCTTTCCCCTTCTACTCTAGCTAGTGATCTTCTAGAATACTTTGTCTCTATGCTACTCTGACTGGTGGATCTCTCTCCACTTGAAGAATGATCACTCAGATATGTCTTCAATTGTCTTGGCTACTGGATATCTATCCATTGAGACTCTATCCTCTATAATCTATCACCTTGAAAGCTCTATCTCAATACTATAGCAAACACATTTTAGTTAGTATAGCATAGTTCTACTCAATCTCTTGCACTAAACACAGTACAGTCGGTCTAGTACAATTTTTCTCAATAGGTTCACTCAAAACCTACTCAAATATGCTCAATAGGTTCACACAAAACCTATCCAAATCTTCTCAACAGGTTCACACAAAACTTGTCTAAATCTACTCAACAAATCCTCTCTAGGACTTGCTCAAATATGCTCAATAAGTCCTCTCTTGGACTTGCTAAAATATGCTCAATAAGTCCTCTCTTGGACTTGCTCAAATTTTTTTAGCAATATTTCACAAAAGCTTAACTCAAAATAGTCCACAAGCCTTCTCAAAGACTTGTCTCAAATCTGCTTAACAAAATCACATAGATTTTGTTCAATATCATAGAATCATAAAGAGAATTTTTATAGACTCAATATCTTATATACTCAAAGTACAATCAATATATCAATTCAATCTCATAGAAGCATAAAGAGAATTTTTAGAGACTCTATATGTTCTATACTCAAATCCCAATCTCAACTTAATAGAAGCATAAAGAGAATTTTTAGAGACTCAATATGTCCTATTCTTAAATCTCAATCTCAACTCAAATAATAATATAAAATAGTTTGTTTTATGGAACTTGAAAAACCATTTCACACATCAACTTGTCTAGGCTTAACCAACTCAACTCAACCAATCACATCAAGGAACAACCCTTTCTTACAAATCCTAGTTCAAGCATGTATCAACTAACTCAAAATGTTTCCAACAATACTTTATCTCAAGACACACATAACAATGATACTCATGTTCTTTTCTAGATCATGTTCATTTTCATTTCATCATCAATGGGCTTCAACAACAATGCTAATGAAACAAGGTTTATATACAACTCACAAATTAGAAAAACCTTGAAGCATTCAATCAACCATATTCACAATGGAAACTTCAATTAATCCTTTTCACTCCAATGATATTTTAGAAATAAACCACCACAAACAATCAATAGGAGAATGTGCCCATACCTTTTTGGTGCCAATAATTTATCCACAAAATCTGCCACACTTAATCACAACTTTTATTTTCAATATTAATAAGGGTTAGTGGTCTTTTAAATAATCACAATAAAAGCATAAATTAATTTACACCCTTTTCACTCCAACTTCATAAACACATACACCAAAGTCTATTTTAATAAAAAAACCTTATTAAAAATAACCCACAATAAATCTCTCAAAATCAGTTTAACAACAACTCCTTATTTCTCCTAAAATCAATTATCTATTTCCATCAAAATAAAACATAAATCAAATATGATTTTGCAATAATAATCAAAGCCCTAATGAAAAAATTTAGTTCCCATTAAATACCTTATAACTCCAAAATTTAGGGCTAATAAAAATTATTAAAGGCAAAAATGTAAATACCTCTCAAGGGGATTCGAATCCTTGTCTGCCACACATCACGAGTGTCTTAGCGATGACTAATTTTCCAACTGAGCCAAAGCACTCATTGGAAAAGCAAAGGCCAAAAGGACCTATAATCTTCCTCTACCTTCTGCAAAGGACAAAGCGCCAAAACGCTTCCCACACGCTGTCGTCAAGGGGATTCGATCCCTGATATTTGCACTGCCCACAGTATTAGCAAAATCGATAGGCCAATGTGCCACGTCTCATACCATGGTTGAGATTTCCAAATCACTACACTTTCTTCTCTGCTTCCTTTTCAACAATTCGCACGAGCTCTTTCGAATTCCAAGGCAATTAACACATGAGAGCAAGGATGATTATTTGGTTTAATTTCCACCCCTTTATAAAGTGTTTAATAAACACTTTGAAGACATCGGTAAAAATATTAAAATTGTATTTGCATGATGACGTCGGTAGGAAACTTTCCATTTAAATTTGAATTTGAATTTTAAATAACTAAAATTTAAACCAAACATTAAAACTCAAATAACTCCATCATCGGGGCACCTTTTTCGACGAAACAAAAGCCCAATGTGGGTTTTAATAAAAACCCAAATCAAATCTACTATCCATGGTTTTAAATAAAACTTTTATTTTCCCTGCCTTGGTTTTCATAAAAACCCTTCATATATCCTTTTGACATTTATTGCTCTATTGACATCAATGACAACATTTCAGCTTAGGGACTCAAAATGTCCAACATGAGTGACATGGTGGAGCATAGGGTTGTGTTTGCATGGGCACCAACACTATTGGCCCAAGTTTACTAGGAGTTACATGATGTTGTTCGTGGTAGGAGGACAGGATTGAGTGTGATTCCCTTATTGCATATGTAGGCATGGGAACACATAGCTATCGAGAGGGCCTCATTGTTGCCTCACCTTGTGCATGTGGAGGGTAAGGAGTATTTTCCCTATGCTCTGAGGTGGAGTACAGAGGCATAGAAGGGTATCAAGAGGCCACATGAGGGTGACCCGCTATTATAGAGGGGTAAGTTTGGAGGCCTGACACCTAGTGATATCATATGAAGGCCTTGGTTGGGTGGGGTCAGGTGGTACAAGGATGATAAGGAGCTATACCCCATATAATGGTGTAAATGGTTGGTAGGGTGGTACACGTGACATACTAAGTATATTTAGTTTGATAGAGTGAGGCATCAGTTTGGCTTACTATAGGATGTTCTAGGGGTTCCTGTGACTTACTTCAAGCAACAAGGGGATAGAGGGGAGAATCCTATGGTTTTGCCTTAGGTATGGGAGAGATATCCCCATATAGATATCCCAGATGTAGGGGATGCTATGATGACTCCAAAATTTGAGGCCTGGTGGACACTACAGAGTTGGGATCCTGGTAGAGGTGTAGTTGATCAATGGGTGGCACCTAATGTTGAAGCACCTCCAACAGAGAGGAGAGCTAGTAGGGAGGCTCAAGCTAGGGTGGAGGGTGTAGTGGGCAATGAGGATGAGGTTCCTCTATGGTGGTCGTGATGACGCTTGGGTGAGGTAGCCAAACCCTAGGGCATGAGAGTAGAGGAGGTACCTGTGGGTGTTGATGTGACTATGGAGCCGGCTATTAGAGTATAGGAGGAGAGAGGAGGGGCTACTAATATAGGTGGTATAGATGATACCATTGATATTGGTGATTTTTTAGTATGGTAGATATTCCTATTGATGTACCAAAGGATCAAGGTCCGAAGGAGGGGACACATACACTACAATATAGAGTATGATAGTTGGAGGTGGAGGTGGAGCAGTTAAGGGCCAGGATGACTAGGTAGGAGTAGACTATTAAGATATTGGTTGGTCAGATAGCTATGGAGTCTTATAGGAAGATATTATGTGATACTACCTTGTCAGTGCATGGGATTCCTCTTCCTGATTATGATCATGTGGTGTCATAGTCAAATTCCCAATCGTGAGTATGGGTCTCTTCACATCATAGCCAGTGTAGTGTTGCTATGGTGGGATAGATGGGTGCTAGGGTTGTGATGCAAGATAAGCCTATCGTGGATCTAGTTCCAGAGTTCGAGGCAGAGTCGAGCAGGGCTACGAAGATGCGAGCGAGCCATGAGGGCCATGGGGAGACTCTTGGTGGGAGTTAGGATTTCTATGTATTGTAGCCTATGGGCATTTTAGATGCTAGATGATGATGGGTATGGTCCCAGATTATAGCCTTTGGGTATTTTGTATGGACGATATATATATACATTTTGATTTCGGTTGTGATATATACATGTGTCATTTTGATGGTTTGAAATGTGTTCTTATTATGTTTGCATAGATAGCATAACATAGTTTGTAGGTATATATGATAAATAGATATACATGTGTGACATGGTTTAGATCTATTATCGTTCTATGGGATGAATGAATTGTAGAGTAGTATGATGATCATATTTCGAATGTGGTATGATGTCATATCAGATGTGATTTTGTAGTGAATGCATGTAGGATGAATGTAATGATGTGATTTGATATGGGAATGCATATAGGATGAATGCAATAATGTGATTCAATTTTGAAATGCATGTAGGATGAATGCATAGCTATAATGTGTACTAAATGTATATGGTATAGATGCATGGATGCATGTATGGACGTACTAAAATGCACCAAGGAAGCACTTGTATCATGGAATTTACCTGTATGGATGTGATCCATTCCATGATTTTAGGGATGTCGGATAATGTAAGGCATGTGTAATGGTTTTGACCAACATAGTTGTGACAATCAAATCTTAGACCCTTAGCTATACAAGTTTTTGTGGCAACTTATAATTAATCGGGCTAGTTCAAAATCTGTCATGGACCTATATGTGTGCATGTGTGAGGTTCATTTATCCATTTTGAGGGAGGTAGGATTAACCCATTGTAGATGTAACTGGACTAGCTAGCTCATCCGTCCGCAATAGTGATCTATACAAAAGTAGGATGCTAATGTTACAGATATGTTACCACTTGTAAGACTATTCCATTGGTAGGCAGGCTCTTGGAGCCTATTGCTAGCGATGGAAATCATCCCATAGTGTTATGTTGAACCTAAGGACCAAAGGTGATAAGCATAACATGGGTGATATCAAGAGGCGTTTCCTTTTATTTTTTGCCCCTCATCTAGTGTTGACCTATTTATTGTAGTGCTCTTTTTATTTTTTCTTATTTATTTATTTATTGTATTCTCATGGTGCTCTTTTGTATGGGCGATGACTTTTGTTTTCTACCCAATCATTTATTTTTGCTTATGCTTGATCCCTTTGTTTATCCCCAGGTCGTATGTTGACCATGCAAGCGATAGGGTGAGCAGGGGATACCGTTCACTAGATGGCGATATCTACTCAAGATGTCCTCTTTCCTATACTCAAAATTGTTTAATGTGTAACCTATTGTGAGTGGTCCATGAGAGAAGTTGAACCAGCCTAAATTTCCATAAGAAGAATGTACAAGACTTGGTAGCTATGGGTGACACTATATTGATTGAACTATAGAGTAGTCAAAGTTGAACATGACACCTATGTATACCTTGATCCTAAAAAGGGGGAATGGACATCTAGGTGGTGATGCTAACAAGTGCATTTATTACTCCTGCTAAGGTGCATTTTGGGGAGAATGTACAAACATGAATTAAAAGTTTAACTAAAAAATATATGGATATGTGCAATGGATGTAAATATAAATGATGCAAGTGAGGGAATGCAATATCTACAAGAGGAAATTTATGATGTGTAGAAGGAGAAGTTTAGAACACTTATTTACAGGTGAGTATATTGTATCATGATGATCAAAAAGCGTGATGCTATAGTAATGGTTGCCCTAGTGTGTGGGGTGTGTGTGTAGTAGGTGTATATGTTGTAATATGTTAGATGTATGCGGTAATGTCAACTAAAGGAGAGGACTGTAGATAGTATGTACAACTAGAAGAAGTAGTAGAAGAACTGGTCTTTGGTAACCAACAAGATAAGGGGATTACCAAAGTCAAAAAGTGATAGAAGAAAGGTGGAGTAGATCAGCATAGGTATGTAGCCGCTCGAAGCATGACCATACAACTATGTGAGGAAATAAGAAGAAGGGGAAGAGAGAAGAAGAAGAAAAGGTAGGAACTACTAACGGGTGAAATATCATGGGTCAGGTCGGGAATGAGATGGTGAAGTGATAGTATGGCTTGGACTTTGGTGACTGGTGTAATTGGAAATGTTGTGAATGTAGCGGGTTGGTGGTGTTAATGTTTCTTGTAGTGGCAAAGTTCTAGGGATAATGCGGTGTGGAGGACTTAAGAGTCGGCTAAATGGGATGGAATGTTTAGGTGATGGAGTTCGATTGCCATGCAACATATTGTGGACCAAGGTTTTGAATGTTTGGCACTCTTCAATGTCATGACTTGGTTGGTGATGATAGATGCAATATTGATTCTCATGGTAGTTACATGGTTTAGGATGTGAAGGGTCAATGGGCTGAATCTCGGGTAGGTCAACAAGGCCCTGATGCATGAGATGGTAGAACATTTTGGATAGGGGAGTGAATGGAACCGGTATGGGGTAGATGTATTGTTTCATTGGAGGTGAGCAAGGCTTGGTTGAAGGGAAATTTGATAATGGAGGTATGGGTCGAGGATCCAATGTGGGGTGAATCTAAGGTCGAGGGATGGATCTATGTGGTGGTGAGGATGCACGGGTTATGGGAGATTGATGTGGATGGACATGACAATGACAATGGCTCATTTGTAGCTCGAGAGCCTTGATATGGGAGAGGAGATGTTGTATCTCATGGTGTGGAGGTGATGGTATCGAGGAAGGTGGCGATCGAGATTCTAGTGTGTATGGAGTGGCTTGGTATGCACTAGAAAGTGGATGAGGTTGGGATGATGATGGGGTGGAGTGGAATGGTTGTGGGGATTGTAATATTTGTTGGGAGGGTAGGCCTCGTAATGGTGAAGGTGGCATCTTAAGGATGGGTGGCATAGGTGATGGCTCTGGGTGGCAATGTGAATGGGAAGGGGGCATGTTTGTGCATCCAGCTTGAGTAGCTTGGGCCATGTGGGCTTGCAAGGCTTGGGAGTAGGAAGATTCTCCACTAGGAAGTGGGGCTGGTAGGCATGAAGGATGGGTCGAATGGGGCGTGTATCCTCTATTAGGAGGGTGGTAGGTTCCAAGAGGGTGATGTGGGGAATTAGTGGGTGAATAAAGATTCATAGTATCTTTGTGCAACTGTGAAGGTGATTCTCGTGGTTGGGGATGAGATGTTTCCTCTTTTTCATCAAAAGAGGATAGGGTGACCTGGCTGTATCCTAAATGGGGTGAGTAGGATGAACCTCTGTGGTGAGGTGAGAGGCATCGGGGTGAAGTGTTATGGTTTGAATGGGAGGAATGAGAAGGTCATCTAGTATGAAGAGTGGCTGGTGGTCGAGCTAGGTCAGCTGGCATGACCGGTATAGTCTGTGGTGGTGGATGGACCTCCATGATGATGCATGTAGATGATGTTGTATTGTGTAGCTAATGGTGTATCTATAAGTGATGTAGATCCTGCAAGAAGGAAAACAAATACCAGCAACATAAAAATGACATAAAGGAGAAATTACATGTGAAATATGTAAAGTAAAAATAAAAAGACATGCATTTATCATGATGTGCCTAGTGAGTGATGTGTTTGTGCTGGTTGGTATGTACCGCTTGTGATAGTGAATGCCTATTTGTGTTAGGCGTTGAATGCATGAAGGTGCAAAATGTTAATGGGTTTAGGGTCATCGAGGCCTTCGAGATTAGCCAAATGATAGGCACCTGAACCATATTTGTGTGTGACAATGAATGGGCCCAACCAGTTTGGGGTGAACTTGTCTCATTGTTGGTGAGGCTGACTTGTGATCTGTTGGTTTTCTTTGAGGACTAAGTCATCGATTGTGAACTCGTGTTGATGTACCTTACTATTGTAGGCATGATGAAGGTGATCTTGGTAGACTCATGTGTGCTCGATGGCATGAATGCGATGTTCATCGAGGAGTGTGAGTTGGTCTAAATGTGCTTGACAGGCGATGTCATCATCTATGAATTCTTTCATGGATATCCGTAGGGAAGGTATCTCAAGCTCGAGGGGCATGATGGCTTCTACCCCATAGATGAGTGAGAATGGGGTTGCCCTAGTAGGGGTATGAATGCTTGTATGGTATGCCCACAAGGCTAGGGATATTTGGTTATGCCAGTCATGATGTGATTCGGCTACTATTTTGCGTAAGATAGAGCAAATTATTTTGTTTGTAGCTTCTGCCTAGCCATTGCCTTGTGGGTAGTATGGGGTAGAGAAGCTATGATGAATGTGAAACTTGCTACAAAGTGCTCGGATGGTTTTGTTTTTGAAGGATTTCCCATTATCATAGATGATTTGGGAAGGGATTCCAAAGCGATAAATGATATGATCTGTGATGAATGCTGCAATTTTAGCTCCTGTAGTTTGGACCAGTGGGATGGCTTCGACCCACTTCGTAAAATATTCTATGGTAGTGATGATAAATTTATGATTTCTTGAGGAAGTTGGTGTAATCTTTCCAATTAATTCTAGGCCCCATTGGGAGAAAGGCCACATGGATTGGATAGGTTGAAGTGCTTGGGATGGTAGATGTGTTAGGTTGGTGTGTTGTTGGCATTTGATGCAATGCTTCACATATTCATAACAATCCTACTCCATTTTGGGCCAATAATAACCCATACGAAGGATGCGTTTAGTGATTGCCATGCCACTAAAATGGCCACCACAAGTACCATCATGGGTTTCTTGTACAACCCATTGTGATTCTTACGGTTCTAGGCAACGCAGGAGCATGCCATCATAGTTGCGATGATAGAGGATGTCCCCCAACAAGGTGTAGTAGATCACTCTCTGTTTGAAGGTTCGACATTGAGCATGGGGTAAATCACATGGTAGGAAACCTAACTTGATATAATATTTAATTTGTGAAAACCATGGGTCATGGGGTTCAGTGTTTACCACATAGACACCACCATCGTCTGTAGGAGGTGTGGGTGATATGGTAGATCTAGTGAGTGTATGGATGGATACGGATGTTGTGTCGAATATTGGGTTTTGTAGAATGAGGGACCCTAAGGAGGCCATGGTGTCTGCAAAATGGTTTGATGATCATGGAGCGACTTCAAGGGTATACCACTCAAATTGAGATAAGAGTTGTGTAATTTTCTTATATTGTTGGAGGACTAGGCAATTGCATAGCTAGAGTTCCTACACTTGATTGACTATCAGGAGTGAATCACCTATGATGTGGAGGCATTTGATGTGCATGGAATGTGCTTGTTTTAGTCCTAGGATTAGGGCTTCATATTCTGCATTGTTATTGGTACAAGGGAAATCAAGTTTGAATGAAAAGGGGAGTGGCTCTCCTTCAGGTGTGAAGAAGATAATGCCTGCACCCCCAGCATGGAGACATCTGGATCCATCAAAGAATAGGGTGAGGTCCATTATGACTTTGGGTTCAACATATTCTTCCTCTTCGGTTATGTGGAATATGGAATCATCAGGGAGTTGAATGAGGAGGGGTTGATTATCAGTCAACGAGGCTTCAGCTAGTTGGTCGACGATGACCTACCCTTTGATAGATTTTTGAGATACGAATTCTAGGTCGAATTCAGTTAAGAGCATGATCCACTTTGATGTGCATGAATTGTGATAACTCTTGTTCATCATGTACCTAAGGGGATTATCTTGGGTGATGATAAAAGTTGTGTGATTTAACATGTAGTGGTGTAATTTTTGAGTGGCGAATATGACCACTAAGCATAGTTTTTCCATGTATCCATATCTTGTCTCATAACTTACTAGTATGTGACTGATATAATAGATAGCCTGCTCTTTGTCGAGCACATTCTTTTGAGCTAGAAGTGTACCTAGCGCAAACTCTATGGCTGAGATGTATAGAATCAATGGTAATGTTGGATGCGGTGGTGACATAACCGGTGGTGATGTAAGGTAAGTTTTGATAGCATCAAATGCTCCTTGATAGTTGTCATCCCATTTGAAGCTTACTCCTTTTTGTAGGAGGTGATTGAATGGCTTGCATTTGTCGGATAATTGTACTATGAATCTATGAATGGAAGTGATCTTGCCCTGGAGGCTACGTAATTGCTTCAATGTGGTGGGAGGGGTATCTCGGTGATGGCTTTCACCTTACTAGGGTCAACCTCAATGCCTCATTGGGAGATGATGAATCCTAGTATTTTTCCCGAGGTAACACCAAACACGCACTTCTTTGGGTTCAAGCGCACGTTGTGTTCTAATAATCGATCAAAGATCTGACAGAGATCTTCGAGATGGTCTGCACGTTTCTTGGATTTGGTGATGAGATCATCTACATAATATTCGATATTTTTGTGCATCAAGTCATGGAAGATATAGGTCATTGCATGTTGGTAGGTTGCCCTAACATTTTTGAGGCCGAAAGGCATGACCTTATAGCAAAAGGTCCCCTAGGGTGTTGTGAAGGAGGTTTTGTGTTGATCGGTTGGGTTGATCCTGATTTGATTGTATCCTGAGAATCCATCCATGAGGGATATCATCTCATGACCTGCTATGGAGTTGACAAGGGAGTCGATGTTAGGTAGGGGAAAATTGTCTTTGGGACAAGCTTTGTTTAAATCACGAAAATTCATGCAAACATGAACTTCACCGGATGGCTTAGGCATAGGGACCATACTGGATACCCATTCGGGATAGTCGATGGGTACAATGAAATCGATGTCTAGGAGCTTTTGGAGCTTAGATTTCACTATTAATGCGATAGTTGGATGCATGCATCACAGCTTTTGTCTTACCGGTTTGGCATTAGGATCGAGTATGAGATTATGAACTACTATGGTAGGGTCAAGTCCCGACATGTCCTTGTATGACCATGCAAAAACTTGAATATACTTGTGAAGGAAGTTTGTAAATGCAATGCGCTCTTTGGGTGAGAGGCTAGCAGCTAGTTTAAGGATGTGGGGATTTTTGGGATCATCACCAATGTCGACATCGATAGTGTCTTCAATGAGCATGCGAGATCCATCACGTAACTATTCGAGGATGGGGATGAGGTTAAGGTCATCGATGGCCTCATTGAACTCATATTCATCATCTACGTAGGTATCTGTGTGATGTACCTGAGGAACTTGGGGTGGCATGGATGAAGAGGGAGCATTTGTCGCTCGCAAGACATGAGGTGAGAGTAGGAAATCTCGAGGTATTGGTATGGGTGAGATATGCATGAGATCTATAAAATTTGGATTTGGGGTATCATCCCAAGTTTGTTGGTGACTGTAATGGAGGGGAGAATGTAAGTCTACCTCAACCATGTTGACCGATGTTGTGGGTGAAGTAGGTGGGGAAGAATCTGGTGAGGAAGGTACGATGGTTTGTGCGCACCCTAAGAGACTCAAGGGAGGTCGTAGAATGACTAGAGGTGAGCGAGGATGAGTAGCTGCTCTCTGTAGTTACCTATGTATAGGTGGGAATGTGGCTAAGTGTGTCGGTGATGGCTCAGGAGGGACTATGTTAGGCTCTATTGGTGGTGTAGCTAGAGATAAGGTAGCGAAGTGTTCTGCCAACCTATTCATATCACAGAATGAGGAGGTATCAAATGTAGGAGATTCCTGAAAGAAGTCATAGGGGATTGTGATGGTGGAATTGGGTGAAGGAGTGTCTTCTAGTATATCCATATCAATATACTCTTCCAAGGTGTGTGTTGGATGTGGAGGAGGATGTAGGGATAAATCTTGGATCTCATCTTCTAATGTATAGATAGTGGTTGGGCGATAACCTAGGCTAGATTTTTTGGTGGGTGATCGGACACGAGGGTTAATGGGTGTACGTAGCCCTTGCTCATAACGACCTAGCCTAAACCCATGCCAATGAAAATACTATAGGTAGTGCAAGGTAAAGTGAGGGTTGGCCAGGTGCGTAATTGCATCACAAGAGCTAGATTGTGGTGGTGGAGAAGTTGGTGGGGGGATCGAAGAGTCGACTCTTGCATACACAAAATTGGTATGGTTTTTGGGACTTCCTAATTGTATGATGGTGCCAATGGTAAGGACCGAGGCTGAGGGGTGACCAAAATCATGGGTAGATTGGATAGGGGGGTCACATACGTGGGCATCACATACATTATAGTCTCTTGGGCTAGAAT
Source organism: Wollemia nobilis (assembly GCA_028583015.1). Classification (NCBI taxonomy): domain Eukaryota; kingdom Viridiplantae; phylum Streptophyta; class Pinopsida; order Araucariales; family Araucariaceae; genus Wollemia; species Wollemia nobilis. The sequence goes on along the minus strand of JAQPPZ010004836.1, from coordinate 231,013 downwards.
TTGTCATGAAGATGGATATGCATGGTGTGGTACGGACTGAGGTGGAGTATCAAAATCAGATGAGGAAGGAGAAATTTGAGATTCTCTGATGGTAGCGGATGAAGGGTGTGGGAGTTGTTCATCTGAATTGGATGTCGGTTGTTCCTATTCATGACATTTGGTTGTTGTAGCTTGGATAGGATGTTTGGTCTATGTGGAGGAAGGTATCGACACAGGTGCTGGGATACATGGAGACGTGAATGTCCTAGGCTTCGGTCAAAAGGGAAGAGGAGGTGTTTGTGGTGTAGGAAGGATAGGGGCTTCCATATGCAAGGGTGTGGGAGGTAATGTGATAGGTTGTGTAATGGGTTGCGATGGTGGTTGTGGCACTATAGGTGGAAATTGGAATGGTAGAGGCTAGGATGATTGTGGAGGCCATAAGGATGGTGATGAGAACAACATGCTAGAGGTTTTGGATTCTACCAAAGATGGTGCTAATGGTGCAGACATCGAGGCTTGTGCTCTTGATGAACACTGGGATGTTGAGGTGGAAGTTGGGGAGGATATCGATGCTCCTACTGACTAATGAGAGGATACAAGGAATAGTTGGGAGGATGAAAATGATGGTGTAGGAGGAAGGTCTACGACATTACAAAACTTAAAGGGGTCTCCATCGGTTGGGACACAATGAACAAGTCTATTGTGGACATACTTGAGGCAATGGTGTAGTGTGGAAGGGACACACTGCATGTCTCTAATCCATGGGTGACCAAGGAGGATATTGTATTGCATTTCCCCTTGGATGATGTGAAAGAGGATAGGAATGGTATGAATGCCTATGTGAATAGGTAGAACTATGGATCCTATGGTAGGTCTCATGGAGCCATCGAATGCATGTAGGTCAAGGGAAGGTATGGCAAAATGGGTTGGTGGGATATGTAGGTGATGTAGAGCTGCTATAGATATAATGCTAATGGATGAACCCATGTCAATGAGTACTCACTTGTAGGTGATATCATTGATTGTGGCTTGGATGTGGAGAGGGGGATCTGCTCCTTCTCCAATGAGTTCTATTATCTCATGGTCATGGAAGCTAATTGAGGGTTGGAGGCATCATGGGATATTTCCTACAAAATTGATAAAGGCATTTGTGTCATGTGTCTCTAAGTCAATGGAACGTAGGATGTCATTCAACGCCTCATGGTGGGGTTGAGACTGTTGTAGGAGATCAAATATGGATAGTCATATGGGGGCATTACGTAACTGATGGGTTAGGCTACCATGGATGGTAATCACATTTTGAGGTGGTGGTGGTACGGTAGTAGGCATTTGAGGTACTTGTGGTGATGTGAACTGAGCTAGGAGAAACAATAGGTGTCATCTGGCGTGATGGGTACCATTGGTTTCTCGTAGTAAGGTTGATCATACCTACTATGCCACATGATGGAGGATCATGCTGGACATTGTTCACTTGGTGAGGTGGTACTGGGGGATTGTTTGGAGGTCTAGGAGGGTTGGGTCCTCTGTGATCTGGTAGAGGGTTTTGGAAAATCCCTAAGTTTTGATTTTGTGGGGCTAGAGGGTTTGCTACCTGGATGATGCCCCTATCGATTAGGTCTTGAACTTGCCCATGGAAGGAGCGACATGAATCGATATCATGGCCACATTGCCTATGGAAAGGGCAAAAGAGCTGCTCGTTATATCCATGAGGCTTGGGTATATTTGGATCCAATGGGTGGATCTCGGGTAGGAGGAGATGGTTGCCCTCATACAATCTATGAAATAGAGTTGGTAGTGGTTTGGATAATGGTGTGAGGTTGCATGGTGGAACCTATGGGTGCATGCCTCGATATTTTTGCGGTCTAGGTGGAGCAAGAGCATTAGTCTAGAATGCTTGTGGCTATGGTGTATAGGGTGGAGGAGTCAGTGTTGGTGCTAAGGTAGTGGCTACAACTTGGTTGGTTTGTGGTGGCCGAGGATAAGGTTGATTTGGTGTGGTCCTATTGAAATGGAAGTTGGGATTATAGTTGGATTTGGTTCTCAACTTAATCTTTTTGGATTGAACCTTAATGTCTTCAATGACTTTTTCTTGTGAAATGGCATCTTCAAAAGTGCGGCTTTGATGAAGTTGGAGGGATGTGGAGATGTGTTTGTGGCAACTCTTGGAAAAGAGTGTCATGAGCTCGGTAGTGGGGAGGCTATGGGTGAGGTCATGGATAATCACTCTCCATATGGAAATGAACTCCATGATGGGTTCATCATCATCCTGTCATAAGGCGTACACATCAAAAAATGTGGTCTTTTTCTTGATGTTGATGGAAAAGTGTTCTAGGAAGGAATTGGCTAGCTACTCAAAAGTATATAGGCTATGGCATGGGAGCATGTTGTACCAGTCTAATGTTGGCCCTATGAGTGAGAGGGAAAATGTACATAGCATGAGGGGGTTACTACTATGAAGTTGATAGCAGGATGAGCGATAATTGCTCACATGCTCTCTAGGGTCTTCCTTACCTCTATACTTGTCAAACTTTGGTATTTTAAAGTGATAGGGGTAGGGAGGAATGGGAACTGATGGGTGAACTGGCTCGTTGCATAGTTCATCATAATAGGGCTTTTGTGGCCCATAGCTAGAGGTGCGTAGGTTAAGAATTTTGACTTCATCTCATAGGAGTTGAAGTTTGGGTGTCGTAGAAGTGGGAGACTAGGCTATGGTAGGCTGAGTCTATGGATGTGGTGGATATTGGTATTGTTGCTCTTCCCAGTATTGTGGAGAATATTGTTGTACCTGATCTTGATAAGGTGGGTACTGGGTGACATGTGCTATCGTATCTATGGGCACACTAGGTTGTGGGGTAGGTATCTATTGTGGGTAATAGTATTGTGACTATGAGGCATGTGGTTGTGGTGCAGGTACTTGTTGGGTTGGAGCCTACTATAATGGTTGGGCCATGGGTGGTGATGACCAAGCTGGAGGAGGTGTAAAGAAGTTGGGTGTAGCTGGTAATGTTGTAGGTGTCGGGGCTACTGGTACTAGGGGTGGTCAAGATAAGGTATCAAAGGATGGGATCTATCTCTATCCTAGAGGGTAGGAAGTAGGGAAGCTAAACTATATGGAATAGCTTGGCATGGTGGGTGGATAAGCTGCTGGTCTCGATCCATAGGTGGGAGAGAGATTGGTTGTAGGAGCTTGGATAGGAGGAGGTGATGGTATCCTAAAAGTCACCATAGATAAAGGTGGTGCTAAAGGTTGGGTATCATACACTCCGGATACCTGGGATATTGGTGGAAAAGCTATCAAAAAGGTAGGGTAAGCTATCGAAGTAGGAGCTTGGGTTGAGGGGAAGGTGTATGTGTACACCCCTACTTGGGTTTGTGCATCTTGCATCTGAAGGGGTTGTTGGGAGATGCCTTCAGATATGGTGAAAAATGGCTCTTGGGATGACAATGGTTGAGACTCCTATGAGGAGTACGGGTGTGAGGTTTGAGGAAATGCTTGTGGTTCCTGTTGGGGAGGGATCTATTGTGTAGTTTGGAAGGATGGCTTCTAGTTTCCTATAGTAGAGGATGATGGGTCAGACACCATTCCTATGGTAGGGGTGAATGATGTGACCTCTGGGCGGGTATGATTTAGGAGGGAAGAATCACTCTCAAAAAGGGATTGAGATAGATTTTGGAAGAAGGGGTGTGCAAAGGTGGGAGAAGTGGGTATGACCTCCTCATCTATGGTAAATAATGGATGAGGTTGTCCTGGCACTATGTAGATCACATGGTCGTAGAACGTGGTCGGTGGATTACGTGCAGATGGGGATGACAGGAGTGGGTAATCCTCTGCGAGTGAAGTAGCGAGGGCTTCACTCAAGGTTGACGTCTCATCATGAGGCATCATGTGTGTGAGTTGTACATCAGATTCTATGTGTGAATCAGATGTGTCTATGGTCTTCCCCTTCATGATCGAAGGAGTAAGAGTGGATTGACTAGAGGAAGTGGCAGGCCATTCCTCTATAGAGTGTGCTTGCTCGTGCACTCTACTACGGGTGACCATAGGCATAGTAGCATGTGTAAAAAGGGTTTTAGAAATAAACCCTATGTGATATAGACTCAACTGTGTCTAATATAAGTGTAAAGCAAGTGACATGTTGTGTATGGAAAAATAATATATAGTGTAATGTGATGAGACCGGTCTGTGATCATGCAAACAATGGTAGACCGAAATCAATTCTAAATGCTAAAAAATAAAAGTGTTTTGTTTGATTTTTGTGTGTTGTGATGTTGATACTCCCTATGTAGAATCATGGGTAATGGAGTGAATACTCTAGAAAATCAAGAATGTCATCAATATCAAACCTCCTACAACACCCAAAGATGCACATAATAGAATGGTATCACAATGTGCAAATGGTGACCTGTATGGAAGGTGTGGTAAAATGATATCCTAAAGGGGGAGAACCCACTATGCTAAAGTGAGTTCACAATATCCTCTCATGAGAAGAGGTGGCACTATCTGTGACATGCTAGGCATGGTTGGCATACCCCATGCTTTCGCTTCACCCTCGGGTGGGCTTGGTCAAGAATGATAGTTACCAATTCCACTAATTATATTAGCCTTGTGGATGAAGGCACTAATCCTATCCCACTCTGTAGGTAACCATTGGTGATGAAATCTAGGGCCCAATCACAAAAGTGGGGGATTTTTTGATGATGAAATCTAGAAAACCTCTCCTGTGGGGCTGCTAGGTGTCTAGGGGGGTGAGAGTTGGTGGAGGGTAAAACTCCTACCACACTAATCTTGAGTGATGGATTGGGGATGAAGTCCAATCTCACCACTTGTTTAAATACCACGTGAGTGTGTGTGGGTTTGTGTTTTGCTAACGGTGTATGCAAAGTAAGAAACTAATTAATTGCCTTTTCAAAAGAGAAACTACCCTAATGCCTTTTTGAAAGTAAATTAATCTAGTTTGCAAAGCGTGGAAACATGCAATCCAAGTGTATGGAGTAAGGGGATTAGGAAACCCTAATTTTCAACTTTAGAATGCAAAATTATTTTCACAAATTAAATGACATGGGGAAGGGGATTAGGAAACCCTCACTTAAATTTTAGAATGTGTACTTCTTTTAGCAAGAGATGCTATGAACAAAAGGGGAAACTATGTAGGCTTATACTACATGTGAAGCAAAGAAGAGAAATGTAAATTTATTTGAAAAATAAATTAAATGAAGTTGCTAGAAAGTTGCAGGTTCTGTAACTTCAGAAAAATTTAACGATCCTACAAGCTCGAAATGAAGGCAAGTTTACACCTAGACATTGTCATTTGACTAGTGAACTCTTTATGCTTCCAAAATTTAAACAATAGAGGGATAAAAATGGGAAATACCTGCACTATGATGCTGTGGATAGTCTGATTAGGCCATGTACTGCTCACCCCTACAATTTTGGGGGTTTTTGAGGCTATCTGGTTGACTTCACCACTCGGGGGCGAATTGAGATCTGATTCATGGGGTAGGGGGTGAATTGGGTCTAGAGACCCCAAATATCTATTCTGAAGGCCTGAGAGGGTTCCTAGGGCTTTGAAAATATTTGTGGAAGTCAGATTCAGTACCTACAACACATAAAAATATAGGATAATATCAGATTTATCAAAAAAGTTAGCCTGACACTATCCATTGTGGGGGTCCCACCGGGCATGCCAGAATGAAACGGGTAGAAATCGACATTTGATCCATTAATACAAAACATAAATGTACTAAATGAAAAGGTTGTATTTCATTAATATTGAAAGATATGTGTTACAATAGGGACATGATGCCCTTTAGCCATTTCTTCTTCTAATAATGTTACAACAAGTTTGATGTCATCTTCAATCGTCCCTCAATGTAGGTGGGCTTCTTTGTATGTGGGCCACCATGGGGTTGTTGTTTGATGATGTTCTTCCTCTTTAGATCTACTAAATAACTTGTGAAGAACCTACAAAATGGGGTTAGTGTGATGGGGGGCTTGCCTTAGTCAGACCCCATGTTTATAAAGACAAAACGACTATGAAAATGCATTGAAAACTGAAATTGAAGGTGTAGAAGCTGATAAAATGGTAAAATAGAGCTTACCTCCCAAATTTGAGGTGATTTGGGACTTGTAGACCCAATTCGCCACCCAAGGGGTGAACTGAGGCTGGATTCATGGGTGGGGGGTGAATTCAGCTGTGAGGTTCCTTTTGCAAAATCCCTTTGGTGGATCGATTCCTAGGTAGTTGGTGTGCCTCTGTATGCTATGGAAATCTGATTGTCTACTCTGAGAACTGACTGTTCAATATTCACTATCCATTTTTGCAGAGTTTTTATGCTTTGTTGAAATAGGGAGAGAGAGTTAATTAGGGGTTTAGGACCCACTATTTATAGGAAATGGCAAGGTGTAGGGGGAGAGTTAAAGAAACTAACCCTAGGTTGAGTTCTAACCAAAGTTAGGTTAGGGTTTGTGACATGGAAGTCTCCTATTCCTCATAGAAAATATCCTATCCTCACACATGTGTGAGAAAGGATTAAGTCTAATCAGGATTAGGAGGTCTTAAGTCAAATTAGGGCTTGATTAGGGTTTCTTAGGAAAATATCTTAGCTAACCCTAATTACACACATGTGGGAGGATGCAATTAGTGTTAATTAAGGATTAAGAGTTCTATTAATCAATTTTGCCCTAAAAATGTGACTTAAGTGAAGTCAACATTAAATTAGATTTTAGGAATTGACTTGGTAATTATTTTTGTCAACTAATACCCCATGGGGGCCTCAATTGAGTACAAATAGGTTGTCGAAGGATATCCCAATGCATGGGATGTGATTTTGAAGGCTTATGAGGGTTTAGGACCTGAAAGCCGATGAAGTGGTATATGGAAGTCTACACGATGCTATGATAATCTATGGTGATCTACGCATGACTACGACCATCTATGCATGACTACGCATGACTACAACAATCTACGCATGTCTAGGAGGATCTACAATAGTCTACGCTGGTCTACAATAGCCTAGGGGTACCTAGGATGACCTATGTAAACCTACAAGTGTCCAAAAGGATCTACAAGTACGTAGGTATAGCAATGTGCAACTTTTGGGTGTCTACAATAACCAGTTTTAATTTAGGCAAAAATTAAATCTTACAAACCATAAAAAATTATTTTTCAACCTTAGGCACATAAAAATATTTTTATTTTCCTTCAACCTTAGCACATTCCAAATTAAGCGACCAACATAACAATCATCAGTGCATACCTTTGTCTCAACCACAAAAAGGCCTCAGTGGGTTTTCACCCCGAAACATCTCCGTCGAGCGCCTTACCAAGGTGCTAGCCCACCATGTGGACTAGGCATTCCTACAAGGAGGGTAAGGCACTTGCCCCCATTTGTTTCCTTATTGGCATAGCTTACAAAAGTGAAGACCTTCCTTCCTTACAAAATGCAAACCCCACAAGATTTGAATCTGTGTCCTTCCTACCAATAAATGTCTTAAAAATTTATGTCATCGCTAGCTACACTACGTGATGCATGTGCAGGGTGAAAAGATCCTAGCTCCTACTTCTTTCTTCTACCATAAAATATTTTTCAACATGAAAATTGTTGCATTCTTTTTGCGCTCAATCTATAACATGGGCATTCGAATTAAAAAGCATTGGGTATCTTCTAAGGCAAAGGTTTTGCCTATATTTATACATGATGCCTTATTGCCATAACACGTTGGCACTCAAATCAAATTTTAAATTTAATTTTTAAACTTAGATTTATAACTCTTTCTAGGGTTTATTAAATTTAAAAATTAATTTGTAATTAAATTAAAATTAACTTATAATTAACTTAAGTAACAATAAAGTTAATTAAATTAATTAATAAATTAATTTATAATAAAAATATATTAATTAATTTATAATTAATTTAAATTTCCTTTTGAAATATTATAATAAACTATTATAATATTATTTTCTTGGGCCTCTTATTTGCCCTTTGGTCCTCATTTGACTTCCTGGAACAAGGTCTTGATCAACTAAAGATAGACTATTCTTTTACACTTATTGGAGATCCTGAAACTGATGTTGCCCATTGAAACTGCCATTGACTGGTGCTGAAATATTGACATCAATGACCACTCACTCTTGACATCAATGACAAATCATCTACTCAAAATGTCCAACAAATTCTAGTGGTATTAATTGAAATTTCATTTGCATTCACCTGAGTTTTGGTTATCCACGCATATTCAAACATAATCAATGTCCAAAAATCATGCTTTTTGTAGTGATCCTATAGAATGATGTAATTGAAAAAGCATGTTGAAATAGATTATATTATTCATTCCACCATGTTCTAAATTCAAACAAAACTTGAATGGTCTACCAATATCAACAAATGAAGGACATATGTGTGTTCCAATGGTAATCTTAGCGAACTGCCCTTTTAAATAGAAACCTTCAAATAAGGTAATGATTTAATAGGTTAATATGAAATTCCATGAAATTCTCACCATCATGCTTCATTTACCAACATAAAAGTTTCCAAAAATTATAGAAAAGAAACTTCATTGCCTTTGTTTGACCATCACAAATAATAATATTGAAGAAGACTATGAATGTTGATGATTGAAAATTTCAAGAAACCTATTGTAAATTATGATATGGGCAACCCCATCCAACCTTTGCATCATCCTCATCCCTTTTTCCTCATATTTCATCATTGTCATCTACGTCTTCATAATATTTTAGGTCTATTTAAACCTATCTTCAACATCCTCCCAAAGTCGAGTGACTATCTATACTTCATTAATTTACACACTTCCATTTTATCCTACATGCACCAAGGAAAGGGTTTTGAACACTTTATAAAAATAAACATCCATTATCACAATTGATTCAACCAAGCCACTAGGTGGCTCTTTATTTTGCACCTATCTTGACCACCTTGAATACCACACTCAGTGTTGTCTGCCTTGTGATGAGTCTGTTTGTAACAACCCTAGTTGTTACTTCTCATCAAAATCCATATAATAATCATGTTCACCTTTCAATGAGTCAAGAGTATAATAATGATCTAATACAAGGATATCCCAAATGCTCAGTAAGTGATCTAAGCCATAAAATATTAATCTAAAGTCACATTTAAGTTCATTCACAACCATTCATAAATAGGAGTACCATCTCCTTTAATTCCTCCATACCATCACCATTTGATGTGAGGATAATACAATGGCTAAGTCCTTCATGAGGACATCTCAATGGTTTTACCATTAATTGGGAGTTTTACCCAAAGGGAATTATCCCCTCCTCTCCATACTATCCATGAAGACTAGTATTAAGGAGAGAGTCATTAATCTTATTATTTCTCACATGATTTGGGATATTGTATTAAGAACCATTATAAAATTTACTCATTTACTAGGTGTGATGGTGTTGGTGATTGTCTAAATTACCTGATTGCATGAAGTGATTGGTTTACTTCTAGCTATCTTAGGTGGATGGTGTGGATATTGTTTTATCTCATATTATTGTGAAGGTTTTCCATGAATTTTCTTCTACACTATTATAGTTCATGAGAGAGAATTTAAATACATCCATATAATCTACCATAGGAACATAAAAATCAATGCCATACATTTGACAATGTGTAATCTCAAAGTAATTCCATTACTTGCTCATATTCCAAACATATATCACCTAAAATTTATTAGAGGTGAATACTACAATATGAAAACTTTATCTCTATTTTACAAATCTTGTGATCAAATACATAAAACATTACAAATCATAGCTGATTTTACATAAATTACATCAGCCCTACATAATTACATTGGAACTATATCAATACAAGCTTTACATGATGAACATTGCAATAGTCTTCAAAATGTGTTGTCCGGTCCTTCTTTGAAATGTCTTGAGTTCTTCATGGTTGGAAGAGATGATAGTGAAGGTATCAGGACAACTCGGATGCAAAGTATACCAAATGCATTACAATAAAACATGCTTATCAAATTTATATGCAATTATGCATCACATCTTTGCCAAATGTATAACACATACAAAGAAATCACCAATTATGATTAAATAATTCATCCATATTTAATATTTTATATATGAGGATTAATTCATAATCCCAACCATCATTTTTTTGGTTTATCACCAAACATAGGGAAGAGTCCCATACCTCTTCCTAAGGAATGGACACCAATCCATCCTTCTCAAAACTAGAAGATATTTTTCATATTTCTAGTTGATTAACTTCAGTTACAATTTTTGTTATAGCACATATAATGAAATACAAATACACAATATATATGACTTTACTTTGTACATTCAGTTATTCTCAATTCCAAATAACACATAATTTTCGTGTCTTATAAATCATTCTACTATATAATAAAAAACTAATATTTACAATATTAAAGAAATTAGATCTATAAAACAAATACAACTTATAAGATATAAAAGGGTGGTCAGCAATTAATAAAAACAAATTCCCATAAAATTATACATAAGCAACTTATAATATATAAAGGAAGAATTAGGTGAAGCACTTTATGTCTAAAATTCATCCATCTAGTCTAAAATAAATATCCATATGAATGGAATTTTACATAGGTTAAACATCTAATCGATCAAGTCATAAGATGTATTTCCCAAATAGATAAATTTCCTTATGGTATCTTTGTATTACCAAACCAACCAATCAATCTATTAAATTATAAAGACCTTAAGCCATCCAAAACTTATATGTCATCTATCTCAGACATAAGAGTGGGGCATAAGCTATAAGAAATTCACTATATAATGGGACGAGCATATTAGAATACTACATAAACCTCTATATCTATATAAAGTATGCAAAACATACTCTAAAACTCCATAATGTAAACATAATATTTCAATCTATAATAAAACATACTCTGAAGTACAAATTATGAATAGGCTATAATATTGTACCATAAAATTTTGTATGACAACATCCATAAAAACTCTCGACACCCAATGGTGGTTACTCATTCTTCTTAATAAATTTCTTTCCAACACCTTTGGTAATGTTCAATTTTGGAGTTTAAATGTTATCTAATGAGGAGTTCGGCTAAGGTTGATTTGTTTCTTAGTGAGATGATCAACGGGATGCTTCAACCTTCGAACTCCATCAGACTAGTATATACAATTTTGATGTAATATAACAGGGTCTCTAAATAGGTTATGAGTGAAGTTTTTTATGTAGTTGAACACCGTCAATCGATAGATTCCCATGCAGCTTGTTTACCCAACTAGAATAAAATAAATAACTAGTGTTGGGATGACTTACATTGATGTTAAGTAATTAATTGTCGTCCCCCATCTGGTCAAGGTTCTCTAAATGTTATCACTACCCTACCTAGACCATGATGGAGTACATGAAGAGTGTTCTCCAGACAACAATGAGGTCTATACAAACTGTAACTCATAAAATACTATTATGGTCCTCCACAAAAATGGACTTCAATGACACAAACAGTAAAATAAGGGTATTTTTGTGGCCATTGCACAACTAGCCCCATAATTGGTGACCTACATTTAATTTTTCAATTTTTGGATGTTAGGGGAAATTTTGGTTTAGTCTCCAATATATGTTCCAAGGTTTGGGTGTGGATTATTGTACCCTTTTAGTTTCTTTTAAGTTGTGTAGTGTGTTGATTAGCTTCTTTCTTGTTTTTATTGTTTTGATTAATTTTAATGTTTTGAATTAAACCAATTCAAACATTTGAAATTAATTAAATAAAAATTAAAATAAAATAAAATAAAAAAGAGAAAAGGAAAAAATAAAAATAAAAAGAGAAGATAAAAAATAAATAAATAATAATCATGAAAATAAAATAAAAATAAAACAATCAAAATAAAACCATCAATGTGTTTTTTTTGGAAAGTTAATTTAATTTCATTAATGGTTTTATTTTGGAAAAAGTTTAATTTAATTTTATTTTTAGTTTTATTTTAATTAAATTTTATTAATAGTTTTATTTTGGAAAGTTTAATTCATGTGTTTGTCTTTATTGTAGGTTATTATTAAAAAAATGATAAGAAAAGAAAAAAAAACGGCAGCACTCAAGAAGAGAAAATGTCACATATCATGCCAATGGAAAAGAACATGTTGAAAAGTCAAAAGTTGGAAAAAAGAAACAAATAGCCAAATGTTAGAAATTTTAAGAAAAAAGAAAACGTTGGAAAGCCAAGAGTTGGAAAAATAAAGTGTTGGAAAGCCAAGAGTTGGAAAAATAAATGAATAGCCAATGTTGGAAATCTTTAAAAACCCATTGAAGCTCATAAACAAGGGCTGGATTTTTCTTGGAAGAAAGCCACACCGTTGGACCAGTTTTCCCCACATGATGCCAATTTTGGGCATGGTTTTTTGCACTTGTAGTTGAATGTTGAAGATCTTTTTACTGCAATATATTGGAGATACATCAAGTTTTATGCATGTTAATGGTTGGCTTGTTATTTTTGATATATTGCACCATTTAATTTTTTTTTTAGTAGGTAAACCGGATTGAAGGGACCCAATCCCTATTTACAATAGGCTCCAACTAGCCTGGAAACTAAAAGGATACATAATCCTAGAAAATGCATGATAGAACAGAGTCTCACAACAAAACCCCCACATGGGGCTAAGACTAAGAGAAACTGCATTTCATGAAATCATAATAGACATAACTACATAACCAAAAATATAAGGTCCAGCAGCAAGAAACCAATCGACCCAAAACAAAGAAGATAACATCCTATCACCGCATCATGCAACACCAGGGCCTGCGAACTAGTCTTCTTTTTCACCATGACCTCCTTGAAGAAACAAATGTACCATGAGCACATTTAGAGTTTTTGAAAGTACTTGCAATTGTGGTTGCAACAAGTGCTTTTGCTTTGAGACAAAGAGTATTTTGAGAAAGTGTTAAGAAAAACACTGTTAGTGTTGAGAAAAACACTATCACTATGATTTAAAAATAATTTCAAGATGGTGTTAAAAGGAACACCATTGGTGTTAAAAATACCTTATTTAAATAAACTTTAGTTACAATGAAGGTCATTATCATATTTAACTATATCTTCAATATTTATGGGAACAAAGTCCTCCCAAGACTAGTGAATATTTTGGATGACAACCATATTGGCCAGAGCATCAAAAAATTTATTGGCCTCTCTAAAGACATGTTGGACCATGCTTGTAGGGTGTCGTTGCAACATAAATTGACATTCTTTAATGATGGTCTAGGTATTCCATCATGGGTTGGATTTATTGTTGACATGATTGATCACCACCAGAGAATCACCTTCAAAGATAATCGAGAAGAAAAAGTTTCCACTCATTTCAAGATATTTCCAGAGTGCATAGGCTTCAACATAGTTGTTTGACTGAACTCCAATGTTCACAGCAAAAGCTCTTAGGATTTTACCTTCATGGTCCCTCCAAATGCCTCCTACCCCAACATTTCCAGGGTTGCCCTTGGAAGAACCATCAAAATTGCACTTTAACTAGCCTACGGGAGGGGGGGGGGTTCCCACTTAACATTTGATCTAGACTGGATGTGGCTGGGAGGGTGAGTTATTTCTATTGAAATGTTGAGAATTTTAAATAACTGTTATTCCAAACCCGGACAAGGATATTTAGAGCAAGGTATCATGTTGGTATTTTTTGTGGCAAAAGTTAAGGCTCTATTGGCTATACATTCTTGTTCCCTAGATCTACTTTCAAATATTCTGTTATTCTATTCAAGCCATAGTTGCCAAATAATATGGTGCAAAATAGACTTCCATAGAAAATTAAGTCTAGCATTCTTGAAACAAATAGGCCATTGCTGGAACAAATCAATAACCGTTTGAGGCCACACCCATTGAACCTGGAAAGTGTTGAATACTTTGGAAAAAACACCATATGAGTATGGGCAGTTAATCAAAATATGCTCAGTGGACTCCCAATCCTGTAAACATAAATAACATCTGTTTGGAACCATAACTCCCCTTTTCATGAGATTTTTTGTAGTGAGTATCTTATTTTGCACAACTAGCCATGAAAAAAGGCAACTTTTGGGATCAAATTTTTGAGCCATATTTTCTTGAATATGTTAGATATTACCCCAACCTCCTAAATATTAAGAGACTCATGCAGTAAATAGGCAGACTTGACCGAAAACCTTCCATCATTAGAACATTTCTAGAAGTATTTATCCTAGGCTTGAGATGCAGGGATAACATAGGTTCTGAGAATGCTTTGTAGCTCAAAAGATGTTTTATCAATATTATTATCCCCAACATTAAAACATAACTACTTCCATAGGGGATGTCCTTGAAAATGTTCAATAAAATCACTAACTTTCTATCCAATCCTATTATCAGTGAGGGGCTTAAGGGCTGAAACCACTTGATTGTTAATGAGCGGTCCATTTGTGATCCAAGGATCAAACCAAAAATCTATGGTCATTCCATATCCAAGCTGCCATCTAACCCCCTTCTCAATCAGAGGTCTGGTCTGAAGGATAGAACGCCAAAAATGCGTGCCTGTTTGGGGGGCCTCTTCACTCATAAAGCTGCAAGCTTGAAGATATTTTCTTCTTAAGATTGAGATCCATTCCAGGTTATCACCTAAAAAAAATTTCTAGGCCTGTTTGGCTAAAAGGGCATAATTCATTTTATTGATTCTCTAGAAACCAAGCCCTCCAATATCTTTAGCGGAGCAAACCTTGTCCCAAGAAACCAAATGAAATTTTCTTTTGTTGTCATTACCTGTCCATAGAAAACATTTTTGAATTTGTTCTATTTTAGAACTAACAGCTGCAGGTATTCTGAAGACAGATAAAAAGTAGACCAGAATACTTTGTAAGACTGACAAAACCAAGGTGGCTTTTTTGGCTTGGGATAGTAAGACTCCTTTCCACCTAGCCAGTTTTTTATGAAACCACTCTAAAACATTTCCCCACATGGACTCTTTTGGCTGTCCAAAGAATAAAGGTAATCCCAAGTAAGTGGTAGGGAGATTTGCAATGGTGCACCCAAGGATATTGGCAATCATCACTTGGCGAGGAACTGGAGTGTTAATAAAAAAAATTACTTTTGTCATAATTTACTTTCTACCCTGCAACATTCTCATAAAGATTAAAAATTGTTCTTATAACTCTTGCTTCTATAACTAATGCCCTGGTTTCCAGAATGGTGTCATCCAAAAACTATTTATGAGTAGTAGGCCTGAGATTAGAAGCAACTTTAATCCCAAAAATCAGACCCATAGAACACACAACTTTGATGGTTCTCCCAAGACTTTTAGCTAGTATTATGAAAAGGACTGGGGATAAGGGATCCCCCTACCTTACTCCTCTAAAGCTAGGAAAATAACCCGTAGAGGAACCATTAACTAGTACATAAAACCAGGAAGTGGAAACACACTACATAATTAAGGAAACCCATTCTTCATGAAAGCCAAATTTCAACAAAACTCTGAACAAAAATTATCTATTAACTCTATCAAAGGCCTTGTTCATGTCCAAATTTAGGAAGAAAGAAGCCTTCTTGGATTTGTGGGTAGAGTGAATGATTTCATGGATAGTTATGACACCATCTACAATATTTCACCCTTTAACAGAACTACCTTGGCAAGGATCAATCAAAGAGGGCAAAATGTCTTTAAGTCTATTGGCTATAGCTTTAGTCAGAATCTTATAAATGACATTGCACAAGCTAATGGGGTGGTAATCAGACAAGATTTTGGCATTAGGGATTTTGGGGACAAGGGCCAAAAAATTGAATTTACATCCCTTGGAATAATTTTTGTTCTTTGCATTTCTCTAATAGCTAGACATAGATCATGACCAAGAATTTCCCAGTAAGTTTGAAAGAATCTAGGGGAAAAGCCATCTAGTCTAGGGGCTTTATCTAGCTGCATAGAGAAGAGGGCTTGGTGGATTTCTTCATTTTTGAGGGGCCTTAGGAGCAGGGAATTTGTATCAACAGAAATAATTCTAGGAATATGCATGAGGAGGGAATCCATGGATTGATTGTCCTGGATGGGTTGAGAACCTATCAGAGACTCAAAATGCTGAATAACCTCATCTCGGATTTCAAATAAGTTAGAGGTAATAGATCTGTCTTGTTTGACTAGGCTCTTTATTCTGTTAGCTCCTCTGTGCCTCAAAGTTGACACGTGAAAAAATTTAGTATTTAAATCACCTTCTTTCAGCCACAACTATCTGGATTTCTACCTCCAAAACACTTCCTCTTTTTTAAGGATATTATGGTATTCAGATAAAAGTAGTTTCTCTTCCTGTCTTAACTCAGCATCTCCCTGTCCCACCTGAAACTGATTTTCAATGATTTGAAGCTTGCTGCTAATGTTCTGTTTATTTTCAAAAATATTACCAAACACCTCTTTGTTCCAAATTTTCAGTTTAAACTTAATAGATCACGATTTCTAGGTAACTTGCACCATTCCCTTTGAATATTGCACCACATTAGCTATTTAATTGTGTGAATTCGGGTCACACTAATGCTGATTTTTGTGTAGAATACTATGCTTGCAAGGTATGTGGAGAAATTTTGAGTTGCAACATTTCTTTTATTTCATTTTTTTTTAACCCTTCTCTTGTGTATTTTTTTTCGGTAATTAAAATAAAAATTGAAAAAAATTAAAACCCAAAAATAAATGCATGGAGCCCTAGAATGAGCTTTAATATTTCATCTTATGCAATTTTGAAGTCAGTTTGAAGCCAATCCAAATTTATAAAAAATTATGCAAAGTTGCTATTTTTCAAGCATTTGGGAATTCTAGATTTGACATAATTTATTTTTTTCAAGCTTTGCATTTCATTTTCAAGTAGTAAATTTACTTCTCTTTATGAAAATTAATTTCATTAAAGAGGGTAATTTATACGACATTGAAAGGCTATTATTTTTTAAAGCGATAAATTTGCTCCTTTATGAAAATTATAATTTCATTAAAGGGGGGTAATTTATGTGCCATTTCAAAGGCTTCTGAATTTTAAAGCTAGTCATTTCATTATTTTATTTCATGCTCTAGCAATAGCAATTTGTTTGACTTCTTTTATTTCATTTTTTTAACCCTTCTTTTTGTAGATTTTTTTAAACTTCGATAATTAAAATAAAATTAAAAAAATTAAAACTTCAAAAATAAATGCATAGGTCCCTAGAATGAGCTTCAATATTTCATCTTATGTAATTTCGAAGTAATTTTGAAGCCAATCTAAATTTATAAAAATTATTTAAATTTGCTATTTTTCAGGTATTTTATAATTTTTGTTAGATTAGGTTGTTTATTAACTCATGTTCACCTAGCTAATTTATTTTTATTTTATTTAGTTATTCCATGTATTTTCCCCACCCACTTATGTGTGGATATTTCATATATCTTATTTGGATATTATGAGATGTTACATATTTATTTCTTACATATTATGGGGATATTTTTAGGTTTGGCTATTCCTAGGAGTTATGGGGATAATTTAGGTATATTTGGAGGGTTGATATTATTTCTCCCCATAGCGATTACAGATCTATGGACCATACCATGTATTCCTTTTGTACGGTGGATATTTATCCTTAGCTTGTTCCTACCGCTATGGTTGATCATATTTGCCTATATAAGCAAGGCACCCTCATTGTCATCATTTTAGAGGAAGTTTATTATTCATGTATAATATATGATATTGTTGCTCATTGTTTTACATATCCATTTGTAAGCTTATGCTATAAATTTACTTTCAAATTATTGTTTTGGTTGAATGTGGTGTTTTGTTAACACTTGATATCCTTCTATCTTGGAATAATATAATTATCATTCTTTTTAATGGCATCAGAGCAATAGGTGTTGCAGTCATCTATTTGTGAGTGTTGTGCAGTTGTTTCTCTTATAGGTTCGAAGAATGGTGTGAAAGATTCGATTTTTGTGATAGGGTCCTTGGTGGAGTTTTTTAGCGAGTTTGTGTCACTTCTTCCATTGTAATATCATCACCAGCCTCCTAAAATATCTTTTTCTTATACTGCAATAACCTCATTCCCTTTGATCTATCCTAAGCATTTTTCTTCTTGAGCATTTCCTTTTTTGGCAGGGTCAACAACCCAGCCCATTTTTATATTTTACATGTATATCATTATAGAAATGCAATTTTTCCATAAATTTTTTTGGAGGTCTGTATATGCATGTATTTGAGTTGTGCCCAAAATTTCAGCTTGTTTGGATCAATATTCATCAAGATATCACAATTTTAAAAAAACCTATAGTTTTTTAGTAATATACATATATCTTTATCTAAGATTAGAATTTGTTGTAGATTTTTTTATATAATGTGTAAAATCATATGATAGACCTTCCCATAAAATTTTAAAGAATTTGGATTTGTATTCGGATTGTTACAGTGATTTTACTATTGTAGTAAACTCGTCCTTTCAGGAGAAATATTGGGAGTTTCTCAGCAAAATATTTTCCAGGCCTGTAAAATAATTTTCCTGATATATCTGCAAAATTTCAGATTTTTTGGATTTTTTTTTAGACATTTATAATTATTTTATTACTGCACTCTCAATATTGCATTGTGAAAAAAGGTTTTTGCACTTGAACCGGTATATGGACTATTGTTATAAAGTCCCATCTTCCTTAATTTTCTGTTTTTCCATTTAGTTTGGAACTTTGTGATCATATTACTTGGTTTTCAGTATTGGTGGAGACTACACATTGTTGTGCTCAAGAAGTCATTTTTATCTAACCTCCCTTGCTTTGTTGTGGTGCATCCTCTTGTGCTAGTCTTCCTCATTAAGGCACTTAGTTTGGAGGAGGGGATTCTTTTGGTAATTCCTTTGGAGAATTTTTAGAGTTCAGAGGCTTCACTTGTGCATTGATGTGATTTTGTGGTATTTTGCACCACCTTGTGACATCACACTAGACCTTTCAAATTATAATAGCATTTTTTTTGCGGGGGGGCTCTTCTACTTTTGAGGACATCTTGGAAACTTCCTTTTTTAAACTTACTATAGAGGAAAATGCTGAAACTTTTGAAGCATGTATTAAGGTACTTTTTTCATTATGTCAAAGTGAAGGTTTGGATCCTTTGTTCATAACTCTAAAACCCAAACCAATGGTGAAGGATAAGGAGTATAGGATATGGTTCATTAATAATTTAAGGATCTCTAACATGCTTTATTATTTAGTTTATGGGAAGCTTCAAAATTTTATTGGAGTTCACAAGAACACACCTCACCTTGCTTATCATATGTTGAAAATAAAGTTTTTACCCACAACACCTTCTCTTACAATTGCTTGCATGGAGAACATCATTTGTGACATTGCATATTTGTTTTTGGATTCACTATCTCATGATGTTTTGGATTATGAGGTTGATGCTATATTACCTGCTTCAGATATTTTATAGGATACATATCCACACTTGTTTTATGTGGATGATCATGTTGATGTTGTAGCATATACAACAAATATTTCATGGCATGTTACATCCTTACATATGGATGACTTCTTGGATGGTGTTGCCTCTCTCTTCATTGAGTGTCACACATGTGATTTTATTAACATGTATGAGGAGCTCACTCATTTATTTGATGATGATGTATAAATTGTATCTCCTCCATGTACTTCTTCCTTTGTGGACCCTTTTTTGGTGTGCCCTTATTTGAGTGAGCCACCTTGTCCACCCTTTCCTTCTCCTATTTCTTTCATATTGGATGATGTACTCTTACAGGAGTTGGATATAAATATTTTTCTTCGGTTGGACTCTCACTTGGAGATCCTGAAGACCATGTTGATTTTTTTGAGGCTTCTAAGCCTCCACTTATTTCTCTTAATGCTTCCATTAGCTCATCATCACTTATGCAGCAGAACATTGGTGATTCTTCCTTGATGGATGCTCTTCTGAAATATCTTCCACTTTTGCACACTCATGGTTTTATGCATATTGATCTTTTGGATGTTGATTGTGACTATATTCTACCCTATTTTGGTGTTGGTTTGGGCTTCTACATTCTTGGAGATTCATTTCATAATTCATTGGTGATATATTATTTACTTCAACTCAGTTTGAAGGATTCTACGTCATCATTATACATTTTATTCCCATATTATCACACTCACTTGGAGTGGGAAGACATTCGACGGATGCTTCATGGCTACTTTCTTCCTTGTGGAAGACACATTGTTCATCACAGAGGCATCCACTTATTCATAGCACTTATTTATGGAGTTCATCATCCTAGGCGGGTGTTGGGAGCACTCCTTGGCTCCATTCCTAATTTTTATTCTCTTTCTATCTAGATGGTTTTTTTTCCACATGGTTTTCCACCTTTTGGCTCAGGAGCTTCTGGATACACATTGTACATGAGTACCTAATCAGGACTTATTGCTAGGACTCTTATTTTGGATATTCCACTTTATATTTTGGCACCTAGCTTCACTTGAGGGGGGTGTTAGAGTAGGTTTTTTACCTTAACTCATGTTCACCTAGGTAATTTATTTTCCTTTTATTTAGTTATTCTATGTATTTTCCCTACCCACTTATGTGTGGATATTTCATTTATCTTATTTATATATTATGAGATGTTACATATTTATTTCTTAGATATTATGGGGATATTTTTAGGTTTGACTATTCCTAGGAGTTATGGGGATATTTTAGGTATATTTGTAAGGTTGATATTATTTCTCCCCATAGCGATTACAGATATATGGACCATATCACTTATTCCTTTTGTACGGTGGATATTTGTCCTTAGCTTGATCCTACCACTATGGTTGATCATCCTTGCCTATATAAGCAAGACATCTTCATTGTACTCATTGTAGAGGAAGTTCATTATTCATGTATAATATATGATATTTTTGCTCATTGTTTTGCATATCCATTTATAAGCTTTATCAATTTGCTTTCAGATTCTTGTTTTGGTTGAATGTGGTGTTTTGTTAACACTTGAGATCCTTGTAGATTAGAATGATCTAATTATCATTCCTTTCAATTTCATAATTGACATAATTTTACTTTTCAATATTTATATTTTATTTTTCAAATAATAAATTGAATTTCCTTTATGAAAATCAATTTCATTAAAAGGGGTAATTTATATGGCATTCAATAGGCCATTATTTACAAAGCAATAAATTAAATTCTCTTAATGAAAATAAATTTCATAAAAGAGGGTTATTTATTTTTATTTTGGTAGATAAGATATTATAGCATTAATACTGGGTTTTACAGGTTGAACCAAAACCTTTTACAAAAATCAGCCCAGGGTTGTTGATGAACATGTCCTTACTAATGATCCTATATATGTAAAATCTACATGTCGTCAAAGCCATTACATCCGATAAGGCACATATCCTATTATCAAAAAGAAAATTCCCATACAAAATTTTGGGTATACCCCGAGAAAACACACCTGCATAATAATTACAAAAAAATAAATAGACACGGATCCCTTCCTTGAAACAATGGAGAAACAAAAAGTTGCAGACACACATAGCAGAGTACTAAAAAAAATTCCCACAAGCTCTATATTGACATTTAAATTTAATAATTATTTGGTAATTGCTTTCTTTTGTATATGACATGCTTTGGGACCACATACCATCTTGGCCAATCAGCCTTGGAGAAGTGAACCTACTAGCTAGATTAATGGTAATGGCTATCTGGTGGTCCACGTGGCCCTGGTTCGAAGTCTTATATTGTCATTTCTTTCTTGCCTTGTGATTATCAACCAACCTCAAATTACTAATATGACTAGGAGTCATGTTATTTGACATGTGACTACCCCCATTAGTCTTTATGGTATTTCCAAGCAACATCCACCAAGACTGACAGCTCAAATAATTTTTATTGTCCATTTTAAAAAAGAGATGGGAATACTCATAGCCTTTGAACTTACACTACCTTCCCTGTTGGTAAATTCAACTATCATTCTTGGAATTCTTGTTGAATAAGATCCTCTACTTCACTCAAGATACCGTGTTCCCATTTGAAAAGTCTATCACCATCGACACCCAAATTGGCTAGCTTATTAGTAACTTTGTTAGCTTCCCGAAAGACATGTTGGGTTTTTTGTCCTATCTTCCCTGGAAAAGGATCCTAGCCTATTCAAAAATTGTTTTAATCCTCTAAGGAGGTGTTTTCCAATTATTAAGGATATTTATAACATGCATAGAGTCTCATTTTATGATCAAATTTCCTTCTAAATCTTGAGTCATTTGAAGGCCTCTCCACATAGCTCTAGATTCAACTTCGTTGTTCATCCTTGTTCAAAAATTTTCAAAAAATGCAAGCATCATATTCCCATTATGATCTCACACAATGCCACTAGTGCCTACTCTTCTAGGATTTTCCTTAGCTGCTCCATAAAAATTAAGCTTAAACCAACCCGTAGGATGTGGGGACCACTTAACATTGGCTTTGGGGTTGACTACCCTAGGCACAGACTCATATAAAAAGGTTAAGATTAAATATTGAGCAATTGTGGTCTCCTGTAGATGAGGTTTATGACTTTAAAAAGGGATAAGGTTCACATTTTCATTGGCAAAGGATAATATCCTCGTAATGATAGATTTATGATCATGGATAGACTCATTAAAGACCCTATGGTTCATTTCTAACCAAACCTTCCAAAGATAGTGATTAAGACAAATTTTCCACATGTATCTAAGTATTTGGATTGAAAAGGGGCAAGGCCATTGGACAAATAAATCAAGTATGGTGTCTAGTTTAACCCAAGAAATATTAAAGGCTTGAAAAACCCCACTTAGGACAGTTAAGGAAAAAGGGCACTCAAGGAAAATGTGATAAATGGTCTCCCAATTAGCCCTACACAGATAACAATGATTAGTGATACAAATACCTTTATGCATCATATTATCAATGGTTAGAATTATTCCTTAGATAACCATCCATGAAAAGACTACAATTTTGGAATTAAATTTTTTATCCAAACTAAGTCCTTTTGGAGGAAAAAATCCTCGTCATCAAGCAGAAGCTTGTAAGATGATTTAACAGTGAATTGCCCATTTTTTGTAGGAGCCCAGGTCACTTGATCTTCCTTGGGTCTCATGGGGATAAACTATTTCCCGAGAATGTTACAAATATCATTTGATTCTACTTGAAATCCCTGAATCCTTATTTGTTTCCACTTCATTCTACCTTTGTCCTCAACCATATAATTGGAGACTTTTTTGCCAATGATTTCTTCCATGATATCTCTTATTCGGGCTAAGTTAGAATATTGCATTAGTGGTTCATCCTTAGCCCACTTGTCATTCTAGCAATTTATCCTCTAACCATTGCCTAAAACCCATTTTAAATCTTTTTTGATGATTTCCTTACAATTGAGAATTGCTTTCCAAAAAGCAAAACCTCTGATTGGAATTGAGTCACTTAGAAATTCCATATTTTGAAGATACTTTCATTTGATGATAGTTGTACATTCATTTTCTTCACCATAAATGAGGCACCACGCCTACTTAGCTAGTAAAGATAAATTCATATGAGCAATTATCCTCATACCTAAGCCCCCATTTTCCCTGGGTCTACACACTTTGGTCCATCCTACAAGGTGTATCCTTTTTTCTCCTCTGATCTAGTCCATAAAAATTATTTTTGGAGTTTCTCAATTTTCTAGAAAACCTTCATAAGGGCTTTGAAAATAGAGAGGAAATAGACTAGAATACTTTGAAGAAAGGCCTTAGTGAGGGTCAGCTTTCCTGCTTGAGATAGAAGATGACCTTTCCATCTAAGTTTTTCTTTTAATTCTTTAAATAACCCTGTCCCACATTGACTCTCTCGGAGAACCAATGAAAAGAGGGAGACCAAGATACGAAGTGGGGAGGTTTGCTATATCACATCCTAAAAATTTTGCAATCCTTCCTTGCCTATGAATGGGGGTGTTCAAGAAATATAACTTGCTTTTACTGAAATTAACTTTTTGACCAGTAGCATCCTCGTAGAGTTGCAAGATGTATTTAATTATTTTGACCTCAACCACCGAAACCTTAGTAAATAGAAGGGTATCATCAATGAATTGTTGGTGAGAAACAACCCTAGTGATATATGTTGCCTTGATTCCTAATATTAGCCTTGAACTGCAAGCATTTTTTATGGTTCTACCTAAAGATTCTGCCATAATGATGAATAACATGGGGCTGATAAGGTCCCCCTGTCGAATTCCTCTGCAAATTTAAAAGTAACCAGCAGTTGTTCCATTAACCAGAATTGAGAACCATGCTTTAGAAATACATTATTTGATCAAATTAACCCATTGGTGGTGAAAACCAAACTTAATGAGGATAGCAATCAGAAAGTCCCAATTTAGCCTATCAAATGCTTTGTTCATATCAAGATTGAGGGTAAAAATAGACCTTTTAGTCTTATGAGCAGAGTGCAAAGCTTCATGAACTGTGATAACTCCATACAAGATTGACGTACCCTAGACAGAGCTTCCCTAGCATGAATCTATGATGCGGGGCAGAACATCTTTCATTCTATTTGCAATGGCTTTAGTTAGGATCTTGTAAGAAATATTGCACAAACTTATTGGCCTGAAGTCAGCCATAGATTCAAGGGTTTGCTTCTTAGGAATTAGAGAAATAAAAGTAGATTTGAGACCTTTTGGGATATGATTGCTTCCTTAGAATTCTTTGATAACAAAAATTACATCCTCACTTACGATGTCCCAAAAATATTGATAGAAACAAGGGGGAAAGCCATCGGGTCCCGGGGCTTTGTTTGGCTCCATGCTAAACAAGGCTTCCTTAATTTCCTCATCAAAAAAAGGATCTAGAAGCTTAAGGTTTATATCCTCATTTATTATGCTAGGAATGGATTGCAAGAGAATATCTTTGGCCTCCTCATTGCACTACGATTCTTGACCAAGGATAGAATTGAAATAAGTTACTGCCTCCTTTCTGATTTCTGTTAAGTCTTGAGTAATAGAACCATCTACTTTTTAAAAAAAAATTATATTTTTATTGCTTCTATTTCTAAGTGTGGTGACGTGAAAATACTTGGAATTTGAATCTCCATCTTTCAATGAAAAAGCCCTTGATTTTTACCTCCAATAGATTTCCTCACAGGCCAAAATGTTATGAAACTCTACTAGTTTTATCCGTTCCTCCTGCCTAGTAGTTTCATTAGCATCACCATGTTGAATCCTTTGATCAATTATATTAAAACTTTCAACAACCTATTTTTTATTTTCAAAGAGGTTCCCAAAGACCTCTTTGTTCCAAGTTTGAAGATTTTCCTTAACAAACTTTAATTTTCTAGCAAGTTTAAAAGTTGCACTACCCCTGACAGGTTGTTGCCACCACTGAATTAAGTTATATCTAAAATTGGAATGTTTGATCCACATAGATTAAAATATGAAATGTTTCTTGAAGGACAGAGAGTAGCAATCTCCAAAAAAATGGGATTATGATCAAAGGCAATTTTAGGAAGGGTTTGCAAGGTAGAATCACCGAAAAGAGTTGTAGCCTCCTTTGATAGAAAAAACCTATCAATCCTTTCTTAAATGATATGACACCCTATCCACCGATTGCTCCAGGTATAATTTGCTCCTCTAAGTTTTACATCCATCAACATGTTGGAGTTCACAAAGTCATTGAACTCATCCATGCTCCTGATAGGTGGTCTATTTCTACCTATTTTGTTTGAAGGGTAAAGAGGAGTGTTAAAATCCCCAACCAAAATCTAGGGGACATTATGGAAGATTTCACTCAGATTGTCTAAGTACTCCCATAGTAGAGCTCTCCCTTGAATTGAAGTTAGGGCATAAATATTTGAAAGGATCCACGACCTGTTGCTATTTATTTCCTTAAATAAAACACTAAGAACCATGTCATCTTTCTAAATAATGGTACCTTATACTATCCAGGGATTCCATAAAGTCATAAGGCCTCTAGACGCTCCTCTGACTAATTTGCAAACCATCTCCCCTTGATTCCATATTTTTTTTGCTACTTTTTTTGACTGAATCTCATCAGTTTTTGTTTCTTACAACATGATAATAGTTGGATTCACTTGATTTCTTATTGCACTGACTTACCAATGTTTGGGTAGGCCATTGAGGCCTCTCATGTTCCATGATAGGATCTTCATTTAGATTTTTTGGGATTTATTCCTCTCCCCCTCTCTTAAGAGGGTTTTCCTAATTTGTTGTCTTTAGAACCCATAATAACCTATTGAAACAAGGTTCTCTATTTTCCATTGGCAATTTCATTATCAGTTTTAATTTTTTAATGCTCAGCATTTGATATTCTCCCTCTTCTTTTTTCACTGCCAAAATCTATAGGAGAATTCACAATGCTCCTGGTTTGTTTAGGACTAAACTAGGGGGAGGCAATTTGTTGTAGAACCGGACTGCCATATTCCTTAGTCTGAAGAGTTTCACATATCTCCACCCCTACATCAAAATATTCTCCTTTTTTCTTGTATTCCCTTGGTCTACAGAGTGGCCCCTCAGTAGGATTCACCTGGATCCTAGTGATGATGCTAGGGAGATGAGATTTTTTATATTCCAATGCCTCAACTTTCTTCCTAAATTCTTCAGCATTAGGGTTTGGATTTGGGATGCCCACTGGTCTTGAAGTATTTTCAACATTGGGGTTTAAGAATCATGAATTGGATGGGGATTTTAGAGATTGGGCATTAGGGTTTGGCTTTGTGATGCCCACAGGGCTTACAATAATTTAAGCATTAGGGTTTTAGGATACTAACTTGGATGGGGATTCTAAAGATTCAGAAAGGTTAGCCTGAATGTTCTAGGCTTCCATGTATTTTGATAATCCTCCTACTCCCATATTGGATAGAATTGAAAATTTATTTGAAACTAGAGGATTGGAACTTACCTGAGTATTTTGGTTGCCAACAACCTATTTTTTTCCTTTGTCTTTTTGGGACCTTGTACCCTATCTTTTCTTTTTTTGGTAGACATAGTTTTCCTGATTGAAATCACCTCTACCAGGGAAACTCCTCAAATTTCCTCTTTCTAGCATTCCCTACTTCTGCTTTTCTCTATTCATTACCAGGTTAGGGCATTTATTGCATATATGTCCTTGATTTTTGCATTCTGCATAGAATAACAGTTTGTTCTCATATTCTACTAGCTTTTTTAGATAGTATTCTCCATACTCTAGCTCCACAAACCTTGGCAATTCATTATCCAAATTAGCATTTACGCAGATTCGTGCATGAGTCATCCTTGTCCTGGCCAAGGTCACATGGTCAATGGATATCAGGTCCCCTATAGTTATGGCTATGCCCTGCAGCCAATATTCATTGAAGAACTAAGCAGGTAGACTTGAGAGATGAACCCAAATAGGGTAAATGTTAATATTTTGCTTTTCAGGGTTGAAATCTTCACCCCATCATCTGAGAAAAAGGATCCTTTGCCCAAAAACCAAGGGCCTCCTATTAAAATGCGGTTAGCATCCTCCATATTGTTAAAATGGATAATGAAGAACCCTCGAGTTAGAGCTACCAACTCCAAGCTACCTACCGGTCACCATTTACCCGTCGCCCAAGCCCTGATAGTCTCCATGTTTGGCCTACCTCCCAAAAACTTGCCTACCAAGGAGAATTCTTCCATTGAAAGAAAATGGCTCATGGAACTTGTCGGGGCCAAAATTTTATTATTTACTAGAACTAGGGATGGAAGAGAGAGAACCTCGTTTATTTTTCCTCTAAGAGTCTCAGAAAAAGACAACCACTTCTTGGGCCCTAAATTGTCTTTCATATATTTTTTATCGAGGTCTTTCTAAGGAGGGTTGAGCCCCCGTGTGATGCCCGCCTCCAAATCTGCCGCAACCTGACTACCTTCTTTTGGATCCTTTCTTGATCCATGCTCGAGTTTCCCACCCACCCCTTCCATACCTGCTCTACCTCTACCACCTTGGCTAAGATTCCTACCCAAAAAGTTCAAACCCTCACTCCTGCCGCACCTATTAAACCTCAGCTCACTCATTCCTGGTGATGCACTAAATAGAGATGTTTACTTATGAATGGGAAAAAAAATAGGGTTATTTACTTGGCATATCAAAGGCTTTTGAATTCTAAATTTAGTCACTTCATTGTTTTATTTCATGCACAAAGCAATAATTAAATGAATCCAATCTTCATTTCACACTCGCATGTAAAGATATTTTAATCTTCTATTTTAATATTCAAAGAAAAGTTGAAAGAAGCTAAAAAAAAAATTAAATCTACTTAAAAAATTTAAAAAAATCTACCTAAAACCCTTCAAGATAAAATGAACTAAGGCTTTACATCGTGGTCATATGAGGGCCAATTCACATCTTCATTTCTTTTAAGTTTCATGAACAATTAATAGCACAACACAATAAAATAACACCAACACAGACCCCTTGTTAATAGTTACTTGCAAATCACTAAGGTATTCCTAGCACTCACTTGATAAATCTTCACAAGATTACAAGCACACATAAGTAAAGCGAACCTTGGAGAAATTTCATACTTCTTTACAAGAGAGGGTCTTCTAATAAAAACCTTGACTGTGGTGGGGATTTTGCAATAGGGTAAAATATCCTACATCCTTATGTATGATGGTCTTCACATTATATGCCTATAAATATTTGGTATCATCTACCTCATTTTAGGTATGATGGAATAGAATATATTGAGGAACATATTCAGGCATACAAGGACATTTTAATTCAATGGAAAATTTTCCATGAAGATGTTGCTTGTTATTCATTTTCATCTACATTAGATGAATTGGATTTTGATTGGTACCTAAATTTACCTGTAGGTTCTATTACTTCTTGGGCTCAACTAGAAGCAACCTTTCTTAGGTATTTTGAAAAACCAATTGATCCAATCCTTATGTATAATCAATTTACCACTACTCGTAAAGGACCTAATACATATTTGGAGTTGTTTACTAAAAGGTTCCATGGGTTATATGCTCAATTAGTGGTACCCTATTTTACTCCAGAGAGAGTTGCTATCCAATCGTATTGCAATGTTATTGATCCACTAATTGTTAGTCTTACAATGGCACTGAGAGGGGGGGTGAATCAGTGTAGCTATTTAAAACTTAAAAAACTTAACTCTTAAAGATGAAGCAAGGAGAACTTAAAACAGATAAAGCAGATATAACAAGAGAGCATTCCACATAACACAAGATGTAACGAGGTTCACCAGTTTTGGCTACTCCTCAAAAATAAACTGCTTGGACACCCATCCAAATCCAGCCTTTGCAAAGCACCAACTTTACAAACAATTTACCAGCACCCACTGGAAGGAGCACCAACCCCTAATTTATCTGCACCAACAGAAAAGAGCACCAACCCCTGATTTACCAGCACCAACTGGAAGGAGCACCAACCCCTGATTCCAAGCACCAACTTGGATTTCTATTTTGAATAATAGATTGACATAAATATGCCTTCACTTCTACAAGACCCTTATTGGTCTATTGCTCATCCAACCTCTCTTTCAATTCAGGAAACACATATTCCTTCTGTGCACTTACACCCACACTCTCTTTCAATCTAGGAAACACATATTCCTTCTGTTCACTTACAGCTACACTCTCTCAGTCGCTCTTTCTCAGCTACTCTCCCTCAGCATTTTCTTAGCTGCTCTCTCTCAGCTCTACCATTCTCTCTTACAACCCTCTCCTATATATTTCAGCACTATACACTATATATTTTTCACTCTATCTCAGCCGTGCCTTTATATACATTCTTTTTCACAGCACTACTCAACAACCACTTTTCTCAGCACATTTATTCTTCATGCCTCGTGCAGAGCTCAACCCTAACCCTAACTTACTATTAATGAAAACATTCTTTTTGGCTCTGCTTGTCACTCTCTTACAACACACTTCTCCATGCAACTGCCCTCGCGACGCATTTACTCTTTCAGTAGTGGCACTTTAATTCTTTATGGTGGCACTCTTTTCAATTCTGAGCTACACTTTACTTCTGCATGCAACTGCCCTCATGACACATTTACTCTTTTAGCAATGGCACTTTAACTCTTTTATGGTGGCACTCTGTTCAATTCTGAGCCAAACTTTACTTCTACATGCAACTGCCCTAGCGACACATTTACTCTTTTACGGTGGCACTCTTTTCAATTCTCTTATAGCTTTGAAAATAGATCCACCGCTCTGACAACATTTTTGTCTTCTTCTCGGCCTGTATGCGCGAAAACACAACATGTCACAAAATCGTGACACTTTTAGCCTCCATACACTCTACTTGGCTTGCACCTGCAAAAACAAGACATGTCACGAAATCGCGACACTTTCACTGCCTGGAGCTCTTCTCTGTCTCTTGTCCGTGAAAATAGAACATGTCACGAAATCATGACACTTTCGCTTCCTTGCACTCTTCTCTACTTGCACTAGCGAAAACATGACATGTCACGAAATCGTGACACCTTTCGCTTTCATACACTCTTCTCTGCATGCACTAGCAAAAACAAGACATGTCATGAAATCATGACACCTTTCACTACCGTACACTCTTCTTTGCATGCACCAGCAAAAATAAGACATGTCATGAAATCATGACACCTTTCGCTGTCGTACACTCTTCTTTGCATGCACCAGCGAAAACGAAACATGTCACGAAATCATGACACTTTCATTGCCTTGTGCTTTTCTCTGCCTTACGCCCGTGAAAATGGAACATGTCACGAAATCGTGACGCTTTCGCCTTTGAGCTCTTCCTCCTTGAATTTGTCATGAAATCACGATGCTTCTGCTTCCATGCTCTTTCATTTTGCTTCTGTCGTGAAATCGTGACACTTCATCCTTCGAAGTCTTCCTCTCTACTGTTGTCACGATATCATGACATTTCTATCTCCGTACATTCTCTCTCCTCTCTTAGTCACGAAAATGCGACATGTCACGATATCACGACATCTTTTCTCCTTAGCTCTTCTCTTTTCTTCAGGTCACGAAAACCCAACATGTAACGATATCGCTATACTTTTGTTCCTTGTGCTTTACCTTTGCTTTGGCCCACGAAAATACAACATGTAGCGATATCACTACACTTTTGTTCCTTGCACTTTTTCTTTGCTTCAGCCTGTGATAATACAACATGTAGCGATATCGCGACACTTTTTCTCCTTGCACTTTCTCTTTGCTTTGGACCACAAAAATGAAACATGTCACGAAATCGTGACATCTTTTTCTCTCTCCTCTTTCTCTTGCAATATGTCATGAAATCATGACACTTTTTCTCCTTGGCGCTTTTCTTTGCATCGGATCGCGAAAACCCGACATGTCGCGAAATCATGACACTTTTTCTCCTTAGTGCTTCCTCTTGCAAATTATTGCGAAATCGTGACACTTTTCCTTGCAAGCTCTTTCTCTCAAACATGTCACAAAATCGAGACACATTTTTGTCCGTACTGCCTCTCTTGCAGATTGTCATGAAATCATGACACTTTTCTTTGCAAGATCTTTCTCTCCGAACATGTCACGAAATCGTGACAGTTTTCTTTGCTTGCGCCTTCTCTCCGAACATGTCATGAAATCATGACAGTTTTCTTTGCTTGTGCCTTCTCTCCAAACATGTCATGAAATCATGATAGTTTTCTTTGCCTACGCCTTCTCTCCAAACATGTCATGAAATCATGATAGTTTTTCTACTTGCCTTCTTTGCTTCCAACATGTCGTGATATCGCGATAGTTTTTCCACTTGGCTTTTTCTCTGCCAACATGTCGCGAAATCGTGACAATTTTTCCACTTGGCTTATTTGCCTCCAACATGTCGTGAAATCATGATAGTTTTTCTTGCATGCGCTTCTTCAAACATGTCACGAAATCGTGACATTTTTGCCAGCATTTTCTCTCTCCTCCGATATGTCGCGAAATTGCGACAGAAAACATGTCGCGATATCGCGATAGTTTTCTTACTTGTCTTTTTCTTTGATCCTTTGAATTTGGGCCACTTTTGTCTTCTTGGAAATTCACTGTACATGCTCTGACTACTTTGAACTCTTGTTCACTTCATCAACCGACCTATCTAAAGACCTCTGCACTCCTGTCCATTGCATCAACCGATCCTCTGTCTGTGTTGACAACAATGACAATACTTTGGCTGCACCTTGCTCATCAATGAACTCCTAGCCATTATACTTTGGCTGCACCTTGCTCATCAATGAATTCTTGTCCATTGCATCAACTGATCAACTTGACTGTGTTGACAACAATGACAATACTTTGGTTACACCTTGCTCATCAATCTCCCCCTTTGGAATTGTTGGCAACACACGTAATTGCGTGCAATTACCTGTAATTCTTCTCCCCCTTTGACAATAATACCAAAGGGTGGCTACAAAACTCCCCCTGAGTCCATGCACAACATTCTTAGGCAAAAATATTATAGTTAGCAAAAAGCATAAACATGAGCAATATGATAAAAAGATGCATAAATGCTCCCCCTGAGAATTTGATCCCGATAGCTAGTCAATTCTTAGACTATTCTTGGGAATATGTGACCACTTCATTTCATTGTTTGACAACATCATGATAAGCATAATAGGCATTACTCAGATCTATCTTCAACTGTGTTGGCTGTTGGATCTCTATCCATTGAGACTCTATCCTCTGTACCCTATCAATGGGCTCACATAGAATCTGCTCTAGCAAGCTCACCAAGAACTTGCCCAGATCTTATAGAATCATAAAAAGAATTGTTAGAGACTCAATATGTTCTATACTTAATGCTCAATCAATATATCAACTAAATCTCATAGAAGCATAAAGAGAATTGTTAGAGACTCAATATGTTCTATACTCGAATCTCAATCTCAGCTCAACTCAACCAATCACCTCAATGAACATCCCTTTATTACAGACCCTAGTCGAAGCATGCATCAACCAACTCTGTGTAAGCATCAAACACTGTACTCTGAGCATCAACCCTCTGTTGCTCTCAATCCACCCAGCATTGTCCTCAAATCAGCTCACAAGTTCATCAAGAAAAACTTGCTTAGTATGAACCCACAAAGAGAATTGTTAGAGACCCAATGTGATTCATCAACCTCATAGAAGCATAAAGAGAATTGTTAGAGACTCAATATGTTCTATACTTAACTCCCAATCTCAATCTCAAAAGAATAAGATAGATGTAGTATGCTTTTCTCAAGAACATGAAACACAACCCAACAATTGCCACCCATGCAATAACTCATATAACAATGATACTCATGTTCTTTCCACAACCAATATCTTTTCTCAACCAATTAGGGCTTTAACAACAATGCTTATTGACAAGGTTTAACCAACATCATTCAACTCAAGATTAACCTTGAAGCATTCAACCAATCACTACATGAAAAGGAAACTAGTAGACATCCTTTTCCTTCCAAAGGTATTTGAACAAAATGGCCACCAACATAAATCACCAATGCAAAGAATAACTTGCTCAAATTAATCTCAATGGAGTAATCCCAAATCATGTATCAAGTAAAGCATTAACTTGATCAAAACAACCTCTATAAAAGCAACTCAACCATTCATCACCAGGATGGAGATCATCTGGCTGCTCATTATAAACCTCTTCTTCAATATTCCCATTCAACACGTTGATTTCACATCTGTCAACAAAATTGACAAGTGACTCACACTTGTATCAACTTTTGTCCAATGTTTTACCGACACTACAATTCCACTATCAACTCTGTGCAGGCACCAAACACTGTACCACTGCACAACCAAATCCCTTTTTAAATTTACAACCTGATCTGAGTTTTCTATAGTTACTGCAGATCACACCTTACTTTCAACTGTGCAAATTAGGAGAAGACATTTTGTCAAACACTTTATGGCCGACCATAGTGCACCTTACTCAGCCTCATACTTCTTAACCTTGGATTGGCATTTTATCAACAGTTAAAATGAAATTGTCTGTGAATTAACTATATTCACCAAGGCATCATGAAAGATCTAACACTCTTCACATCAAAGCGTAGAACAAATACAAGCTGCTTTTATCGAAACACAAATACGTAGCTAGGGCAAGCATTCTTTCATTAAACACAAACAAAATGAACTGTTATAATCCATAGCTATGAACAGTGGCAGTAAGAACCACCAATAGAACAACAATGACATAAGCAATACTACCAATGATGACGATTCTCAATTCAATCACTACCCTTCATAGCACTACCACAAACAACTGTATGAATAGAAAACACACTTGACAACTGAAACAACAATAACCCGACTACTTGCCTTTCATCCTCAGATAACCAAACAAATACATAGGAGCATTTTAAAATAAGACTTTAATATCACTCCCCCTGAGGATGTGCCACCTGGAGTGGCTTAGTGCAATAGCGGAGTAGTCTCCTTTAGTCCAAGGAGACACGATCCCTTTTCTTCTGTCTTTCTCCAGACTTCCTTGAACTTGGGCTTGAGTTTTTCAACTACATCCCCATTTTGCGCCTTTTCGTGAACTTGAACATTCTTCTTGCGCAGTTGTTTCTTGTGCATCCTTGATGGTTGATTATTTTCTTTTCTTTTATGCACATGATAAGTTCTCTGCATGTGTTGCATTCTTTGCATCTGATGAAATCTATGGTCTTGCCTTAGATTAGATACAGACATGCTTGGACAAAACCTTGCTATGTGCCCATGACCATTACATTTAAAGCATTGCACATGATATGTCCCCTTTCTATGTTGCACTCTTTGTGTATGATGAAATCTATGGTTTTGCCTTAGATTGGATACATAAGTGCTTGGAAAAAACCTTGCTATGTGCCCATGGCCATTACATTTAAAACATTGCATAGGGTGTTCACTCAGGAAAGCAGATGTGTTTTTATCAGCATGACTTTTTGTTTAGTTCACAATAAATTTCCTTGTGACCATAGCAGTTGCATTTAGAACAATAGCCATTAAAAGCATTATTATTAAAAGAGTGAGAGTGAGAGAACATCTTTTGTTGTGGTTGCTTTGTTGTAGATCTTCTTTGATATTTTCTTCCTTTTGAAGATTCAGCTTCAGACTTTTCTTGCTTCGATCCTTCAGTAGTGGGCTTCTTCTTTTTTGTACTTTTGGAAGATGACGGTTGTTCAGCTTCATATCCAAGACCAGACTTAGTCGTGGAGCTTCTTTGTTGCTTTATCATTTTATCTAGCAACTCTGTGCTCTTCTCATATTTGAGATTTACATTGGCCTCTTCTAGTTGTTTCTTCAATGAAACAATCTCTTCTTCTTTCTGGTAGCAAACAGTCTCTTTCTCATTGATTTGAGA
Organism: Wollemia nobilis; assembly: GCA_028583015.1. Classification (NCBI taxonomy): domain Eukaryota; kingdom Viridiplantae; phylum Streptophyta; class Pinopsida; order Araucariales; family Araucariaceae; genus Wollemia; species Wollemia nobilis. Next base: position 195,769 of record JAQPPZ010004836.1, on the reverse strand, counting down.
CCTGAGAGTATCTTCAATCCTTTTGAATTGTTCTACTTGTAGCTTTAGATCAACAATAACTTTGTTAGATTCTTCTTCACTTTTGTTGCATACATCATCTTCATCATCCAGGTGTGTCTTCAAGGCTTCTTCTGATTTCTTGGCCTTTTGAACTTGTAGGAAGAGATCTTCAATCTCATCCCCATATTCTTCTAACTTCTTGGACATTATTTTGTTCTTTTTCCTCTCTATACTCAACTCTTCAAGTGCGGCTATCAACTCACCTTCTAGATCTACTTCAAAATCCACTTCTTCTACCTTCTCTAGTTCAGTTTTCTCTTCCACAAGAACTAAAACTGGTTGAGATGCCTTTTTGGAGGAGGATCTATTCTTCTTACCCATTGTGTACTAATCCAAGATCAACCTTAGCTGATTTAGCCTATTCAGGAACTTGGCTCTGATACCAATTGTTAGTCTTACAATGGCACTGAGGGGGGGGTGAATCAGTGTAGCTATTTAAAACTTAAAAACTTAACTCTTAAAGCTGAAGCAAGGAGAACTTAAAATAGATAAAGCAGATATAACAAGAGAGCATTCCACATAACACAAGATGTAATGAGGTTCACCAGTTTTTGCTACTCCTCAAAAATAGACTGCTTGGACACCCATCCAAATCTAGCCTTTGCAAAGCACCAACTTTACAAACAATTTACTAGCACCCACTGGAAGGAGCACCAACCCCTAATTTATCTGCACCAACATAAAGGAGCACCAACCCCTGATTTACCAGCACCAACTGGAAGGAGCACCAACCCCTGATTCCAAGCACCAACTTGGATTTCTATTTTGAATAATAGATTGACATAAATATGCCTTCACTTCTACAAGACCCTTACTGGTCTATTGCTCATCCAACCTCTCTTTCAATTCAGGAAACACATATTCCTTCTATGCACTTACAACCACACTCTCTTTCAATCCAAGAAACACATATTCCTTCTGTGCACTTACAGCTGCACTCTCTCAGACGCTCTTTCTTAGCTGCTCTCCCTCAACTTTTCTCAGCTGCTCTCTCTCAGCTCTACCATTCTCTCTTATAGCCCTTTCTTGTATATTTCAGCACTATACACTATATATATTTCACTCTATCTCAGTCGTGCCTTTATATACATTCTTTTTCACAGCACTACTCAACAACCACTTTTCTCAGCACATTTATTCTTCATGCCTCGTGCAGAGCTCAACCCTAACCCTAACTTACTGTTAATGAAAAATTCTTTTTGGCTCTGCTTGTCACTCTCTTACAGCACACTTCTCCATGCAACTGCCCTCGCGACGCATTTACTCTTTCAACAGCGGCACTTTAATTCTTTACGGTGGCACTCTTTTCAATTTTGAGCTGCACTTTACTTCTGCACGCAACTACCCTCGTGGCACATTTACTCTTTTAGCAGCGACACTTTAACTCTTTTACGGTGGCACTCTGTTCAATTCTGAGCCAAACTTTACTTCTACATGCAACTGCCCTAGCGGCACATTTACTCTTTTACGGTGGCACTCTTTTCAATTCTCTTACAGCTCTGAAAATAGATCCACCGCTCTGATAGCCTTTTTGTCTTCTTCTCGGCTTGTATGCACGAAAACACATGTCACAAAATCGCGACACTTTTAGCCTCCGTACACTCTACTTGGCTTGCACCTGTGAAAACATGACATGGCTTGTGAGGGATACCTCAACTTACATCTTTATCCCAAGATTATACTCAAGTAATGGCAATTGAACAACAATTGAGTTATCAAAATTGTGATGTGGGTTTTGAATCATATTATTCTCAATCATCTAATGCCTCCCCTACCCACCCAACAGTTTGTGCACCTCAACCTACCATTTAAAATCAACCATCATTTTGGAATGCAAATCAATTTTCAAGATACTCATCTTTATCATCTTTTGAATGATGGTCTTAAGATAAATTTTAATGATTTTCACAATAATATGATTTTAAGCAAGGGAGGAGTCCTATATCTAACTAGTATTAAACATATGAAAGGTTGACAACCCTTGAATCACCAAAAGATGTTTTTTTTTAAATTGAGGAGGATGAATCTGAGGAAGATGAATTTCTTGAAATTGAGTCCTCAAAGGTGGATAAAGGAGAAGAAAAGGAATTGATCATTGAATTTGAAGATCATGCCAAAGATACAAAAGAGTTTCATCCCATGAATTTAGATGATAATTTTTATAATGGTTGGGGAAGATATGAAGAATCATTGGCCTTTCACACCCCTATGGATGAAATTTCTATTGACATGCAAGATACTAAAAACTTGGGTATAAATTCTCATGATTGTATTGAATATTCTAAGGAAGAAATACCATGGATGGTTAACAAGGAATAGGAACCAAATAATAAATATGTTGCTTTATTCGAAGCAACTCAAGCGATTGATCATGGAGATTTGTTATTTGACACATCATTTGATAAAAAAAAGTTATGTTTTTAAAAGGATGGACAGGCTTTTGATTGGGTTCCTAATTTTGATATTTTTTATGAACAGGTCATGGATGAAAATGAAGGACTACAAGATGATGAAGATGATAAATATTATGAAGAAGAAGAAATTGTAAATCTTCACCAAGCCTTGGTAAATGAAAATGCACAAAAGTTATAAGCTCACATTTTATGTTCAACCATGCAAACTCCAGGTTAAAGCTTACATAATTGTCTCTGTGATTCAAATGCTATTTATGATGAAATGCCATTGGAGGTGAATGAAGAACTAGAGTTGATTTATACTCACACCACTAATGATATTGCTTTGTTGAATGAAATAGAAGTCGATGTGCTTAAATTATTGAATCAAGTTCATAAATAATTAATAATCGAATATAGGATAAAATCTTATAATGATCCTTATTTAGTAAATATCCTAGATGCTTGTAAATTATTACATAAAAATGATTGGTATAAGGATGTGGAAAATGAATTGGATTTGAAGTTTATAGAAATAGGCTCCTACTTACAAAATATCATATTTAAAAAGGAAAGCCTAATTCTAAAGCATGAATCAAATTATGAAATTTGCATTCTAAGTAATAGACAAGAAAGAATTTAAGATCAATTATTGTCTAATCAATTTGATGATTTGAAACTCCACTATGAGATTACTAATGGAACTAAATTAAATTGGTGGGGTGAGAGAGGCAAGATGAAAATTTTTGCATTGTGTGGCCTAATATTACTGTCATTGGATTCCTGCAAAACTTGGCATGTGTATCATGTTATATATCTTTTGAAATGTGCTAATCATGTTTGGGATCCAGGGAAGTGATGGCTCAAACTTTTACATCACATTGTACATAGTGTATATTATTGTATATAGTTTTCATTTTCATGGATTTGTTTAGCTTTGATGTTTTGTGATTTATCCTTATATTTTGATTTAGTTTTGCTTTCTAATTTTTTTTTTTGAAAAATTTGAAAAAACTTGTATTAAAACAAAGATCATTTACAAGTTGGGAAGAGACTTTTCCCAGCCTTAGTCAGATAGAACACATGCTTACAATAGTAAAAGAAGATTTGCAATGGAGCCAAATCTCTTAAACCATTAACTAGCTAACAGGGGGATCGGTTTGGTCTGTTGATGCAACTTGTCGCGATATCGCGACACTTTTTCCTTCTTCTCCTTTGGCCACGAAAATGCAACATGTCGCGATATCGCGACACTTTTCTCCTTTGGCCGCGAAAATGCAACATGTCGCGATATCGCGACACTTTTTTCGTTTTGGCCACGACGTTGCAACATGTCGCGATATCGCGACACTTTTTCCTCCTTTGGCCATGACGAAGCAACATGTCGCGATATCGCGACACTTTTTCTCCTTGGGCCGCAGCGTTGCAACATGTCACGATATCGCGACACCTTTTCCTCCTTTGGCCATGATGAAGCAACATGTCGTGATATCGTGACACTTTTTCTCTCTTGGCCGTGATGTTGCAACATGTCACGAAATCGTGACACTTTTTCTCTCTCGGTCGCGACGAAGCAACATGTCACGATATCACGACACTTTTTCTCTTTCGACCACGATGAAGCAACATGTCACGATATCATGACACTTTTTCTCTTTCGGCCATGATGTTGCAACATGTCACGATATCGTGACACTTTTCTCCTTTGGCCGCGACGAAGCAACATGTCGCGATATCGCGACACTTTTTCTCCTTTGGCCGTGATGATGCAACATGTCACGATATCGTGACACTTTTCTCTCTTGGCCATGATGATGCAACATGTCGCGATATCATGACACTTTTTTCTCCTTTGTCGTGACGATGCAACATGTCACGATATCGTGACACTTTTTCTCTCTTGGCCGCGATGATGCAACATGTCACGATATCGCGACATTTTTCCTCCTTTGGCCGTGATGATGCAACATGTCGCGATATCATGACACTTTTTCTCCTTTGGCCATAACGATGCAACATGTCATGAAATCATGACACCTTTCCTCCCTTGGCCGCGATGAAGCAACATGTCATGAAATCATGACACCTTTCCTCCCTTGGCCGCGATGAAGCAACATGTCACGAAATCGTGACACCTTTCCTCCCTTGGCCACGACGAAGCAACATGTCATGAAATCGTGACACCTTTCCTCCCTTGGCCATGATGAAGCAACATGTCACGAAATCGTGACACCTTTCCTCCCTTGGCTGCGATGGAGCAACATGTCATGATATCGTGACACCTTTCCTCCCTTGGCCATGATGGAGCAACATGTCACGATATCGTGACACCTTTCCTCCCTTGGCCGCGACGAAGCAACATGTCACGATATCGTGACACCTTTCCTCCCTTGGCCACGATGGTGCAACATGTCACGATATCGTGACACCTTTCCTCCCTTGGCCATGATGGTGCAACATGTCATGATATCGCGACACCTTTCCTCCCTTGGCCGTGATGAAGCAACATGTCGTGATATCGTGACACCTTTCCTCCTATGGCCATGACGGTGCAACATGTCACGATATCGTGACACCTTTCCTCCCTTGGCCATGATGAAGCAACATGTCATGATATCGTGACACCTTTCCTCCCTTTGCTTTTTCTTTGATCATTAGCTCAGGGACCTTTCAAGACCCTGCCTAATCACCTCATCCTCAATGGCCATGTCACTGTGCAACTGAACCCCTACCTCCTTCTCAGCACCCATCTTAGCCAGGAAGTCAGCCACTTTGTTTAAATCTCTACTCACATAAACTGGAATCACATCATCTAATTCCCTCCATAATTCCTTAATTTGAGTGACAAGAATCCTCAACCTCCATGCTTTCAAAGCAAAGTTCCTCATGCAATCTAGAGCTCCAACCATTATTTGAGAATCTGATTCAAGTATTATCCTCCTGTGGCCCTGTTTAACTGCCCAAATAGAAGCATATTTGATAGCTATGGCTTCTGCTTCATTGTTTGTGGCTCTTCCCAAGCCTTGCAGTTCCCAATAGAGCATTGTTCCAACATGATTCCGACAAACCACTCCAATTCCGGCTCTACCCGGATTGCCTTTTGCAGCTCCATCAGTATTAATTTTAATCCAACCTTCTGGGGGTGGTTTCCAACTAGCTCTATCCTGTCCCTCTTGCACTTCAACCTCCTCTTCCATTGCCCCAATAACAACCTGAGTTTCCTCTTTAGCATAGACGGCCACGGTTTCTGTGACTTTGCTCCAAATGACCTGCCAAACTCCATCTAAAGAAGAAAAAGTTTCTCTAAAAATTCTAGCATTTCTCTCCAACCACACTTGCCACCAAATAAAGTTTAATCCAAGCTCCCAACCAATACAAAGAGCTTTAGATTTAAATCTACCCCTCTTCCATCTTTCCCAGATATTAATCCGATTCAAGTCACCATTAACTTGAATTTTATAATATAAAAACCATCTCTCCCAAATCCGGCGCGTGAATGGGCACTCAAACATCAAGTGATCAGCTGTTTCCTCGCTCTTGTAGCATAAGACACATTGAGATGGACCGATGATTCCTTTACATCCGAGATTATCAAAAGTGAGAATTCCATTATGCATGAACTGCCAGGCAAAAAAGTTTACTTTCGGCCAACCCTTGGACTCGCCAAATCTTTCTCCAATCCTCAACCTGATATGTATGAGGGGGAGGCTCTGGAAGGATCTTATCATATCCGTCCTTCACTGTGTAGACACCAAGGCTCCCATAGCCCCAAGCTAATTCATCCTCCTCGTCTCTACCTGTGAGAAATATTTCTGTCAAGATTTTAGTCATGATGGGTGCCAAATCCGGAGGGATTGAAATTGGCCACTCATCCAACTTCTTAAACTGCTTAAACTTATAATCCCCCAGCTGACTAGTGGTGAAATAACTTTCAATTTGGACCCATCCCTTGGTTTCTATGGCTATTTTTATTGGTTGCAATTCAGGAAATTCAACAATGATAGGTGGGTATTGATCCCATGAATCTGTCCAAAATCGTGCCTTCTCCCCTCTCCCCACTTTCCAAAATAATCGATCTTTTACTACCTGAGAGCCTAACTTGAGAGCCTGCCACACTAAGGATCCAAGTACCATCCAAAGGGAAATGACCCACCTCATTTGGGTTTACATGTCCCAAATATTTACTAGTTAGGATTCTACTGAATAAGGAAGTTGGTTGGGAAATCCACCTCCAGTAAAGCTTTCCAGCCAAAGCTTTATTATTTAACTTGGATCTTCTCAGGCCCAAACCTCCTTTTACCTTGGGCTGGGTTACTTTGTCCCAACCTACTAAGGCCCATTTCCTCTCTCCTTTCACTCCTTCCCATAAAAATTTTCTAGCCATCTTGTCCAACTCTTTCCATATAGTATGTGGGGCAGCCAGGATAGAGAATTTATAAATTGGCATGGCCTGAATGACTGACTGTAAAAAAGTTAATCTACCCCCATAGCTTAACCATTTGTGAGACCAATGATTAATTCTATCCTTGATACAATCCAAAAGATTCCTCCAGATATCTATTTTTAGTTTTTTAAAATGCAAAGGGACCCCCAAGTAAACCACTGGGAGAGAAGTCCTTGTGAATCCCAAGATCTCTAAAACTCTGTCCTGAAGCCTTTGATCAAGATTGAAAAAGACCACTTTGGATTTTTTATCATTGATGACTTGGTTTGTAGCCCTAAGGTAGACATTAAGAGTATCTCTGATCATTCTTGCTTCCCTGAAGCTGGCCACTCCCACCAATCCTGTGTCATCCACAAACTGTAGGTGAGTCAAAACTTCCTCACCCACCTTGATACCTGTTAGCAAACCTTGTTGTCTTCTCCTCAAGAAAAGTCTACCTAATCCTTCAGCCAATATGAGAAAAAGATAGGGAGAGCAAGGATCTCCTTGACGAAGGCCTCGAGTGGCTCCAAACGGTTGCGAGGGAAGACCCTTGATTAACACTGAGTATGTCGGAGTAGAAACACAACTCATGACCCATTCTATCCAATCCTGAGAGAAACCAAAGGCTGCCATCATCTTTGACAAGAAGCTCCACTCCACCCTATCATAAGCCTTTGACATATCTAATTTTATGAACATTCCTCTATTACCAAAAGTTTGCATTGAATGGATTGCCTCCTGAGCTAGAACCACACCATCCAAGATCTGCCTACCCTCTACAAAACCCCCTTGCTCTGAGGAGATAATGTTATGTAAAAGAGGTTTTAGCCGCTCAACCATTACCTTTGTGATTATTTTATATATAACATTGCATAAGGCAATAGGTCTATAATCTGAAATATGTACCCCCTCCTCCCCTTTTGGAATTAAGGTAATGAAAGTATGATTTAATGCTTTAAGCATTCTTTTATTACCTCTGGACTCCTCTATAACAACCATTACATCCTCCTCCAAGTTATCCCAAAAGGCCTAAAAAAACTCAATTGGAAAGCCATCTGGACCTGGAGTTTTTTCGGTGCTCATTCCAAAGACCACATTCTTCAGTTCCTCTCTATCAATGGGTTTAAGAAGGGTCTGATTTTCTTCTTCAGAGATAACGGAAGGTATGACAACAATAACGTCGTTTTGAGCCTCTTCATCTTGCACCATACTTTCCTTAAATAGGTTAGAAAAATAATCCATTGAATGGGAATGCATACCTGGAAGTGTATCAAAGGAGTGTCCGTTCTCATCTTGAAGAGCTTCCATGTTGTTCATCTGTCTCCTAGCATAGGCAGTCCGATGGAAAAATTTGGTATTTCTATCACCTTCTAATAACCAAGTGGTTCTTGCTCTCTGTTTCCAGTAGGTCTCCTCTTGATTGTCAATGTCCTCAACCGCTTTACGCAAGGCATCATCCTCGTATTTGAGCTGGTCTGTAATTGTTCCTTCCCTAAAGTGTTTTTGAACCTCATCCCATCTGGCCACCAAAGGAGCTCTTTGGACCTGGAAGTCTGTCTTGTTAGCTCGCCTCCATTGTTTCAGTTGATCTTTGACATAATGAAGTTGTTTGTGGAATCTAAACATTGTTGTCCCATATGCTGGGCGACCTTCTTCCCACCACTGTGGAATTTTCTTTCGAAGTTCCTCTTTTTGTAACCAAAAATTTTCAAATTTAAATGGTTTGTGATGCTGCCCTGTCTTAAACCCTTCTTCCAACAAAATGGGAAAGTGATCTGACATTGGACCCTCCAAAATCTGAAATTTTGTATTCCATTTTACAAATGCCTCCTCTGAAACCAAAAAATGGTCTAACTTTACCTTCCTGCTATGTGGCTCCCTCCTCTTATTAGTCCAAGTATAGTTGGTTCCAGGGCATTTAATATCCACCAAGTGTAAAGCCTGGACTTGGGCAATCATAAGTCGATCCCCTGGGTCCAAAATTGGGGTTCCCCCTTCCTGATCTCTAGAGGATAATTTAGCATTAAAATCCCCAGCAATAATCCAGTCTAAATCTTCCCTTGAGACTCTCATGTTATGCACAACTTTCCATTGAAGCCTCTGACCATCTAGGTTTTGAGCCCCATAAAAATTTGTGATTAAAACATGTTCAGTTGTGACATTATTTCTAAAATGTGATGTGAGAACACCCCTCCAAGCTATATGTTCTATTGCAGTCCATTCAAGAGAGTTCCAAAGAGTAACTATCCCCCCTGAGGCACCTTGGGCAGCCACTTCCATATGACCAGCACCCCTCCAAATCTTGTTAACTATTTTACACATAAGATCTAACGACATTTTTGTCTCCTGGATAAGCAAAAAATTTGTTTTACATTTTTCTAAGAGTCTTCGAACAGCAGATTGATGGGTTCTACTGTTTAAACCCCTAACATTCCATGATTGTATAATCATTGGTTACCTTGAGAGCAGTAAGAATCTATTGGCCTCACCGATCCTCCAGTGATCAGTTTGTCTCCTTGAACTGCTAGCAATTCCTTATTTGATTTTCTACCCACTCCTTGAGAGTTGCTATTTTTTTATCTCTTTTCCACCTGAGTTATCCCTAAAGTTGGCCTTTCTCTATTCTTTTTTGCTATTCCCATGCTGACATCCTTAATTATTGGCTGCTCTTGGTTATGCACTATCAATGCCCCTGCACTCTCTGACTGCGGTAACTCACTGTGCTCAATAACCTGCTCTATGACGGGGGGAGATGAAAGAGGAGCTTGAACGTGGATGTTATTATTTTCACTATTCCCATCCACTCCTTCCATGAATTGTTCTTCTTGGTCCATTAGTGTCTTAAATATCTCATACCTATTGGCGGGCTTGAGTTGGGTTTGCTCTTTACCATATTTTTTCTTTTGCCTTCTCCTTCTTTTGGGCTGTTCAAAACCATCTCTCTCGTGCTTCTTTACCCTGAGAAATATTGGTTGGTTCTTTGTTTATTGTTGACTTACCCTCCTTAGGAAGATTTGACATTCCTAGAGGAGCCTCCATTTTTGTGTTCATATTATTTGGGCAAGATCGGGCCAAATGCCCATATTTGTGGCAAACTCTGCATCTGAAGGGCAGAGCCTCATAATCCAGTCTGTTGAATCCAAGATAGTCCTGCAAGTTCAAGTTCCACCTCTATCGGTAGAGGCTGGCTAAGATCCATTTCCACACATACTCTTGCATAAACAGTTGTGTTTCCTTCTATTGTGTCTTTGGAGACACCCAAATGTCTTCCAAGGGAATTACCGATAATTTCCAAAACCTGCTCACTCCAAAACTCCATTGGAAGTGCATACAAATGGATCCAAACCGAAACAGCAGTGGGTTCAATTCGAGGATCAAATCCCACTCTCCGGGGTTGAACAAATAATCCTGTCGGACCATGATTCCTCTTTTTTGATTCGAAAGCCCTATTTCTATCGGCCAGTGAAGAAAAACTAACAATAAAATACCCATTGCTAATAAACCATAAAGAGTACTCACCAAGAGGCTCCCAGTTTTGTCGGACCCAGGAATGCAAAAAATTTAGGGTAGGGCGAATACCCATGAATTTACAGATCAAATCGTGATTGGCTCTATATAAGACTATTTCTTCGACCATCCTTGGCTCAATGACAATCTTTGGCCTTGAATCAGACTGTGGCAAGCATCCATTAACTCGTTGCGATGTTGATCTATTTCCAGCAGCCGTGAAGAGCATTTTAAATGCAGTTCTTTGTGCTTCGTCAGTCTTGGAAGGAGATTTATCTTTTAACAAATCTGCATAAGAGCTATTTCTCTCTAGAAGAGGATCCGGAGGTGTCCCCATTGGACCCTCCTGGGGCAGCAATCTTGCCTTCAAATCCACAGTAACCAAAAATCTCTTCGGCAACCCAACTGATGCCCTAGTTTTTCCCTAGCTCCAAAAACCCTAGATCATGTGCTTCCCATCTCACGAACCATGATTCCTCTTTCGAAAAAGTTATGATATTGCTATGCACCTTTATGATCATTGAATTGACATTATGTTTTTAGTTTTGCTTTCTTATTAGTTTGCATTAGGTTAGGTTTTGGTTTATGTTTTTAATTGTGTTTTGGGTTGGTCCCTCTATTTGAGGTGATGTTTTGTGGTAGCTACTAATGGCCTCTTGATCATTTTTGCATTCCTTTGTCATGTAGGGTGAATTGCCTATTTTGGAATCATGTAGATCAAGGAAAAGGGGATGAAGTGGTTTAGTAATCAGTCTTTGATTGTGGGGCCAAGATAGTGAATTTTGAAACAATGAATCATTTTTTCTAAAGCTACACATGAACACATCATATTAAGGGGTATACCTTGAAATATTGAAGGATGAAGTCATTTTGGTTTGCAAATTAAGGCAAAAATCCAATACGCTCATTTCTAGATTCAAATACTTTTAACCCATGTGGTGCATAAACTTTTGCAAAGCCATTAAAAAAAATGCAAGGATAAACTCTATCGGGGCTATAAACATCTGACTGGCAGTAGGGATATGTCTGGACCAAGCTTGTAAAAAAAAAAGAGGCTTTGCAAAATATCAATTAAACACAAGGGTAATTTAGATAAACTCTATCGGGGCTATAGATGCCTAACTAGCAGTAGGGCTCTATCTATAAAAAAATATTTTTATGAGCAATATTCTTCATAGCCTAAATGTAAATCAGGTGATGGAATCTAGATGGTCTTCAAGAATGCAAAATGAAATCACTTTCACACACTAAGCTAAAGCAAAGGGTTCATGTGTTTTTATTTGAAGCTATCTAACCCCATTTTCTCTGAATGTTGCTAGATAGCATATATTTCTCTAATATTTGTTTCTTTGGTTTTCAGAATTGGGTTCTTCATCCGAAATGCTCAGGAGCATTTCCCAAGAGAGTCACCATTTGTTGTGGCCATTGCACAACTAGCCCCAAAATTTGGGACCCACCTTTTTATTTTTCAATTTTTGGATGTTAGGGGAAATTTTGGTTTAGGTTGCAATATATGTTCCAAGGTTTGGGTGTGGATTATTGTCTCCTTTTAGTTTATTTTAAGTTGTCTAGTGTGTTGATTAGCTTCTTTCTTGTTTTTATTGTTTTGGTTAATTTTAATGTTTTGAATTAAACCAATTCAAACATTTGAAATTAATTAAATAAAATTTAAAATTAAAAAAAAATAAAAAGAGAAAAAGAAAAAAAATAAAAATAAAAAGAGAAGATAAAAGATAAATAAATCATAATCATGAAAATAAAATAAAAATAAAACAATCAAAATTGAACCATCAATGTGTTTTTTTTGGAAATTCAATTTAATTTCATTAATGATTTTGTTTTGGGAGAAGTTTAATTTTATTTTATTTTTAGTTTTTTTAATTAAATTTTATTAATAGTTTTTTTTTTAGTTTTTTTTTAATTAAATTTTATTAATAGTTTTATTTTAGAAATTTTAATTCATGTGTTTGTCTTTAATGTAGGTTACTATTAAAAAAAAAAAAAACAAGTGACAACACTAAAGAAGAGAAAATGTCATGTATCATGCCAATGGAAAAGAAAATGTTGGAAATTCAAAATTTGGAAAAAGAAACAAATAGCCAAATGTTGGAAATTTTAAGAAAAAAAGAAAATGTTGGAAAGCCAAGAGTTGGAAAAAGAAAGCATTGGAAAGCCAAGAGTTGGAAAAAGAAATGAATAGCCAATGTTGAAAATCTTTAAAAACCCATTGAAGCTCATAAACAAGGGCTGGATTTTTCTTGGAAGAAAGCCACACCGTTGGACCAGTTTTCCCCACATGATGCCAATTTTGGGCATGGTTTTCTACACTTGTAGTTGAATGTTGAAGATCTTTTTACTACAATATATTGGAGATACATCAAGTTTTATGCATGTTAATGGTTGGCTTGTTGTTATTTTTGATATATTGCACCATTTCCTTTGAATATTGCACCACATTAGCTATTTGATTGCGTGAATTCAGGTCACACTAATGCTGGTTTTGTGTAGAATACTAATGCTTGCAGGGTCTGTGGAGAAATTGAGTTGCAACACTTTTATTTCATTTTATTTGTTTTTAACCCTTCACCCAAAAAAAATATACGAAGTCCTAGAATGAGCTTTAATATTTCATCTTATGCAATTTTGAAGTCAGTTTGAAGCCAATCCAAATTTATAAAAAATTATGCAAAGTTGTTATTTTTCAGGCATTTGGGAATTCCAGATTTGACATAATTTCTTTTTTTCAAGCTTTGCATTTCATTTTCAAGTAGTAAATTTACTTCTCTTTATGAAAATCAATTTCATTAAAGAGGGTAATTTATACGACATTGAAAGGCTATTATTTTTTAAAGTGATAAATTTGCTCCTTTATGAAAATTATAATTTCATTAAAGGGGGGTAATTTATGTGTCATTTCAAAGGCTTCTAATTTTAAAGCTAGTCATTTCATTATTTTATTTCATGCTCTAGCAATAGCAATTTGTTTGACTTCTTTTATTTCTTTTTTTTAACCCTTCTTTTTGCAAATTTTTTTAAACTTCGGTAATTAAAATAAAATTAAAAAAAATTAAAACTTCAAAAATAAATGCATGGGTCCCTAGAATGAGCTTCAATATTTCATCTTATGCAATTTCAAAGTCATTTTGAAGCCAATCTGAATTTATAAAAATTATTTAAAGTTGTTTTTCAAGCATTTTATAATTCTAGATTTGACATAATTTCACTTTTCAAGCTTTATATTTTATTTTTCAAGCAATAAATTGACTTTCCTTTATGAAAATCAATTTCATTAAAAGGGGTAATTTATATGGCATTCAATAGACCATTATTTACAAAGCAATAAATTAAATTCTCTTTATGAAAATCAATTTCATAGAAGAGGGTTATTTATTTGGCACATCAAAGGCTTTTGAATTCTAAAGTTAGTCACTTCATTATTTTATTTCATGCACAAAACAATAATTAAATGAATCCAATCTTCATTTCACACTCACATGTAAAGAGATTTTAATCTTCTATTTTAATATTCAAAGCAAGGTTTAAAAAAGCTAAAACTTTTTAAAATATACTCAAAAAAAGAAGATAAAATCCACCTAAAACCCTTCAAGATAAAATGAACTAAGGCTTTACATCATGGTCATATGAGGTCCAATTCACATATTCATTTATTTTAAGTTTCATGAACAATTAATAACACAACAAAATAAAAATAACACCAACACCGACCCCTTGTTAACAATTACTTGAAAATCACTAAGGTATTCCTAGCACTCACTTGATATATCTTCACAAGATTACAAGCACACATAAGTAAAAGGAACCTTGGAGAAATTTCATATTTCTTTGCAAGAGAGGGTTTTCTAATAAAAACCTTGACTGTGGTGGGGATTTTGCAATAGGACAAAATATCCACTCAACAGGTATCAAAGTGGAATAAAATTTCAACGTAGAATCAATTTGCAATAGAATTGGTCACAGTCAGTGTTCTTTGAGGTAGGTTCATTAAAGGTTTGGATAACACATGTATAGGTTCTAGACACAATCTAGTTCAGAAGAGATTGTATACATGGTGATTTAATCTGAATGTCTAGAAGGTTACCTGGACACATTGCTACGTTCTGTACAAGGAAGGATGGGGTCCTTTATTGTAAGTTGGAAAAGCAAAAAATATTGTGCAATGTAATCCAATGTTGACATAGATAACCTAGTCTAGTTTATCCAACACTAGTACACAAATTCTAATCTCAATTGGAGCCATGAAATAGGTATAGAAGATATTTCGTTGGTTGAAAGTATTGTTCGTGAAGCCAATGAGTCTATGGCCCTTTTTAATTCCAATTGCTCATTTAAATAGACTCCAAGAAAAATCTGATATTTGTAAGCATATTTACAATGTTGAATTCAAAGTTGAACCAATGAGGGATTCTTGAATGTCGACAACCTCAATGGGTTGAATAATAAATCCTTCAAAGTGGCGGATGAAGCTCAGATGGATACACCAGAAGTACTATGTTCGAAAGGTAGATATGATTACACACTAAAATTTAGGCTCCCATGGTTTTATAATGGAGGTATTAATTCATCAAAATGAATCAACCATACACGATTAATAAGCCACAATCATAATTATACAACATCAAAGAGTAACTCTAAAGCCCCCCGATTACCTTATTAACATTATGAGCAACTACAATCTAGGCCAAAAAGATTGAAGGGTAAGGGTGAAGGCAATGTTTCTCAATTATATCAGCCACATGATAACTCCCTATCGAATATTAATACAACCAGGGTAGCAAAGGTTTCATAAAGGTTATTAGGCATGAGTGAACACTCCACCTGCCCAGGGTGATGTAAGAACATTCTAGTCCAGGTAAATTACAAAGAACATTCCTTGATATTACCAATGATGGATAAATTGTCAACAAACAAAGATGCTATAAACATAGGCCTATTAAAATAGATCGGTAACAACAATTGACCGATTAACCTCAAGAGTGATTATGATAGGGCCCTATTGAAACTTGGAAAAAGGTCCAAATGGCACCAATCTAATTTATAAAAAACTAATTAAATAGTAGGCTACTCAGACCCCATATATGATCATGAAAAGTAGGGTATAGGAACATATTAAAATACGTAATCAGAGCTCATAAATAGAGTGGAAAGTTCCAACCTGGAATTCCTACAAATAAGGTTTCCTCTATGCTCCCACAACCTCTTAGTTCTCCCTCTCATTCCTTCTTTAGCATAACATAACATAATTTTTATTTCACAACCTCTATGGAAATTTATAGCACTCTTTCTTTTTGACAATAAATATGCTTCTAAATATATATATATATATATATATATATATATATATATATATATATATATATATATATATATATATATATATATATATATATATATAGTTTATTTTTTTAGCTTTCTTTCTTTCCGAAAAGATGCTTTTAAATATATATTTTTTGTTTTTATGTTATTTTTCTCTCCCCATGAGCAAACTTCTTTTAATATATATATATTATTTTAATGGAAAGGAGTCCACAAATATAAGAGATAAATATTATCTACCATTTCAACCTTCCCAAAGTAGCTAAGTGTAGGAAAGATTACAAGGTAGTCTTTTTTCATGTTTTAATCCAATTTAAAATTGAACAAACTCATAAAAAATAAACTACCTAATTTCTTTTTAAAATAGGATCACCTACATCCAACAAGCATGCTCAACAAAACAAATACTTTACTTTAAAAATTGCTCAATTTAAAATTTTGACAAAATCATTATAAATTGCATGATATTCTTTGCAATATTTTATAGAATAATTTGTAAAATGCAAAACATTTATGATGTGCATTTTCAAAGTAAAATTTAATTAAACCAATCATGCAAATTAATCATGAAATCAAACATAAATCACACACAAATGACATATAAGCACTCGATGCATGTGCCCAATATCCCACATCACCATTTTTTCTTTGATTGGGCGAGAATTTTTAGAGTAATACTCTAGTAACACTACCATTAGGGAGGTAACAAGTGATGATAGGAATATGATATTTACCTGTTGAGTTGTCATAGTCATCATTTCCCTTATCATATATTGGTGGCCAGTCTTCCACCTATGATAATAAATGTTCCTACAATAAAGCAACACAACATAATTATTTTTGATAAATACAATGTAAATATTTTAAGAATTAAAACCAGCTATCATTACACAAATAGCATCTTAAAAATAGTCCTCCAAGGTGGGATGTGACATACTCCCCCCTTATATTAAACACAATCCTCTATGTTTTCCTGCAATATTACATAACAATCAATAAAACATAGTTTTTGGCATAGTTTCCACTTTGTATAAGTGGTCCATAGCTCAACTTGTATTATTACATAACATCATTAAATAAATAAGGAAAGTGTCTTCCACTTTTTCCCAAGTGGATTTTTTTTTTTAGAATATTGGTTCCACTAGACCTTACATTGATCAATATTACACTTCTTCATAGTCTTGGAATATAATCATGATCTAAGATAGAATAATTCCAACTGTATTGTAAGTTATCAAGGTAAATAACATCAGAAGATATTAATACTATATCGGAGTCACTCTTGAGTAGAAGTGATCAACTTCTATGAAACCCTCATACCACTAGAATATGAGAACGTTGGCCAAGCATTAGGTTTCATCCCACATAAAATGGAAATCATACTTAACCATATTGTCCACTAGGACTAGTATATAGGTGAATACCTTGAATATGGAAACCCATCTATTAGAGTAGGTTGTTTACCTTAGCTCATGTTCATCTGGGTAATTTATTTTCCTTTTATTTAGTTATTCCATGTGTTTTACCCACCCACTTATGTGTAGATATTTCATTTATCTTATTTAGATATTATGAGATGTTACATATTTATTTCTTAGATATTATAGGAATATTTTTAGGTTTGACTATTCCTAGAATTTATGGAGATATCTATAGGTATAATCAGAGGTTTGATATTCTTTCTCCCCATAATGGTTATAGATCTATGGACCATATCACTTATTCATTTTGTACGATGGATATTTGTCCTTAGCTTGATCCTACTGCTATGGTTGATCATACTTGCCTATATAATCAAGGAAGCTTCATTGTACTCATTGGAGAGGAATTTCATTATTCATGTATAATATATGATATTTTTGCTCATTGTTTTGCATATCCATTTGTAATCTTCTGCTATCAAATTGCTTTCATATTCTTGTTTTGGTTGAATGTGGTGTTCTGTTAACACTTGAGATCCTTGAAGCTTGGAATGATCTGATTATCATTCCTTTCATGGCATCAGACCAATAGGTGTTGCAGTCATCCATTTGTGAGTGTTGTGTAGTTTTTTCTCTTCCAAGTTCGAATATTGGTGTGGAAGCTTCAAGTTTTGTGATCGGGTACTTGGTGGAGTTTTTTGTCCAGTTTGTGTCTCTCCTATTTTCATATCATCACTAGCCTCCTAAATCTCTTCTACCCATACTGCAATAGCCTCATTCCCTTGGGTCTATCCTAAGTATTTTTCTTCTTGAACATTTCCTTTTTGGCAGGGTCACCAACCCAACCTATTTTTATATTTTGAATGTATCTCATTATAGAAATGCAATTTTTCCACTAATTTTTTTGGAGGTCTGTATATGCATTCATTTGAGTTGTGCCCAAAATTTCAGCTCATTTGGATTAGTATTCTTTAATATATCTTGATTTAAAAAAAACTTGCACTTTTTTAGTAATCTACGTATATCTTCATCAAAAATTTGACGTTTTTGCAGATTGGTCTAAAAAATGTGTAAAATCATATTATAAACCTTCCCATAGAATTTTAGAGAATTTGGAGTTGTATTCTGATAATTACAATGAGTTTACTATGTTTAGTAAACTCGTCATTTCTGGAGAAAAAATCATTTTTCTGATGTCTATAAAATTTCATATTTTGTGGATCTATATTTGGATATTTACAATGATTTTATTATTGCACTTTCAATATTGCATTGTGAAAAAGGGTTTTTGCACTTGAACCGGTATATGGACTATTGTTATAAAGTCTCATCTTCCTTCATTTTCTGTTTGTCCACTTAGTTTGGAACTTTGTGATCAACTTACTTGGTGTTCAGTATTGGTGGAGCCTACACATTATTGTGCTTGAGGAGTTCTTTGTATTTGACTTCCCTTGCTTTTTTGTGGTGCATCCTCTTATGCCAATCTTCCTCATTGAGGTACTTAGTTTGAAGGAGGGGATTCTTTTGGTAATTCCTTTGGAGACTTTTTAGAGTTCAAAGGATTCATTCATGCATTGATGTGATTTTATGGTATTTTGCACCACCTTGTGACATCACACTAGACCTTTCATATTATAATGGCATTTGATTTTGGGGGGCTCTTCTACTTTTGAGGAAATCTTGAAAAATTATTTTTTTAAACTTAGCATAGAGGCAAATGCTGAAACTTTTGAAACATGGTTTAAGGTACTTTTTTTATTATGTCAAACTAAAGGTTTGGATCCTTTGTTCATAACTCCAAAACCCAAACCAATGGTTAAGTATAAGGAGTATAGAACATGGTTCATAAAAAAATTAAGGATCTCTAGCATATTTTATTATTCAGTTTGTGGGGAGCTTCAAAATTTTATTGGAGTTCACAAGAACATACCTCACCTTGCTTATCATATGTTGAAAATAAATTTTTTACCCAAGGAACCTTCTCTTACAATTTCTTGCATGGAGGGCATCATTTGTGACATTCCATATTTGTTTTTGGAGTCACTATCTCATGATGTTTTGGATGATGAGGTTGATGCTATAGCACCTGCTTCAGATATTTTACAGGATACATCTCCACACTTGTCTTATGTGGATGATCATGTTTATGTTGCAACATATACAATAGAGATTTCATGGCATGTTACATCCTTACATACATATGACTTCTTGGATGGTGTTACCTCTCTCTTCATTGAGAGTCACACATGTGATTTTCTTGATATGTATGAGGAGCTCACTCATTTATTTGATGATGATGTATACATTGTATCTCCTCTATGTACTTCTTCCTTTGTGGGCCCTTTTTTGGTGTGCCTTCCTTTGAGTGAGCCACCTTGTCCACTATTTTATTCTCCTATTTATTTTACATTGGATTATGTACTCCTATAGGATTTGGATACAAAGATTTTATCTTTGGTTGGACTCTTACTTGGAGATCCTGAAGACCATGTTGATTCTTTTGAGGCTTCTAAGCCTTCACTTATTTCTCTTGCTTATTCCATGGGCTCATCATCACTTATGCAGTAGGACATTGGTGATTATTCCTTTATGGATTCTCTTCAAACATCTCTTCCACTTTTACACACTCATGGTTTTGTGCATATTGATATTTTTGATGTTGATTGGGACTATATTCTACCCTATTTTGGTGTTGGTTTGGGCTTCTACATTCTTAGAGATTCATTTCATAATTCATTGATGATATCTTATTCACTTCAGCTTAGTTTGAAGGATTCTACATCATCATTCTACATTTTATTCCCATCTTCTCACACTCACTTGGAGTGGGAAGACATTCGATGGATGCTTCATGGCTACTTTCTTCCTCATGGGAGACACATTGTTCATTGCAGAGGTATCCACTTATTCATAGGACTTCTTCATGGAGCTCATCATCCTAGGGGGGTGTTTGGAGCACTCCTTGGCTCCATTCCTAATTTTTCTTCTCTCTTTCTACCTGGATGGTTTCTTTCCACATGTTTTCCACCTTCTGGTTTAGGAGCTTTTGGATACACATTATACATGAGTACCTAATCAGGCCTTATTGTCGAGACTCATATTGTGGATATGCCACTTTAATTTTTGATACCTAGCTTCACTTGAGAGGGGGTGTTAGAGTAGGTTGTTTACCTTAGATCATGTTCACCTAGGTAATTTATTTTCCTTTTATTTAGTTACTCCATGTGTTTTACCCACCCACTTATGTGTGGATATTTCATTTATCTTATTTAGATATTATGAGATGTTACATATTTATTTCTTAGATATTATGGAGATATTTTTAGTTTTGCTATTCCTAGGAGTTATGGGGACATCTTTAGGTATAATTATAGGGTTGATATTGTTTCTCCCCTATTGGTTATATATCTATGGACCATATCACTTATTCCTTGTGTATGGTGGATATTTGACCTTAGCTTGATCCTATCACTATGGTTGATCATCCTTGCCTATATAAGCAAGGCACCTTCATTGTACTCATTGGAGAGGAAGTTTATTATTCATGTATAATATATAATATTGTTGCTCATAATTTTGGATATCAATTTGTAAGCTTATGCTATCAATTTTCTTTCAGAATCTTGTTTTGGTTGAATGTGGTATTATGTTAACACTTGAGATCCTTGCAGCTTGGAATGATATGATTATCATTTCTTTCACCATCATAATGAAATAACCACAACAATGGTTATTCATATATCTTATATCCAACCCACATCTTCCCAATGGGGTCACTAAGATAACAAAATCACTATACGTGATCAACTCATAGAATCCTTGGAATGTCATCTTTAAGCATGATTATATAACCTTGTACCTCTTAAGGCTTATTTTTCCACCCTTTTATTTAGGCATCCCTTTTGTTATATACATGAATTAATTAAGTTCATTACAAAAGGGCATTATTTAACCATCATGGGAGTACCTACTCCTCATGTACATTTATTTATCATCATCTATAGTACATCTTGGTATGAAATGTGTAACCTTAGTGAGTTTATCTACTATAAAAAATATTGCATCATGATGATATTTTATCTTTATCAAACCGACAATAAAATCCATTGATATTACTTGTCATTGTGAATGGGTATAGGATGTGAAAACAATTTTCCCTACTGGATGTTGATGTTCAACTTTCACCTTCTAATACTATAAATATCATGGCATAAAATCATTGATATCTTTCTTCATACCCGACCAGTAAAAGGTATTTTTCATATTTTCCCTCATCTTGGCTCCTCTAGGATGAGCGCAATAAGGAGAATTATGAACTTCACGCATGATAAATCTCCTTAAATAAACCATTTGAAGTATGACTACTCGATCTCTAAAGCATAAAAGTCCATCTTTCATGCTATAATCCTAGTTTTTCTTTCTTAACCCAAATTTCACTACATCTAGGATCCTAACACTACATATTTCTGACTTGCCCCATTAAATCCACATGACTACAAGTCAATGTAGCTATGTGCTTCCTCCTACTTAAGGCATCAATGATTTTATTTTCTTTTCCTTTGATATACTCAATACCAAAATCATATTCTACTAAGAAATCTATCCACATTCTTTGTCTAGCACTTAGTAATGGTTGAGTGGAGACATCCTTCAAACTTTGGTGATCGATTCTTAACTCAAATGATCTACCAACCAGATAATGTCACCAAATTTTCAAGGCATGCACAACTACAGCAAGTTCTAAATCATGAGTAGCATAGTTAACTTCATGTTTTTTTTATTTTCCTAGACTCATATGCTTCTTCAGAACTATTATGGGATAGGACTCTTCCTAACCCTTCCAAAGAGGCATTGGTGCAAACTAAAATAATTTCTTGTGGAATCCAAAATCTTTAGAATAGGAGCTAAGGTTAGTTTTTTTAATCAAATTAAATGCTTCTTCACACTTTTATGTCCAATTAAACTCCTTATTTTTCTTCTGAAGGTTGGTTATTGATTAAGCAATATTAGAGTAGTCTTTGAAAATCCTCCTATAATATCCTGACAAACCCATGAAGCTTCTTACTTTTATCACATTTTTTGGAGGTGGCCAACTCAAAATGGCTTCTATTTTCTTTGGATCAATAGTGATCCCATCCACTCTTATAATATACCCCAAGTAATGCACTTGTGGAACATAGAATTCACATTTAGAAAAATTCCCATAGATTTGGTTCTTCCTTAAAATTTCTAGCACTATCCTCAAGTGCTTATCATGTTCCTCTCTATTATGAGAATAAATCAAAATTTCATCCAATAATATCAACACAAATTGATCCAATTGATTTTTGAACACACTATTCATCAAATTCATGAAATTTGTTAGTGGATTAGTCAATCCAAATGGTAGGACTGTAAATTCATAGTGACCATATCTAGTCTTGAACGCGGTTTTATGTGTGTCTTCTTCTTGGATTCTCAGTTGATGATATCTAGATTTTAGATCAATATTTGTGAAAATGGTGGCATATTTTAGTTGATCAAATAAATCTTCTATCCTTGGTAATGGATATTTTTTCTTGAAATTTGCCTTGTTTAGCATTCTATAATCTATGCATAGCCTTAATGAACCATCTTTCTTCTTCATAAATAAAATAGGTGCTCCCCAAGGCAATAAACTTGGTTTTATCAACCCTTTTTCTAGAAACTCTTGAATTTGCACTTTTAATTCTTGTATCTCAATGGGGTTCATTATATAAGGAGATATATGGATAGGCTCAGTACTTGAAATTAATTATATGGTGAAATCAAACTCACATTTAGGCGGTAATCTAGGTATGTCATTAACAAAAACATCATAAAATTCCTGCAAGAGTGGAAATTTTTGAATAATTTTTTCCTTTGGAATTTCCTCTTTTTACTTGAGTTTAACTAAATAAACCAATCCTCCTTTTCTAATACTTTTATTCAGTTGCATTGTTGAAATTAGCATTGGTTGAAATTCTCTTGGTTCACTATAAATCCTTTACCTTCCTTTGTCTTCATTGGTAAAATCAATCCATATCTCCTGGAAATTTACCAAGGCTTCATTCCTAGGATAAATTTATGTATTTTCATCTCATTATTCTAATTATAGTATGACACATATTTAAGGAGTCTCACAAATTTTTCATAGTATTCCTCCACATATCTTGATCCTTGTTGGAATACGGATACTTCCTTAAATTTATTCAAATAAAATTGCTTTGTAAGGAATATATCCTTAAAAGCTTCCAAAAAAACTTCCCACTTCATCTTGTTAGGTAAGATCTTATTTTCATCTTTATAAGCATTCCACAAATCAATTCCTATTCCTCCTAGATGAGAAAGAGCAAATGTTGTTTTAGTTAAAAAGGAGTAGTTTATTATGGATAAATGAAGTTCCAGTTCATCTAACCATGACTCAGCTACATCTTCTCCTCATTTTCCCATGAACTTACTCACTTTAATATTATTTATATCATTACCCATTTCTTTCTTCATGCAGGCCTTGTTTTCACGTTCTTCAGGATCTTCATCCTCTCTAATATCAACCTCTAGATTTTCCGTCTCCTAATTATCATTGTGGTGAGGCTATGAGTTTATAGCTTGCAAAATCTATTGAATTTGATCTTGCATTGTGGAAACCATGGCATTAAGGTTATCCATATATTTATCTAAATTCCCATAACTTTCTCCTATCTGTCTGGATTCAAGACTTTTGGGAATAGCTTGTTGCAAGGTTCCTTTATTCTTACCTCTCAAACTTTTTACCATGTTTACCTGGAGTAAAAAGTTGTATTAATTCTCACTAATTTTCATAGTTGAAATTCTAGACAACTAGATTTCATCATAATTTCTCAATTAATATATTACTACTAGGTTCATTCCCTAGTTTATTCCACTAACTTTGTTGTTGTTCATACACACTTTAGAATAAGGAGTAAGTCAAAATATATAGATGTCAAGTAATTTTCCCAAAATATTCTAAGGTACACTGCTTAAAACCCATAGAGGGAGGGTTCGATTAGATCTTCCACTTTTGAATGATTATGGATCTATTTGTGTGGGATAGGAACTCAGGCATTGATAATCTCATGTACTGACATTATCCTTACCAAGTGTGCATAATTTAGAGTTGTGGAACTTATGTTTGAGTTGTTTTGTTTCATGCCCAAATATTTTGCTAACCTAGATCTAGCTAGAGTCTACTAGTTAGCTTGGGCTCTGATACCAACTGTAACAACCCCAATTGTTACTTCTCATCCACTATTTTTTTTAAAACCCATATAATAATCGTGTTCACCTTTCAATGAGTCAAGAGTATAATAATGATCTAAGACAAGGATATCCCAAATGCTCAGTAAGTGATCCAAGCCATAAAATATTAATCCAAAGTCACATTTAAATTCATTCACAACCATTCATAAATAGGAGTACCATCTCCTTTAATTCCTCCATACCATCACCATTTTATGTGAGGATAATACAATGGCTAAGTCCTTCATGAGGACATCTCAATGGTTTTACCATTAATTGGGAGTTTTACCCAAAGGGAATTATCCCCTCCTCTCCATACTATCCATGAAGACTAGTATTAAGGAGAGAGTCATTAATATTATTATTTCTCACGTGACTTGGGATATTGTCTTAAGAACCATTATAAAATTTACTCATTTACTTGGTCTTATGGTGTTGATGATTTTTTGAATTACCTGACTGCATGAAATGATTAGTTTACTTCTAGCTATCTTAGGTGGATGGGGTGGATATTTATTTTGTCTCATATTATTGTAAAGGTTGTCTATGAATTTTCTTCTACACTATTATAGTTCACAACATAGAATACATCCATATAATCTACTAGAGCAACATAAAACTCAATGCCATACATTTGACAATGTGTAATCTCAAAGTAATTCCATTGCTTGCTCATATACAAAACATATATCACCTAACATTTATTAGAGGTGAATACTACAATATGAAAAATTTATCTCTATTTTACAAATATTGTGATCAAATACATAAAATATTACAAATAATAGTTGATTTTACATAAATTACATCATTTTTACATAATCACATTGGATCTATATCAATACAAGATTTACATGATGAACATTGTAATAGTCTTCAAAATGTGTTGTCTATTCCTTCTCTAAAATATATTGAGTTCTTCATGGTTGGAAGAGATGATAGTGAAGGGATCAGGACAACTCGGATGCAAAGTATGCCAAATGCATTACAAGCAAATATGCTTATCAAATTTATATGCAATCATGCATCACATCTTTGCCAAATGTATATCACATACAAAGAAATCACCAATCATGAATAAATAATTCATCCATATTTAATATTTTTATAAATAAGGATTAATTCATTATCCCAACCATAATCTATTTAGTTTATCACCAAAAATAGGTAAGAGTCCCATATTTCTTCCCAAGGAATGGACACCAATCCATCCTTCTCAAAACTAGAAGATCTTATTTATATTTCTAGTTGATTAACTTCAGTTACAATTTTCATTATAGCACATATAATGAAATACAAATACAATATATATATATTTTACTTTGTACATTCAATTATTCTCAATTCAAAATAACATATGATTTCCATGTCTTATAGATCATTCTACTATATGATAATAAACTAATATTTACAGTATTAAAGAAATTATATCTATAAAACACATAAAACTTATAATATATAAAAGAAAGTTCAGCAATTAATGAAAACTAATTCCGATGAAATTATACATAAGCAACTTATAAGATATAAATAAAGAATTAGATGAAGCACTTTATATCTAAATTTCATCCTTCTAGTCTAAAATAAATATCCATATGAATGGAATTTTACATAGGTTAAACATCTATTCGATCAAGACATAAGATGCATTTCCCAATATATAAATTTGCTTATGGTATCTATGTATTACCAAACCAACCAATCAATCTATTAAATTATAAGGGCCTTAAGCCATCAAAATCTTATATGTCATCTATCTCAGACATAAGAGTGGGGTATAAGCTATGATAAATTCACTATATAATGGGACGGGCATATTAGAATATTACATAAACCTCTATATCTATATAAAGTATGCAAAACATACTCTAAACCTCCATAAGGTAAACATATTATTTCAATCTATAATAAAACATACTCCAAAGTACAAATTATGAAACAGGCTACAATATTGTACCATAAAATTTTGTATGACAACATCCATAAAAAATATTGACACCGAATGGTGGTTACTCATTCTTCATAATACATTTTTTTCCAACACCTTTGGTGATTTTTAGTTTTGAAGTTTAAATGTTATCTAATGAGGAGTTCAACTAAGGTTTATTCATTGCTTAGTGAGATGACCAACGATATGCTTCGCCCTATCAATTCCATTAGACTAGTATATCCAATTTTAATGTAATATAATAGGGTATCTGAAGAGGCTATGGGTGAATTTTGTATGTAGTTGAATAAAAATGGACTTCAATAACACAAACAATAAAAGAAGGGTATCAAAGTGGAATAAAATTCCAACATAGAATCAATTTACAATAGAACTAGTCATAATCAGTGTTCTCCAAGGAAGGTTTGTTAAAGGTTTGGATAACGTGTGTACAGGTTCTAGACAGTTTAGTTCAGTAGAGATTGTATACACAGTGATTTGATCTACGTGTCTAGAAGGTTACCTGGACATATTGTTATGTTCTGTACAGGGAAGGATGGGGTCCTTTATTGTAAGTTGGAAAAGAAAATATATTGTGCAATGTAATCCAATATTGACATAGACATCCTAGACTAGTTTATCCAACACCAGTACACAAATTATAATATCAAATGGAGCCACAAAACGAGTACAATATATTTTTCATTGGTTGAAAGTATTGTTCATGAAGTCGATGAGTTTATGGCATTTTTTAAATCCAATCACTCATTTAAACAATATCCAAGAAAAATATGATATTTGTAAGAATATTTACAGTGTTGGGTTTATATTTGAACCAATGAGGGATTCTTGAATGTCAACAGCATCGAAGGGTTGAATAATAAAATCCTTAAAAGTTGTGTACTAAGCTGAGATGGATACACTAGAGGTGCTATGTTCAAAATGTAGATATGATTACACACTAAAATTTAGGCTTCCATGGTTTTATAAGGGAGGTATTAATTCATAAAAATGAATCGACCATACATGATTAATAAGCCACAATCATAATTATACGATGTTAAAGAGTAAATATAAATCCCCTTGATTACCTTATTAATATTATGAGTGACTACAATCTAGGCCAAAGAGATTTAAGGGTAAGGACGAAGGCAATGTTTCTTAATTCTATCAAATACATGATAACTCCCTGCAAAATATTAATACAACCAAGGTAGCAAATATTTCCTAAAGTTTATTAGGCATGAGTGAACACTCCGCCTACCTAGGGTGATGTAAGAGCATTCTAGTCTAGGACTATTACAAAGAACATTCCTCGATATTATCAACAATTGATAAATTACCAACAAAAAAATATGCTATAAACATAGGCCTATTAAAATAGATTGGTAACAACAATTTGAGCGATTAAACTCAAGAGTGATTACTATAGGGACCTATTGAAACTTGGAAAAATGTCCAAATGGCACCAATCTAATTTATAACAAATAAATTAAATAGTACACTACTCAGACCCCATATATGACCATGAAAAGTAGGGTATAGGAACATATTAAAATACATAATCAAATCTCATAAATAGAGTGGAAATTTCCAACCTGGAACTCTTGAAAATAAGGTTTCCCCTATGCTCCTACAAGCTCTTAGTGCTCCCTCTCCTTCCTTCTTCAGCATAACATAGCATAACATAACCTAATTTTTATTTCACAACCTCTATGGAAATTTATAACACTCTTTTTTTTGACAAGAAAGATGCTTCTATATATATATATTCTTTTAATATATATATTATTTTAATGGAAATGGAATCCATAGAGATAAGAGAAGAATCTTATCCACCATTTCAACCTT
The DNA here is from genome assembly GCA_028583015.1 of Wollemia nobilis. Taxonomy (NCBI): domain Eukaryota; kingdom Viridiplantae; phylum Streptophyta; class Pinopsida; order Araucariales; family Araucariaceae; genus Wollemia; species Wollemia nobilis. Next base: position 167,593 of record JAQPPZ010004836.1, on the reverse strand, counting down.
CCCAAAGTAGCTATGTGTAGGAAAGATCGATTTATTTTCTTAAATCTACAAGGTAGTTTTTTTTTTTTCATGTTTTAATCCAATTTAAAATTGAACAAGCTCATAAAAAACAAACTACCTATTTTCCTTATAAATTAGGATCAACTAGATCCAAAAAGCATGCTCAAAAAACAAATCCTTTACTTTAAAAATTGTTCAATTTAAAAATTCTACAAAATCATTATAAATTGCATGTTATTCTTTGCAATATTTTCTAGAATAATTTGTAAAATGCAAAACATTATTAATGTGCATTTTCAAAGTAAAATTTAATTAAACCAATATCATGCAAATTAATCATGAAATAAAACATAAATCACACAAAAATGGCATACAAGCACTCGATGCATGTGCCCAGTATCCCCCAACACCGTTTTTAATTTGATAGGGTGGGACTTTTTAGAGTAATAGTTAGATAACATCACCATGAGGGAGGTGACTAGTGATGATATGAGTATGAGATTTACCTGTTGAGTTGTCATAGTCATAATTTTCCTTCTCATCTCTTGGTTTTCTATCTTCCACCTATTAGAATAAATGTTCCTACAAGCAAGCAATGCAACATCATTTTCTTTTGAAAAATACAATGCAAATATTTTAAGTATTAAAACTAGCTATCATTACACAAATAGCATATTAAAAATAGTCCTCCAAGGTGGGATGTGACATACTCCCCCCTTATATTAAACATAATCCTTTATTTTTTCCTGCAATATTACATAACAATCAATAAAACATAGTTTTTGGCATAGTTTCCACTTTGTATAAGTGGTCCATAGCTCAACCTGTATTATTACATAGCATGATTAAATAAATAAGAAAAGTGTCTTCCACTTTTTCCCAAGTGGAATTTTTTTTAGAATATTGGTCCCACTAGACCTTACACTGATCAATATTACACTTCCTCATAGTCTTGGAATATAATCATGATCTAATATAGAATCATTCCAATTGGATTATAAGTTATCAAGTTAAATAACATCAAGAGATATTAAGACTTGATCAGAGTCACTCTTGAGTAGAAGTGATCAGCTTCAACAAAACCCTCATACCACTTGGATATGAGAACACTGGCCAAGAGTTAGGTTTCATCCCACATAAAATGGAAATCACCCTTAACCATATTTTCCACTAGGACGAGTATATAGGTGAATACCTTGAAGATGGAAACCCATCATAATGAAATAACCTCAACAATGGTTATTCATAGATATTAGATCCAACCCACATCTTCCCTATGGGGTCACTAAGATAACAAAATCACTATACATGATCAACTCATAGAATCCTTGGAATGTCATATTTAAGCATGATTATATAACCTTGTACCTCTTAAGGCTTATTTATCCATCATTTTATTTAGGCATCCATTTTTTTATATACATGAATTAATTAAGTTCATTACAAAATGACATTATTTAACCATCATGGGAGTACCTACTCCTCATGTACATTCATTTATCATCATCTGTAGTACATCCTAGTATAAAATGTGCAACCTTAGTGAGTTTATATACTATAACAAAGATTGCATCATGATGATATTTTGTCTTTGTCAAACCGATAATAAAATCCATTGATATTACTTGCCATTTGTGAGTGGATATAGCATATAAAAATAATTTTCCTGCTGGATGTTGATGTTCAGCTTTCAACTTCTAATACTATAAAAATTGTGCCACAAAATTGTTGATATCTTTCTTCATGCCTAACCATTAAAATGTCTTTTTCATATTTTCTCTCATCTTGGCTCCTTCAAGATGAGCGAAATAAGGAGAATTGTGAGCTTCACACATGATAAATATCCTCAAATCACCTATTTTAGGTATGACTACTCGATATCTAAAGCATAAAACTCAATCTTCCATGCTATAATATTGGTTGTCATTCAAATTTTGTTCTATCTTAACATAAAGTTCACTACATTCAGGATCCTAACATTGCATATTTCTGTCTTGCCCCATTAAATCCACATGACTACGAGTCAATGTAGCTATGTGCTTCCTCCTACTTAAGTCATCAATGATATCTTCTTTTCCTTTGATATACTCAATACCAAAATCATATTTTGCCAAAATCTATCCACCTTCTTTGTCTAGTATTTAGTAATAGTTGAGTGAAGATATACTTCAAACTTTGGTGATCTATTTTTAACTCAAATGGTCTATGAACCAGATAATGTCACCAAATTTTTAAGGCATGCAAAACTGCAACAAGTTCTAAACCATGACTAGCATAGTTAAATTCATATTTTTTGAGTTTCCTAGACTCATATGCTACTTCAGAACTATCTTATGATAGGACTCCTCCTAACCCTTCCAAAGATGCATTAATGCAAACAAAAAACAATTTCTATGGGATCTAGAATCTTAAGAATAGGAGTTGAGGTTAGTTTTTGTTTAAGCAAATTAAATGCTTCTTCACACTTTTCTATCCAATTAAACTCCTTCCTTTTATTATGAATGTTGGTTATTGATTAAGAAATCTTAGAGTAGTATTTGAAAAACCTCCTATAATATCCTGACAAATCCATGAAGCTTCTTACTTTTGTCACATTTATTGGAGGTGGCCAAATCAAAATGGCTTCTATTTTATTTGGATCAACAATGATCCCATCCATTGTTATAATATGCCCCAAGTAATTCACTTGTGGAACATAGAATTCACATTTAGATAAATTCCTATAGAGATGGTTATTTGTTAAAATTTCTAGCACTATCCTCAAGTGCTTATCATATTCCTCTCTATTATGAGAATAAAAAAAAATATCATCAAATAATATCAACACAAATTGCTCCAACTAATTTTTGAACACACTATTCATCAAATTCATGAAATTTTCTTGTGCATTATTCATTCCAAATGGTAGGACTATAAATTTATAGTGATCATATCTAGTCGTGAACATAGTTTTATGTGTGTGTTCTCAGATTCTCAGTTGATGATATCTGGATTTTAGATCAATATTTGTGAAAATTTTTGCGTCTTTTAGTTGATAAAATAAATATTCTATCCTTGGTAATGGATATTTTTTCTTGACAGTTGCCTTTTTTAGCATTCTATAATCTATGCATATCCTTAATGAACCATATTTCTTCTTCACAAATAAAACAGGTGCTCCCCAAGGTGATACACTTGGTTTTATCAACCCTTTTTCTAGCAACTCTTGAATTTGCACTTTAAATTCTTGTATCTCGATGGGGTTCATTATATAAGGAAATCTATGGATAGGCTCAATAACTGGAATCAATTATATGGTGAAATAAAACTCATATTTAGGCGGTAATATAGGTATCTCATTAACAAAAACATCATAAAATTCCTGCAACAGTGGAAATTTTCCAATAATTTCTTCCTTTGGAATTTCCTATTTGTCCTTGAGTTTAACTAAATAAACCAATCTTCCTTGTCTAATAGTTTTCTTCAGTTGCATTGTTTTTTTTTTTGTATTTACATGGTGGAATCGATACCCACCACAAATTCGGGCAGGCTGTCCAAATTTTTATGGCCACCACAGTATTCTGTGTTGTCCACCCTGAAAGCTGCCACACTAGTTGCATTGTTGAAATTAGCATTGGTTGAAATTCTCTTAGATCACCATACATCCTTTGCCTTTCTTTGTCTTCGTTGGTAAACTCAATCCATCTCTCCTATAAATTCACCAAGTCTTCATTCCTAGGACAAATTTATGTATTTTCATCTTATTATTTTGATTATAGGATGACACATATTTAAGGATTCTCAGAAAATGTTGATAGTATTCCTCCACAAATCTTGATGTAGACACAAAAATAGCACCAATCCGATTATGTGACTACAAGCACTAACCGAATTGGCATACATACCCCCTAGGGCAGCCTCTAGAGGTTAAACAGTGGTCCTAACCACTCCCAAATAAGTTTTGGAAGGTCAGAGGTCAATTTGGCACATTTTAAGCACTTTGCTCCCTATTCGTCCCACCCTAGGATGATTAGAATCCTATTCTACCCACCCTAGGATGATTAGCAACAATTTCTCCAGGGTGGGACGATTAGCAGGTTTAACTGGCAAAAATTCAAGCCTTGACAAATGGCAGCCCATATATGCCACACAACTTTGCCTTCAAGGCATGAAATTGTGAGGAATGGTTTCAAATAAGAGAGAGGGACTTTAGTCAAGCATGCCCTGATCATGGAGGCCCTAAATTAAGGAGGAGTCTTCTCTCCCCCAAAAGGGCATAGTGAGCCAAGTGACACCCTCGCATGAGCATGCAAAGGAGACCCTGAGGTCTATGAAAAGGTGAGCCTCCTCACCCCAAAAGGGAATAGAGCCAAAGTATTTGGAGCAATGAAGTTCTGCCAAACTATACCCTCATTCCTCTTTGTGCTTCCTACATCCCTAATTTCTCTTATAGAAGAGAGGTTATCGGGTGAACACTAGGAATGCAATAAAGACTCAAAACTCGAGAAAACGGCCGCAATACCACACAAAACTCATCGAAACAATGCCCTAGGAGTTTTTGGACCCATACCACTTGGATTGGTGCCAAAACTAAGCCCCAAACGGTGGGCATCCTGCCCCCGAGTGCCCCCCACACTACTGTAGTCCTAATCACCCCACCCCGGAGTGATTAGAAATTTGTGCATGATTTCCTTACTATTATTTTTACATTATGTTATATATTATGTACTTATGCTGCTGTCCAATTTTCATTGTTTTCTGACATGATTTGACCTTGTTTTTATCATTTTATGCATTTACTAACCTATAGGGAGCACCTTTGGATATAGGATAATATAGGTAGACTCTACAAAATATGACTTTCTGGGTCATCTCAAAATGCCCATTTTAGTCTAACCCTATGTTTTTAGGATTTTTTGAGGCCTCTGGGTAGGACATTTGCAAGGTCGCTCTTGCATATTTTATGACAGTCCCCAACATCCCACCCCGGAGTGATTAGAAATATGTGCATGATTTCCTAACTGTTATTTTTGCAATGTGTCCTTGATGATGTCTCCATTCCTATATCAAATTTTGAGTTCATTATGACATGTTTTGACCATCGTTTCATTCTTTTATATATTAAACTAGCCGGAGGCTTTGGGGATTGCATGTTTTCCTACATCCGCATATGTTGTTAACTATTTGCTATTTTTCTGTGTGTAGGATCTCACTAAAAATAACACCAAAGGGGTATCAAGGAATGATGAACACATGGACACAAGCGATGGTAACTTTTGGCCCGCACATTTCGAATGTGGGCATGCAAAAGACACTAGAAGCATACCATCCATTGATGTAACGAACTATATCAAATGTTCTGAGCCCGAGAGGGGGGGGACATATTGTAATTGGATTAAAAGCAACATTAATAAAATATGCCCTACTTTATTTTTCTTACATCTCATTTTTGTGTCATTTCCTTCATGCATTTGTTCATCGCATTCGTAGGACTTAGCATCTATACCATATAAATTTTGTTTGCATCATATCTGGTACGCTATCATTCTGCATCTATCTTTCAGTGGTGATCATGGTTGGAACCTATCCCCTACTATTAGGATCAAGTTTCTAATCCAAATTTTATGTCTTCTTTGTAGATGTGTTATGCATTCGAGCACTAGACTACTACCTGTGCCACCATGGGACGAATATGTATTTGTCTCACCCTATGATGAATACAGACCTGCTATTCGTCCCACCTCAGGATGATTAGAACTTTGTACATTTTCTGAGTAGAAACTTAGAGGCATCTAGTTTGGATAGAGAAGAGGTAGGCCTTCTGAACATCCTTTATGTTTTTCTACTTTTTGTTTCTACAAATTTTTGCTTTCTTTGCTTTATTTTCAGACACTTGCATAGAAAGGTTAAGTAGTTTGTTTTCCTTTCTTGCAATAAAAATAAAAACATAGAGTAAAATTAAATGGAAGGAACTTTATTAGGAATGCATTCTTCTCTGGTTTGCTTGCATGATACTTGCACAAGTGGCAAGTCCTCATCATAGGTTTCAGTTCTAGTTAGGATTGGTGATTTCCTTTTGCTACTAATTGTTTTTGAAAGATAAAACGTACTTTAAAGCATTGCATTAGTGAAAATCATCTTTTGTTGTATGTTTTATTTCTTTACATGATTAAAAGGAACCACACACACACCACATAATAAAATTAACATCAAGGAGTTGGTCTTAATACCCCAACACTTGATCAAGACCAACGATGGATTTCATCACCACCTTGGCTTGGATTTTGCATACATATACCCTAATCGCAACTGTTGCTAGAAGTAAATCCTGATGATAGCTGACCAAGTGTAATGGGGGTGATTCCTCATGCATGAGGATAAGTATTCTATAGTAGGTTTCAAAAATAGAGCAATCCCCCTTCTGTACCACCTATGTTCCACGTACTGTTATGCTCTTGCATACCAATAGTTTCTCTCATGTAAGGGCGGGTTTATTGAGAGGTTCGATATAATGACCTGGAAATGGTATATTGAAGGGGAAACCATTTTGGAGATACAAGAGCCCTCATTATGCATGTATAACAAAGTTTCCTTTACAATATTCACACAACAAAAATCAAACACACTGAACCAAGTCTAGATCACACATTTAATCGATAAAAAAGATAATCATTTCTTTGTTTGTGTGGTCCCATTTTGTTTGGTATAGCATAAAAATTGTAAAGGAGATAAAAATATACGTATCTTTTTAGAAAAACCACCACCATGGTGTATACCCATAGCCAAGCCCAATCACGGGTAGAAGCTGTAGAAAGTATACAAGGAGGCACAAGTCGCCTCCGTTACAACCCCAAGGACTTGGTTATACCACCTTGGCAGCTTGAACCACAACGTAGTCCACACTATGCCACTACAAAAAAGGACTATAGAGGTACCCCTTTGAGGGGCACTCGCATTCAACACAGACCCTATCAGGAGGAGTACACACATGGGAAGGCCTCCTTAGACACTAATTATGAGTGGCCACTATGCGATGAGGTGCTAGAGCAACATAGGGTTCATAAGGAGGGGCCACATGATTATATCATTCCCCCTCCACCCATCATTACTGTTAGAACTAATAGGCCAAATCTAGAGCACAAGGCTCTTCAAACAGGGTGAGCCAACTCCGCCCATACCTTTCACATGTACGAAAGGGAGCACAAGGAAAACTAATATATTCCTCAAGAGCAATAAACTATGTAGGAGCAATGCGCCTCCACACCTGCTAATTATCAAGATCACCTATTGAGGCCAGAGCCTCAGGTGAATTCTGCTAACATTGATAGAGGAAAGTTACCCATAGAGATCTCGGACCACCACGACCGAGATAGATATGTAGGGGAAGCATCTAGGCCTCCTAGACATAGGATGGTAGAACAAATTGACTTGGCATTTGCCAAAAAAACTACCTGCCAAGCACAAATCATGTATCTTAGGCAAGATCAGCAGTAGTTAGAACAACATTATCATCTTAACAAAGAGCGCATTCAGTGCCAGACAAATGAATTGCTCTAGAACACTATGCATGAGAGGATTCCAACCCCTCGTATGGATAGAACATAAATTTATGAGATGCATAACCCCTTAGTATGGGACATATCTCCATGACCTTATCAAGCGTTGCCTCCAAGACCTCCTAGACCTGAGCAGGAGGCCACTCCTAGAACCAATGATAGACATCTTCCTCGGGCACCCGTCCATGTTTATAGTTCATGCCCAAAAACTCCTCAAGAAGCCTATGAGGAATTTGAGCGAGAAGAAGAGTGGGCTGAAATGCCCTACCAAGGTAGGGGGGGCACTACCTAGCTACCCCTCCATAGGCCTCAAGTTCCTCATAATTCACAATGGGAACAAACCAAAGAAGAGGAAATCAAATCCTCTTATGCATAAAAAGCACTGTTAGAATGCTTAGAGTTTGTGGAGACTAAGACATCGAGGCCCCAAAATCCCACCTTACACCAGCTCCGTAGTCACCCTGTACATCCTTCAGTGTCGAAATCCCCATACCCCGACCACTTCAAAATGCCTTAATTGGAAATTTTTAGAGGGGATGAGGATGCCCAAGAGCACATAACAAGGTTCCTGAGTCAATGCTTTGGAATTCAAGACAATGATGCATTGCTTCTAAGAATTTTTATAACAATGTTCGTAGGCCTTGCCTCGGATTGGTTTACCCAGTTGTCGAAGCATAGCATCAATAATCTAGACCAGCTAGTGGATGCGTTCCTTGAATTTTTTGCCTTCAACACCAAGAATAAGGCATCCCTAAGCAACCTAGCTGGCCTTAAGTAGTATGATGATGAGAACATAGCCGCTTATGGTAATCGATGGAGGACATTGCTTTCAAAGCTACCTTACCTCCCTCCCATGGCCGACATGACTCAAATATTTTTAAAGAGTTGCATAAGGTCTATCTTTGTGCTATTGTAGCTGCATAAATATGCCACCCTTGAAGAAGCCCTAGCGCAAGCCAAGATAATTAAGGAGATCAAAATACAAGATGATGAGATTGCTAAGCCACACAAGAAAGAGTGGCCCAAAAATTCTAAAATCGGGCCCACGCAACCGAAACCCACCACGGTCAATCAGGTTGCCATAACTATACCAAAGCTTGCACAAACGACACAGCCCCCAAAGGCTAATTATTAGGTAGTTCCTCTTGATAACTATGAAAATGAAAATCATAAACAAGAGAAAAATCAATAGCGTTGCCCTAAGCGATAATTCACACAATTCATGAAGTCTAGAGACTCCTTGTTTGACCGCTTATTCACGGAAAACCTAATAAACTTACCAGAAAGTCGACCCATAGACCCGAACGCACCAAAAACCAAGGGCTATAGGGAAGAATTATATTGTAGATTCCACCAATAGAAAGGACACGACATATTCACTTGTTAGAAATTCAAAAACTTAGTCCAGGACTTGATAGACAATAAAACGCTCATGGTAGATAATCTCGTAGCGTTGAGCAACCAATATATGGAAGTCTTCAAAGACCCCCTGCCTGCCCATGACATGTAGGTAAAAACTTTACAAGTGAACGAGGTAACACAAAACTACCCCATGCAAGGATACGTAGGGATGATAAGCATCGTGACGTGGAACGAAAGATACTCAAACACAGTTGCACCTGTTGTAGCTACAGGAGATGTCCCATCAATGTCACAACCTCCACAACACCCTACACAACCTCTCCCGCCTAGACTAGTGGCCATGATTTGAACTAAGGTTACTCAAAGTTTAAGGACCACGTTGGCTAGGCTATCCATTTATGAGCTCATACAACAATCATCGCCCCATCGAGAGGCTCTGATGGAGATACTCAAAGCCATTGATCTAAAACCCCATGAACCTAATTCTTTTAAAAACTTCGTGGGACATGTGAGACGGTGCATAGAGCCAGTCATAACATTTAGGGAAGACAAACTAAAATTAGTGACCAGTGATATGGTGGATCCACCCCTGCACATCATTGCACGAGTCAACGAGATTCCATTCATGAGGGTGTTGTTGGACACTGGCTCATCCAAAAATATAATCATGATAGCGGCATTAAAACATATTAAGTTGCCAACATCCCACATTGTGGCATCCACTTACACTCTTCGAGCATTCAATGACGCGTTATGATCGACGATTGGCACAATTGTCCTGCCCATCCAAATAGGAAAAAGGACCATTCCTACATTGTGTCACATCATTGAGGGTGATATGGCCTACAATATCTTGCTAGGCTGGCCTTGGATTAAGGACATGAAGTGTGTCCCTTTGATAGCCCATCAATGCTGCAAATACACATACGAAGGGCAAGTGCATGTAGTCCCAACGGACTTAGAGCCCTTTAAGTTTTGTAATGTGGTGCATCTGATGCCACAATCAACCCTCCCATCGACACATTTGGACTTTCAATTGAATCCATCCACTCAAGGTCTAATTTTTCCTACATCCTTGATGTTAAGTCCCTCAACTCACCAACTTGGCCCATCTTCATCGTCTGTCCCTTCACCAATGATGTCACCTATGGTGGCCACATTGAAGGACAATGGTAAGAAGCCCCTAGAGGAGGTACCACCATTAGTCTCAACCATGTCTATCGAAGAGGTGCCCAACCGAATGGAAGTCGAGACACCTGGTTCACCCAACATGGAGTGGACTCAGGGAGAACTCTCATTCCCTCCCCCTCAACCATCAATGATTATCGTTGAGATGGCCACTATAGTGCTGGGGGAGTACCTAGTATAAAAAATTATTGCAACATCCACGCTCGAATCCATGCAAGACATGGGGAGACCTTACCTCCCCATTGGCACTATCGTTCCTTTAGACTACTCGACAAATCAGACCAACTTTATATATGGGGGCCTCGAGAATGGCCTTGAACCCTACCTACAAGAGGAAGAGGACGAAGAGCCATTTGCTAAGAATATTGACTATCTATCCAACCTGGAATTTGCCTTGAAATACCTAGACCAATGTAATTGGCATGGATATGGGTTGGGTAGATATGAACAACAAATGCTCACTCTTTGTCAATCAAGATACCAGATGCCATATGATAAATTAGAAGTAGAGTTCAACCACCCTTTGCCCCTCAAAATCTTGATAGAAACCATGCAAGGCTTAGGTCTAGGCAACAGGGATGGGTTGTCACAAGATCCATATGCCAATCCCAACACTACATATACATTGGGGAATTATTTCCCATTGTTAACAACAAACCTTGTTGACCTCAATAGCCCCTCCCCTTTGATCGAGGGAGGGGAAAGTTCAAGAAGTGACCTCCAAGAGGGATATGAAAAAAATCAAGGGGGGTCTTCGAAATATGAGACAGATTATGAGGTAGCACCTTGGGACCCATTTGAGTTCGATAACAATCACTCGTAGGTGACACCCATTGACGATCATCAGGAGGACTTCATGGTAATGTTCCCCTTTAATGTTCCAATCGGGCAATTGCCACCTCCAAAGAATCTAGCCCTCTAGATAATCCATCCCTCTCGTAGAGAGCAGAACAACCCAGAAAGGACCAAATCAACATGCTCAAACAAAATGAGCCTCCCATGCCGACCATAAGGCCAAGTGATCAAGAAACGCCTAGTGGGAGGCTATACCAGCCAGAGGGGTACACAGTTGTTGAATCCAATGAAGGCCTATGGATCTCTGATAGCGACTATGAGGATGAGACTGAGATGGCATATCTCAACCATATGAGGCAACAGGAGTACCCCATAGACATAGATAGTATGTTTGAACATCTAAATATGGGACCATGGCATAGGTGGCATTTAAATAAAATATAGTTAAACCAAGTGCTTCATCCACCACTTCAGGAATACAGGGAGCACCTCCCACCTAGAGACCCTATAGGGCCACCAGTGGAAAGGATAGACCCTATCCTTCTGTCTGCACATAGAGCCGATCATTTTGTGCCAGTACCCACAAAGTCAGATCCAGGGTACAAGGATCACCAAGAATGTTTGAATCAACACCCACACAGTAATAGAGACCAAACTCAGTCCATCAACATGATATCCATTGATTTAACTGCCCCCATCCACAATCTAGCCTATCCAACATGACCATTTTATCTAGACCTAGATGCCATAGATTGGGATCACGTTGAATCACCACCATCCCCATCAGAGTACTAGCCTTATGGCAAGATGTTTCATTTCACCCCAGGACAGACTCAGGATATCTTCCATGTTGAAGAGTAACTCGACGTTCTCAATGCAGATATAAATTTAGTGAATGATATCCAGCTTATCCCAACTCCACACCAGTTGGAGGATAGATCCCACATGTCAGTCAAAGAAACGATTGATGTAGACATCGGTTCTGATCCAATGAATGTACAAATCATCAAGCTGGGGGTAAGTCTATGCCCCAAAGAGCAAGCCGATTACATTGCCCTTATCAAAGAGAAGAAGGAGGTTTTTGTAAGGACCTACAAAGACATGCCGGGGCTAGACCCATAGCTAGTCATGCATAATCTAACACTTGATCCGATAGTCAATCCAGTCAAGCAAAAGCTATGTAAGATGCACCCAACAGTGGCCTTAATGGTCAAAGATGAGCTACAAAATCTATTGGATGCATAGTTTGTCATCTGTGTGGATTACCCACCATGGATGTCCAACATGGTACCCATCAAAAAGCCTAATGGGAGGATTCACATATACACCGATTTTTGAGATTTAAAAAAAGCGAGTCCCAAGGATGATTTCCCCTTACCTAGCATCAATACATTGGTAGATGCTACAGTAGGCCATGAAATGCTTTCCCTCATGGATGATTTCTCAGGATACAACCAGATACATATCAACCCCGATGATCAACTAAAAATGGTGTTCACAATGCATTGGGGGATATTTTGTTATAAGGTCATGCCCTTTGGCCTTAAAAATGTTGGTGCCACTTACCAACGCGCTATGACATACATCTTCCACGATCACATGCATAAAACTTTGGAAGATTATATGGATGATTTTTTGGCCAAATCTCTTTTGTGCCAAAATCATCTCAATGACTTACGCAAGATCCTTGATCACCTCATCGAACACAAGGTTAGGCTAAACCCCAAGAAGTGCATATTTGGTGTCACATCTGGAAAACTCTTGGGTTTCATAGTCTCAAAACAAGGCATTGAGGTAGATCCAAATAAAGATAAGGTAATCCTTGAAATGCTTCCACCAACCACCATCAGGCATCTCAGAAGCTTGTAGGGTAATGTCACGTCAATCAAGCACTTCATAGCACAGTTATCCGACAAGTTCCGACCCATGAATAAATTATTACACAAGGAGGTAGCATTTCATTGGGATGATGAGTGTTATTCAGCCTTCAATGACATCAAACAATACTTGGCTTCACCGCTAGTATTGGCACCACCTAGACTAGGAGTGCCATTATACTTATACATCTCAACTATTGAGGTGGCACTGGGTGCCATGCTACCCCAGAAAAATGAATTACATAAAGAACAAGCTAATTGTTATCTTAGCCACACCCTGGTCAGTTATGAACTTAACTATGCATACATTGAGAAGCTATGCTTTGTAGTGGTATTTGCCACCAAAAATCTATGCCATTACATGCTGAGCAATATGACGTATGTTGTGTCTAAGGAGAATCCATTGCGGTACATGATGAGTCATACTTATCACAATAGTTGCATAGTGAAATGGATCATGTTGTTGACAGAGTTTGACATCAAATTCATTGGACAAAATTCCATCAAATGTCAAGTCATCGTTGATCAACTAGTAGAGGATCCTCTCAAATATGATCAGCCTATGACCGTAGAGCTACCCGATGATGGGGTCCTCCATGCCTTAGAATCGCCAGATTCTTATGATCCTGAGTCACAGGCCGACATAACCTTATTTTTTGATGGTTCTAAATGTGAGCAAGGGGGTGGCACAAGAATTGTGTTTTTCACACCGCAAGGGGCTCCAATGCCTTTATCATTTAAAATTGATTTCTTGTGCACCAATAACAATGTTGAATACAAAGCCTTACTCATAGGTCTTCAGATAACCATCACCATAAACACCAAACGCTTGAATATCTTTGGTATTCCAATGCAAATGCCCAGTTCTGTAGGCCTACAAAGCCCTTATGGATAAATTCTTGGCAAACCTTGAATGGTATAACATCGATACACTCCCTCGACCATCGAATCATTTTGTGGACACTATGGCCTCCTTGGGGTCACTAATACCGCAAGACCCTTCTGGTGAGATGACAACCATTCAAGTCAAAATGTTATCGCAATCTGTGATGGAGCGTGTAAACTCTGACATAATGCCAGGAATCCACCCAATATAGATTAAACCATCTCAGGATAGGTTCTCTCGAATCCATGATAGTCTAAATCATGCCAACTAGAGGTCTTTGTTCTCTCCAACCCCTCTTAATAGCAACATAACACTATTTTTACAAGTTATTTCCTGCTCAGCTTTTTCTAGGGACAAACTTCGAGAGGGATCGAGCATTCACACCATCGAGGTTTCTGATCAGTAGGATTGGTATACACCCATAAGAGACTATCTCAAGTTATGTAGCCTTCCACTTGGATTATCGCATGCCATGAAAATATCATTCAAACAAAAAGTGACAAAACATTTCTTGCTAAGAGACATTTTGTACCGTCGAAGCTCCGAAGGGATCCTCCTCCATTGCTTGGACTATTAGGAGTCCACTTGGGTGATCACCCAAGTGCATGATGGTACGTGTGGTGGCAACTTCAGTGGCATGGCCATCGCCAAGCGCATTATTTGCATGGGCTATTATTGGCCATCTTTAGATGGAGATTGTTGTGCATATGTGTAGAAGTACTTGAAGTGTCAACACCATGCTAACTTAACACACGTACCTTCTCAGGCCTTGCAGCCGATCCAATCGGCTTGGCCATTTTTGCAGTGGTGCCTAGATATCATTGAAAAGATCTCCCCTATGTCATCAAGCCATCACATGTTTATCATAATGGCCATAGAGTACTTCACTAAGTGGGTGGAAGCAATTATGCTTACCTCTACGACTGGGCCCCGCATTGCAGAGTTCATTTTGCATAAAATCATATGTCATTTTGGTATTCCATCCAAGATCATATTGGATAATGGGACGTCATTTAAGAACAAATATGTGTGTGCTTTGACAACAAAGTACAAAATTCAGTATAATTTTTTGACACCCTATTATCCGTAGGCAAATGGGCAAGTAGAGGCATCAAACAAAATGCTAGTTGCCATCCTTAAAGAGATGGTCATAGACAATCATAAGGATTGGCACATCCAAATACCACTTACCCTATGGGCTTATCACACTAGCATTCAGACGCCCACTTGGGCAACTGCATTTTCACTAGTGTATGGCTCTGAGGTAGTCATGCCTCTTGAGTTAGAAATACCCTCCCAGTGCATATCAATGCAAGAGTTCATCGATGATGACACTGCACGACAGACCCAGTTAGACCAAATTACGTTACTCGACGAATGATGCATCAATGCTCTCGAGCATTTACGTATCTATTAAGAGCAACTTAAGAAAGCATACAACATGAAAGTTCACCTGAGGGACTTTCAATTTGGTGACCTGGTCTTAAAAGAGAACCAACAAAATTCTAATTTTTTACCCCATTTAAGGGACAAGTTCATGACAAATTGGTTAGGTCCTTATGTAGTCGACAATAAAATAGGACCTGGAACATACCGGCTCACCTCTCTTGAAGGAATCAAGGAACTAAAACCCTTGAACATTAGTCATTTGAGGCCATTCAACATTTAGAGAGCCATAGCTCACCCCAAAAGCTCCAAGGATTCTAGCAATCGCTTGGTCAACCTAAAAAGCCCCAAAGGTATCCATAACCCCTTTTCTCAAACCAAAAGCTCCAAGGATTCCAATAATCACTTGGTCAACCTAAAATGCCCCAAAGGTATCCATAAACCCTTTGGTCAAACCAAAATCTCCAAGGGTTCCCACAATTTCTTGGTCACCAAAAATTCCCCAAAGGTATCCATAATTCCTTTGGTCAAACTAAAATCCCCAAGGATTTCCGCAATCGCTTGGTCAACCAAATGCCCCAAACGTATCCATAATCCCTTTGGTCAAACCAAAAGCTCCAAGGGTTCCCACAATCGCTTGGTCAACCAAAAATGCCGCAAAGGTATCCATAACCCCTTTGGTCAAACCAAAAGCTCCAAGAGTTCAATAATACTAAGAATTGACAAAAGGACAAGCTCTTCCCCATCCAATTCCCCATAATAAATAGTGGTTTTCACCACTATCAAAAATCTGAAACACCCTTGATCCCCAAATTCATAAGGATTCGTACTACATGTCCTTGAGAAGGATGGGTAGTCATCCCCAAGGCCTAAAGGATCAATGCCATTCATGAAGCAAAATTCCAAAAGTTCACTATCAAAAATCCCAAACACCTTTGATCCCCAAAGTCATAAGGATTCGTACTACATGCCCCTGAGAAGGATGGGTAGTCATCCCCAAGGCCTAAAATATCAATGCCATTCCAAAGAAAAATTCCCAACCACCTTTGATCCCCAAAGTCATAAGGATTCATACTACACGTCCTTGAGAAGGATGGGTAGTCATCCCCAAGGCCAAAAGGATCAATGCCATTCACAAGCCAAAAACCCACGAGCTCAACTTTGAAATCAAAATTCAAAATCTAAAACCTAAAAAGGCAATAATAAAAAATAACAGTGGTTATCACCACTACTCAAACCCCTTGCTCAAGAAAAAAAAGAGAAAAATAAATAGTGATTTTCATCACTATGTATGAGGGCAAGTATCTCAAAAAATTGAACAACCGAAAGACGCCTAAGCTTGAATCCCTAGAATTCTCAACATTCAAAAAACCATTTAGGTGATCCTCATTACGGGTTTGATGGATAGCCTACCTGGCAATGGCGGTATCCTAAACATATGATGATATGTCTATAACATTAGCTTTGCATGTGTGTAGACCAATTTTTACATGTGGACGAGCTAGCTTATGGTATCCTAGACTGCACCGTAGATTAATCTTACTAAATACAACAAAAGAGTTAGTGGAGCTAATTAGGTGATCCTCAGTACAGGTTTGGTGGACTGCCTACCTAGCACTGGTGTTATCCTTACGAATACCACATAAACGAACTCAATCACACACACAAGAATGTGAAATAACTTGGTCAAACTCAAGTTTGATTCGTACCTTGTTTGAAAGTCTCGTAAGATAATGTACAGTCTTGACTAGTTAGTTAAAGCATCTAAGTATCAGAAAAACCTTAACTACATTCTAAAACAATTGTTGTACATTTTATTACTTAAATCACCATTAGAAAATACAAAAAAAAAATTACAAATGCAATGTTATTCCATAAAGCAATCACATAGTACAAAAATCCAATAAATCATGTACAGTCTATGGTGTCACCACTTGTATACCAACAAATAATTTCATCCATTCCATATGAATACATCTATATCATATAGCTAACATAATTCACAGTCATAATAGCATATGAATACATCAACAAAAATAAATGTGCATAAAGAACAATAAACCATGACAAGCATATCATCAAACCAAAAATGATTCATGTATATATATCAAGTCAAAATGCCCTTAGGCTACAATAAGAAGGTCCTCTGAACTCACAAAAAATCAAAAACTCAAAATCCCTAAAGCCTAGGGAATCAGCCACCATGATCACACAGGATCGGTGCAACTGGAACTACCACCAGTAGTATGGGTTCTATGGGACCTCTCAGGGTGGCTGCTACCAGCCCGCGCACCTTGCCCACCAATGCTACCCTCATCCAACTACCTACGACGAGAGGATACAGACTTCTCAGTCTCACTACCTCTTGTACGATGCGATGAACCACCTCCATCGAGCTCAGGTAACTATCCATCGATGTGGAAAACCTCAGTCTCTAACTCTACCCGATACTACCCCCACTCCACATTTCATCGATGATACATAGCCAATGCACTGTCCCACTATGCCAACTAAGTCCACAAGAGATCCCTCTCCTGCAAAACATCTCTATGATCATCCTCCCATCTCTGTAAGAGACCCTCCAATCATGTTATCTCAGCATGAAACCCAACCTCCGCATCCCCTAAGATAGCCTGAGGCATGGGCATCTCCAGTACGACCTGCTACTCTAGCACCCACTACTATGGGATGTCTTGTACATCCAGCTGCTCCAGAACCCCCAAATCGTCTCCATCAAAAGTGAAGTCATCGACCTCCACCATGTGTCACATCTAGAAAACTCTTGGGTTTCATAGTCTCAAAACGAGGCATCGAGGTAGATCCAAATAAAGTCAAGGTAATCCTTGAAATGCTTCCCCCAACCACCATTAGGCAGCTCAAAAGCTTGCAAGGTAAGGTCACGTCAATCAAGCGCTTCATAGCGCAGTTATCTGACAAGTTCTGACCCATGAATAAATTATTACACAAGGGATCACAAATACTCAAGTGGAGCCCCCTAATCCTCCACCAGTGCCTCTGCACCCCCACCTCCTATTGATGTCATATTCATGCCTCCTAGAGACCCCTCATCCTGCCATCGCCACATAGCCCACCACTAATCATACTCCACAGTTACCCCGAAATTATCCATGTTGGGTACATTAATAAACACATCAAACCCCTTACCTAGCGGCTCAATGATAGGCCAGACTAGGGTCCTCTCATCATCGCAATGTTGATAGATTAAGGGATCACCAGGAAATCCCTGATGCACCCCAAACTGCTATGTCACATGGACATATAGGAAGTATTCTTGCTCTGTCCCATGCCACCCAATTAACCATCTACCCCTACGTACACACTAGAGCCACTCTCTAGCCTTAGGCTAGGCTGGACAATCCTAGTATGATGGCAAAAATACCTACCCTAGCATTAGAAAAGAGAAGGTGTTAGTATAGTCACCTACGCCACCTGCCCGTCGTCGACTCTGTCCATGCTCCTCTGCCACCACCATAAATTGGCATACCCAATCTCCCGATCCACCATCTCACCTTGGGTGGTCCAATTCAAACCTTGCGACCGCTCTATAACTATGTACTTCCACCCCCAGCACTACAAGAGATAACTGCACCCGATCCCATTTCGCTTTCGATAGTGAACTTTGTACAACTCGTTGTACATCTATGCCAACAACGTTTGACCCCATCTCATAATAAGTGGAGCTGATGTAGGACACTCCACTAGTGTGAAAACCAACTCAAGAAGGTTCCAAGGGAACCTCACACTTGAGGAGTCAAGAAGTAGCATATTAGAAATGAGGGCCATGAGCAAGGCATGACTCACCCCTAATACGCCCTTCTCCAACCACCACCGCACTAGAATACCACCTATCTAGCAGTCAGCCTCTGCCCTCTCCACAACCCTCTCCACCCATCTCTCCCCTGCCCGACCAAAACACCATGTCAATACCACTATCCACTGGTCTCGGTGGGTAGTTTAGATAGGAAGTCCATCTATTAGAATCTGTAGAATCTAATACACATCCTCTAGAGTCACAGTCATCTCCCCTGTTGGAAGATGAAAAGTGTTGGTGCAGGGATCCCAAATATTGATCAGGGTAGTCAAATATGCTCGATCCCCCACCATAGGCTCCAGATGCATCACATACTTGAGCCCAAGGGCATCAAGCCACTCCCAATCCCTAACTGTCAAGGCATATCGGGCATCAGAGAAAACAGTCAGTAGCAGAACCGACTCTTCACAACCTGAAAAATAATAAAAAACAAAAGATATTAAGTACATACTTAATATAAACAAAAACATTACAATAAAATTATACAGAAGAACAACAAAGTACAGGAAAACAATTGTATAGCAAAAGTACAACATAAAAAGTACAAAAAAACAAAGTACAGCAAAAGTACAAAAACATTAAAAAAACAAATTGTACAGCAACGACAACAGACATAAAAATAACTGTACAAAAACAAAAACAAAACAAAACAAAAAAATCATACTAGGGTTTCGACCTTAACATGAACAAAAACTACAAAATAAAATGACAACGTGTTGGGTTTTAAACCTAAACACAATCACAAACAAAGTACAGATAACAGTTGTGTATTAGGGTTTTGACCTTAATCTACGAACAGTCAACAAAATAAAACAATATAAAAATATAAAAATTAATATTAGGGTTTCAACCTTAATATTAACGCAAAATAAAACAAAAACAATATAAAAATATAAAAATTAATATTAGGGTTTCAACCTTAATATTAACGCAAAACAAAACAAAAAATAAAAATAAAAAAAAATAAATAAATCATATATTAGGTTTTCAACTTGATATACAGATAAAAACAAAATACCACAAACAAACATTTATATGTATGTTTTTTTCATATAAAACAAAAATAAATAATAGACAGGGAGAAGGAACATCATACCGATCTCACCTCGGCTCCTCCACTCAAATATATGGTTTTTGCACTTATGATATTCATGAAATTTCAACAGCGCTCTGCTACGCACATTCACACTCCTCCTCACTGCTCCAAATCGCCAAGAATTTTTTTTTGCAAATGAGCCCAAAACCTAGTTTTGGTCCTTATATAGGCTCTTAGGCCTATACTCGTTCCACCTTGGGATGAGAGCTCTAGTTGGATCTCATACCACCATGGGAAGATTACCAAATTAGTATTCGTCCCACCCTGGGACGATTATAGAGCAAGAAATACAGCCACAAAAACTACATCCAAAACATGCACCAAAAATAGCAATAAATCTACCGCACAAAGGTGCCTTTGCACCTAATATTCATGGCATGAAAAACCATCGTCGGGGTCACAAATACTCACTATCCTACTCCCTAAGAAGACTAGCATAGCTGGACCGCTCCAATGGAAGGAGGATTTTTGATCATTTCTACCCCAATCGGCATCACAAAAAAGGGTCAAAACCCACCAAAAATAGGTCCGATTGTTGGAAAACTGTAGTGCGCGTTCAACGAAAATAACTAAAGGCACCCTTACAAATGTCATCTTGGGTCAAGAGACTCGTCGCTTTTCTCATTTTGGTCATTCCCTCATTGATTCGTCGCTTGAGGTGGTAGTCACACTTAGTCACCAAATAAATAAATACACACCCAATCAAAGAAATGGCATGCATTCAAAGAATCATTGACAAAGACAATCACACTTTTTCTTGGGGTAGCAAACAAGCAATAATCACAGGCTAAACAAACACAAGACAAGGTTCCTCAGACAAAATTTTGTGCTCTTTGCCTGTTCATGACTAAACAATGTCCAAGATCAAGTACACCTCACTGAAAAAGGTTACACTTGACTTAAGCTCCTTAGCTCGTCAGAAGCAAGGATTCAAGAATGTGTGCCCTTTCCATACTTGGGGCATCAAAAGTTGGTTAGGTTACTAAGAAACCCTAATAATTAAGTGCTTTGGTCATCTATTTTTGCTTAGCACTGTGCCATGCATAGTGCATCCCAAAAAGGGGCATCTGTAGACACCAAAACAACACCAATCTGATTACGTGACTACAAGCACTAACTGAATTTGCATACATACCCCCTAAGGCAGCCTCCAGAGGTTAAAAAATGGTCTTAACCACTCCCAAATCATTTTTGGAAGGTTAGATGTCAATTTGGCACATTTTAAGCACTTTTCTCCCTATTCATCCCACCATGGGACGATTAGAATCATATTTGCCCAACCCTAGGATGATTAGCAGTAATCGCTCTAAGGTGGTACTATTAGCAGGTTTGACTAGCAAAAATTCAAGCCTTGAAAAATGGTAGCCTAGATCTACCACCCAACTTCGCCTTCAAGGCATGCAATTATGAGGAATGGTTTCAAATCAGAGAGAGGGACTTCAATCAAGCATGCCCTGATCATGGAGGCCCTAAATTAGGGAGGAATATTCTCTCCCCCAAAATGGCATAGTGAGCCAAGTGGCGCCCTCACATGTGCATGCAAAGGAGACCTTAAGATCTATAAAAAGGTGAGCCTCCTCACCCCAAAATGGAATAGAGCTAGAGCATTTGGAGCAACGAAGTGCTACCAAACTATACCCTCATTCCTCTTTGTGCTTCCTACATCCCTAATTTCTCTTTTGGAAGAGAGGTTATCGAGTGAACACTAGGAATGCAATACAGACCCAAAACCCAAGCAATCAGCTACAATCCCACACCAAACTCGTTGACACAACCCCCTAGGATTTTTTTGACCCATCCCACTTGGATTGGTGCCAAAACTAAGCCCCAAACAGTGGGCGTCCTGCCCCTGAGAGCCCCTCACACTACTACAGTCCTAATCGCCCCACCCCAAAGTGATTAGAAATCTATGCATGATTTCCTTACTATTATTTTTGCATTATGTTGTATCTGATGTACTTATGCTGCTGTCCAAATTTTGTTGTTTTTTGACCTGATTTGACCTTGTTTTTATCATTTTATGCGTTTACTAACCTATAGGGAGTGCCTTCGAATACAGGACAATCTGGGTAGAATCTACAAAATATGACCTTCTGGGTCATATCAAAACGCCCCTTTTAGTCTATTCCCAAGTTTTCAAGAGTTTTTGAGGCCTCTAGGTAGGGCATTTGCAAGGTTTCTCTTTCACATTTTATGACAGTCCCCAGCGTCCCACCCTAGAGCGATTAGAAATATGTGCATGATTTCTTAATTTTTATTTTTGCAATGTGTCCCTGATGATGTCTCCATGCATCTATCAAATTTTGAGTTCATTATGACATGTTTTGACCATCGTTTCATTCTTTTATATATTAAACTAGCTGGAGGCTTTGGGGATTGCATGTTTTCATACATCCGCATATGTTGTTAACTATTTGCTATTTTTCTATGTGTAGGATCTCACCACCAGGAACACCAGAGGGGCAGCAAGGAACGACGAACACACAAACACAAGCGGTGGCAACTTTTGACCCGTCCATTTTGAATGTGGGCATGCGGAAGACACTAGAAGCGTACCATCCATTGATGTAACGAACTGTATCAAACGTTATGAGCCCTAGAGGGGGGGACATATTGTAACTAGATTAAAAGCAATATTAATAAAATAGGTCCTACTTTGTTTTTGTGTCATTTCCTTCATGCATTTGTTCATCTCATTCATAGGACTTAGCATCTATACCATATCAATTTTTTTTGCATCATATCTGGTATTCTATCATTATGCATTCGAATTTCACTTAATCCTTGTTGAAATGTAGAGAATTACTTAAATTTATTCAAATAAAATTGCTTTGTAAGGAATCTATCATTAAAATCTTCCACAAAAACTTCCCACTTCATCTTGTTAGGTGAGATCTTATGTTCATCTTTATAAGCATAAATCAATTCTTATTCCTCCTAGATGAGAAAGAGCAAAGGTTTTTTCAGTTTTATAGGAGTATTTTACTATGGAGAAATGAAGTTCTAGTTCATCTACCCATGACTCAGTTGCATATTCTCCTCCTTTTCCCATGAACTTAGTCACTTTAATATGCTTTATGTCATTGCCCATTTCTTTATTCATGCGTACCTTATTTTCATGTTCTTCAAGATATTCATCCTCTCTAACCTCAACCTATGGATTTTCCATCTCCTTATTGTTGTTGTGGTGATGCTATGAGTTTATAACTTTCAAAATCTATTGAATTTGATCTTGCATTGTGGAAAATGTGGCATTAATGTTCTCCATATCTTTGTCTAAATTTCTAAAACTTTCTCCTATTTGTCTGGCTTCAAGACTTTTGGGACTAGCTTGTTGCAAGGTTCCTTTCTTCTTACCTCTCAAACTTGTCACCATGTTTACCTAGAGTAAAAATTTATATTAATTCTCACTATTTTTCATAGTTGAAATTCTATACAAATAGATTTGATCATAATTTCTCAAGTAATCTATTACTACTAGGTTCATTCCCTAGTTTATTCCACTAACTCTGTTGTTGTTCATACACACTTGAGAATAAGGAGTAAATAAGCCAAAATATATATATGCCAAGTAATTTTCCTAAACTATTTTAAGGTACACCACTTAAAACCCATAGAAGGAGGATTTGCTTAGCTCTTCCACTTTCAAATTACTGTGGATCTATTCATGGGGCATAGGAACTCAAGCATCAGTAATATCAAGTACTAACCTTGTCTTTACCAAGTGTGCATCATTTAGAGTTATGAAAATTATGTTTGAGTTGTTTTTTTCCATGCCCAAATATTTTTCTAACCTAGATTTAGCTAGAGTCTACTAGTTAGCTAGGGCTCTGATACCAACTATAACAACCCCTAGGGTTATGCATAAGGGGTTGGAATCAAAATATACTTGTAAAAAAATGGTGAATCCTAGTCGAAATCAAGGTGAATCATGGCGAATCCTAAGAAAATCAAATCAATCATATTCACACCAAAATTTGGGGCATTTGAAGCCCTAAAAAGTAAGGTCATATTTGGGATACATTTTGACCTATTAAATCACATTATAACTTCATAAAAACACCACCATTAGATCAGGCTTGAAAAGATCTTTCCAAAAAGTACAAATATGCCTATGTTTGGATATATATTATGGCAAATTGACCCTAAAAACAAATTGATATTGAAAATTTTAGGCGAATGGGCCAACATCAAGGGTCCTCATATTCGCCAATTTACAATTTTAAAAATCCTAATATTCGCCTAATTTGTGAATATTCACCAGTATGCATAACCTTGAAAACCCTAGTTGTTACTTCTCATCCACTATTTTTTTTAAACCCATATAATAATTGTGTTCACCTTTCAATGAGTCAAGAGTATAATAATGATCTAAGACAAGGATATCCCAAATGCTCAGTAAGTGATCCAAGCCATAAAATATTAATCCAAAGTCATATTTAAATTCATTCATAACCATTCATAAATAGGAGTACCATCTCCTTTAATTCCTCCATACCATCACCATTTGATGTGAGGATAATACAATGGCTAAGTCCTTCATGAGGACATCTCAATGGTTTTACCATTAATTAGGAGTTTTACCCAAAGGGAATTATCCCCTCCTCTCCATACTATCCATGAAGACTAGTATTAAGGAGAGAGTCATTAATATTATTATTTCTCACATGACTTGGGATATTGTCTTAAGCACCATTATAAAATTTACTCATTTACTAGGTGTGATGGTGTTGGTGATTTTCTGAATTACCCGATTGCATGAAGTGATTGGTTTGCTTCTAGCTATCTTAGGTGGATGGTGTGGATATTGTTTTGTCTCATATTATTGTGAAGGTTGTCCATGAATTTTCTTCTACACTATTATAGTTCATGAGAGAGAATTTAAATACATCCATCTAATCTACTAGAGCAACATAAAACTCAATGCCATACATTTGACAATGTGTAATCTCAAAGTAATTCCATTACTTGCTCATATTCCAAACATATATCACCTAACATTTATTAGAGGTGAATACTACAGTATGAAAAATTTACATAAAACATTACAAATAATAGTTGATTTTACATAAATTACATCATCTTTGCATAATTACATTGGAACTATATCAATACAAGATTTACATGATGAACATTGCAATAGTCTTCAAAATGTGTTGTCTATTCCTTCTCTAAAATATCTTGAGTTCTTCATGGTTGGAAGAGATGATAGTGAAGGTATCAGGACAACTCGGATGCAAAGTATGCCAAATGCATTACAAGCAAACATGCTTATCAAATTTATATGCAATCATGCATCACATCATTGCCAAATGTATATCACATACAAATAAATCACCAATCATGAATAAATAATTCATCCATATTTAATATTTTCATAAATAAGGATTAATTCATAATCCCAACCATCATTTGTTTGGTTTATCACCAAACATAGGGAAGAGTCCCATACCTCTTCCCAAGGAATGGACACCAATCCATCCTTCTCAAAACTAAAAGATCTTTTTCATATTTCTAGTTGATTAACTTCAGTTACAATTTTCAGTATAGCACATATAACGAAATACAAATACAAAATATATATTACTTTACTTTGTACATTCATTTATTCTCAATTCCAAATAACATATAATTTTCATATCTTATAGATCATTCTACTATAAAATAACAAACTAATATTTACAATATTAAAGAAATTAGATCTATAAAACAAATACAACTTATAAGATATAAAAGGAAGTTTTTCAATTAATGAAAACTAATTCCCATAAAATATAAGATATAAAGGAAGAATTAGGTGAAGCACTTTATATCTAAAATTCATCCTTCTAGTCTAAAATAAATATCCATATGAATGGACTTTTACATAGGTTAAACACCTATTTGTTCAAGGCATGAGATGCATTTCCCAATAGATAAATTTCCTTATGGTATCTATGTATTACCGAACCAACCAATCAATCTATTAAATTATAAGGGCCTTAAGCCATCCAAAACTTGTATGTCATCTATCTTATACATAAGAGTGGGGTATAAGCTATAAGCAAATCACTATATAATGGGATGAGCATATTAGAATATTACATAAACCTCTATATCTATATAAAGTGTGCAAAAAATACTCTAAACATCCTTAAGGTAAATATATTATTTCAATCTATAATAAAACATACTCTGAAGTACAAATTATCAAACAGGCTATATTATTGTACCATAAACTTTCGTATGACAACGTCCATAAAAACTCCCAACACCGAATGGTGGTTACTCATTCTTCATAATACATTTTTCCAACACCTTTGGTGATGTTCAATTTTGGATTTTAAATGTTATCTAATGAGGATTCTGGCTAAGGTTGATTTATTTCTTAGTGATATGACCAACGGGATGCTTCGCCCTCCATATTCCATCAGACTAGTATATCCAATTTTGACGTAATATAATAGGGTCTCTAAAGAGGCTATGGGTGAAGTTTTGTATGCAGTTGAATGTCGTTAACCAAGAAATTCCTATGCAACTTGTTTAACCAATTGGAATAAAATAAATAACTATTTTTGGGACAACCTACATTGATGTTAAGTATTAATTATCGTCCCCCATCTGGTCAAGGTTATCTAAATGTTATCACTGTCCTACACATACCATGATGGAGTACATAAAGAGTGTTCACCAAAAAATAGTGAGGTCTATACAAACTAGAACTCATCAAATACTATTATGGCCCTCCACAAAAATGAACTTCAATGACACAAATAGTAAAAGAAAGGTATCAAAGTGGAACAAAATTCCAACTTAGAATCAATTTGCAACAGAACTGGTTACAGTCAATGTTCTTTGAGGTAGGTTCATTAAAGGTTTGGATAATGTGTGTATAGGTTCTGGACATATTCTAGTTTAGAAGAGATTGTATACACAGTGATTTGATCTGCATGTCTAGAAGGTTACCTGGACACATTGCTACGTTTTGTACAAGGAAGGATGGAGTCCTTTATTGTAAGTTGCAAAATTAAATATATTGTACAATGTAATCCAATGTTGATATAGACATCCTAGACTAGTTTATCAAACACCAATACACAAATTCTAATCTCAAATGGAGCCACAAAATAGGTAGAGAAGATATTCCATTGGTTGAAAGTATTATTCGTGAAGTCAATGAGTCTATGGCCCTTTTTAAATCCAATCACTCATTTAAATAGGCTTCAAGAAAATATGATATCTGTAAGCATATTATAGTGTTGGGTTCAAATTTGAACCAATGAGAGATTCTTGAATATCGATAGCCTCGACAAGTTGGATAATGAAATCCTTCGAAGTGGCGGATGAAGCTCAGATGGATACACCAAAGTGCCATGTTCGAAAGGTAGATATGATTACACACTAAAATTTAGGCTCCCATGGTTTTATAAGGGAGGTATTAATTGGTCAAAACAAATCGACCATACACGAATAATAAGCCACAATCATAATTATATGACATAAAAGAGTAACTCTAAATCCCCCCGATTACCTTATTAACATTATGAGCGACTACAATCTAGGCCAACGATATTGAAGGGTGAGGATAAAGGTAATGTTTCTCAATTCTATCAGCCACATGATAAATCCATGTAGGAGATTAATACAAGTGGAGTAGTAAAGGTTTCATATAGGTTATTATGCATGAGTGAACACTCCACCTACCCAGGGTGATGTAAGAACATTCTAGTCCAACCAAATTACAAATAAAATTCCTCGATATTACCAACGATGGATAAATTGTCAACAAAAAAAGATGCTATAAACACGGACCTATTAAAACAGATCCGTAATAATAATTTTACCGGTTAAACTCAAGATTTATTATGATAGGGCCCTATTGAAACTTGGAAAAATGTCCAAATGGCACCAATCTAATTTATAACAAATAAATTAAATAGTAGGTTTCTTAGATCCCATATATGACTATGAAAAGTAGGGTATAGGAACATATTAAAATACGTAATCAGAGCTCATAAATAGAGTGGAAAGTTCCAACCTAGAACTCTTGCAAATATGGTTTTCCTTGTGCTCCCACAAGCTCTTAGTGCTCCCTCTCCTTCCTTCTTCAGCATAACATAACATAACATAACCTAATTTTTATTTCACAACCTCTATTGAAATTTATAGCTCTCTTTATTTTTGACAAGAAAGATGCTTCTAAATATATATTTTATTTATTTATTTATTTATTTTTTGCTTTATCTATTTTATAAAATATGCTTCTATATATATATATTTATATTATTTATTTTTTTAGCTTTCTTTCTTTTAGATAATATGCTTCTAAATATATATTTTTGTTTTTATCTTCTTTTTCTCTCCCCATGAGTAGGATTATTTTAATATATATATCATTTTAATGAAAAGGGAATCCATAGAAATAACATAAGAATCTTATCCACCATTTCAACCTTCCCAAAGTAGCTATGTGTAGGAAAGATTGAATTTTTTTTCTTAAATCTACAAGGTAGTTTTTTTTCATGTTTTAATCCAATTTAAAATTGAACAAGCTCATAAAAACAAACTACCTAATTTCCTTCTAAAATAGGATCAACTAGATCCAACAAGCATGCTCAACAAAACAAATCCTTTACTTTAAAAATTTCTCAATTTAAAAATTTCACAAAATCATTATAAATTGCATGATATTCTTTGCAATATTTTCTAGAATAATTTGTAAAATGCAAAACATTATTGATGTGCATTTTCAAATTAAAATTTAATTAAACCAATATCATGCAAATTAATCATGAAATCAAACATAAATCACACACAAATGGCATACAAGCACTCGATGCATGTGCCTAGTATCCCCCATCACCATTTTTCCTTTGATTGGGCAGGACTTTTTAGAGTAATACTCAGGTAAAACTACCATAAGGGAGGTAACTAGTGATGATAGGAATATGAGATTTACTTGTTGAGTTGTCATAGTAATCATTTCCCTTCTCATATCTTGGTGGTCAGTCTTCCACCTATGAAAATAAATATTCCTGTAATCAAGTAATGCAACATCATTTTATTTTAGCAAATATAATGTAAATATTTTAAGCATTAAAACCAGCTATCATTACACAAATAGCATCTTAAAAATAGTTCTCCAAGGTGGGATGTGACACCGTTGGTCTACCTTGGAACCCATGTTGCTTACCTTGAAAACCTGCAAAACCAAATAAACAAAACATTTTTTTATTAAATATTTTCAAACAAAATATATTAAATTAAATAAATTTAAAATGTTTTAAAATTACATCTTTTAACCAATACATTTTAAAATAAATAACATTTTAAACTTAAGCATTAAACATCACAACACTAAAAATTAAAATTAACCTCGAAATATCAAGAAAGTAAACCACTTTAACATGAAAAAACATGACATCTAAACAAACAATAAAACAACATTAATACCAACAAAATTCACAATACCATATGATAAACTAAGTTCAACAAAAATATTAAAAAAATAACAAACAAAACTCCAAAATTTCAATGCTCCCCAAATTTGGGCTAAGTTGTGCAATGGCAACAACAAATGGTAACTCTGCTAGGAAATACTCCTAATCATTTCAGACTAAGAACCCAATATAAAACCAAAAAAACCCAAAAATAAATAATATAAGTATTAATATTATCCAAATAATATTGGTAGATAGTTTTCAAAATGAAACAAATAAACCATTTTCTTATGCTCGGTGTGTGACCTGTGATTCATTTTATATTCCTAAAATAATTCAGATTTCATTATTAGTTTTGTAGTTAGGCTATATAATTTTCACTCGTTATAATGTACCTCTGCATTTCTCCACTGCCAGTCAAGCGTTCATAGCTTCGGTGGAGATAACCTTGACCTCTTTGAGACCTTGCTCTATTGTCAACCAGGAATTTTATCCTTGGTAGAGGTTATCTGAATCACCTAGGTATTAGATAAATTTTGTTTTTACTTCTTTTCTTTATTTCTATCTAGACATAGCTTCACTTACATTCAGGTGTCTATAGCCCCAGTGAAGATTATCTAGACTATTTTGACTAATTTAACTTTACTTTCCATTTTATTTACTTTGTTTTTTGTATCAATCTTTATGTTGCTTTGCAAAATTCACCCACCACCTGGGTTAGAGATCAAGTAAGGCTAAATATAGAGTATATTTGATTTTTGCCTTATTCTACAAAACTGAATAACTTCACCCTTCAAAATTTCAAATAATACCCCTTTTAATGTGATGCAATACATGTGGAGATTTTGCCAAATGGTCTCATTGTTCCAAAATTTTACTATCTTAATCCAAATTCATAAGGATAATTATTAAACAATCTCACTTTCGTTTCTTCAAGTTTCATATATTTTCAAAACCTGAAAATTATCCTGCATGACATAGGAACAAGTAGCAACCAATCAACCAAGAGTTTATTGTAAATACAAAAAATACCTCAATAAAAGGAATAAAATAAAAACTTTTCACAACAGTAAAGCAACAAAAAAAATAGGAACATAATCAAAATCCAAAATTTGGCATAAGCTAGTTTTATTGAAACCAACAATAGAAACATCAAAATTTCACTATGAAAACAATAAACATAAAACAAGTGATAACTAACAAAACAAAAACAACAAAACTATATACAAGCAAAAAATTGCAAAACCAAAAACACTATATACAAAAAGACAAATATATACAAATGATGAATAAATGAATTCAATATATCATTTTCCTAGACCCCAAACACAATTTCCACCATTCAAAATATATATAATATGATAGGAATTTAAGGTTTTATAGATATCCAGTCCTAATAATATTAGGCTAAACAAAGCGAAGGACCTAAATTTGCCTCTCTCAACCCATAAATTTGATTCAATGACGTTAGAAATTCCATGTTGAGACTTTTATTCATCAAAATTACAAGCGAATACATAGTTTTCAACTATATTTTGTTTATTCAGTGAGGTGTAACTTTCCAAACATGATTTCATTTTCACAAAAAAATATGAGTTCTTTTAAATAGGAGGCTATTTCTAAAAAAATTTAATCCAAGTCATTATCTACATATTTAGGCCAATCAAATCCACATAAAATTTGACAAGAATATATGATATCTAACATATGTATATCATTAGAAATTTGCACCCTAGATTCAATAAACAATCATTTATGAATTTGGTTTAGTAACTCCAAAACATTTATTTCTAATTTGTTTAACATAGCAATCTTATTACTTGTGTGAGGATAAATCAACTCAACTTTTTTTTTCAATCATAAATAGCATTTCATCATTGATAACATTCGAATCCAATAAACAATTAGAAAATATTTTACCTGGAATTCAAGTCGTTGAACATAAAAAGTAAGATTTTACCTTTTGTACATTTTCATTTACCAAATCTTGGTAAGTCATAATTCCCTCTTTTTCCTCATGGTATTTATCATCATCATCATCATCATCTTGTAGCACTTCCTCTTCATCAATCACCTATTTTCAAACACACTAAAATTAGTCACCCAATCAAAAATATGTCCATCATTTTCAAACCATAAATCTTATATATCAAGGGATATGCTAAATAACACATTACTGATCAAATACTTGAGTTGTATCGAATAAAGCAATATTATTATTTGGATAAATTGAAGTTGATTGCAATTCCTTGTTAACCACCAAAGGTATTTTATTTTTAAATCTCTAAGACAGTCATATGAATTTGTACCTAAATATTTAGTATTCAAAGGTAAAAGAGAAGATTTTACCTCTTCTTCATCTATAACAAATGAATCATAAAATATATTTACCATTTCTTCCTTTTTTATTTCAATAAGAGGTTCAACAAACTCATATTCAAAGTTATTGAATTTTGGAACCTTTTCTATATCTGCAAGTAAACCACATATTTTTAATTGTATATAAATTGCAAGATCTTCATGTGAGATAGAGATTTCAGCATCTTGCATATCAAGTGAAATAGAAATTTCATCTATAAGTGTGTGAGAAAATAATGATTCATCATACATTCCTCAAACATTATAATAATTATCTTCTAAAATCAAGGGATGATATTCTATCGTGTCTTCTATATAATCTTCAAATTCATCTACAAATTCATATTTATCCACTTTTGATGGATCCAGTATTTCTGAAATTGAATCAATTCTAGCATTTAGATTGACTTTATTATCGCAATCCTCAGTAAATGGTTTACAATATAGAAACTCAACTTTATATTTAGATGCAGCCAACTTAGTATCCAATGTGTATACATCTAACTCAATATCATTATAAAGAATCTCATTAGCTTCTTTATTGTATTTTGAAATCATATCTTGAGTTTAGACTCTCTTTCTTCTCTTATGTAATTGGATACACCCTTCCAAGGTAACCATATGTGTGAAAATTCTGTAGATAAATATCCATTAAAACTCCTGCTCCAATCCCTGCTAAACAACATAACATATTTATCAATAATATCAAAAACTTAAATTTTAATGTATTGTTGAACTCTTGGTTCTGATGAAGGCTAGATATAAATATTTTAAAGCATACCTACCACCTTCACTTTTGATTTTTCCAATTGAATAACAATTCTATTAGAAGGTACAGGTTTAAAACCCAATCCTTGACAAATAGCAAAAGACATAATGTTACTTGAAGCTCCCAAATCTACAAGGTAATTGTGTAAATTTTTTACCTAAAATTCTAATAGTCAAAAGAAAAGGAAGAGATTCCCCTTTATATTTTATTAGCTTCCCCTTTATCTTTTCATAAAATAAATTGTGCCCCTATAGTTTTCTTAACAATAGTTTTACCTTGTTTACCAAAAGCATCGATTAATAAACCATGTTAATTTGCTAACTATACAACTTCAAACGTAGTGATGTTAGCTTTTATTTTATTTATATCTTCAACAATATTATAAGCTACCTTTTCACTATTTTGCATTGGTTTAGATGAATCAACAGGATATGGAGGAATGGGATTGTTCTTCTTCTTCATTATCACTTGAACCAAAAATTTCAAAAACAAAGGCAGCTCCTTTACCTTTGATTTAACTAGCTACATAAAAAATATCCTCATTAGGAACCAACTCTAAATCATCCATTTCCTGTTGAAGGATATCTACAATAGGTTTGAATCCTGAGCATTCATGTTCATTGTGTTATTTAGTATTATGCAATCCGAACCAATTATCCAAAATCACATCAAAAAGATTAACAATAGTATTTTTATGACTTGAGCTAGTCAATACATTGTCTTGATTAGCAACAGGAGTTGGTACACCCCCATTATTTGGTTTTGTGTTCTATTGTTTCTTTTGAAAATGAAATTTTTGTTTGGTTGTGATTTGTATTGCTTCCTTTTACATATGAACCATATTACTACTTAATTTCTAGACCATCCTTCTTAAATCTATTACCTCTAAATTAGGCTCATTAGGTGGAACAATAGTATTAGTAGAATTAGATGGATTTCCAAAATTTGGAACATTCTAATTTGGTACTATATTTTGAACATTTTGATTCGGTAAAGTGTTCGAATAAACTAAACTATTCTAATTTTGGAATTTTTGTGAAAATATTGGACTATTTTGATGAACATTAAAATTTAAAAAATATGATGAAATTTGTGTAGGTGCTACATTTCTAAAAATAGGCATAGCATGTATATTATTATCAATTGTTTTATGTGCAATGAACTAATTTTCTAAAAACAATGAATTATTTGGATATGTAGGTGTTGTTGGATATGTGGGTGTTGTAGCATATGGAACTATGTTTAACATGGGTATTTTATGAGATAAATCCTGATTAATCATAGGAATTTGATTGTACATACCAGGATGTTCGATTGATGGTAACTGACCTATCCCTTGACTTTGAGGCATTAATTGTTGTTCAACTATGAGAACTTCCATGTACTATAGTAAGAGTTGCAATTTGATCTGCTTTTCTAATGCTTCAATATACATTTGAATAGCAGCAAGTTCTACAAGAGCATAAGGAGTAGTTAGTCATGAATACATATTATGAAATCTAGTATTAAATATTCTTAATGGTT
Organism: Wollemia nobilis; assembly: GCA_028583015.1. Classification (NCBI taxonomy): domain Eukaryota; kingdom Viridiplantae; phylum Streptophyta; class Pinopsida; order Araucariales; family Araucariaceae; genus Wollemia; species Wollemia nobilis. The sequence continues at coordinate 133,566 of JAQPPZ010004836.1, read as the reverse complement.
CATTTGGTTCCCTTCTTGTTGAAGCAAATTGAAGGTAGACACTAGTAGGATCTATCGTAAATTTAAATTGATTAAGAAAAGCATCCTTTAAATATGTCCAAGAAGTAATAGATCTAGATGGTAAATAATTATAGCAATCATAAGCAATATCATCAAGAGTTAATGAAAAAAACCAACAAACTACATCTAAATGCTATACTTGCAATCTTGTTAAAGCATCAATGTAGGCTTGGATGTGTTCTTTTGCTAATATTGTACCATCATGTTTATATCTTGGAAAATATTTTTCTATATTTTTGGGCATATCATGTACATCTCCTGGAATATTTAAGGGACTTCTTCGAGTTCCCATCCATGCTAAATTTGCAGCCATGGAAATTGGTGGTTGTGTGATTAATAGAATGCTAGGGCTTTAATGTGAAGTACTAATTTGTTATGGAATGACAATTGTGTGAACTTTGCTTCGTCTATACTTCTGAGTGGGAGAAAGACTTTGAAAAATTATAACTCCAAAGGACTTGATCTTGTAATTATTTTTTTAGGTTCCAATTTTGAAAATGATCAACAACATTTTGAACCTTAAAATGCTTTAAAACTCACAACTCTCAAATATTATTGAAAATTATCAATTAAAATATATTATTCAAGCAATGTATCCAAGTAATAAATTTTAGAGAATGAACAAATGTGAATGAATTAAATGCTTAAATCAACATACCTTATTACATGCCCTCCTTCTAGCACCAATTCTATTGAGTGATAATTTTTCCCAATTGCAAAACCACTCTCACAGTTAGGATCTTTACTATAAAACGCTCTCTTGCAAAGAAAACTATTAGTTTCTCCAATGTTGAAAAGTGTGAAAATAATGTTGAAATAACTTCAATGTGCACATAACCATTAACAAGGGTCTTGGGATTTCGATATTTGATTTATAAAATGTAATGTGATGTCCATAAGATTCATTCTCCAAATGTGAGGTTAGTAATTAAATTTTGCCAAAATCAACTTTATAAAGTGCGAAAAAAATAATTATAACCTTAGAAAATAATTTTAATTAAATTATGTCCAAATACTTTATGTTGCAGAGAGGATTGCTAAAGAGTAGGGAATGGAAATACGAGGGGTTGAGAGATGACTTGGCCACTCTAACATAGGCAGAGCGGGATCAACTGACTCAAGCCGGCTTACTGCATGTGGCAGAAATGCCACAAGTGTCTACAGACATGGGGCTACTGACAGCCCTAGCAGAGAGGTGGTATCTGGGTTCTTCCTATTTTTGGCTACTAATAGGGGAGATGACTTCCACATTAGAGGATGTATGGAGGATTCTGAGGATCCCCATACAAGGATGTTTGATTACTCTTGCGGCCAATCAGGGCCATGCTATGGGGCGGTTGTGTGGTGACTCGAGCTTCACCCTGGAGAAGGGCAGAGTTAACATCGAGGTGCTGCGTCAGATGCCTGGGGCATCTAGACTCACATAGGTTTTGGCTAGAGTAGTTGGTGGACTTCTACTGTGCCACTAGAGTGGGTGCATAGTACCATGGGTGCTAGCAGATGTGATCTATGGCATGCGAGACCATGGCTACAAATTCTCTTAGGGCAGTTTTGTTCTATGCTGGTTGTACAAGATCCTGCATGGGGTCATGTACAACGATGGCTAATGTCTAGTGATGACATCGCTTCTACAGGTTTGGTGCTGGGAGCACATTATAGTGCAGAGGCCAGTAGGGCTTCCTTTGATAGGGATTGATGGGGAGAGGCCCCGAGTTTTCTATTGGTGGCTTCGAAGAGGGTCACAGTGGCGGATTGACCTACCGATGTCCCAGAGACTGCTGGATGACCTTGTCCCGGACCAGATCACCTGGAGGCCATGGCGAGAGCACCCAGGGTGGGCCGAGGATGGATAGTAGTTAGCTCACGTTAGGCGAGTTTGCTAGTTGCGGATGGAGATGGGAGAGGTGGAACTCCATCGCTATGACCGATTTTTGCGATAGTTTGGTCTACAGCAGGGGATCCCATCTCTTAGGGATTACGAGTTTTCTCAGACTTTCTAGGATAACACCACAGTGAGTGGGGCTCCAGACATGCAGCGCTTCTAGATTTAGGACTCAGATGATGCCCCCATTCATCCAGTGGATGGGGATAACATAGGGGTTATGGACGACTATGATGCCTGGTATGTAGGCATTTGTCCTCCTTAGATGATGAGGGCTCAGGGTCTGATACATGCAATTGTGCGTCGAATAGGGATGCGGAACCAGGCGGCTATGGAGGTAGCCCAGGGTCACAGTAGGAGAGAGTAGAGGATGCCATAGGCACAGGAGAGGCTGCGATAGTAGGAGAGGAGGGCGGAGAGACCCCCTTCTCCACAAAGAGAGAGGCCACCATCACCCAACAAGGGCAAGGGTGTCGACATAATGGAAAGTAGCAAGACAACGACTCTCTGAGCGGAGATGATCCATCTCCAAGCACAGGTGTAGACCCTATAGGAGGAGGCTGCATGACACCGAGCTGAGGTTACACAGCTCAAATATGATATTGCATGCCTCAAAGCGTGGGGCGGAGGGGTGAGCACTGGGGAGCTGACATGGGCTATTGCACAAATCACTTTCTATCAGACATTATACTATAATATGGTTCCAAAGGAGGATAGACTACCCCTTCCAGCTAACATCGTAGAGCCGATCAGGATTGGGTCGTCAAGGACTTCGTCCCGATCGACGACTAGGACTCACAGTACTACACATACTGCGATGGGGCCACCTCATCCACCTCAGGGCGGGGGAGGAGATGAGGCTGAAAGCTCGAGGGGCTCTCGAGGCTAGACTACTGCATTACTTTGTACAGATTTATATATAGTTTTTATTATTTTTGATAGAGGATTGAGTATGTCGAGGTACAGATTGTGGCATACCAATCCAATTTTGATATAATGTATATATACTGTTGATATATATATGAGATGAGATATGTTTTTGATCATATGACTTGTCTTATGTAATTTGTATGATGCTTTTATGTTTGATTGATTGATTTGATGATTCATGTAATTACGTCGTTGGAAATATTATAATTTTGATGTCATGCTTGTGATATTTTAAATGAAATAATCTGATGTAACAAATTAGTTTTTTGTGATGTAATGTGATAAAAGATAAAAAGAGACTTCTAACAATAATTTCAAAGGACATTGTCGCTATTATAGACCATTTCATGGAGTCGTCACTCACTCAGTCATCAAGCTAATCCCAGTATAGAAATATTGTTAAAAGTAAAAGAGTGCTTAAGAGACTGTCTTAAGACTTTGGTGCAATGGTGCAAATGATGATGATGATGGTTTGTTTTTCAAATTTCCATGAAAATAGTATGCATGAAACAATGTTAAAATGATTTTTGCTAGGCATAAATTCCTAAGTGTGATAAAATTTTTGGATAATTCATTAGGAATTATACCATCGTTGCAAATTTGAAGGTTGACATAATGACATGAAATAATGAAAATGTGTATGTTTGTTTGTTTAAAAACATAATTGTAGAATAGAATGATTTAAGTCATATGGTTTTCATGATTTTAAAATAAATGGGGAATAAAAATTGTTACAATGGTTTGCGCTAGGCATAGAATATGTAGGTATAGACTTATACCATCATCGCAAAATCCAAAAAAAAAGAGTTTTATTGCATGATTGATTTTTTGATAAACAAAAAATATGAAGATGAGGACTTGCGCTAAGCATAAAATTCCAATTTTGGTTTTGGAACTATACCATCGTCACGAAAGTCGATAATATATATATATATATATATATATATAATATATATATATATATATATATATATATATATATATATATATATATGTTTTTATTGGATGGTTTGAAAGAAAATTTTGATTTTTCTATTATGCATATAGTTGTCGAAACAACTGTACTTTAAAGAAGAAAATGAATTATTCCAAACAATTTGCAAAAAATATTTCAAAGTATCTTAAAGACAAAATTTAGGTTTATAAGGAATCCCATGTGCATATGTGAATTCATTTCCAATCTTGATTTATCATAATGATACACAAAATCTCTCAAATATAAAATGTGTGTGCAATTGCTATGTTCGTTTACCAGTTTGAGCAAGGTACTATGATACAAGTGATTTGAATAAACCAACTAAGTGTTCATTAACCATGATGTAGATGCATATAACCATACTAGACTACTACGTAAGTCGGATTATCAAGAGCTAGCTAATCCATAAGCAGACATAGGTCTGTACAAAATAAGGTCGCTAATGTGACAGACATATCGCCATGCTAGGAGTTACCCAAGGCCAAGCAGGTTGGGCACAAACCACCCGTTATGGGGCTTACCTCACAGTTTTCGAATAATTAAGAATTCCAGGGATTCAAGCTCATCAACCCTTCTTTTCTTTTCAAAGGGTAGGGAAAGGGATTTTATTGCTTTTGCTTTTGCTTTCTTTTGCTTTCTTTTGCTTTCTTTTGCTTGATTTTTGAAATAATGCTTGAAATAACTTGTTTCTTTTTTCTTTTTCTTTTGAACTTTGCTTTTTCTTTCTGTGCTAGGGATACTTGCTCGGATTAGCTGTAGAGCAAGGGATTTTTATTTTGGGTAGGGGTGAGCTTGTCCTTTTGCCAATTCTCAAATATTCTAGACCATGTGCATGATAGGATAGCAGGGGAAACTTTTCGCTCAAGAAACCACTTCTACTATGTAGCAAAGCATGGAAATTACAAATATAATCATTTTATTGTGAAAAGATGTGCTTGGTTTAAGTAAATAACAAGATCAATTCTCTATGCTCAAAAATTATTTAATTGAATTTTGTGGACTTTGATATAAGAGAGATTAGTAATCATGCCAGATAAAATCAAGATATTTATTTTGTGAGTGTGAAAGTGAGGGATTCCAAAAAAATGCTAATTTATCCAAAATAATTTGAAACATATAACTGCAATAATTGTAAGAAAAAATGTATATAAATACTTTTTGAGAAGTTTTGAGAATGTTGACTCTTTCTTTCTTCTTTATGTTGTTTTGGTTTCGAAAGAGTCAAGAATATTGCTGTTTTGATTTTTATGTTCATTTTTTTTTTTTTTTGAAAGAATTAACAAGTGCCATAAATAAATATAACAAATAGTTTTGAAGATTTTGATGATTATAAATGTTTTTGGTATTTTTGAATTTATAAATTGAAATAAATACAACATAGTGATTTTGAAATATATACAAGGATGAAATGACCAAATTTATACCTAGTAATGTTTAAGATGCAAAATATTCATGGGTTCTTTAAGTTCTTTACCATCTAAGGTAGATAATTTGTATGCTCCTGATTCAAATTTAGCAGTAATAATGTATGGTCCAAGCCAATTGGGCTCAAATTTACCTTTAAGGTCCTTAGTTGCATTAGTATTTTTTTTTTTGAAGATTTTGAGGATTTTGATTTTTTTTGTATTTTGATTTTAATTTATGAACTGAAATTGGTGGTATATACAAGATGATCTATATACACTATACAAGGTTATTTGAGTATAGCATGTCTAAGGTTGCTTCAAAATCAAAGGAGGTTTTGAAGGATAATCTAGTTGAGGTGAAGGTAAGAACAAAAGGTGATGAATAAAAGGTAGTGATAACAAAAGCTTTGTTATAATGTAGAATAATGTAGAAAAAGATTTGACTTTTATATGTGTAAAATTGATCATATTACAAAATAAAATGTAAGAAGATAAGAAAGTTCTTGATTCTTATCACTATATTCCAAATCTTGATAAGATGGAAGGAGCAAATGCAGATGTGAAAGATATGCATGGATGTTATTTGGTAAACAAGGATGATCATATATGGATGAAGAAAAGTGATGGATAGAAGATAATTGTGATAATAGAGAATGTATAGAACTTGATGTTTCAACCGTTAAATATTCTTCAAATGGTGTTGGGTCACCATGTATGGTAACATTGTTATTTGCAAGTTCAAACTTCAAACCTTGGTGAAGAGTGGAAGGGAAAAATCTCATCGTATGAATCCAAGGACTCTGGAGAAATAGGTTGTAAGGTGAAGGGCAATATGCTACATAAAACAAAGTATCTAGGATCTTGGATCCAATATTGAGGGGAAAAATTATAGTACCTTGAGCTTCTTGAATTTCATTGTTAAAATATTTTATAATAACATTTGATTCATTAAGATCTTCTTCCTTTGATTTGAGTTTTTGGAATAATTGATGAGTGCATAAATTAAGAGAGGAGTCATTATCTACCATGATAGTTTTAACAGGTGTTTCTTTACTAGATCCTGTAATGTAAAGATAGGAGTCTTCTTATGGAGTAGAGGAAGGAATCTCCTCATCATAGAATGAAATATGGTTAACCTCAAGAGGATTTACACCATTAATTATGTTCTTAGAGAGAATATGATGGGGAACAAATTGTTGGCTAGGTATCTTGAACAAAATTTCCTTGTGATAAATTTGTAATACTTCTAAAAGGGGTATCTTTGCTTGAGGATTAATCACTTGTTGTTGGCTATCAAATGGGATTTCATATTGAAATTTTGATTTTAAATATGATATTTCTATGCTTACATTCCATTTTGTATCATTCTCTAGAGTCAAAGATAGTTTTGAAGGTTGGTCAAATGAGGAATCCATCTCTTGAATATCAAATTGAGTTGATTGAACTTGAGGTTGCTCATTTGTAGTTTTTGTTACAATATTAATAATATCATCATGATGGGACACATTAACATGCAATATTTGATTAGGGTTTCTTGGGAGATCCCCATGTCTTTATTGATTATTGGTATTTGTTGTGTAGGAGTTTTATTGTTTACTGGAGACTTATCATCAGTTGTAGATTGTAATTCCTTTATATTAAAAAGACCCTTATCAATCAAATATTGAATTGCACATCTTAAATATTTACAATTTTGTGTCATATGTCCATCCACTCTATGATATTCACAATGTAGCTCAGGTTTAAACCAATCTGCTGTGGTATCAAGTTGTCTTATGGAAGGAAGTTCAATCTTATTTGTGTCAAGTAAATACTTGAGAATTATATCCATTGGTTGATTGAGCTTTGTAAATTTACGTGATGGACATTTTTGAGATGTTTCTGATAAATGCCTTAGGAATTTCATCATAAAAGGACCTAATGGTTTCTCACCTCTACTTTCTTTATTATGGGTAGAATGATGACAGGAAGATTGCAAAGCATGAGGTGAGTGCATGGTAGAATTGGAAGAATAAGTATTTTCTTGTTGAAATGGATGTGTTGTATTGAAAGAAGAATATTGAAATGGTGGTGGAGGATTATATGTGGATTGATAGACATAATATGGATATATGGGAGAATAGATAATATCGTTATGGAGAGGATTGGAAAAGGGATTGTTTTTTTGGGTTATGGATGAAAAATAAGAAGAGTGTGATGGAGGTGATGTTGAATAGGGATGAGGTTGGTCATAATCAACAAATGTATTTGGCTGAATTCTTCCAACATTACTGATGGGCTCATATGGATTTGAGTAAAAACTCATGGTTTCTTTAGTACTTCTAAAAGCAATATTTAATATCTACTATTTAGAATTGAATCTAAAACATACAAACTTGAAATGATGATTTTGTCATATATATATATATATATATATATATATATATATATATATATATATATATATTTGAATCTAAATGCATTTATGTTTATTTATTTTTTTTGTTTTCAAAAGGTTTTAAATGCATTCACGTCGGGTTCACCAAAATGTATCACTCCAAATTTTTCACACCCTTACCTTCAAGCTATAGGATCCGTGCCCAAAAGGGGGATGTGAAAAGGATGGCATGGTACCTCGGACTGAGAGGCCTTGCGAAGGTCCCGCCTCTCAAGGGAGGTGTATATTGGTGATTTTTTGACGGATGGTGGGTTCACCAGAAACATTTAATGGCAGTTTCCATGCCTAGGTTGGGAATGTGTTTTATGTGTTCATTTTAGCCTTAAGCATTCATGTCCTAGGTTTGGCCAAAATGCATCTAAGCTATTCTATATGAAGATGCAGATTAAATGAATATAGAAAATAGAATTAAGATAGAAAATAGAGAAATTAAAGAATATTAAAAGAAGAATACCTGATCCGGATGTCTGATGAAGATTCTAATTCTTGAAGCAGTTAGGATCGCCTCTGATTTGACAGGATTATCTGAGATCAGACAAGATCATCTGAGATCTGATGAATTTGTTAGACAAACTCGTCAAAGACCTGCAAGCAGAGAAATAGGTGCAAAACATAGAAAATACAACTATTCTAACATAGAGAAACAACGTAAATTGACACGAACAATATCAAACTAAAAATTAAACATAGAAATAGGAATGAATTATGCTAATTTAATCACAATTATGACTTAATTATGCATTTGATCTAGATGGGTGAACTCCAAAATGCAGAATAGCATAAAATACTAAATAAACTAGCTAATTACAACATAAAACAGCAGATTGAAAGATGAAGAAATGCAAACTTTAGGCACTGATTGCCTCAATGTTGACTGTAGTTGAAATCGTTTTGCATTGGTATGAAATCATCTCTGATTTGACAGGATCACCTTCGATCTGAACAGGATCATCCACGATGATGTAAGCTTGCTCCGACTAAAAAACACTAAGGTACCTACAAAAAAATTGGTATAGAACTACTGCAAATATGAATTTGGGATGTTTTAATGCATATGAAGTCGGGTTATAGGAATTATCAGCCAGGGGGGTGCTAAGGGGAGGGCTTAGGATTAAATAAGCTTAGGATGGAGGTTAGGAGGTTGGAGATCATCCCTATTTGGGAGATCTCCAATGGGGAGGGTCTCTAACGGTGCAGACATGCTTCTACCTAGATTAGAGACCCGTTGGAATAGAAGCTAATTGTGCAAAATTAGTTTTGGGACAAGATCGTCTGGACGTCCTAGCCAAGAAAAAATCATCAGATCTAGGGTGATATCGGTTGATCGGCAATGATATCATCAAACAATCAAAACAACCTCTAAAAATGGCACGAAAAAGGGGGAAACAGATTAAGCGATGGTTAACGGGCGGTTTGGGAGGTTAAAATTTGAATTTAAATTATTTACTAGAGTGAATGTAATTTTTAAGATTTCACTGTGCCAATTTTAGGGTGCTACAGTGTTTTTTCAGGGACGATGCCTACATGCAAGCTACAGGTATCCTAATCTAGGGCCTAATAGGCACGAAATGCATCTAACTACCTTTATTTTCCTTTCTTTTTTGGTTGCTTTTTGCAGGTGGACCTGATAGTATGGAGGGTAGGTATCTGGGAAACCAAGCCTGATTCAGCTCAGCATTCTAACATCGACTTGTAGGTAGATTCTAGACAACGTAAAAAAATAAAATTGGGAAGGCTTGATCACCCTTTTTCTAGTCAAAATGCCATCCAGAAGAAGGCACCTTATGAAATTCAAAAGGTTCCAAGTCCAGAAGAAGGTGCCTTACGATAGTCAGAAGGTGCCAAGTCCAAAAGAAGGTGCCTTACTGCATCCAGAAGGCACCCATCCAGAAGAAGGCACCTTAATGCATCTAGAAGGTGCCCATCCAAAATAAGATGCCTTATGGTAGTCAGAAGGCACCAAGTCTAGAAGAAGGCGCCTTACGACAGTCAGAAGGCACCAAGTCCAGAAGAAGGTGCCTTATTGCATCTAGAAGGTGCCCATCCATAAGAAGGCGCCTTACTGCACCCAGAAGGCACCAAGCCCACAAGAAGGTGCCTTACCACACTCGAAAGGCACCCATCCAGAAGAAGGCACCTTACTACATCTAGAAGGCACCAAATTGAAAGACAGTGCCTTCCACTTATGAATTTAAAAAAAAAAAATTATTATTATTAAAATAAAATAAATATGTAGGCACCTTCCGTGGTAGGAAGGCACCAAATCTATAAAAAAAAAAACTAGTCGAAGGCACCTTCCAACATCAGGAAGGTGCATTCATCTAGCCGAGGCACCTTCCAACATCAGGAAGGCGCATTCATCCAGCCGAATACGCCTTCCAACATTAGGAAGGTGCATTCATCAAGATGAACACCTTCCAAAATCAAGAAGGCACAAACAAAAATGAGGCGCCTCCCACATTGGGAAGAGGCATGCAGGCAAAAGTGCCTCCCAGCCAATCAAAAGCACCTCCCTGTAGCTAGAAGGCACATTCGTTCGACGAAGAGCATTGAAAATGTTGGAAAGGCGCTACAAGGGCACCATCCACATGGGGAAGGTACCGGACGCCTCGGGCAGAATGAAGCATCGCACAAATCAGTGACATCAAATGACCACACCCATCCCTCATGTCACAAGTCAGCAAATTAGTGGCTACCATGACAACTGGAATGCTAAATAAGGTATGCGCATACTAAATAAAATCATTTATATAATTATTTATAAATACATAGTACCAAAAAATATCGCCATCATAGAGATCGTATCCCCCCAAATCTATAAATGCATGCCAATGATAGGGCACCTTCCATAACTACTAGGGTTAGGTGTATTTTCTATAACAATGCACCTTCCTATAGAAGGAAGGACAAAAAAATATACAACATCGAAAGGCGCCATGGGAGGAAGGTCCAAGAACCACGCGATCAAGAAGAACGAACCCAGTGATACTGATGGAATCAGAGGGGCAGTGAGGACCCAATTCAAAGCCGAGGGGTGGCTCGAATACTACACCCTGGTCAGTCAAGGCTAGGATGTGGAGGTAGCTAGAGAATTTTCCACCTCTTTAAGGGGCGATGCGACACAAGTATGAGGGGTGGAAATTCTAGTCACCCCTGAGTTCATCTCATAGGTGACTGGATTGCCTCTCATGGGGGAATGTGCATACAAGGGTGGAGTGCTAAAGCTATACATCAAAATACTACTGCCAAGAGGAAATGTGTAGATAGATAGGGAGGGGTTACTCAAAAATAGTCTCCCCATGAATATACAGAAGATGTTCGAGCAGATTGCTCAATTATTCACATGCACAAGGAAGTATATGCATCTAAACATTAATCATGTGCACTTCCTCAATCACCTAGTGCATGGGAGGAAAATAAATATACCCTTCTACCTGGAAACTAATCTGAAGGATGAAGTGGCTCGGTACCAGAAGGGGGCACCATCCGCCTTAGCCCACCATGGGCTGATATCCGCATTGGTCCACCATGTAGAAGCACAAAGACAGAACCGCGATGCAGAGGGAGATGGTGGCCAAATAGAGCAACATAATGCAGTTGCCGAATTAGGGCAAGGTGAAGCATCCCCTATAGAGGATACAGCAAACATCGTGCAATTGGTGTTGCCCTATTTTCCAAGAAGGGCAGAGCAGTCATCGATGCCCAAAGACGTAGAGGATAGAGGGCATTACCCAGTGCCCAAATATGAGGAGGAAGGAGTGCCACTCGCTGGTGGTGAGGAGGAACCAATCCCTAGAAGGAAACGTCTACGGTGATTCCTCTCGATAGAGGAGGGATAGAGTGTCCCGGAGATATATGTTTTCGCCCAAACCCTCCAAGAATTAACGAACCAAAGCCCACAAAATGAAGGGACTTCTGGGAGTAACGACCAAATCGATACAGCCTTGGAGGAGGCACTCAAATGGCAAACTGATTGTTGGATGGCATAGTAGACTCTGGAATATTTATAGAACCAACATAAAAGGGAATTGGAGGAAAGGGATAGATGAATTTCTCAGCTCGAGCAGCTGGTCCGACAGTTGTAGGAGGAAAATCAAATGCTCTAAGATAGAGGAACAACAAGATAGGAGGCGACCACTCAGACTGATTGGGCAGAAGAAGTGCCGCTGAACTCTCCCACATCCGTCGAATGAGTATTCTCTTTGGGGGAGATTCGATCAAATGCCCAAAAGAGCAGCCCAAAGACAGGGGAGGATTCCTCTATTTTTAGGGGTGAAAAGGAAAGAATTCCTATGATGCCCCCTGTCATTGTCTTGAGTGACACATAGCAGGACGAAGGTCTCCAGCAACAGATAAGACCAGAGGATACGGAGGACATCCCCAGGCCTGACAAAGGAGAAGAGCCTGATGGGTTGACACTAGGTATACAGGAGAACGAAGGATCACCCCCGAAGATAGTAGCATAGCCGATCCTTCAAAGTAAAGAGAAGTCCCCAGAGAAAGAAGAGACCCCGGTTCGAGCCACCATATTTTTTGTAGAGGCCAAGGCAAAGAGGCCTAGGACGGCTTGACAAAAGGTGAAAGTGACCTTCTTCAAGTTAGAGGAGGACAAATGGGACATGCAGCCATTCACCAAAAGGTAAAAATATTTTGAGTGGCTGTGCAACGAAATGAAAGCAGCCAAGGAGGCCATGAAGGCATCCTCGAGGGTAAAAGGAGATTCTGGCATCTGCGTCAATCTGACAGAAGACGACCAGTTTTGGGACATCTATGGTTCATCCAGAGGGCAGCCTTCCATGATGAGGAGGTACTTGGAACAATGGGGAGTATATGGCCTACAATTGGAGGCCGCTATAATTGCAAAGGAGAATGCAGGGCTTACCCCTGAAGTGGCTAGATTATACAAGGCCCAAGTAGTGCCTTCTAGAGATTATAACTCGGATATCCCTCTGGCCATGGTCAAACCTCCAAACGTCAACCTATGGCAAGCTATCAAAGCTATATTTCAATCAGTAGGAACATCGTTGGCTAGGCCACCACTAGTAGAGGCCAAAACAAGAATGGGACAATTGATAGCCATAGTTTTCCATAGGCACAAACGAACCACACCTTCACATGCCAGCATGAAAAGATAGACTCAGGCCACAGGGGCAGCCGAATCCTCCAAGAGATGGTGACGATGAAAAGTCAGAAGGCTACCTACAGTTTGGATGCCACGAGGGCGTGGCATATGTTAGGTGTGGGGAGATGATGAGCACCAAAAATGCTCATATTTTGTACATGTTTCTTTGATCAATATGTGGCTGTATAATAAGGATTGCATACTTTTATGAATGATTATATAGATATTTGATATAATTATGTGTGTTATCTAATTTGGGTGCTTTTAGTATGTTTTGTGTAATTGTAGTTGATTTAGTTATATTTGGAACAGTTGAGGTCCTTTTGATGGACCTGGAACTTTATTTTGTTGGGGTTCAATATAGAGAACATAGGTGCCTCCCTGTAATCGAAAGGCACTAAAGGAACAAGCACCTCCCTGCAGTTGGAAGGTGCCAAACCAAATATGAGCTCCTCCCTGCAGTCGAAAGGTGTCAACTGAAGATGAGTGCCTCCCTATAGTTGAAAGGCGCCAACTGAATACTAGTGCCTCCCTACAGTCAGAAGGTGCCAATTGAATACTAGCGCCTCCCTACAGTCGGAAGGCGCCAACTGAATACCAGTGCCTCCTTGTAGTCGAAAGGTGCCAAACCAAATACAAGCGCCTCCCTACAGTCGAAAGGTGCCAATTGAATATCAGCACCTCCCTATAGTCGAAATGCATCAATTGAATATCAGCACCTCCCTATAGTCGAAAGGCACCAACTGAATGCGAGTGCCTCCCTATAGTCGAAAGGCACCAACTGAATGCGAGTGCCTCCCTATAGTCGAAAGGTGCCATTGATTCTTTGCCTGTTGAGCAGACTCAAAGGACGTTGATAGCAGCAACTGGTGCAGTTCTAGCTCTACGTCATGCAGAGCTAAATTGGAGATAGCACCAAAGTATCAAAATGTCTTGCGGATGCCAAGAAAAGCACAAACCAAAACAAACACACCACCATCAAAACAGAATGCCAGACGTCGATTGCATTTGCCAGACTGTTCTAATTTAGTCTGGGAAGAATCGACTGTTGTAACCACTTTTGTAACAGAAGTTCTACGGGTGTGTTATATAAACACATGTAGATCATTCTAAAAGTATATATAAAATATATGTGGAGATAAAGAGATATTTAATCCATTTTAGAGTTACATTGTAATGCATTGATAAATATATTATAGTTACAGAAGTTCTAAAGAACGTGTTCGATCGGGAAGAAGCTGTTGGAGCCTGGGCCAACTCCAAGCCAGTATTTCTTCCCCATTTCCTTTTTGTTCATTTATTTTAATTAGTTTATTGCTTTCATAGGAATGTTCATTGGTTTGCTAGTTCTAGTATTTACAGTAGATTCATTTTGAGGAATATGTACATGATTTATTTTTGTAGATTTAAATTTTGTTCTTCTTATGTAATTTATTGAGGAGTGTGAGAATGATTGACAACCATCTCAAGAACACCCCCCAAATGTAGGATTAGCAGATTCACCTCTAGTGGTATTGTAGTAACCTAATTTTGACTCTTCACAAGTTTACGAAGCTCCCTGGGTTGATAATTAAATGCATGGGCATGCGACAAAAATAGAAAACCATTTACCTTGTTTGGCCCGCAACACTTTGGTTCACACCCTACCATGCAAACTTTGGTTTGCACCCCACCATCTGAACCAACCCTCATGACATGATTTTCATATTTTATTTACTTCTATATCTTATTATTTCTTTCCCATCACTGTTTACCCAATTTTTCTATATTTTATCACCATTTTCCTCTATCAATCGAATCACCACTATATTTCACCCATTTTATTGTTGATTCCTCACTTGAAGGGGTATTCATACACAAATATGCTTTGCATACAATCAAATAATTAAACATCCACATCATGGATATCACATATATCGAAAAAAATAATTGTTGAATATTATATCAAGATAAAACCCCATCCTTATCAAACATTTGCTAGATCACGAGATCCACACACACTCCTAGACATGTCTTGATTTCATTTTTTATATTAGCACTAACAACATACTGAATTTTATGCTTGATTTGTCCTTGCCACTCAACTCAAATGATTTGACAAATGTCATCTTGCACTCATCAATCAATCAGAAGAAAAATTTTGAATAGGTAGTTATTCTATTTGTAATTGGACCATCTTGCATTGGTCACAAAAGTAAAGCAGTATTAAGTTGCCCTCACAAAAAACCAGTATGATATTGTAAAATATTGTACTAAATTGGAAAATCACCTATTCACCATCATGTTTCATCTACAATCATCCACATTCATCCACCCACATATTCTTCATCCTTCTAAACACCTCACCACCTTCTTCCATCATATTTTTATACTAAACTATGTTTTACACAAGCATAGTATAAAAAGGGGTAAATATAGACACCTAAAAGTCACACATGATTACCCGTAGGTTATTATAGGCTTGTGTAAACACTTGTAGGTTTACATACACATTTCTAGGCACTCATAGGCCATTGTAGGTCATCATAGGCCATCACAAGCCATCATAGTCATCTATAGGCATAGAAAACTTATAAAACTATACAAAACACATCCAAAATGTATTCTATTCACAATAGGACTATTTACAAGCCCCTTAAGACTACCTAAGCCATTTCCTACAACTAATTAGGGCCCCCACAAGACCATTCCATCCAAAAACCCTAATTATCCTAATTACAATTCTAATTTGCAAGTGAATTTTCACTTAATATGCACTTGATCACTTAGGGTTAAATAGCCAAATTAGCCCTAATCTCCCCCTCACACATGTGTGCACCAAACTAGTCAGGATATTTTCTACAATACCTAACCTAACCTCCATCCAACCTAGGTTTTAACTAATCAAGGTTAACCCTAATCTTAGCTCACACATTTGTGTACCTAGGATATTTTATTTAGATCACATGAAGGTATGACTAATTAGGACCCCAAAAAATCCACTTAAGCCCTTTCCTACAACTAATTAGGGCCCCCATGGGACCATTCCATCTCAAAACCCTAATTATCCTAATTACAATTCTAATTTGCAAGTGACTTTTCACTTAAAATGTACTTTATCACTTAAGTAAGATTAATTAGGGTTAAATAGCCAAATTAGCCCTAATATCTCCCTCACACATGTGTGCACCAAATTAGTTAGGATATTTTCTAGAATACCTAACCTAACCTCCATCCAACATAGGTTTTAACTAATCAAGGTTAACCCTATTCCTAGCTCACACATGTATGTACCTAGGATATTTTATTTAAAGCACATGAAGGGATGACTAAGCATGCCACTTCATAAAATATTATTTCACCATGGTAGTAACTAAACCTAGGATTTAGGACACCTAACTACCCCCTTAACCTTGGAAAAATCTATAAATAGAGGGTATTTTCCTTCATTATTATCTCTCTCTCCCTTTTGGTCAACATACCCAAACTCTACCAAAATTGTACCAAAACCCTTTCTAACAATTCTGCACCTGATAGACAACAACAAACATTATCTAAAACACATACGGATAGCAAATTCTCACCAACATTTAACAACAATCCATTTCACACCCTGTCGTGTGAACTTGGGATCCAGTTTGCATGCTGCCATGCAAACCAACCCTACAATAGCTCGATAACAACAAATAAGGTATGCATTAGTTTCAGATAGTTTCTATACCATTTCTATCAGTTTTTATCATGTTTTTCTTTAGTTTTATGTGGATTTGTCTTCATAAATATGGGGTTTAATCCATGATAGCTACCCAAAAGCACTAAATCCTTTTTTTAGTCCCAAAGTAGGTATAAAGGACATCTTCAAGCAGACTACCAGTGGCATCGCACACGAAAGCCTACCTACATTGAGGGCATCGAAAAGACTCTACAAGTTTACCCATATTTACATTGAAAGAGAAATAAATACTTGTCTCTAAGGATTTTATATTGTAATTTTTTTTAATTCAATAGTAATAGGACACTTTTGCACATATTCTATTAGTTTTAGAATTGGTGACTTTTTGCTTGTTACAAATTTTAAAAGGTTTCAACCCCTATCAAAATCCTATATTTTACCCTAATAAAAAAGAGGTAAATAAATTTCGTAGTAGATTGATATTACAGATAAGTATAACTTGAATTCATGTCTAAAGGCATTAAATAGTGCAATAAAAACCCATAATATTAATTTTATACTATCGATAGTGAAATGTAATGTTCATGAGGTTAACACCTTAAAAATATTTACTTTAAATTAAAATAGCCTAAAATAGTCTTTTATATCTTCCTAGTTATTTATAGTATTGTTACCCTTTAACTAAAAGGATGCATGATCATTATACCTTGATATAATTGCACTCTCTAACATCTCTCTCTCACACACACATAAATATATAAAAATCTAGTATAGGATACCATAAACAATCTACCAAATAGCATTCCAAGTTTCACATTTCAAATATTTGGAAATTGTCCACTTATTCATATATTGGACAATCACCAAGAAGAAATAAGATCATTAAACACCCTATAGTCACAATATTTGGTCCTTATCTCAAAATTATCCTTAGTCAAAATAGAAGAAGATGCCTTAAGTTCTGAATAGCATAAAAGTCCAAGACGTTTTTCTATGTAATGTTATAGGTAACACAATTTCTAGACCTTATAATTGATATATCATTTTTACATATCAAAAATTTAGTAGTACCCACATAATGGTTTAAAAATAGGACATTATCCCTACTTATCCATAAAGGACTTTCTATGTTTTTTATAGTCATAGTTGTATAGATAAAACAATTTCAGAAAAATAATTGGCTTTATACATTTGTTCCTATCCCTTTACACCTTTCTAAATTGACCACTATATTATGCTATTTTAGTATTTAATATTTTAAAGTACGCACGTAAGAATTAACAAGAATAAACACATAAAATGTGTAGGCTATATAAAAATTTAAGTAATGTAATGAATTACTAGAAGATATAAAAATTATTCCTCATGGAATATTTCTTATACCCAAAATTACAAAGGAATTTCTATGTTACCACTCCTTCCAAATATAAAATTAAAACCATATGCATGATCAAAATTTTCTTTGCACTCTCTTCATCAATGCTCCAAAAAATATTTCACATAGATATTCAATGTTGGTTTTCATGAATTTCCCCTCTCATGATAAGGGAGGATACCATATTTTACAAGTTTATAAAGCATAGTTTATACGAGGAATCTTAGGCTTAAATTTTATTTCCTACCCACCAAGTAGGGAATCATAAGTTTATCTTTTTATTTATCTAAAAATCAACTACTACAAAAGTGATTTCATGCACAAATTACCATTTCTTCCTTTGAGATTTTTAAATCTTTATTTGTATGTGTTGTAATGAATTAAAGTTATTTTCATTAAGCTTATACCTTATTTTTTAAATTTTATTATATTTTCATCAAAATGTAGTGTAGGTAATATTTTTTCCAAGGATTACCATTTCATATTTCAAATCCTAGTAGTCCATCACTGATCACTCAAATATTTACAAATTTGTAATGGATAAAGTTTCAATTAGAAATTTATTATCAAATATGACCTCAACAAGATAAAATTCAACAAATCCTATCCACAACAAAGATGACCTCATATGGCTAAGGAATTAGAGATGTGTGCATTTTCATCCCTAGAGCCCCTTTTATTGATCGTATTTGAAACTAATTATGGAGGGATATTTTTTAATAATCCTAACAAATTCTATAAAAGAGAATATAAAAAACTTAACAAAACTCTTATAGGGAAGTTCACGGTCTCAAGACCAATATGAGAGTAGATTAGGAAGTGGGTGGCTAATCATTGGAAGTTAAATTTCATGTGGAATTATCCTTTCTACCAAAATTGTTTTTAATTATTTCTTTTAACAAAAAAAAATATTGCCATAGGATTCTTCTATGAGGAACATGGTTTATGGGTAGATCTAGTCTTTATATCAAGAAATGGGCCCTTGGATTTAACCCTAACACATAAAGAATATAGATGACCCTAGTTTAGGTATGGCTATCTAGTCTATCTATAGAATTATGGGAGGAGGAAGTATTTAAAATCATAGCAAACCTGAAATTTCTCATAGTGTATTTTGTTACCAAAGAAAGAAAAAGGGTATTTTTTTCTAGGATGTGTATTATGCTTGAATCAAGACATAAACTACCAAAGGAGATCAATCTAGTTTTAAGTCAAGGGGTATGGAATCAAAGAATAATTTATAATATTGGCCCATTTAGTTATAGATTTTGTGCCAAAAGGGGTCATATAGCAAGGGATTTTCAAATAGATAAAGGAGGAATAACAAAGAAAACCATAGTCTAAACCGAAATCAAGCAACACCAATACACAAGATACAATACTCAAAAGCATAGAAATTACATAATATTACACAATATAGATAAGATTTTATTAATGTGTACGGATATCAAAATAATATAATAAATGTGCCCCAATGTGGGGTTTTACAATATCTTTGTGATACAAATTTATAGTTACTAGGGTTCTTCGAAACCTTAGTTAAAAATAATAGTTAGTGTCTTTGCACTTGTCTTTGATCCAAACACAGTTGTAGGTGGGCTTGTGTATCCTAAAATGGCCACCCTAGCTTTAACAACTTCTAAATATATCATCTTGTACCTGTATATAGAAAAACAACAAAATATATTAGAAGAACCTATAAGGGCTCCACAGAGTGAGGCTCTTAGAAGGATAAATCAACTAAACCCTAGATATTGAATGTAATACTAAAAATAAAAATATAGGAACATGAAATAAATACAAATAAATTCATTACCTTGTAAACATAATGATTTTTGTTTCTTCTTAAATAAGTGATGGTCATGGGGATGCTTGAATGGTGCTCAAGGGTCATAGGAGTGCAGATCTATTGCAGAAAATGCCTAGATGTGTTCTATGATGGAAGCAGATTCAACATGATGTTTTACGATGGTGACAGATGCACTAGGGCATTCCATTATGATAGTAGATGCACTAGGGTGTTTGGGGGTTGAGGAAGGTGTTGCAAAACCAAATATATTTTTGCACGGGTTATGCAACGATGGATGCAAACGATGTGAGGACAATGATGGAGGGCAAGAGTAACGAAAATATGGCTAGGGTAGATTGTTAGGGGTTTAGATCTTCTGAAAATTCTTTGTGAATTTTCATCGACATAATTAAAACTCAAAAAAATTAGGGACCAAGTAAGCAAACCTTGATTCATAAAAATGAATCACTTTTTATAATCTACCCTTAGACATGTTAGGGTTTTGATGACACAAAATGTGTGGCCAAGATTAAAACATGACGAAGGATGGAGATTAAATCTAGGCAATTCACATGGATTAAGGTGGATGGATTGCTGAGATTAAAATGTGGAGGATGACTAGGATTAGAATTAATTTATATAAATACATATATTTATTAAATATATAAATATAATATATAATATATAAAATATTTAAATTTTAAATATTTATTAAAATAATACACACGATATATATATATATATATATATATATATATATATATATATATATATATATATATATAATGGATGTTTTTGATTGGAGGACATGAATGGATGACAAGTGACTATATTTTTATGTCTAGAGATGCTCCTTTTTGTACCGTGTTGTGTGAAACACATTGTAGTGCAAACAAATGAGACACCTGGTTTATTTTGATGAAGAAGCAAATTTCTTTCCTCAGAATACAAATATGGTCTTGAAGATAAAAAAAATTGTGTGTAGCTTACCCCCTCAATTGGTGAATGAGTGAAGAATGAGACTCACAAGCCAATTGATAGAATTATGCGGTGAAAAATGTAATTGAATGGTGTAAGTGCAAATGTATGATGTAAATGTGAGTGAATGATGTAAATGCGGATGATATGAATGATGTAAATGGATAGAATTTTTGCCCTAATGAATAAAGGGATTTTTTGCCAAGTGTAGATTCCATGATCATGTAAGATGTATCCCACTATGGAAAATAAAAATCAAATGTGGTTGCCCCAAGTTTGGAGTGGTTCCATGATGTTGAATAAAGTGTCTTTTGGCATTATTGAACTGCAAAGATGCACATGCATAAAAAAGAGAAAATATTCTAACTTTGGGCCACTCATGATTACAGATAATTCCTACATGGAATTCCAAAATGGTTGCTTAATTACTTTACCTAACTTGTATTTTCAAATATTGGTGTAATTACAATGGAAATGATGAAATTTATCCATGTTGGGAACCCCATGGAAAAGGGCATCAATGAAAACTATTGAGAAAATTGGTCTTGGCATAGTATCACTCAAAATATGAGGGACCAAAAGTAATTTTTTTTTAACAAGGAGATATTGGATGATGAAGATGGCCAAATGTCCGTATGATGATTTACTCATCTTATCGAATTGCATGGACAACCAATTGATACAATCTCCATGGAGATAGAGTAGAGAACTAGATACGAGGTTCAATTAAAATTGTAGGTGAACTTAGAAAATGTTGAATGCAATTTTTGATGCATTGATGATTGGATTCTATGATTTTGTAAAATTATGCATTATTTTGTAGTGTTTTTTAAACAATTTTGGATACTTTTACAATTTTTTGGTCACCAACAAAAGTTAACCACCAAAATCTATTCATAATATTACAAAAGGTGATTAAATGATGTGATGGGTTATTAAAATATTGAATATGGTAATTTTGTAAAATTTTGGACTGTTTTGGTGTGTTTTTAAGCTTGTTAAATGATTTTGTACCTTTTGGACGTAAACAAAAATTATGCATCCAAATCAATTTTTGTTTTCACAAAACATGATATGATGATGCAATGAATATATGAATGCAATTTGGAGTGAATTGGTAGAGGTAAGCTATATTTTTTAATCATTTTGGTTTTTTTACAAATTATAACACAAAACATTGGTTTGCATCTGTAGTACGCTTAGATGCTTGTGGGTGTTTATCAATATGCAGATGATGATATGCATTTGAATGTGCTTATGAATTACCATGGGAATTATAGTGTGCCAACAATATCTATAAATATTTTATAGAAGTGAAGTTAGATTCATTCTTTGCATTTCAAAATTCCAAAAGTTACATATAAGGAAGAGTGAGGAAGTGAAGTGGAGTGAAGTGAATGAGTGTGATGGTGTGAAAGCTATGTAAAGGAGCATTAAAAGTCTAACAACCAATGCACTATGATATCAAAAGGACAAGATTAATAAAATAACCAAGTGCAAAGAAGAAAGCAAAATAATGTTCCCATATTTATTAATAATTGTGAATCTATTTTACGACAAGGTTACAAGAACATCCTTCTTAAGGATTTACCACTGTGATACATATTAAATTCCACAACTCATGGTATATGCCTTCTATAGAATCTTAATATTCTCAAAATTTGCTTGAGGGCTTACTAGGATGCCTCCTTCTCCAATATCAAGAGGGATAATCTTGAGAGATGCTTTGTCTTTGAGATATCTATCACCTACATGCAAGGAAACAACAAAGCACATTAGTAGCACATGAAACCTCTCATGATGAGGTTGATTTCCAAGAAAATGTATGAAATATAGCAAATATGTAAAGAATGCATGAACATGTATCAAGATGTGTAAAGTTGCCTACAATATTGATGAATAAGCATGAAGCAAAGCCTAAAATATGTAAAGGAACCTAGAAATGCATGAAATGTTGCATATTAAGCATAAAAGGAACCTAATGTATGAAAGCATGAAAATAAGCAAAGATGCCTATAAAATTGTAAGCATGTAAATGCATGAAATGTGATTAATCTATGCTAAATTAATCTAAATGCCTGCTAGAACAGTAAATATATGGCTAAAATAGAGAATTAAGCACATCAAACTCTAGTCCCTAATGCTCAAAGTAGCTAGGATGCTAGCCACTATTTTCAACCATAGCTAAGACTATGGGTTGTTGTTAACAATAGTGGCCATATGAAAAGTATTCTTCTCTTGAAATCAGGTCTTTAGATGCTCAATTTCTTCATGAAATTGATGGTCAAGGGTCTTCTGGGTGTCTAAAAATAGATTTGTGGGTAAATTATTGTGAATTATCAATGGCTTGGTGTGAAATGGAAAGCTTGCTCCTCAAGCTATTGGAAAATCCATTGCCTCAAATGCAGGTTTTATTCTCCAAATGGATAGCATGTTGGCACTCCTCAAGGGTTGCAATTGGCTCTCTAGTTTGGCCATACTTTGTTGCATTCAACTTGTCTCTCATTTTGCCTCTTTGGTGGTCTATAAATAGACTCTCCAAATCCCAATATTAGCTTCTCGAGGATGCCAATATCAAGAATTAGTTGGCCTGAGTAGTTGGGAGGAATCCTCTAGAAGATTTCTCACCCAAAATTGCTCCAAAAAAGTTGTAATTTGATTGTTGCAACTAATTTTTCTCAACTCAAGATGGCTAAGTTTGTTACAAGACTAGTTGTTGTTGCTCAGCATGACTAGGACCCTAGCTATGGTTGTAAATCATGGCTGAGATCTTAGTTACTAATGTCATTAGAAGCTAAGTCTTAATAGGACTAGCCTACCCTAAATGAGTGATTAGAATAAATGCTTAGCCTTGAAAAGGTCCATGATCATTCATATGGTCTACAAAGGTGCCTATATGAGTAGTCTTATAAACATGACATGCTTTAGGTGTCTACAAATACCCATTTTGTAATGCATTGTGGGAAAACATGACACTGAGCAAAAATAGATCACCTAAAGACATGTTGTAGGTTGATTTATGATCATTGATCTGATCAACGCTAGATGCCCCAATCCTGCAAAGGATGCACATATCAAAATTATTACTTCTAATGAGATGGAAGGCTTAACTTGAGTAAAAATTTGGATATGATCTACATGAAATAAAAATGAATTGTCTTGATCAACAATGATTGAAGAACAAAATACCAAAAATTTTAATTTGCTATGTTTGTTTTTTGCACCTGCAAATGGGGTAAGCTTGTGATATCTATTAGCAATGATTCATAAGATGAAAGTAATTTACATGATCAAGTGATCAATTATTAATTTTGATTATGAATATTGATATTATGAATACCACCTCAAGTGATAAGTCGATGAAGAAAGGACAAGGGATTAAAGAGATGAGTTGCTTGACCAATATGAATATTTTGGATGATTTAAGACTTGCATTTTTTTTGTAGGTAGGTCCTATTATAGCTATTATTTCAATCATTAATAGTAATTGTACATCTCTATCCCATGGAGCAATATGATCGTAATGGCCTTATTAGGGAATC
Source organism: Wollemia nobilis (assembly GCA_028583015.1). Lineage (NCBI taxonomy): Eukaryota > Viridiplantae > Streptophyta > Pinopsida > Araucariales > Araucariaceae > Wollemia > Wollemia nobilis. Next base: position 109,417 of record JAQPPZ010004836.1, on the reverse strand, counting down.
AAGATGATAGCAATTCTAATTAATCTTATGTTGAATCACTATGTTTGATGATCTGATGAACTTCATAGTAGAAATTAAATGAATACCTCGCTCTCATGAGGCAGTTTGGTCGCCATGGCCTTATTCAATATTGAAGTGGAAACATTTGAAGTCAACAATGAATAATTTGGTTCAAATAGCCTTATGGTAATTTAATCATCTTGTCAAATTTCATGGAGCGCAAATCGTTGCAACTACCAAGTGTATAGAATAAATAACTAGGTATGAGGCATATTTGAAATTTAATTTTTTTGATTTTTTTTGTTATTTTTGAAATTTTTAAGAATTTTGGACTGGTAGATAATTATTATTATCCATTTTTAGGCTCCTCACAGTGGGAAAATGAGGTCATTTATTGCTTTCTTCTAGCCACGGTTGACAAACACAACTAGTTTTTACAATTTTCTTAGTCGTGGTTAATAGCAGTGGTTGGGGTTGACCTAATCGGCACCAACAGTTACCATCAATAGATAAGGACCAAGGCAAAAATAAAAAAGAAAATTAGTATTTTTGTAATTCATTATTTCTAGATGGAAAATAGTAAAAGTGAGCTTTGAGGTGAGACAAAGAGTCATTTGACATAGAAAACTGCCAAATTTACAATGTACACCATGGCAGATCAGCCAGAGGCATCGACTAGTGGTGGAGCTAGAGATCCTAAGGTAGATTCTCCATCTCTCCTTCATGATTTGAGCATTTAAAATGAACCTCATTAATTAATGGCATTAAATGAACCTCACTAAACTACCGATAATGAACCTCACCTTAGGTTAGATTTAGATTTATGGTAGTTTAGGAGGAGGGTTTTAATTTTTGGGGGGAATTTTGGGGTGGAAAATGACATTGCAAGGGGTCTTTCCCATAGCAAAGGTTGGTAGTAGTGGGTCTCAATTTTCCAATTGGGGATCGTAGATAGGTTCAAACACCAACGGTCAAAATTTTGACCATTGATGCTAGTCACGGTTGACATCAACGACTGCCATGGTGGCTATTGTTGTCAATAGTGACTAAGAAAATTTAGTGTAATTATTGAATTTTTTTGTTTTAAACGTTTATTTTTTTTATGTTTTTGGATTTTAGAGATTGATTTTTGATGTTTTTTATTTTTTTGAAATTTATTTTTGTTGTTTTTGAATTTTTGATTTTTTTGATTTTTTGGATGTTGATTTTATTTTTGATTATGCATCTTGTTTTCTTCCCTTTAAACCTTAACTGCATGGGCATGGGAACTTGACTTGTTGTACGAGCTTCTACCCAAGTTGAGCCATGTGGACCTAGACTAGTTTGGGGTCATGGGCTTGGGATATGTGCTTAGAATACTGACCATTAGGGCAAATCAAGCTTACATTACTATGTTAGCCCATCGTTGGGATGTGAGAACTAACACTTTTTATATTCTTATTGTGGAGATTACAGTGACAATAGAGGATGTCTACCATATTTACCAGATCCCAATAGATGGATGTGTCATCACCTCTTCAGCTACCACAGTGAAGGTTGTAGGGTTCCATAGGGTTTCAGTGATAAGAATGAGGAGGCACTAGGGGATATAGAGCATAGTAGGGTGCAATAGAATACTGGTACAGGGAGGAGATTTTATCATGATGCTAGGCCATATTGATGCACATTAACTATAATGTGCTTCTCCCTGATACTTTAGGAGTGAGGTTCCCATGGAACCTCTTGGCAATGGTGTAGGATATACTTGGGAGCACCATTGATGATCCACTCATCATGGCTTGAGGGAGCACACTCTTGGCTCAACTCTATGATGAGCTATACCGCATCATGTAGTCAGGGTGAGTAGGTGTAGGATGTATCCTTCTATTGTAGATATGGTCATGGGAGCACATTAGTATAGATCACCCTAGAGTATTGCCCTTATGTGTCACATCATTAGTTGTAGTTACTCAGTGCTATGGTTCCCACTAGCCACAAGAGTTATAAATGTACAAAAGTAGGTCTCACGTAGGGAATTTACAATATTACACGAATAGATTTATATGGATGCAGGATAACTAGATCATGTGGTGAGCTTACTTGGACTACCCAACATGGGAGGAGGTCAACCAATACCTGATACAGGCTAGGCATGACTACTAGGTGATTGGGTGTAAGATCAAGATGCAAGGGTTATTCCACTTATCCCAAGTGACCAGATAGTTTGTATTGTAGAAGGACATCCTAGAGGAGTCAGTCCTCTATCGCTACCTTAAGATAAAGATAAAAAATGCATGGCCATAGGTCATAGCTTTGATAGATGAGGAGGATGCCCTAGAGGACATAGATGTAGCAGATGATGAGACAAATCCTGATTATGATGCATGGTGTATTATGAGGCTATGGTAGGGTGGAAGTCCTTTGGGCCACTCTAGGGATGGTGATGCTACTAAGGTGGTATTTTATGATCTACATGAACATTGAGTGCATCCCAGGATGGAGGGTGTGTGGGTTCAAGTAGTCGCACAAGATGAGGAGCCACGGGAGGAGGTGGAGGACAAGAAGTATGAGCCAGATGATGTAGTGTCCAACTATAGGCTCAGGTATGTAGTCTGTAGGCATAGTTGTAGATATCACAATACCATATATTAGAGAGGGACACCTCTCTAGATATAGCACAGGCTTAGCTTAGTACAGGGTAGACATAATGGCAGAGCTACAAGGAGGAGAGGACCACCCTCCATGCATAGGTTGACTTAGCTATGATAGAGATAAAGAAGATCATTGGATAGAATTATCTTCTATAGGAATAGTTGAATCCTAGGACTACGGAGTGAGACACTCTCAGGGTTATGCTAGATGCTCCTACTACTTCATATACTGCACCATCCATTCTAGTTTCTTCAAGACTAGCAAGTTTAGATGTAGATGTAGATATTAGACATCTACGAGGTATCATAGTAGATGATACGACTCAGTGTACAATAGATTTTGCTTACATCATTGCTCTAGAGGTTGATATTAGGCTATATAGAGGCACTCTACCAGCTAGGTATATAGTATGGGGGTCTTAGTGGAGTAGGCAAAGTGAATTTGGGCACTCCTCAATGCGGCCGATTCATAGGTCAGGGGTTCGATCAAAGAAATCAATAGGAACTAACTCTAGGTAGCCTCATAAAGAGGGCATAAAGGGTGAGGTGAATCAGGGGGTGTAGGCCATGCATGATTATGATATGATGCCATTATATCAGTATCGAGTGTAAGTTTTTAGGACCTACATCATTGTAGCCTATAGGAATTTTGATACCTCCTGTACTTGTGGATTTGACACACATATATATATGATATACTAGTTTTACTATGGATCATTATGTGTATCATTTTTTTATTTTTTTATGTTTATGTGATGCAAAATGTATTGAATTCTTATGTGATGTTTAATTATGCTATATGGATGTGATGTATTAATGACATGCACTAGCAATATGATAGATGTATTATTAGATATGATAATATAGATGCATAGATGCACTAAGATGTATGCATATATGGATGCAATACCTATTGTTAAATGCATGTTTAATTTGTTTCAATTGTTTATGCATTTAATCTAGTGATATGTGCTATGATAGATTATGTATGTAATGCATTAATTACATGAGGAAATGACCTAATGCAAATGAACCTATATGCTATAATCACTTAAAACATAAGGAATGAATCTAATATGTGTTAAAAACTAATGGATGATACCAGAGAATATACAAAAATTATGAATGAAAATGGTAACTCTTATCATAATAATTAATCATTTTAGCATCCAAATTGGAAATGAGATGATGTGAGATTTATGGTTTTACCTTATAAACTTTCGTAAATTAAAATATATGCACAAAATAGTCAGTGGCCATCTAAATATCATTTCTAATATCTATCTGGTATTTATCCTATTTCATGAACATCCCTTAATGAAAAAAACCTCATAAGTAAAATTATGATTGATTGATGAGATGATTTGTTGCTAAAAGAGATTTTTGAGTTTTTTCATGAGACTCAAACACCCGATTTGTTTAATCAAAATTTGTATAATGGCTATACATGACTCTTGAAAGAGAAAATTTTTGTTATGAATACCAAGATATTCACTATCCCTATGTGTGCAAATGAATATATTATATGAAACATAAGACTACCTCATTGCCAGGTAGGATTTATTCAACCCATTATTGTAATGAGGATCACCAAATGTTCATCATGATCCTAAGTTTGGACACAGTTGGAATAGACTACTAGGTAATACAGGCCACCTAAAGCTAGCTCATTTTTAAATTGCTTAGAACTACCCCAATGCTAGGCGGGATTCAACCCATTGTTGTATTGGGGATCACTCAATGGTTTCAAGTATTGACCATTCCATGGGTTCAAGATATCCACCCATTATTTTCTTCACATTTATTGGGATACTTGATCATGCTTAGTGATGAAAATCACTATTTATTTATTTTATTTTTTGGAGAAAGAGATTTGCTTTGATTTTGGGATTTTGCTTATTTTTTTAAAGCAAGAGATTTCTTTGGGTAGGGGCGAGCTTGTCCTTTTTCCAATGATCAATATCCTAGACCATGTGCATCACAAAATGAGCAAGTAAAAACCTTTCACTTAATATGACCAGGACCACTTTGTAGTGTTCATATTTTCTTGTTCAAACTAGGATTTTTAATGTTTAAATTGTGATAGGATTTTAAAGTATGCAAGGTACTATGAAAATTAGACCTCATCTCCAAAAGCAAATATAGCTTTCTACAAAATTTGAGAAGATCACTAGGTATGGATGAATGACCGAAAAACCCTAGTATATTCCTTATAGAAATAGGAGGAGTTGTGTTTAAAGACACAATTACTCACAAGGGTGATGGATGATGATGATGATGAAAAGATGCATTATTAGCATACAAATGTGGTCTTTTTTGTAATATTGTAAACACAACCTATCCTAATGCAAGTGCAATGGATGAAAATGCCTAATGCAATGCAATTAAGTGAATGCATATGCAAAATGTAAATGCATAATGTAAATGTTTTTGTATCTTTGATGTTTTGCAATGTTTTTTAATTTTATTTATTTTTTATTTTTTTTAATTTTTTATGTTTTAAATTGTTTTTGTTATTTTGAGTGCTTTTCAATTTTTTTTTAATTTTTGATTTTATATATGAAACACCTTTATATGAAGAATTTTTAGAGGTTCCATATTTTCAACACCTTCTAGCGATGTTAGGTGATAAGTACCAGGTCCTATATTATCTGAAATGATAAATGGACCTAACTAGTTGGATGCAAATTTGTCTCACAGATGTGACAGCAGGTTTGAGTTTTGTTGGTTTTCTTTTAGCACAAGATCCCCAACTTTAAAGTCTCTCAAATGGAATTTATTATTGTAAGATTATTTTAGCCGATCTTGGTGAACTCAAATATGCTCAAGAGAATTCACATGATGTTCATCAAGAAGCATCAATTAAACTAGGTAAACTTATCGCACAGTTTCATTATCGATGAACTCTTTCAATATGATGTGCAATGTTGGAATTCTAATTCCACGAATATGATGGCCTCAGTATAGATCCGTATACTAGTTCTATAAGCCCATAATGCAAGAGGTAATTGAATGTGCCAGTATTTATGATATTCTTGAAAAAAATTATTTAATATTGCTACCACTATTTTGTTCGAGGTCTCAGCCTACCTATTTTCTTATGGATAATATGGAGTTGCAAAATTGTGTTGAATATTATGCTTGGACATTAAGGCCCTTATATTTTTATTTTTGAATGAAGTTCCATTATCTGATATTATATTGGATGGTATCCCAAAATGACATATTATATTATGGAGTATTATGGAGTATAAACTTCATAATATGTGCTCCTATTATTGTAGTTAAAGGGATTGCCTCCACCCATTTGGTGAAATACTAAATGGATGTTATGATAAATGTGTGTTGGCACAAATATGATGGAGAGATCTTACCAATTAGATCAAAAACCCACTAAGCAAATGGCCAAGCCACTTGGATGGGTTATAAGACCTGCAATGGTAGGTGCATAAGATTAGTATGGTGTTGACATTTGATGCACTTACTAACATACATTGTGCAATCCTTCTCCATAGTGGTCCAATAGTAAGCCATTAAAAATATGCACTTAAAAATGGCCATGTTGTTGAAATGGCCACCACATGTACCGTCATGAGCTTGTGAAATTGCCCAAGCTAATTCTTGGGGATCAAGGCAATGAAGGAAAATTCCATCATAGCTACAACAATACAAGATGTCTCCTAACAAGAAATATCTAGTCATTTTTTTGATTAAATGTTCTTTTTGTGGCACGTGAAAATCCTTGTGGGATTACTCCAATATTAAGGAAATCATGTAATTGTGATAACCAATCTTGATAAGCAATGATTTCAACTGATTGAATTATGTGTTCTTGTTGCAATTTGACTTGCATGAAAGCAAATTGGAAAATAACCTTATGGAGAATAGTGGTACCATTATTTGAAGGACCCTATGAGAGGGAAGATCCCTGAGGCACCTTATTTATAAAGTCTCTATATCTATAGAACCACTCATGGTTTGGTTCTATGTGAATCATGTGGACTGATTCCTAATTTTCTTGGGCCTCACATTATATCACAGATTGCAATATCATTTTTACTATAACAACCCCATTTGTTACTACAATTATATATATTCATCTTTCATGAGTCAAGGGTCATAATCATGAACTAAGATAAAATCGTTCCATTTGGATTGTAAGCTATCAAGGCAAATAGCATCAAGAGTTATTAAGACTTGATTAGAGTCACTCTTGAGTAGAAGTGATCAGATTCTACGAAACCCTCATACCACTCGGATATGGGAACATTGGCCAAGCGTTAGATTACATCCCTCTTAAAATGGAAATCACCCTTAACCATATTGTTCACTAAGACCAGTATATAGGTGAATGCCTTGAAGATGGAAAACCATCATAATGAAATAACCTCAACAATGGTTATTCATAGATCTTAGATCCAACCCACATCTTCCCGATGGGGTCTCTAAGATAAAAAAATCACTACATGTGATTAAAATTACATAATCCTTAGAATACCATGATTATATTACCTTATACTTCTTAAGGCTTATTTGTCCACCCTTTTTATTTAGGCAACCCTTTTGTTATGAATCAATTAAGTTCATTACACAAGGACATTATTTTTCCATTATGGGAGTGCCCATTCCTCATGTACATTCAATTTAGAATGTAAAGTCTGACTTGGTTCACAACCCAAGTCCCAATTGCCTTTTCATGGGTTCCAACCCACTCCGAGTTTCCACTCGGATTAATCCATAATTTGTTATCATAATATTTTAGGTTATACCAACCATGAATGTTTATGAGGTGGACATAATTTGATTAATCCTTGAGGGATATAATCCATTACATTATGATTCTTGATATTGTAGCACACATGAGATATTCAATTAAGCAAGATTTACATTCCATTACATTCTACTTTTTGCATCCATACAACCATTGAATACATCAAGTGCTAGTTGTTGAAAAGTAAAGCTAGCTAACTACATCATTCATAATTACCCAATACATCCCAGAAAAAAATTAACATAATCGTATATCATTAAATAATCAACATATTAAAGTTAAGCATACATTCCTTGCATCATAGTACACATGGTCATAATCTAAGAATTGCATCAACTGTTTCATCAAGCATTTAACCATCTCATCCACTTAAATTATTTTCATTTTGAAGTAAAAGCAACATGCACAAGAATTAACACATCAAACCACAAATAGAATGACACATTGTTTATCCTAGGAACCCTCATGGGGAATAAACCCAACCTCCAAAATATGTACTTTCCTCATATTCATAAACTTAGGATGTCAAATATTACAAATATAGAAGGGCCACTATGGGTCCCTTTCAATCAATTATACATGGCAAGGAATACAATCGTTCCTTATCAAATTCATGATGCAATTAAGGAATTTTCCTAATTCCCTTCTCTAAGTCATCATTATATCATTAAGGTATTTACCATACCAATAAGGAATCCATTTGTTTCTTCATGATGCAATTAAGGAATTTTCCTAATTCCTTTCTCTAAGTCATCATTATATCATTAAGGTATTTCCCATACCAATAAGGAATCCATATGTCCTTTTAAACTCATGATGCAACTAAGGATTCTAATGATTCCTTCCTCTAAGCCATCCTAAGAATTTTTATATGTTTATGATAATCATTGGAATATTATTTTGGAGAAGTCATATCAATGTTAGAGAGAACCATATAAGTTCCCTCAAGAATGAATTCCAAATTCATTCTACATAATTGACACAAAGTCAATCCATGAATTAAAGTCCCATACCTTTAATTCATTATTAAACCATTCTTCCTAAATTAATAATTTAAGCTAATAACTTAAATTATCTATCATTTCATAGTTACATCTTGTTGTAACAACCCATGTCAGCCACCTTTCTCCTTAATATTAGGTTAATAAAAGTAAACCCTTAGAGGTTTAGCATGGGTATTATAAAGCTCATTATACTAAAGCTATTCCCTTTTATTATATACAAACCAATAGGGGTCTAATTCCTCATTGGATACAACATATTAATCTATTCAATTGATTCTCAATTGCTATCAAATTTGCTTTCTAAATTTGATCCAAGATTCATCTCATTACTTTCTTCCCATGTGTGAGCTAAAGATACATCAAATATCCTACACAATTTTTGTATTTCAATCCAAGGTTAGCTCTCAAATCAATTCATTTCCATAACTGGATCCCAATATGCATTCAATTATTTCATCCTCTATCATAAAGTTTTCAAGAATGCATTTGTAAACTGTTATCAAAATATTTCCAAAATTTGATCCAACATAATCTCTAATTATCTTGCTAATTTGGTTATCAAAATCCAATCCAAAGAGTATTTCTCTTATCTCCAAATGATACCAAATTTACCTCCAAGATTTGCTTTAATACTATTCAATCAATCTCTCAAAAGAGGAAATCCCCATAAATTCCCATAAATCATCTAGCATCAAGGTCCATCTCTAAATAATTTACTTTTCTAATCCCAATCATAAATGCCATTCCTTTGATTGTCAGGGACGTTTGGAAGAGTCCCATACCTCTTCCTGGATGGACACCAAGATCATCCATTCTTCTAATGGATTCCATTCATTAAAAATTTCATAATAAATCATAGTATGTATTTTACATACAAAATCTATAATTTCACTAAAATAATTACCTCCATTTACTTCCCACATTTAACATAGAAAATCACCAAGCATGAATAAACAATTCATTCATCATAACAAGGATTAATTCTTAATCCCATTCATCATTTTATATGCAATCATGCATCACATATTTGCCAAATGTATATCACATACAAAGAAATCACCAATCATGAATAGATGATTCATCCATCCTTAATATTTTCATAAATAAGGATTGATTCATAATTCCAACCATAATTTATTTGGAATATCACCAAACTTAGGGAAGAGTCCCATACCTCTTCCAAAGGAATGGACACCAATCCATCCTTCCCAAACTAGAATATCTTCCATTCTTCTAGATGGTTATATCCATTTACAAATTTCATCATAAAATTTAGGGTAATTTTCTATTTACTCTGATTTATTAAATTTAGCATACAAGATCAATAACTTCAACAATCCCAAGAGAGAGTTCAAAGATGCTAGATTATAGTTACAATAAAATAGTTTCTATCTTAAACATTTTCATAAATTATAAAACATCAAATTATTCATGAATTTGGTCCTCATTGACAAAATCTTATGGTAAGCATAATATGCTACAAATCATAGTATAAAACTTAATAAGATAGAAATGATTTCTAGTTATTACTTAAAATATTATAGATTTCAACACAAATCTCTATTTGGTAAATCCCTACATCTTCTAATACATAAAGTGTGTAAACTATAAAGCATACCCTAGATTCCATATGCAAATATATAAACATTGTCATAGATCTTTATGGGAGGTGATATATATATATATATAAACATCAAAGCAATGAATTGAACTCTGATTATCATTTCATAGGATATATATATATATTTATTATATATATATATATATATATATATATAATTTACTTGTTTTAAACACCCATCCCATATGGTCGAAAATCTAATTTATAAAATATACTAACCAATATGTCTTATGTAACATAATTACTTTACTTAAAATCACATAAGAGCTAGATCCTTACGCGTATAATATATAGATCGCTTAATGGAGTTTCTTGATAGGGATGAACCATAGGAGTAGAGGGACTAATAATGAGAATACAAATTTATATTTGACATAGAGTTATCCAAAGATCTATAGAGGGTATCCTCGTATTTCAAGAATACATTTCTTTAGCAGTTGATTCAGCCTCCTATGGGTTCAAAAATAACTATCTCAGCCTCTAGCAGTCAATAAGATCTATTACAGGAAGACCCATACACATAATCCAATTGCTCTCACATGCATCATAGTTTAATTCTAATTGTTTGGATAACTCTTCCAGTGGTGGAATTAATCTAGGGTGGTTCATCTATGACCGAAGGAGTTTGCTAGCAGATATTTGTGTATATGTTTCAACATCGGGTGGAGCAACCTTGACAATGCAGGTTATAAACTATATCCTAGATCAATAAAATTGTAGTTTCAACTCATCAATAAATCCTTTATTATGCAACACGTCATTAAAATATTTTATGGATAATATAAGATAGGATTATATGGCCCAACCATCCTTAAACTCCTTCCAAAATCAACACGATGCAGATAGAATCATGATAGATTCACATAGAGGAGAATTTTGGATGGCAACTATGGGTATGTTGGTGTTTAGATCACACTCTTTTGAACCCCTGGCCCTATTGAACCATCAGTCATAATTTATAAAATTTTATTAATAGAATGGTGACTATAGTGATTAGTGGTCATCAAATGCTATTGTGATCCTCCATCGAGGTCATTCTTTTCCAGGTTGAGAATCAAGTTAAAACATAGTCTTCCCATGTGTAGCATGCTCATTGGAGCCCAACACAGTCAATGGAGGGAGAGACATTAAAGTGAAACAAAATTCCAACATAGGATTATACTATTGAAATCTACTGATGTTGGAAATATATCCCAGCCTGCATAACATAGGTTCTAAGCTTTGAATTGGATGAGATTAATGCAAAATTATACTACAACGAGGTTAAATTCGATGACTTCCCCATCCTATGGTTGAGAGGAGAGATCATTAGGGTCTAAGCCTGATTAAAAGGTTAGAGACATGATGTTGTGCTAGCCCAACAGTGTACTTCACACTGGTAGATGTTAGCAGATTGATATATTGAAGAAAACCAGAGATTTATAGTCATATAAAATCCTTCTTAACCATCATATATTATGGTAATTTTAGTAGATGGCAAAGCGGATCCGAATAATCGGGCATCATGCAAGTCAATCCTTGGTTCCCTATTAGGACCATCTGGGCACTACTAGCCTTTCTATTGGATGTACATAAAGCTTACACTTACTTAAACTTACAACTATTCCAGATTGCTTGACATATGTGCATCAACATAATATTATAGTGTAAGTAAGACATTCGCATAATAGAAGCAAACTAAATACATGAGATAAATTTCTCAGCATTCAAAGAAAGAATATGGGTAGGAAAGCCCCAACCTGGACTCCTGCAAAGGATGACTCTACTTGGCTTGTGTATCTTCCGCTCGTCTTCCCTCTCCAGCATAACATAGCATAACCTCCTCCCTTTTTCCATAACTTCTATGGAAATTTATAGCTCTCTTTCTTCTTAGACAAGAAAGATCTTTCTAAATATTTAAATATTTTATTTATTATTATTTTTTCTTTCTTTTAGAAAAGATGCTTTTAAATATATATATATATATATATATATATATATATATATATATATATATATATAATATTTTATCTTCTTTTTCTCACCCAAGTTAAAGCTTCCTTTAATATATAATATATATTTTTTATGTATATATATATATATATATATATTTTAATGGAAAGGAAATCCATAGAGATAAGAGCAGAATCTTATCCACTATTTCAACCTTCCCAAAGTAGCCATATGAAGGAAATATTTATTACAAGGTAGTTTTTTTTTCATGTTTTAATCCAATTTAAAATTGAACAAGCTCATAAAAACAAACTACCTAATTTCCTTCTAAAATAGGATCAACTAGATCCAACAAGCATTCTCAACAAAATAAATCCTTTACTTTAGAAATTACTCAATTTAAGATTTCACAAAATCATGATAAATTGCATGATATATATAAAATAATTTGAAAAATGCAAAATATTATTTAATGAGCATTTTCAAGTAAAATTTAATTAAACTAATCTCATGCAAATTAATTAGGAAATCAAATATGAAATACACACAAATGGCATACAAGCACTCAATGCATGTGCTCAATATCCCCCATCACCATTTTTCCTTTGATTGTGTGGGATGTTTAGAGTAATACTCAAGTAACACCACCATTAGGGAGGTAACTAGTGATGATAGGATTATGAGCTTTACCTATTGAGTTGTCATAGTCATCATTTCCCTTTGGTGGTCAGTCTTCCACCTATGAAAATAAATGTTCCTGCAATCAAGCAACACAACATCATTTTATTTTGACAAATACAATGCAACTATATTAAGCATTGAAACCAGCTACCATTCCACAAATAGCAACTTAAAAATAGTCCTCAAAGGTGGGATGTTATATTTACCTAGATGGTAGTAAAGTTAGTAGATAGATTCTAAGGAATTAAGGATCCCAAAGATGCCATGGTGTCTGCAAATCTATTGGATATTCAAGGGATTGCCTCAATGTCATACCACTCTAGTTGGGCTAGGTAAGTGTCTGCAAGTCCTTTGAATGCTTTCAATATGGGACATTTGCACTAATAGATCCCATTAACTTGATTTACTATGAGAAGGGAGTCACTAGAGATATTCAACTTCTTGATCTTCATGACGAGCATTATTTGGAAGCCCAAAATTAAGGCCTTGTATTCAACATTGTTATTTTTGTAAGGGAAATTGAGTTTAAATGATAAGGGTATTAGAGCATCTTGTTAAAAAACACAATCCCTACGCTAACCCCTTGCTTACACTTGGAACCATCAAAGAACAAAGACATATACTTTATTATATCATTCTTTGGGTTTGGGTGACTCTGATAATGCAAATATTACATCATCAGGAAGCTCTATGATGAGAGGTGTATGATCCTAAAGAGGAGCCTCTTCTAGTTGATCAACTATGACTTGAACTTTTATTGACTTTTGACTAATCAATTCTAGGTTGAATTCTATCAATAGCATGATCCACTTTATGGTACATGTTTTATGATACATCTGCTCATCATGTACTAAAAAGGATTTTGTTTTGATATTACATATGCCATATTACTTAGCATGTAGTGGTGCAAATTATTCATCACAAATACCACTACAAAACACATCTTTTCTATATATACATACCATAGCTCGTAACTAGCACAGGGTCCACTGATGTAATATATTGCATACTCTTTGTTTTACATGTTCTTTTGGGCTAGCATGGTTCCCAGTGCAATGTCTGTAGTAGATATATACAACAAAAATGGCACATTTGGTCTAGGTGGAGCTAATACTAGCGGTGATTATAGATATTATTTTATCTCAGTGAAGGCTTTTTGATAGTATTCATTCCAATTAAATAGGACCCCCTTATGTAGAAATCGATTCATGGGTTGACATTTATCTAATAACTACACAATGAAGCACTTTATGGATGCTAACTTACCCTATAAGCTTCTTAATTTCTTGATGTTTGTGGGGGACACATTTCTAAAATAGCTTTGACCTTCATTGGGTCAAATTCAATCCCTCATTTAGAAATGATGAATCCCAATAGTTTAGGTTCAACCTGACATTGTTCTCAATTAGATGATCAAAGAATTTTCTTAGGATCTCAGTGTGCTCTTCACACAACAATGACTTGGTCAGTAAGTTATCGATATAATATTCTAATATCTTATGCACATAGTCATGAAAAATATATCATAGCCCATTGATATGTGGCACCAAATTTTTTTAGGCCAAATGGCATAAATTTATAGCAAAACGTTCCACATGGAGTGGTAAAAGCAATTTTATGTTGATCTTTAGGTTTAATACGAATCTGGTTGTAACAAAAAAACCATCCATGAGGGAAAGTAATTTGTGACATGCAGTTGCATCTACAAGAGCATCGATATCAAGAAACATAAATGAATCCTTGGGTGATTCCTTATTGAGGTCCCTAAAATCCATACATATGTAGATTCTTCCATCAGGTTTTCTTACAGGTACCATGTTTGATATCCATTATGGATAGTTGATGGGAATTATGAAATCTACATCCCAAAAATTTTGTAGTTCACCTTTAACCATCAAGGTGATGGTTGAATGCATCTTCCTGAGTTTTTTCTTGACCAATTTCTTGGTAGGGTCTAACGAAAGGTTATGAGTAACCATTTTTGGATCTAGACCTGGCATATCCATATAGGTCCAAGCAAAGATATTATATCTCTATTTCAATAAAGGAATGAGGTTGGCATGCTCCTTAGGAGATAAGCTCTCTCTAAATTTAATCTTCTTTGGATTGGTGGGATCATTACTAATATCCACTTCAAAGGTTTCCTCTATTGATATATGTGAGGTTTCCTCAAGTTGATGAGGCATAAGGATCAAATGGATGTCATCTATTGGATTCAAAGATTCCACTAAATCAGGATTATCCTTAGCATGATAGACATAATATGCACAACTTGGTGCAAAATGAAACGGTTGTAGTATTTCTTCATTGGGGAAGAAATCTTCAAGATCTAGGGGTGAATTGATGCGGTCAAAATCAGTGGCCTCAGGATTGAGGTGCAAAGGTTTTGAAGGGTCATATGGATTATGAAGTGGAGTGGTTAGATATATGAAGACCATATTTATAGAATGGAATAAATATCTAGGACCACATAGGTGAAACTCACTATCTCCAGTTTGCTTCCCCTACTCTAGATGTGGCTCAGGTGATATGGGGATCATCGGGTCTACTCTAGGAATAGACACAACAATTGTACCCTCAAAGGGATGCAATTGCCTTAAATTTTAAGAACCAAGGAAAGCTATATGATATATCTCTTCCAAACTCACTTGTATTCTTTGGATGGGAGGACCTAGGAATACTGCATGATAAATTGGTTCCATATCCATAAGTTCTTTGAGATGACATAGATGATGGGGCCCCAAATAGAACATCTTTTTTCATAATCATACTCATCGTTATCACTGACATACTCACTCTCATGATCTTCAAAATTATATTCTATATTTTCCTCCTCAAAAATGAATTCTTCTACGGATATTTCTAAGGAGAGACCTATATGGTAAACCAAAGGTGGTTCTTCTACAACCATGGTAATAGGTCAATTAATCCTCCATGAGTGAGAATAATTTGGGTGATAGGGATTCCAATTGATGTCATCCCCAAGGATAAGGCTTAGGTGTTCTAGATATATATCTAATAACTCATCCTGACCTCTAATATGATAACCTAGACCAAATCTATCATTTGACAATTTGTATTACAAATAATATAGAGTTTAATGACCTTGCTCAAATAATCCCAAATCGTAACCATTCCAATGGTAATGATAAAAATAATTAAGGGCATACTCTGGGTTTGATATATAATGAACATTTACAGCAAAATATTCATCATAATCTTATTATATGGGTGAGCGATCTTCCAGTTGATCCAAACCTCCATAGATTAAATTTTTTTGATTGGGTGGAACCCCCAGTAGTACCACCATCCCAACAGGAAAGTGATGATCTTGAGGTAATGATACCACCATTCCAAGCAGCTGATCCCACCTTATCAAAAAATATTTTTTTCCTTTCCTACACTACTACTTTAAAACCTTTGAACTTGACCATAATTGTGAGAATTGCGTCATGAATCTCACTCATTCGATCTTAGATATGCTTGGCCACCTTTTGACCCTTCTATATTTTATAGCTCTTCTTATCACCTACCATTTTTGCTGAACCTCAAAACTCTAAACCCATCTATATTTGTCCTTACTAAACACTACAACTTATCACCTTTACATGGAATTTCTTTGTACTTACTGTATTAAATCTCTTATTGCCATAATGTTCAATTTTTTAAGTGAATAAAATGCATTCACAATCCCTATTTTTATAATGGGGAGTGTGACTATTGGCATAATTAATGCTAAATCTCATGTATGCTTTGCTTTATTGAAAAAATCATTCTTAGAAACTGTCACTACATGTGAGCAACTTGGTATGTTTGCTAATTTAAATTCACTTCATTTTAAACCAATATAATTGCATAATTTCAAAATTTTGGTGATTTCCATATTTTATTTTGTCCAATTGGTTTTTCATAACTCAAAATTGTCATGACCACTTTACTTATGTATATTTATATACATATCTATATACATATAGTACATCTTAGGGTACTCCTCATGCAAAATGCTTTAACTATTGGTTGTTTACTGGAATTTGTAAAGTTTATCCATCCATATATGTTAGTTTAATTGTATTAGATTCACACTTTCCCAAAATATGATAAGGGCTAGACCAAAATAATTCAAGCTTTTGATGTTTCCCCAATTTAGTCCTTTATTCATCCCATTTTAAAACTAAGTCTCCAATTTCAAAATTCTATGGTGAAGTTTTTCTATTAAACCACCACTTAACTACTACTTTATGGTGTCATAAATTATTGTATATTTTTCTATTCTTTCTTCCAAGAAAAGCAACTCTGTCATTTGGGCTTCAATTGGCTCTACATCCAAGAATTCTACTTTATCTATTAGCTTCATAGCTAAAAATTATAGATGTAGAGGAAGGAAAACTTCTTTTCCATAGAACATGGAGTATGGTGAAGCCTTTAATACATTTTTTTTACTATGATGTAGTTTTCCCACAAGGCCTGATTAAGCATTAAATACCATCTCTTTTGATTTTATCCCATAATTCTCTTGATGATTCTTAGAAAGTTTTTGTTCATAGACTTGTGTCAATTTTATTAGAGATAATAGTTGGAGAAAGTATTTAAGTAGATTCCATATCTATTGGTAAATTATATAATCTTAGCCCCTAAGAAGACAAGCATATTTTCTATCACTATTATGTCTAGGATGCCAAATCTTGTTATTAGTCTTTCAAAATATTGATCATATTTTCTTGATTCACTCCCTTTGTTGCTTCTACTTCAAACCACCTTATGAAGTAATATTTTACAATAAATATGAACTTATGCTTAGTTTATGACTCTAATTAAGTCAAGCCCCCATTTTTGAAAGGGCTCCTTTGTAATGATCAGTTGTAGAGTAAGTGTTGGGTTTCTCCTTCTGTCGATGAATATTTGGCACTTTTTACAAGCTTTGGCTATTTTGAATGCATCTATAAAAATGTTGGTCCAATAGTATCTATCCTAAAGGATTTTAGCTATAGTAGTTTGTCTTGAATAGTGGCCTATATAGAATCTAGAATGAAATTCATCTAGTATCTTTGATGCTCCTTTTTTCCAGATGCATTAGAGAAGAATTCCATAAAAAGAATTGTTCAATAGGCCTTTTAGTAATAGAACATAGTTCAAATATTTTGGTGTGTATCTCCATATTTGGGAGGAAAATCCTTCTAGACACCTACCTGTCGTGAAGTATTTTATCAATTTAGTAACCCAATCTAATTATCCTATGTATTCTTCATTCCTAGTTGTTTTAGTTCAGTTATAGAGGCTAGTTGTTCACATAGGGATATTCCCCTCACCAGTATGGTTGACTATATTTCAATTTCATATTCCTATATTGTAGTGATCTACCCAAATCTCTTCTCTTATAGTTCTTAAAGGGTAAAATTATTTGTCTAGGTGAACTATGTAGACCAAATTTTTCCCCTAGGATACATATTGCATAAGCTTTTTGAGTGACTTCATAAGGGTAAAAACCTACTTATCTATAAAATTATAGTTTTTTGATAGTCATGAAGCATCTGGATCACAAAGAATATGGTATGTTCTTCTTTCTTTTCACATTGTGTGTCAATATGGAAACATAACTATATTCAAACCCATAAATATATGTAATGAATTCCTTTTAGTCTAGGATGACTAAGATAGGAGTTCATGTTATTGATTGCTTGATTTATTCAAAATCTTTTCTCCTTTTTGAAATCCACTAGCTCATCAAAGGTAAAATCTATAGCTCATTAAAATGTTGCTCCAGCATTGGATAGATTGAAGGGAATTCTTTGATATGCAAAAGTGACTCTTTTGGTGGTGAAGTTTATTTTGTGTTGGTCTTTGTTTCTTACCAAAATTTGATTATAACTAGAAAAACCATCAAGAAGTGAGAATATTTCTCCTCTAGATATTGCTTGCATAATTTGATCAATTTTAGGTAACATATAAATTGTAATGATCTTTCAATGATGTCTTATTAAAATTCTAAAAATCAATGTAGAGGTGAATGTCTCAAATTTTCTTCCTCATTAGGACTTGGTTTGTCACCCAAGTAGAGTGCTTGATAGGATATATAAACTCAACATTGAGTAGCTTAAGGAGTTCCTATTTCATTATGGACTCAATCTTAAGATTTATCGGCCTCTATTTTTTCTTGAATGGATTAACATTAGGTAATAATTCTATAGTGTGTTGGATGACATCTTTGTTGTAGACTCAGAGATCATCATAGGTCCATGATATTACATCCTGATACTCTTTGTATAAGGACATGGTCTCATCTATTTCTTCTTCAAAGCAACATACTTCAACTTTCATATTATTTTTTAGTTCGACATAAACTTTCTTAAATGCTTACTCATATATATTCATCTTCCACCCTATTGTTTGATTGTTGTTGTGAAATAGTCTTCCCATGGTAATTATTTCTTTAGGAATATATATATTTTTATTTGAATTACCTCCTCTTGATCAACATGATGTTGTATCTCTTCTAGTTATGCTACATAGATAATTTCTTTTGTTAAAAATTGGTAATCTGCTAGTCACTTTCAAATACCTCCCATAAGGTCTCTTTGTCTAGGATAAATAGTCTAAAAAATATCTTAACTATATTTGAAAGATCAAAATTTATCCCACGAGAAGCTAATGCACTTGCTATTTCATTCTAATTTTTGAGAACCACCTTTATGCTAAATTATTTTAAGCTTTCCATTTGGTCTCATACTTTGTTCTAGTATGATTTCAAATGGTGATGCTTACTATTGAATTTTTTTTTTACCTAATTAGCCACCAACTGTGAGTCACCAAAACTCGATTGCAACTTGATTCCATTTTCTCTTCTTATGTTAAACCAATACATAGGGCTTCATATTCAACTACATTATTATTGTAACTCCATTTTAGTCTATAATAGAATTTCTTTATTCCCTTTTAAGGAGATAATAACACCACCCTAGCTCCAACACCAGTATGGCATTAAGATCCATCAAAGTAGAAATTCTAAATCTCTATTTCTAAGGATGCATTATTATTGTTGCTTTATCAGAGAAGGGTACTAGAGTTTTTTTGAGACTATTCCTTAGAATATTCTTGAGTTCCTTTTGTTGTGTTCACTTCCTATGGCCTAGATTTCTCTTTCTGATTCTATAGCTAAGGTAGTTCTTTCACTGGCTTCTTTAGTGGTTTTAATGACATCTTTAAAGTTTCCAATTTCTAAGGATCCATATATAGAGGTTTCTTACCAAATATTATCAATACGGATATGCATTGCCCTTTCCTGTTGATGTAGAGGGTAGTGTTAGAAGAATCGTCTCGTTGTAGTTGGCGTGCCTCCTCCTCTTGAAGCATATTAACCAATTCTAAAAAAGTAACTTTTAGTTGCGAAACCTGAAGGGAAGTGATCAACACCCGATAAGAATCAAGTAAAGCTCTCAATACAATTGAGGTAAGGAGCTTATCATCAACTGGTTCTCCTAAAGAATTCAACTTTACTTTCAATTTAGACACTCTGCAAAGAAAAAATTCAACTATCTCCCCCTGCTTCATGCTTAGACTGTGTAATTGAGATTGAAGGAATAGAATAGTGGAATCATTCTTTCCCTCATATATAGTATTAAGGGCATCCCATGCCTCTTTACTATATTCACAATCAGCAATATGGGGTTGAACTTCATCAGCCACAACAAGCAAAATGAGCACCTTTGCTTTGTTGTCTAGCTTGTCAAAGTCTTTTTGAGCAGTAGATGGAGCTGTAGCACCAGCAGCAGATGAAGGTCTTGTTGTTGCTCCAAATACAACATCCCATAAGTCATCCATGACTAGGATAGCCTTCATCTTGTTTTTCCATGGTGTGTAATTAGGACCTTTCAACAACTGATGAGAATCAGTCATTAATTTTGTAGACATGATGAAGGTTCCTTATAACACCAATTGGTCCCCCTTTCGATATACCTTTTGCTAGGCCGTTATACCGTACAAAATACCCGCCCTTACGTGAGGGAAACTATAGGTAATTTTTAGAGATCATACGATACGTGGAACTTAAGTAGTACTGAAAGGGAATAGTCTTGTTGATGGCACCTACCATAGAAAGTTTGCAATCCTCATGCGTGGGGCGTAACTTCCCCTAAACACTTTGGATTTCAGAACTTTCATTAGGATTTACGCCTAAACACAAGAACTATTAGGGTAATGGATGGAGTAAAAAAATGCAAAATGGCAAACTTATCTCTCCCCGATGATTTATAGAGAACAAGCTTAGACGTCATTTTGGCAGCTATAATAGGCTCCGAATACAGTAGAGCAATCACGATAGCTTTACCTGTAAGTGTTGGCCAGAGGTATCACAAATACTGAATTTTGTAGTGCAATAAATTGCACAGATGGGTTTTAATTATTTCGGGGAGTTAGGAGTGAATTTCATTTTGAATTTTAATGTTATAGTGCAAAAAAAATGAAATATGCAACATACAACATAAAAGTGCCCACAGAAATAACCCACCAGGTGTCGAGCGTAGCCAAAAATGCACCTTTACAATAATGCCAAATTTGCTTTTCAAAAAATTACTCACTTTCCCCCTTTGATTTTTGGAAAAAAATACCCTCGTAAAAAAAATCTCTTAACAAAGCATTTTTTTTATAATTATTATATATTTTTAAAGTTAAAAAAAAAAAAATTAATTTATATAGTTTAAAAACTATGAAAATATAAATTAAAATCAAATTTTAATTTATATAGTTTAAAAACTATTGAAAAATAAATTAAAATTAAAATTTTAATTTAACTAAAAAATAATAATAATTAAAAAAAAACTTTAGAAATTTTTTTTTTTTACCTTTTTTCTTTCCAAGGGGGAGTCTGCGGGATTTGAACCCCTGACCTGCAGGCTCCCTGAGCCTTACCGCACAGTCCACCACCAAGTGGACTAGCGGGCTGATCCGAAAGGATCAGGGACCCCCTCCTATTTGAGGAGGGTCCCTCAACCCCTTTCCCCTGTGCGGTCGCCTGGCCACGGCTTCCTCCATGGCTGGTGGCAGCGGAAGGCCTGCGGCGGTGTCCACATTATGTGGCCGTGGTGGCTACAGCAGGTGGCCACGGTGGCCACAGCTGCAACATATGGTCATGGCGACAGGATGTCACACGGATGCTGCTATTGCAGGTGGCCGCAGTTGCAACAGGCAGTGCACACTATCTGCGTCACGCATCACGCGCGACGTAGGGGAGAGGGGGTGGCATGACCACACGTGATAAAAAAAATCATGCACAGAGGGGGGGGGGGGGCGCGTGCACATGATGAAAATAAATCATGCGCGACGTCGTCGTGGGGGGAGGGAGGGAGGGAGGGAATTGCATAAAAAAAATACACATGCAGGAGTGGTGCAGCGCAGGTGGGCGGGGTGGGGGGGTCTGAGTTTTTTTTTTTTTTTTAATGCATGCACAGAAAAAACATGCACAGAGAAAAAAATTTCTCAGACCAGTGCTGGAAAAAAAAGTGTGTATCTTCCAGCAATCTTTCGCTTCCTCCAAAAAAAACTTTTGCTTTTCTCTAGGCAAGACCAGCTCTACAAAAAATGTGTCGCCTCCTCTCTCTCTCACCCTTCTGGCTCTGATGCCATGTTGAAATAAACGAACACTCTTCCATTGATTAGAACAAGTTTAAATAATACAGTGAGCACCCAGATTAGCTCGTAATCTTAGGATCTAATCAACAGCTTAGGTCTTCAAATAAAAAATTAAAAATAGACCAAATATTATTACGCTAACAATAGCGTAACTAACCTAGGTAGTTAACTAACTACCCTATATAAATAAAGTAATAATAAGAATTACTATAGTAAATCTAACAATTTTGGGACCAATGAGATGTTTTTGAGCACCCAAATGCCTTACTGCCTTTCAACCTAATATTCATTTCCCTACTATAGCAAAGTATTGAAAGGATGTATACTTTAATAGTTTGCTTATGCAAAATGATGCTTTTAGACAAGCTCCTAGGCTTTTTCCTTAGCAAAATTTTAGCAAATTTACAATCCAAATTGATCTAAAAGGAACTGTGAATGTGGGTAATCCATTAAACCACAAACAACTATTATAGTAGAAAGTATTTAGATACATTTAATATGGTCAAGAGTAGAGGAGAAGAGCAGAATTTACTTGTAGCTTGGGAGAAAGTATGCAAAGATAAACTACGTGGAGGACATGGGATTGGAAAGATAAGGGATATGAACAAGGCCTTGGTAGAAAATATGGTATGGAGGCTAATGAAGGAGGGTCATGTATTATGGGTAATAATTATAAAATACACTTACCTTGACAACCAAGAGGTGGATTATTTACCACACTAGAGCACTATCAAGGATCTTCATCATGGAACCATATAGTAAAGAGTAGAGAGATGCTATGGAAAAATATCTAATGGAAGGTAGGAAATGGTAGGTTTATTAAATTTTGGGAATATTTATGGATAGATAAGTACCTATTAGTGAAGCATGAAGAGTTAGAAAGTATCAAAGTAGAGTTGGAATAGAATTATGGCAATATGGTGAGTGATTATTGAGATATAGAGGAAGAAGATGTAAGAGAGAAGGAGCTAAAAATCCATAAATAGTATGAGGATGAGCTTTAAAAGGTAATAGCTAAATTAAGAGCATATTATGTAAGCCTAAATTTGGTTGAGGATATGATATTATGGGGAGCTACTCAAGAAGGATAAAATATTATTAAATCAACCTATTACCTTTAACATGGAGTTCTTGAGGGGATATTTCAATTTGAACAAATATGAGGAAGGAAAGTCATTCCAAAGTTAACAATTTTATTTTTGTGGTAGTCCAAAATAATATTTTAATAATATATAATTTTCATAAGAGGGGTATTCAATACCCTAACATATGTTACCTTTATGAATTTCATGAGGAATTAGTGAGTCACATATTACTAGAATGTAATTACTCCCTCAAAATATTGTATGATATAATAAATAAGATGGGATTGGTGTGGGTGTTTTCTAATAACATGGCAAGATGGATAAAACAATTTGAAAGTTTAATATTGAATCAATTTTGGAATCTAATACCCTTTAATTATGCATGGGGAGTTTGGGTGGAGAGAAATAGAAATATTTTTAAAGGGGATAAGAGATCTATAGCTAGGAATAAATAACATGGCATAGCATCTATAGTGGAAAATATTTAAGCATTGAAATTGCATGAGATATTAGAGTCATTATAGGAGGCTAAATTAAGTAAAAATTGAAACCTAAGTCTAATGGGGAGGATGATAATTCCCTAGGATGTTTTAGGAGAATGACTAAGTGGTAGCCACAAAAATAAGGATGGCTAAAAATAATTTTTTATGGGTATTCTAAAGGTAATAAAAGGAAGGATAGAGGAGTGGTGCTAGGGGAAAACCAAGGAATGGTGATTGATGCTATGAGTGAGTACTTGGGAATAACGACTATTCATCAGGTTGAAGCCAAAGTAGTGTTAGAAGGATATGGTAGTTCAGTTGCGGGCTAAGATATTAGTAATTGAGTAAGAGTCACTAAATTTTGCTAATTGCCTCAAAAAAGGTTGGTGGATATTTGGAGAGTAGGAGACATAATAATAGATACACTAAAATAGCTCAATTCATTGAAATAATTTCAAGTGGTGCATATGTATAGAGAAGGAAATTGGGTGGTTGATTGACTAGCCAATGGGGAATATTTTAGAGATGAAGATAAAAGATCGATACTACCATATGGGATACATCCAAATGCATTCCATTTAATGGAAAAGGGGGGAAGATGTTTAGAAAGCCAAGTCAA
Source organism: Wollemia nobilis (assembly GCA_028583015.1). Lineage (NCBI taxonomy): Eukaryota > Viridiplantae > Streptophyta > Pinopsida > Araucariales > Araucariaceae > Wollemia > Wollemia nobilis. The sequence continues at coordinate 84,971 of JAQPPZ010004836.1, read as the reverse complement.
TGGGTAAAAGTTTCAATCTTAGAATATCCATAGTAAATTAGTTTTTGGAGATTTGTGGAAATGCATGCTATGAGGTCATTTATTTTGGAGATTTATGGTATTGGTTAATTTTTACCTATAAATATCTTGACTGATTTGTTTATTGAGGGTTCTATTTTTTTAATATTTGTGTCTGCAAAGGGACCTATTTTTTAGAGATCTACAAATTCCTCTATTGTGGGTTCCTTTTTTAAAGATATATGGATTTTTCTACTGAGGATTCCATATTTTAGAGATCTATCAACTTGTCTATTGAAGGTTCCATATTATAGAAATCTATGGATATGTCTAGTAAGGGTATCATTTTATATAGATTTGTGGACTTGTGAATTTTTAGAAGCATTGTGATTTTTCGAGTGAGAAGTGTCCCATTTTTTACAAATTAAAGGATTTATGTATTGAGGGATAAATTTATTAAATATCTATGGATTTGTGTGCTAAGGAAATCATTTTTTAAATATCTATGGACTTGTATACTAAGGGTTATATTTTTTAGATACTCTTCAAAGATATGAATGTAAAGAGACTAAGCCTATTTGATATGGTCCCTCTTGGGTTTTGTTTCAAATCTTATCCAATATGGACCCTCTTGGGATATGTTATGGAATTTTATTGTATATCTTGTATGATCTAGTTCCTCCTAGGTTTTGCTATAGGATTTTATTGCAAAGCTCATTTTATCTAGTTATAAATGGGTTTTTCTATGGAATTTTGTTTTTGTGCCATAGCAGGTTGTTGTAATAATATATAAGAAGATTTTAGTATGCATTGAATTTTTTTGTAAGTGTAAAAATAGAATGTAAGACTAGATAGACCAATATAGGATTTTAAAAAGGTTTGGGCCCTTTCAAATGCCCTATTTTACCAATATAAAAAAAAATCACATCAACAACTATTAGCAATTTGTTCAAAATATTACACCATAATAGAAAAAGAATAGAAATAAAAAAAAATAAAAAATCATAATTTTCATTACTCTATAAAATCAATCAATCCATTATTAGAATGCATACCCTCAAATGAATATTTTATTCTTTAATAATATTTTTAACTACTAGTACCATCATGTTTGTGTTTATTGAAATATGATGGAATATGTTATCTATATTTAGAGTCGTTCACATAATAATGCAAATTTTATAATAATTATCACTATGTAAACTCAAATAATTCAATATTAGAATATACAACCTTAAATTATGGTCATTTCCTTCAATTATATTTGTAATTAGTAGTACCCTTGAGTTACCATTTATTAAAATACAAGGGAATGAGTGGTCAAGGCCAACATTGTCTGATATAATAGGTTTGAGATGTAGATCAATTGGTTCAGCCATATCCCATAAGAAGGGTGAAAATATAGGGTTCAAATTTTGGGTCTTGTTGGACTAAACTCTTGTCCCTTTCCTAGTGATTTCAATGACGTAAAAAGTTTAAAATGATTATGGCATGGTGCTTATAGGGGCAAACTGCATAGAGCACTATGTGGTGGCTTTCGGGGTGGACAATGTAGAATACTATGGAAACTATAAAATATAGACAATATTCTCGAATCATCATAGCAGCTACAAATTCCACCATATAAAATAATAATATATATAAAAGAAACATTGTCTAATGTAATATTAGATATGCCTAAGGGCATTACATTCTACAATATCCTTAAATTATTGTAATATTTTATTATTTATGTTGTGTGTGCCATGGTTAACATTGTTATGGTTAAAACCACCTTATATAATTGTAATTAACCAACCTTAAAGCCTTCTTGTTATGTCACTGTTAGTCTAAAAATACTACCTCTAGAAGACAGCAGAGATTTTGCAATAGGGGGCCATTTTGAAAAGCTCGATGCAGTCTATTTTTGAAGGGCAACAGAAAGGGAAAATGAGCTAAGGAAAGACGATGTCGCGATTTCGAGACATGTCTAATTTTCATGGCAAAACAACGCAAGAAATTCAAGCAGATGAAAGTGTCACGATTTCACGACATGTTGCGTTTTCGTTGATAAATCAAGAAGACAAGTCCAAGACAAGGAAGATGTCATGATTTTGCGACATGCCTAAATTTCATCGCGATTTCGTGACATGTTGCATTTTCATGGCCGTAGAGGGAAAAAGGAGCTGAAAGGATGAAGACGTCGCGATTTCGTGACATGTTGCATTTTCGTGGCCGAGAAGTGGAAAAAGAGTAGAAGAGAAGAGAATGTCACGATTTCGTGACATGTCAGTTTTTTGCCAAGAGAAAGAGAGAAACAAAACTTACAAGGCTAAAGTGTCACGATTTCATGACATGTTTTGTTTTCGCTGAAGCAGGAGGCAGATGAAGTAGAGCGTTTGAAGACGTCATGATTTCATGACATGACAGTTGTTCCTGACAAGATATATTCTTAGCAACTAAAACATGCCCTTACACCAAATTTTTTATCTCTGGGGGTGTCAGATAAAGGAGAAGTATCAGATCTATTAGAATCCAATTTGCAGAAGATCTTTTGCTTATTATTAGAAACTGTAGTTAATTGCTTGTAATTGATTTGGAATCCAAGATGTACTAGTTGTAAAAGATACCCATTTTGGGTATATATAGTGGTAGATGCATTTTGAAAAGAGGTCGGCTCTTGGACGTTTACAAGATTGATGTACATTATTCTGGATACAAGCAAATAAAGCTACTCTTCTTCTGGCTTCTAATTTTTTGTGTGCAAGTGTATGTATCTGGTTCTTGACTTCTATTTACATTATTGAATTCTAGACTGTATCTGTTCTAAATATGGACTGTACATGCATGAATTATATTGCTGGAGTTAAGATTAAGTATGCTTATATGTGTTAGATGAAAACGTCTGAATCACACTTAGAAAGTTATGATTTCTACATGAAGGTGTAAAAGAAAGCTTGTAACAGTAATACATATGTTTTATCCTGGTTGTTGTCTAAACTGCACCGTGAGAAAAGCTTCTAGCCTCGGCTATATTTCCCTTTACAAGCATTTCCCTTATTTATGTTCTCTTTTCTCTAAAAAAAGCAAAAAGGAACCAACCTACTCTGGATATTAGATGGACATTCCCAAGATAAGTCCATCTATTCAATGTTGGCAAGGTCTAAGGTGCAATACAATTAACCAAAGGCAGATTTTGTTCCAACAGTTTTTGGCACACCCGATGGGACCCGAAACCCCATAGTATTCTATAAATTTTGGTGTTTTTCTTTAAAGCCTTTTGTTTAAAACCTGAAGAAAGAATAAAACCACCTGGCGACTCCATTCAGAGGATTTAGACCTAAGAAATACCTTGTCTAAACTATCTGGTTACAAACTCATGATTGCCTATGCGTATGATAACCAGATCCCAAGCAAGAAACTCAGAAGAGCCTATCGAGTTCTTCGAGTTACACCTTGGTAGCTTGAAAGCACATCCTATGCTAGCTGCAAGATCTAATCCACCTGGTACTAGTATAAGCTCCCTTGTACCTACTATTGGAATATCCTCAAATAGCTCTATAGTAACAACAAATACAGTAGCCATCATGGCTGCTCCTCCCATCCTAGCTCATCTTGTATGGAATCAAACTGGCCCGCTAAACTTGGCAGCCCAGAATCAAGTTCCCTAGGCAGCCCTGAAAGCTTTGCCATCATATGATGGGATAGGTAAAATGGTAGATGAACATTGCCTAGATATTTCATCATTAGCAGCAATTTATAATATCACCCAGGAAGATGTGATGGTCAGGTTGTTGGTCATATCTTTAAAAGGAAAAATGCTCCATTGGTATAGAGCACTCCCTCTAGGATCTATCACTTCTTGGGTGATACTTGCTGGCCGTCTGGTTGATGAATTCAATGTACATGCAGATCCTTTCTCATTACTCAATCAATTCACAATCGTCAGGAGACATCCATAGGAAGAGATTGTGGATTTCAACATTAGGTTCACACGTACTTGGGATAGAGTACCTACTGGGTTAAAACCTACCATAGAGCAAGCAATATGTTATTATCTGAGAGCTTTTGATTCAGATCTTAGTATGATTATTCGACAATCACGTGTTTTAACTTTCCCTACTATCTATTTAGAAGCAGCTAAAGGAGAAGTTGATCTTATTGCTACTAGGAAATATCCTCCAAAGGCTCCACTACCAATTTTTCTAGATATTCCCCAAGCTCCAAGCTTAAATCCTTCAGCACCTCCCCTAAAATAGAATGAGCAACCAGCCATTCCAGTCATTCAGTTGCCTTAGAATCTACCAGAATTACCTCCTACTCCTCCCCTTCCCGCATTGCCTGCTATACCTCTCCGAGCAATCCCCTAGGAGAATCAGATGACAACCATAATAGACATGATGAAAAATTTGGCAAATGATATGTCATCCATGAAAAAGAGAGAAGCTGAGTGAAGTTTCCAGCCAAGGAGATTTCCCCAGATAACCAGAGATGGGGCTTCAACAAGTGGCAGAGGACAGGAAAGAAAAAATGTCATTTATGCTAATGAAACAAGAGATAATGGAGAACCCTCTAACTCATATTATTGGTGTTCCACGTGTAATGACCCTCATGGAGAAGATTCATGTATGTTTCACCAGCATCATGTACAAAGTCTAGCAAATGAGAGGGCAAAAGAAATAATGAAAGGTCATGTAAACATGATCGAGAGAAGTTGATCACAATTTGGCAATACCATCTGTAGAACACGTCGTAGTCCTGACAAGGTCGGGAAGGAAACCTATACAAGTTGATCCCCAAGAACTTCAGCCATTAAGTTTCCCTCCAGCTCCTAGAGCTACACCTCAGAAGGATCAGTCAAGTGAAAAGGGACTCTCTAATCCTCCTCAGAGTTCTATTCTAGCACCAAGAAGAGAGTTTTCTCCAAGAAAGGAGAGCGAAACTCAAGATCAAGCAAGAGAGAAACTCAGATTCCCTTCGTTAACAAAAAGGCAAAGAACAGAAGCAACTCAGGGTTATAAGAATAAATATGATCCATCCACCAGAGAAAAGGAGAAAAGTGTCGAGACACCTTCATTCAATATCATCGAGGAGATGAAAAAGACTCCCTCAAAAGCTAGCATGTATGATGCTTTGCAGTTCCTAGGGCAGATTGATCTCCTTCAAGAATATTTAAATATGATGAATCGTAAGAGCAAAATCCCCTCTTTTCCAAATTCTATACAAGCTAATGCTACTTCTATCATAGTAAAAAAATAGACCGCCTCCTTTCTATTTGTCTCTTCATATGGAAGGGTGGGTAGTACATAACTGTATGATCGACTCAGGAGCAACTACTACAGTTATGCCTAAGGTAGTATGTGACATCATGGGAATGGAGTACACCAGAAGTCATCCAGGAGTGTTGCAATTAGATGGTACTCCGATGAAAACCATAGGAGTAATCAAATATATCCCCATACAACTCCACAGGATGCCCCAAATAGTTGTTATACAGGAAGTGGTGGTCGTAGATCTGGAACCATACTTTGGTATGTGTCTATCTAGAGAATTTACAACAAAAGTGGGAGGTTATTTATCCTTAGATTATTCACATTTAGAAATACCTTTCAAAGGTAAGAGGGTCAATATTTTTAATGAAAAGCCATCTAATTTTCATGTGGCAAGACTGGAAGAAACCAGTATTGTGAGTATGATGACCGAAGATATAGGAGATATAGATTTGATGGAGGAAACCTTGGAGGAACTCCAATCCGAAGATCAGTTTTCTTTAAAAAAATTTAATGCCATGGTGGAAACAGAGATAGGGAGCTACTCTATTGAGAAACCAAAAAATCTATCTATCCCTGTCCCTAAAGAAAACACTTCCACTAGCCAACTTTGGAAACTTTACTTTGATGGATCTAGATGCAAAAATGGAGCAAGTGCTGGGATAGTTTTAATTTCTCCTACAGGAAAAGAAAATTTTTTTCGTACATATTGACATGGAGTTGCTCCAATAACACGGCCGAGTACGAAGCATTGTGTTTAGGACTCAAAAAGGCCAAAAAATTAGGTGCAAAACAAATACTGGTTTATGGAGATTCAGAGCTTATTGTGAAGCAGGTCACTGGAAAATGTATTTGTAAACAACATTATTTAAGAGCTTACAAAAATAAAGTGTTGGACCTCTTGGAAAATTTTGAAGCTCTGAACATAAATTCAATCCCAAGAGAAAGTAATACTCATGCAGACCTGTTGGCATCCGTGGGATCTAACTTTTGTCCAGTCAGTAATGTCATCCAAAAATCCAAAATAGTGAGACTTATATACAGGCCTTCTGTGCCTGACAAAGATATCTTCTGGCAAGTGTTCGAGAGTGATGAACAAATACTGGATTTTCTAGTCCATGAAATGAACTGCTCCAGTGATAGAGCATTACAAGATGAAGAGGAGGAAAGCTTAATCCAATTAAAAAACAATCACATTCCCAAGGGACTGATCACCCTTGAGAGTCTCTTCGACAACAATGATAGAGCAACAGGTCGAAGGATTAAAATTGACAAACGTCGGTATAAAGAGGTGGAATTAGAACTGGGAAAAATGATCAAGGTAGGTACCAGTTGTACAGTGGAAGAATTGAATCAAGTTAAAGAATTGTGTAAAAAGTATCCAGATATTATAGCCTGGACGTATAGTGATTTGAAAGTATATAGGAAAGAAGTGATCCAACACACCATCGAATTGGAAGAAGGAGCTAAACCCTTCGAGGCAAAGACAAAGGCTTGTAAATCCAAAAATTGAAGCCTTAATGAAACAAGAGTTATTGAAACTCTTACAAGCTAAAATAGTATATCCCATTAAACATTCTACCTGGGTGGCGAATCTGGTCCCAGTTAGGAAAAAGAATGGAGAAATCAGATTGTGTGTAGATTTCCAAAATTTGAATAGAGCTTCACTTAAGGATCATTATCCTTTGCCTCAGATTGACCCAATCCTTCATACAGTGGCAGGAGCAAAGAGGTTTTCTCTATTAGATGGTTTTTCTGGCTATAACCAGGTCTGGGTGAAAAATGAAGATCAGTATAAAACTGCATTCACTACTAAATGGGGAACGTTTGCCTACCAAAGAATACCTTTTGGGTTATCAAATGTTGGAGCAACGTTCCAAAGAGCTATGGACGTGGCGTTTGGTGAGCTCACAAATAAAATCATCATCATCTATCTAGATGACATGACAATATTTTCTCATGATAAGCGAGATCATGCCACCCATCTACAACAAATATTTGAAAAATGCAGAGAATTTGGGATATCTTTAAACCCAAAGAAATCCATATTTGTTGTAGAAGAAGGTATATTGCTCGGCCATGTTATCTCTAAAGTTGGATTGTCCATTGATCCTGACAGAGTAAAAGCACTCTTGGAACTTTCACTACCAGTCAATAAGAAAGGATTACAATCTTTCTTTGGGAAAATAAATTTTGTTCGAAAGTTCATCGCAGATTTTGCTCAAACTGTTAAACCAATGACTGAATTGTTAAAAAATGATGCACCTTTCAAATGGACAGATTCAAGGAAAGATGCCTTTAAGAAAATCTTGGAGGCCATAGCTCGAGCTCCCATTTTAGTCAACCCTGACTACTCCCGAAGTTTCATTTTATATGTTGTTGGAGAGCAAGACAACTATGCTGCGGTTCTTACTCAGAAGGGAGCAGATAATGAGGAAAGACCCATAGCCTTTTTGAGTTCTACCATGCACAAGCACGAAGAGAGATATAGTTTTATCAAGAAATAGGTGTATGCTATCATGAAATCATTGAATAAATTGAAGCATTTCCTATCCCAAAGCCGCACCATTGTTTATGTAATTCACCCAGATGTTAGAAATTTCATAATACAAGGAGAGCTTGGTGAAAAAAGAGCAGGATGGGTAACTCGTATATAGGAATACGATGTAGAGATACATCCAACCAAGATAGTCAGAGGTAGAGCTCTATGCCAAGAGTTGGCCAGACAAGCGGCAACTGGGTATGTCAAAAGTCAAGAGATAATGGTGAATACCGAACAAGATCAAGTTAGAGAAGGTACTGATTGGATTAATGATTTGGTGAGGTATTTTTAGACTGGGATATGCCCTAAAAATTTGAATGCTTCCCAAAGAAGGAGGTTTAGAATGCAAGCACTGAAGTATACCCTTCGAACAGAGGGGTTGTATAGAATAAACATTGATGGTGTACTACTGAAATGTATAGGTGATGATAAGAAGTAGAAAGTATTAGAAGAATTCCATGGAGGCCTCTCGGGTGGGCATTATTCAGGTAGAACAACAGCTTTGAAGATTCTCAGAGCTGGTTGTTATTGGCCTTCTATTTTTTAGATACATATAAAGTGACTCAGAAATGTGAACAGTGTCAGAGGTATGTAGGAAGAAACAGAAATGCTCCTATGCCTTTGAAGTCTATACAAGTCGAAGAACCTTTCCAGTAGTGGGGGTTAGATTTTATGGGAATAATTGAACCGAACTCATCAGCAGGCCACAAATATATACTCACTGCCACATATTACTTCACGAAATGGGCAGAAGCAGTTCCTACAAAGAAAGCTGACTCAGAAGTCATGATAGAGTTTGTAGAAAGTCTAATTACTAGATTCGGCATACCCGACTCATTGATCATAGATAATGGATCTTCTTTCACTGGAGCCAAAATGATTGAGTTTGCCAGTAGGTATGGAATATATTTGAAAACATCTTCTAACTATTATCCACAAGGTAATGGTTTAGCTGAGTCTACCAACAAGAATATACTCAGGATCCTGAAAAGGATGCTAGAAGATAACAAGAGAGACTGGCATTCATTACTTAACCAAGCTTTGTGGGCTGATAGAATATCAATAAAGAAGTCCATTAATACATCTCCATATGCTCTAGTTTATGGTAAAGAAGTTATTTTGCCTATTCATATGGAGATACCAACATTGAAACTACTGAATCAGATAGACGAAGAGGAAGGTCAGCCGATGGATGCCCGATTGATGCAACTTTTGCAATTAGAAGAGTCCAGGGAACAAGCTTATGACCACCACCAGAAACACATGATTAATACAGCAGGGTGGTTTGATAAGAAGACTACTTTCAAAAAATTCAAAGTTGGAGACCAAGTTTTGAAGTGGAATGTAAAGAAAGCTAAGCCAGGAAACCATGACAAGTTCGATGCTTTCTGGGAAGGACCATTTGAAATCATTTCAAAAAAATAGTTCAATTCTTTCCAACTGAAATATCAGCATGGTTGGATCCTTCCTATCATGGTGAACGCGTTTCACCTGAAGTTATATTTCAAGTAAAATACAAGTTGGAGCTATATGTATAGTATAGTAGAGGCATTATAAAAATTGTAAATATTTTTTAATTTGTGGTTTAGTAAAAGTTTTTGTTGTAACCAATCACAGTTCAACAACACAGTAGAAGGAAGAGAGAAAGGTTCCTTTTCATCATTTTGAAATTTCAAATTCAAAATCACCACGTGGTCCTAAAAAGTTGGCGGGAAGAAATTATTAAAAGAACCCCTCGAGAAGCGTTATTTTCCTCCTTGCGAAAAGCTTCTAAAAAATGGTCGCCTAAGAAATTTCTTGAGTAGCCATGTGCCGAGGAATAAATGAGAGGAAATGATTGATCGGTCAGGTAGCACAGAGTTCGCCAGGATTTATTGCTATTTCCTACACGAGATTAATTGGTTGGTTAGCATTTCAAGAAAAAACATTCTAGGAAAGGTGGCAGAAATGAAATTCGAAGAAATCCCAAGAGAATCGCTTCCACCAACCACAATTAATGCAATTTATCACACGTTTTTCCCAAACGACGTGAAAAAAGAAAGCTAACTTTTTGCCTAAGTGAAGTTTCATACTGTCACTTGCTATTTCCAGCTCCCGTAGAGAGAAGAGAGAAAACCCCTACTGTGATACTCAAAATTTTTAGTTTTCTTGACAAAAAGAGATTTCAAAGCAATTTTTAGGAAAAATTTCAGAATATTAGTCACCTGTTATTCTTTCATGGCTCCTAGAAAGGGAAAGAAGCAGGAAGTAGCAACTGCGTCGCCTCCGACGACTTCAGTGGTGAGAAAAAGAGAGGAGATGAGTAACAAATTTATTGACAAAGATGCGAGGATAAGTGATACAATTGTAACCTGGAAGGACCCAGGAAAAATCAGAAGCAACATAGCAGACTGGGTAGCTATCGGAGTCTCGACATCTTCTCCTTCCACTTTTGTCTTCCATTCCTTTCTATACTGGTATGTATATGTTCCTGTGCATCCCTGCCCCGAGTTGGTGAGGGCAATTGCTAATTTTTATGACGAAAAAGGGAAGAATGTAAGAGATTGTAATGGGAGAGTTTTATTTACTTTAAGCAAAGATGCTTTTATTTCTGCTTTCGTTGTGGGTCATGTTCCTGCATTTGAGCCAAAAGCCTTTGACCCCGAAGACCAGGCTAGATACTTTGGCCCTTCTGAGAAGATAAAGAATTTTTTGGTTTCCCAACTGAAAGAATTACCTATAGGGGAAAACCCACCTGAGCCTCCTATTAATATCATAGAGTTCAAAAATCCAGAGCTGTATTCTATTTCAGCTATGATAGCAGGCCTCAAGACTGATGAAAAAGTCCAAAAATGGCAAATTGCCTTGGTTGAATGCTTGTCTAACCCCAAAAATTATGATTCTTCTATCATGAGCAAAAGCGTGAATCCAATATTCTTCGACTGGCCATGTTTCTTATGTTCAGAGATTCACGAAGGGTTAGCAACGCTTAAGAAAGGGTCTCAATTCTCTTTTTGATTCTCGTCATACTTAATATGGTTGTTTTTCTTTTTCATGTCTAAAGAATTAGCTTTTATCTCAGTGAGAGACAAGGATGAACAGGGCAGGGTTTTGCCTGTTTGTGAATGGACAAATGTGTTGTATAAAACAGAATCCTTTTATGATTTCAACAGGGAATTCTTAGGCCCTGCTCTAAAAATAATGTATGGGAATATTAGAAGATTAACCCCTAAGGCAGAAAAATTTCTGCAAACTAAATATGCTGAAGAGGGTGATTGGTTTATCCTCACCCAAGGGGTTTGTATTAGATTGTATGGTTTCACTCAGAAACCATTTTTACTCCCTCATTATGTTACAGATAGACTATTTGCATTAGAGTATGTTCGACAAACTAAACAAATAAATGTAAAATTTGGCTCTGGTATTGGGAAGACCAGCACCTATAACATGCCATTCAGTTTCAAAGGGATAGTTGTAACAAAAAGGGGTTAGAATGAATAGATTGCTCAATATTTAAGAGAATTGGGGCTGATTGAAATTCCACAGAGGTGGAAGTATGATCCCTTGGATAGATTTGCTGAAAAACAAGCTATTCTGAATAAAACTGAAATGAAAAAATATCATGCTACAGTCAGGCCAGATATAGAGGAAAAAAGAAATAATAGTGAAGATGATGCCTTGGAATGGCACATTGAGAGAATGGAACCTCTGCCCCCTTGGCATGATTTCTATGAGCAAGTAGTGAATTATGATCCCCTGAACAATACAAAACATCAGTTAATGAATGAGAGGATTAGTAGGATACAGAAGAGGGGGGCTGACTGGACAATCATGAAGATTCATGAATGGTGGTTGATGAGGGTACAAACATATATGATTTCTTCAAGGTACCCATTGAAAAATGATAATGAATTTAATATTCAATATAATTTGCATCATGCATCTTGGGAAGGGGTTTTTCCTATAAGAATACCTCCCAACATTGGAGGTAGTAGCAGAACCAGCCCTGAAGCACCATAGAGGCAGGAAACTGATAAGGGTAAGGGAAAACAAATAGTAGTTGAGCATAAGTTATCCCTGGTTCAGACAAAGCCCAAAAATTCTAGAAAGCGGTCAATAGAAGAATTTTTTACCCAAGAGCAAGGGCAGACCTATGACAAGGTTGCTCAGATGATGCTAAAAATGGGGTATGAAGGAAAAGGCCTAGGAAAATGAGGGCAAGGAATGACTGAGCCCATACAAGTAGAGGTGAGGGAAAGATGTCTGGCACTTGGAGCTGATGCTTCAAGTAAAAAATATTATACTTCTAAAGTTGTGAAGTTTGTTCCTCCCTCCGACTCGGCTTCAGAATCTGATGAAGAACCTATAGCTGAGAGGATGAAAATATTAAAAGCCCTGGTTGATGGACAGAAGAAAGACAAGAATGTTACTCAAACTTCTCTTAGTGAACAAAATGTTCAAGATGTTCAAGATAATACAGTTGAGGATTCTGAAAGGGATAAAGTGAATGAGGAAGGTAATAATACTGATGCTCAGGATGCTGAGCAAGAAATTTCTCAGATGGAAGACACAAACGGTTTACCAAATCCGGCTCAAGAGAGCCAGAATCCAGATATTGTAAAAGAAGTGCTAGTGAAGCAAGAGGTTGGGGAAGGTGAGAAAGAACAACATGGGGAATTTCCCCAAAATATACAAATAATTAATCTTGATGAAAGTGATAATGAAAGTAAGCAGAATGAGAATACTGAGATACATGATGATGGTGGAATTCAAGATGAAGAATTATCAAATAATAATGATGAGATTGAAGAAGAGGAAAGGGATCAACAACAACTTCGGACGGGACCAGGTATGTCTCTTTTCTTATCTCCTTCTTTTCCTTCTACTCATTCCTATTTTTACTCTCCCTCCTTTTCTGATATGAAGAAAGATATAATTCTCCTTTCAAAAATGGTTTGCTTTCCCAGAAAAGGCAACATCTTCCCATTCTCAACTCGACGTCAACACTGCGTTGGTCCCCATCCCTTTCTTTCCCAACATTGGCATTCCAACAATTGAAGCTACATCCTTCCAAGTTGACAAGAATCATCCAACTCTGTCAAAGATAGAAAATTTGAAAAAGGTTAGTAAGAACGCTTTAGACTGGTGGACTTCTCACTCCGCTGAAGATCCAAAGATGCCTGCCAGTGTTCATGAAATTATTGCCCTGGATCCTGCTACCATGCAAAGGAAGAAAGTAAAGTTAACCCCGGTAACAAAGAAATCTAAGGGTGAAATGACTGCTGAAGATTACCATGCAGAAGAAATCAATGAAGATATTCCTCAGTTGCCTATGCAAGATGAATGGGTAAAAGTCCAAGCACATCTAGGAACTATATATCTGCATGGGGGACATTACTTAGAGAAATTTTTGAAAGAAAATGAAAAGAGGAAAGAGTTAGAATCAGTTTTGCAAGAACAGATACAGATAGAAAAAGCTTTAAAGTTGGAGGTAAAAAAGTGGGAGGATAAGTTCAGTATTGCTGCCAATGAGGCAGCCAAATATAAAGAAAAATTAGGATAGGCAGATGCACAGATTCAAGCCTTGAATCTCCAGGTTCAGGAGCTCCAACAACAATTGACAGATCAACAGAATGCTCCGTCTGGATTTTCAAAAGAAAAGGTAAGAGATATGAGGAAATAATTGTTGAAATATTTGTTGATATTAGGCTTGAAAGCATGACCTTTATTGTTATACCTAGCTAAAGTCAAGGAAACGATTGAAGTAGTGGGTGAAGAGTTCAAAGTTGTAGTTAATTTTTTGCAAAAAAGAGAAGATGCTGCTACTAAAATCTAGATATTATCTGAGAAGATGCCAGAGAGTATAGCAGCAAAGGTATGAAGTGAAGCTTGGTCTCAAGCCAAGATTGCAGCCAAGAACTTCTTTAGAAAGTTTAAATTAGTGACCCAAGGGAATAAACTCCTGCAGGAGCTAGAGACCGAAGCAAAAGGGTTACTAAAGAATTTGGATTTGGCTATCCAAAGTGGACTCCCATATCTCTGGGATGATAACTCAAAAGTCCTTAATGAAAGTGCACTCTCCTCATCCTTGAAAACTTTTATTGAAGATGAATCTGAAATAGAAAGCTGGAGTGAGCCCATAGAAGATACACGAGTAATGGAGATGGTTCAGAAGCTCACACAGGTTAAAACCTATTTGCAAGAATTGATATTTAGGCAAAAAATGATTTCATATGATAGAGTGGAAGAGCTTCAGTATATCTACCAGCTATTCATTGATTCCTCAGACCTGGATGATGGAGATTGGAAACATATTTGCAAAACCTATCAGGAAGTGGTAGCTATAGTGGACAAAATCAGAAAATCAAAGCATACTGGCTAGAAGCAGCTGACAGAAGCTGGGACTAGTGCCCAAAATTAAGACAAGTGTTTAGATTCCCCTTCTAAAGTATTTAATGTATTTTAGTAATAAGTCTCTAAGCTATAACAAGAGTTTTTGACAAGGTAATGCTTACTCATTAGAAGTGCATTTTTCCTTACTCTTTGCTTTCTGTAATTTCTTATTTTGTATTTTTGACTCCGTTTCCCAATGGATGAAGGGCCTGGATTCTAATATTTTGCTAGCAAAAAATCCCTCGGAAGGCACCAAGAATGTTAGTCTAAAAATACTACCTCTAGAAGATAGTAGAGATTTTGCAACAGGGGGCCATTTTGAAAAGCTCGATGCAGTCTATTTTTGAAGGGCAACAGAAAGGGAAAATGAGCTAAGGAAAGATGATGTCACGATTTCGAGACATGTCTAATTTTTGTGGCAAAACAGCGCAAGAAAGTCAAGCAGATGAAAGTGTCACGATTTCATGACATGTTGCATTTTCGCTGATAAATCAAGAAGACAAGTCCAAGACAAGGAAGATGTCACGATTTTGCGACATGCCTAAATTCCATCGTGATTTCATGACATGTTGCATTTTCACGGCCGTAGAGGGCAAAAGGAGCTGAAAGGATGAAGACGTCACGATTTCGTGACATGTTGCATTTTCGTGGCCGAGAAGTGGAAAAAGAGTAGAAGAGAAGAGAATGTCGTGATTTCGTGACATGTCAGTTTTTCGCCAAGAGAAAGAGAGAAACAAAACTTACAAGGCTAAAGTGTCACGATTTCGTGACATGTTTTGTTTTCACTGAAGCAGGAGGCAGATGAAGTAGAGCATTTGAAGACGTCGTGATTTCATGACATGATAGCTGTTCCTGACAAGATATATTCTTAGCAACTAAAACATGCCCTTACACCAAATTTTTGATCTCTGGGGGTGTCAGATAAAGGAGAAGTATCAGATCTGTTAGAATCCAATTTGCAGAAGATCTTTTGCTTATTATTAGAAACTGTAGTTAATTGCTTGTAATTGATTTGGAATCCAAGATGTACTAGTTGTAAAAGATACCCATTTTGGGTATATATAGTGGTAGACGCATTTTGAAAGGAGGTCGGCTCTTGGACGTTTACAAGATTGATGTACATTATTCTGGATACAAGCAAATAAAGCTACTCTTCTTCTGGCTTCTAATTTTTTGTGTGCAAGTGTATGTATCTGGTTCTTGACTTCTATTTATATTATTGAATTCTAGACTGTATCTGTTCTAAATCTGGACTGTACATGCATGAATTATATTGCTGGAGTTAAGATTAAGTATGCTTATATGTGTTAGATGAAAACGTCTGAATCACACTTAGAAAGTTATGATTTCTACATGAAGGTGTAAAAGAAAGCTTGTAACAGTAATACGTATGTTTTATCCTGGTTGTTGTCTAAACTGCACCGTGAGAAAAGCTTCTAGCCTCGGCTATATTTCCCTTTACAAGCATTTCCCTTCTTTATGTTCTCTTTTCTCTAAACAAAGCAAAAAGGAACCAGCCTACTCTGGAGATTAGATGGGCATTCCCAAGATAAGTCCGTCTATTCAATGTTGGCAAGGTCTAAGGTGCAATACAATTAACCAAAGGCAGATTTTGTTCCAACAGTAAACTTAGGTTAAGTTCATTTATGTACTTGAGGTTTTAATATTACTATAAATACCCCCACCACTCCATTTATTATTGAAGTGTAGTGATTATAATATAATGATTATTTATGGTACATATGGATGCCCATCAATCTTTGTGTCTCTTTTCCTTTTTTTGTCCTTTTATGCTTCTATATAACATTTGAGTGGATGAATTGCTTCTATTAATTTCTAGAAAATATTATGAATTCCAACATGGGTTGTCCATATTTATATTTATTCACAAAATAATACAAAGTTTACAATTATATGACACATAAACATATTAATTTTATATAAATTAATTTCATCTAGTAAACATAAAAAGGAGTCTTACAACACCTATATATTTGGAAATAGTAGTGGCCATGCTCATTCCATCCCTTGAAGCTATGAGTCATTTACTTCCTCATTTTTACCATTACAAGGTAGACCATATGTTAGCCACTATTTTCACTATATGTTTTTCAATCCCTTTCATCATATCAATTGCATAACTCATCTTAAACAACATGGCCATAGGAAATTGACCTTTTTTTTCCATTCATGGATAAGAGATTTAAAATATTTGACCACAAATATATTTTAATGGTTAAAACATACAATTTAATTGAAACCAAAGAATTCATATAATAACTAATACACAACTAATGCGATTCAATACATGCATAAATATTATGTTTTATTTAGTATATGGATTTGTAAATAAATATTTTAATAACCTTCATATGATATTACAGTCCAAATTCTTGCTTAATCTCCATATTTAATCAATTTCTTTTTCTAATAGCAATGTTTCAAAATATCATTATAGAAGTTCAACCTAGTATTCTAGATTTTAAGTTATAAATATTATAAAATACATCAGAATAGTGATAATATATATATATTTTATAATACTTGTCAATTTTCATCAATGAGAACATTTACTTTAGCATTGATTTGCAACTTATGATTTAAGATGTAAAAAATTATATATTAAGATTACAATATTCTTAGAAAATCCTTCATCATATTTGTCCTCACCAACATAAGGGAAATTGGTTATAGGTCCATGGATATTATTCATTAAGTGTAGAAAATAAAATAAAAAAAGTTATTTTCATATACTAATCATCTTCATATCTACATGACCAATATTATTTTTTTTTTCCCTCTACAGTTGTTGATATCTAGCTAAATATTACATTTGGAGATCTAAAGGTCTTGTTCGGAAGTACAAATACATCCTAAAGTAGGAAAGGAGCTATGCTTATATTCTATCTAAGTGGATAAAGTGGATTTCTATCATGGATGAAAAATAAAGGAGGTCGATCTATGTACAAGAAGAATAACAACTAAGTTTGGGGGTTGGATACGACCCAAATGCCTCATTATTATTTAATAATAATTTATTGGAACCACAAAAAATGAGATCTCATTTTTAAAAAATAGGATTAAATAGATGTCACTTGATACATATTTGACAATGAATTGAAGGAACATGCTTCTCCAATTTTTAATATACGAAAGTAATTACTTATAAGTATGAAAACTAATTATGAAAAGATATAGATAATTATATTAAAAAGAAATTATTTCCTTGATATTTGCAAACCTTGAGAAGTTATTTATAATTATTATTATTTATTTCATATTGTATATGATTCATAGAAAGCATGCAAGCCTTAGGTAAGAGATTAAGATTAACTTTTTGAAATTTCATAAATTTAATAAAAAAACATGGGGTTTTGTGTTGATTTTATAGAAATAATACAAGCTATCCATATATTTCAAAGTCAACTTCAAACACTAGGATTTGGAGATGATTTTACAAAAATATTAGAAAATGGTCAAATTTTATGAAGAGTAGATTACAAAACCTATATCATAATAATATTTTCAGCTAATTATTTATTTTATATTTTTTATTAATTCCCTCTCCCATTTTCCTTTTGAAAAATTTGTCCAACCATCAAATCATTGATTTTGTTTTTCTCAACATGTTGATGAAATCCATATAGGTGGTCCCTTTTGTAACTAATATGATTAGCAAGTGCAAGTGGATAATATCTCTCATGACTCTCTACTTGTATTGGTGAAAACTATGTGTTTCCTTTTTTGTTTTTTGATTTAGTATATATATGCTATAATAACACAACATTATGGTAATCTAGAATTATTACTAGTATATCCTCAATACTCTCAATACATATCTAGCCCCTGCTATTGCTCTTACCCATAGACTAGTTTGTTGAAAGTTGAAGATTTCATTGAGTGGGAAGGGAACAGGAGGTGTTGGAAACAAATTCCTCAAAGAGTATTTGAAAATAGGGAGGAAGTGTTAGCCTAGGGGACCATTTATAATCATCTTAGACTCTATAGTCTTGTGATCCAAGATATGGAGGACTCTCTCATTTGAAAATTTGAAAGTTAAGGTTTTTACTCTATTAGATCAGCCTACCATAGACTAGTTTGTCAAAAGTTGAAGATTTCATTGAGTGGGAAGGGAATAGGAGGTGTTATATCAGCCCTGCTATTGCTCTTACCCATAGACTAGTTTGTCGAAATTTGAAGATTTCATTGAGTGGGAAGGGAACAGGAGGTTGTGGAAACAAATTCCTCAAAGAGTATTTGAAAATAGGGAGGAAGTGTTAGCCTAGGGGACCATTTATAATCATCTTAGACTCTATAGTCTTGTGATCCAAGATATGGAGGACTCTCTCATTTGGAAAGTTGAAAGTTAAGGTTTTTACTCTATTAGATCAGCCTACCACATTTTTGATGCAGATCCTCAGCACTGGTTTTTACCCAAAAATTTTTGGCTTAAAAACCTAACTATGAAACTAAATATTTTTATTGGATGGCTATTCAAAATAAATGTTTAATAGTAGAAAATATTTGCAAGAGGTGGATGGCTCTGATAAATAGATGCTACCTGTATAAATCTTTAGAGGAAACTTATCAGCATATTTTTTTCCAGTGCCCCTTCTTGGTTTTAGTAGTTTCTCAGGTGTTGTCCACTTTGGATGTCAGTTGGGTTTTGTCAAACATTATCTATGATATATGCCTGTAGTGGAATTCTCCTTTCAAGTTCCCTCAGTTTGAAAAAAATTGGTCTTTCTTGCTCCCACATTTGTTTTGGAGCATCTGGTGGGAATGCAATCATAGAGCTTTCAAGAATTCAAGGCATGATACAAATCGGATTTCTTTTGGAGCTCTTGGAGCTACTATGGAGAATGTATCTCATTATTTCCCATATCTCAAAGTGGGTTATTTGTATGAAAGCCTTGTGGAGGCTAAAATTATATTTCTAGCTTCTTGTAAGTCATATAAACTACCTGCTACCTCAGTGCGCTCAACCACCTCATGGTGCCCTCCTCCTGAGGGTTAGATAAAATTGAATTTTTATGGTGCCTCGAAGGGAAATCCAGACCCTGAGACTACTGGTGAGGTAATTATAAATTCTAAGGGTGAGTTTATTGGTGCATACACAGAATATTTCTATCCAAACCTCTCATTTTTCTAAATCCAAGGGTCTCCTTCAAGGGCTACTATTGGTAGAAACACTTAAATATTAGAAAATCATTGTAGATGGGGAATCTTTAAATCTAGTAAATATTACCAATTCTATTAGCAGGCCTCACTGGAGCATTTTTAATATTCTAGAAGAGGTGTTTAGAATTCTAAAATAAATAGAGGAGTTCAATGTTAACATATTTATCGAGAAGGTAATAAGGTTATGGATTATATGGCCAACTTGGATCTTTCTCAACAAGGCCTGAGGGTCTAGTTGGATAATTTCCTCCAATACATTGAATATATTATTTTCTATGATCACAATTAACTATTGATTGTGTGTGAGCCTTGGTATGGGAGTTCACTCCATGGAATCTTTGTTAAATGTTTTATTTTATGCTTTATTGGGTGGGCCATCTTAATTAGTGATCTTCACAAGTCCCCTAACATTTTTTAGCTATCATTGGTTGGGCATATTTGTGTGGATGTTGGTCAAAATTTTCTTGGCCTCAATACTAATGGTGTCCTCATTGTATGCTCTTCTAGTGATATGGTGATATTTTCTACTCTTGTGGTGATATGGTGATGTGTTTATCTATTTTTGAGGAAAAGCACTCTCCTTTTCTGGTTATATTACAGGTTGTGGTCTCCTTTGACAATGAGATTTAGGATGTCGTTAACAAGAAAATGGATATGGCAACCACAAACTAGATCTACTATGATGTTATTTTTGCAGTTGATATCAAGTTATAATTTATGTTGGTTGTATGGGGCCCTCTCTATTTTTTTCTGAGAGATGTCTGGTTCCTTTATTTTTTGTTACCTGGATTTTATGGTATGTTGTTTGCATGGGGTCCTCTCTATTTTATCTTGTTGAGGGTGGCCTGTTATTCCTACCCGTTGGATGATTTTTATTTAGTGTTGTAGTTTAGTGCATTCTCATACCCTATATCGGCCTATTTTAATAGGTTTGGGGACCTCAAAACCCTTTCGTTTACCAAGTAAAAAAAAAAAGAATCATTACTAGCATTGATATATTATTTAGCTACCACAATAAATTTTAAAAAGTAATATTAGGAAATGGAGAAGGGAAAATGTTAAATAAAGTCTATAAAATGATTTTATAAATCTATTAATTGGAGATAATTTATGTTTTATCTAAATAATAGTTATATATTATTTGTAATACAAGACTTAATGTCACATAAGATCAAGAATATGATTATCTTATAACTTCATGATTTAAAATTGAAATAAAGTGTCACATTTTTCAACATACATAAATTTTTATTATACAAAAATATTCAATAGGCTCAAAAATTGATCATTATCAAAACATTCAACAAGATCATAATGAAGAAATAATCTTGAGGTTGACATAGTGGACAACCAAATGTACAATGTTAATGTGTTAGTCTAATGGAAATGCAAACTTGTGGTTGAGGTGTTGGTGTCATGTATGTGCAACTTTCAACCTTCGATTTGGTCTTGTACATATGAAACACTATGGTTAAGTTGTTATTCTCATATATGCCCAATATTAAGATGCTATTACACTTTTGTAATTTAGATGTTGGCATCGTGTAATTTCAATATTGGTTTCATGGATGTGTAAACTTGTGATGGTGTCATAGATGTGCAAACTTGTGACTAAACATGTTTATGTTAACAAATATGCACAACATTGTGGTTAAGTATAGGTCTTGAAGGTATGTAACCTTGTGAAAGTACCATAAGTGTAATATATTGTTATAGAGCAACTAAAATTGTTTGGATTCAAATGCAATTAAAATTTAAGAAAGGCTTCTAGAATTGTAACAGTTTGTTAGTATACTATATAGGAGGAATTGAATATTAAATGAATCATATAACGTTTTTTGTCATTTAAAATTTTATTTATCTATTATATTATACAAATTTTATATATGCATATATAAAATTTGTATAATATAATAGATAAATAAAATTTTAAATGACAAAATATTATATGATTAATTTAATATTCAATTCCTCCTATGTAGTATACTAACAAATCGTTACAATTCTAAAAGACTTTCTTATATATATATATATATATATATATATATATATATATATATATACATATACATATATGTATGTATGTATGTATGTATGTATGATATCCATCCATTTTTTTGATCTAAATGAATTTATATTATTTTGTATTAACTAAAATACTTAACTATTTAAGAAACACTTTTAAGTTCAAATATTATTTTTTTATTTTTATTTACTATATGTACCATAATGGATAGCTTAATTAGAGGTTATACACATAACACTTAATATACATTCAAATTTTAATTTCATGACATGTAAGAATCTAATTTGTTGAGTTGTATTTAAATTGAAACCAAAAATTGAAGTTAATGTCAACCATCACCCAATGATTTAAACACTAATAAGCTCAATAACAATATCATTAAATTTGCTCAAAATAAATTCATTTTATACCTCCTCATCTATTGCATTTAATAATTGATGTGGAAGGTAAATGAAAAAGGTTGATGTTTTCCTTCTAGATTCCATGGGCATTGACTAGATGCTTGTTATATATGCATTTGATGTAATATTCCTTCTTCCTCTTCAATTATGTCTATGAATAAACTATTCTTCTAACATGTTGTCTCAAGTTACATGTTATTGTGTTTTTTAATATGGTAGTTGAGGTATTAATGTTGGGTTTGAGTGTCATAGGGAGTTATTATAGTGTGTTATTCGATATCTATTTTATTTTTATATTTATACTTGGATAGAAAATTATACAATTTGGAGAAAAAAGTGGTGGAATGAGTAGTCTTTTTTTTGTATTATGGGGTGGATGCAGCTCGTACAATGCCAACTTAAAATATTGATTGATTGATATTGGAGGAGATAATCCATGCAAGAACACATTGGCCAAGATGAGGTAGATTTTTTGGTTTTTTTGGACTCATCCATATAATGCTTCTTCATTAAATTTTTCTTGTTATTGCATTGGGTTTGAGTGTTGAGAGACTTGGTGTCATCTGAGCACGAATAAATATGGAAAGTAATAGTCATATAATAATTTATCCTATGTTGTCTTGGTTCCTTAACAACCATTTAGACTCAAATGTGTCCATCAATGACAAAACTGCTACCTCACTCCACTTGTCTCATTTGATCTATATTTGTAATGTCTCAAATTTCCACCATTAAGGATGCCCTATCTTATACTCCTCCCAAGGTCAAGATGAACTCTAGGTGGATTCCTCATCTAGAAGGATGGTTAAAGCTAAAATTTGATGGTGTAGTGAAAGGAATTCTAGGAATTGTAGGGATAGGTGGTATTATTAGAGACCATAATGGGAACACCATGTTGGCTTATGCTTAATACCTTTGTTTTCAATCCAATCATTTATGAGGCTAGAGCCCTTTGGAGAGGGTTGTATTTAATAACACCAAGTTCCAATAGGATTATTATCAAAGGTGATTCTCTCAACATCATAAATTACTTGAAGAACAATAAAAACCCCTCATGGAAGGTCAAAGGTTGCATTGAAGAAGCCAAAAAAATCATTGCTCACATGAGGGAACCCATTATTCAACATGCCTTCAGGGAAGCAAACAAGGTGGCAGATGAGTTAGCTAATTTTAGGATAAATATCAATGGTCTAATGTCTTGGTTTGATGCCTTTCCCCAAAAAATTTCCAATGTAGTCAATTTGGACAAAGCTTCCATCCCTCAAAATCCCAATGGCCAAGCCTTATCTTTTGATCATTGATGTAATACCCAATTATATTATGCCAAGTGTTGTCCCCATGATCATGTTCACTTTACCCTATAAAATGGTTAGTCTTGTCAGCACTCCCCTTATTTATTCTTATAACAATATTATCCGCAACAATGTTTTCCCCAAATTCTTATTTCCAAGTTCCACTATTACCTTTTTCAAACTCTATTTTTAGCTCATGGCCCTATCTTGTCCTGTTTACATGGTTCCTACTCACTGCATCCTTCCTTGTACCTTCATCCACTTTATTTTACATGCACTCCCTTTAAGACTCATCAACATACTCACCTTTTCCCCAGCATCTTTGTTATCCTTCCCATAAATATCACCGACCACCATGCCCTTTTTTTCACTTCCCAAAGACCTCCTCAATCTGAGATGCTTGATTTATATAGGTAGGTTTTTTGCATGGTTTTTGGAGTCATGTGTAGAATTGGCTCATTCAAGATTTTCATGATTCCTAGAAGCCCTGGGAACTCCTCTGTGATCATTAATATTCCTAAGGATGTATTTTCCAATATTTTGGCAATACACAAAACTTTCATGTCCCAATACAGAAGGTTTTACTTCCTATAAGGGTTCCACCATCCAAGCCCAATTCTATTCTCTTGATACTTTTAATCCATCCCTATGTTTTTTTGTGTAGGCTCTAGAGTCCTTTTTTCCTAATCATGAGTTTCATGGAGCTAGATACCTTACAGGTGGATATGCTTGTTGAATCTATCATGGATGAGAAAGGCTATCTTCCCTTTCTGAGGAAGTTCTCAGGGAATGATTATGACACTATAATGGCATTTATATATAGCTCATACAAGGGTAATATAATCATATATGGCAAGGATTACATAGTTTATACACAGTTGTTGGTGGAAATTATCGATCTACCTTCGATTGAGAGATCAATAAGAAGAGAGAAAAATAATTGGGAAGTGGAGCTCAAGGAGTTCCCTGATAAGGTTAAAATTCTCAAGTTGGCCAAGACAGGTATGTATAGGTCTAACTTGCATTCCCCTTGGAATAGAGTTATGAAGCCTATCATGTAGTTCTTTACTGTAGATGACCTAGATAAAACTTTATGCAACTTCCATTTAGCCTTTGTTAATCACTTTCATGATATTAATGTTATCAATATCCCTAAGTTTTTATTTTTCTCTATGCATTATTCCATAGAGAATTGTAGGAAAAAAGAGTGAAGCTTTCCCATCTCACCAAGGTATTTTCAAAATAATTTACAATCACCTTCTGATTCACAACCCTAAAATCCCCCTTGTTGATCTTGTCCTCCCTAAGGAAAACCCTAGGGGTAATTCCAGTCCTCCCAAGGTCTTTTCTAAGGATAATATTGCCACAACCCTTGTGATGATCCCTATTTCATCCCTGTTATATAGGAAGAGGAAATATTTAAAGACAATTAAGAAAATCGAAGCACCAAAGGGGAAGAGCTTCAAGGTTGATGAACTGGTGAGCATGAACAGATCATCTATTCACCTCATAAAAAATATGTGCTAAAGCCAATATTCATTTTTGAATATGGTGTCATATGATGAAGGTGATGAACACACCACTACGATGCTTTAGAAGTTGGTGATCAAAACTATCTTCAAAACTGTTTCCCATAATAAGGAGTTCTTGTCTTCCCTAAAGGAGATGAGAAATACCATGAACATGATTTTATTTCATGAACCATTCCCTGGAATTATCACATATGGCCCTAAGGGTTTTTATATACCTAAGGTCATCAGAGTTTTAGGAAAATATGGGTGTAAGGATGAGGTGGAGGATTCTAAAGAGGATGATGTGTAGCTAGAGGATAGAGAGATGTTCTTGAGAACAAGGCATAGGATGGGCATTGGAACACACTTTTTGTTAGAATGTTGGGATGTAGGTGTCTAGCCCATTTTTGTGGTTTTTGCATTGTAGGTAACGTGCTTATTTGATTTTCTTTCTCCTTTTATTATAAGATCTTTCTACTACTTTTGTATTAAGGTTTTGGGATTCCTTTAAAAACCCACCTTAATAAAAAAAATTACTTACCAAAAAAAAAAATTCCCACAATTAAATCCATATATGTCATCCCTTGCTAAGCTTTCTCCCTTGTCAAAAGACCAAAAGTCTAATTTGGTTTTGTATCATTGATTATGATAATTCCCATTATACTCTTTTTGTGAATGTGATATTATTGTTTTAAACTTTTATATTTGTCATGTTTGTGCTTTGGGTCTTAGTTTTTGGATTTTAAGCCTTCAACTATGATCTAAGCAAGGCGTCTTATTACTTAGATCCGACATGCCTATTTGCATTTCAAAAAAACAAAATACAAGTATTAGGAGGATAGTCATATTTAGATTTTCATGGTCATATATTTAGTTTAATTGAAGTGTGTAAGATGGCTTTATGGAGGTATTTGTGAATATTATAAAATTTTGCTCATAAGTTGTATCTTGTAAAATTTAAGTCCTTGTGTGATTGGCTCATGAGAACACCAACTCCTAGAAAAATAATAATAAAGTTATTTTTTGTGTGGTGGTACTTTGATAGGATTATTATCAATCCTCTTGTGCTTATGGTGGTCTCCTTTATTTTGTCTTCTGAAGTTGCTACTTCAATCATGGGTTCAAATGAAAACTATATGGTATCATAAAAACTAAATGACACAAATTACGAAATATGAAAGATGAAAATACCATTGATTTTACAAATGAAATACTTTTGGGATTTAAAAATATAAGATAGGCCAATAGATCTAAATTGCATATTAAATGGAATAAAATGGACATGAATACATGAAAACTCCTATTGTGGCAAATAGATCCATTAATCGAGTCTCACGTTCTGTTAGAATATATTACATCATTTGGCTTATACTAGATTACTTTAGGAGGAAGTTATCTTGTTACCACATGCAATGTAATAAATGCACAAGTATCAATGTGCAAGTTGTATATGTACAAGCTATCCTTTGTATAACTAGGTAGACTGTTGGCTAAGGAATATCTCTTCCTATATAAAGAGCCTCACATATCTACTTTATGTATCACTCTCTTTTCATTCAATAATATATTCTATTACTTTTATCTCTATCCTTTGTTGTGATTGAATGCTGCTAAATCTAACAATGGTATCAGAGCCATGATAGTTCCTATATAGGAATAAGGGAAGTCATTGCTACTAGTGTTTGTAAAATAAATGCACATTTATACCTGCCACTAGCAAATTCCATTTAATATCATGTGAAGAGCTTGGTAATAATTAGGATATCATA
Source organism: Wollemia nobilis (assembly GCA_028583015.1). NCBI lineage: Eukaryota > Viridiplantae > Streptophyta > Pinopsida > Araucariales > Araucariaceae > Wollemia > Wollemia nobilis. The sequence continues at coordinate 58,631 of JAQPPZ010004836.1, read as the reverse complement.
TTAAATTTTGATAAGTAGAAGATTTGGGACAATTTTCGTCATCCGACAACAAGCCCAATAAGAAGAATTTGGCAAGGAGTTCCAAATATCATAAGACCTCAAGATATACATAATATTGAGAAGAAGAAGCCTACCAAATCCAATAGAATTGGATATTGCCTCTTATATCAAGAAGGCACCACTTAAGAATCAAATATTTCTACAACAAAAAGGAGACTACAAGAAGAGAACAAGCCACCAAAAATTTCTAGACTCATGAAAGGGAGACCATATTGTGGTGAAGATAAATTTTTTCAAGGAAGCCTACAGAGAGCTGCAAGATCTTATCTAAGGTAGTAACTTGGTGATCACAGACACCAAGACCTATATCCTCTACAAAAGTGGTAAAAATAGCTTTCAAATAAAGGTAAGAAACTATTGGTGCAAGTAGATTCATTAAGTAGATTAATTATCATATTTATTTAAGCACCTTAACTAGATTGAAGTTGTAAAAAATGGGTTGAATTAGAGTCTTCAAAAGGGTGCAAAAAGAAATAATTTTTTAAGGTTAATTTGCACTTTAGGAGTTGATTATATTTTAGAATCTCAAGATATCTATCAACAACCTATTATCTACTTTGAAGAAGAATATGAAGACTAGCTCCTATTACCTTACTATTAAAGAAATTTTAGAAAAAAATTCGAATATTCATTCCAAATTATTCTTGATTAGTTGTATTGAATTTATTAAGTGCATTAGTTTTTTGAGAGTTAATTGGATTAATAAGGTGATATTATTAGTGCATTAAAAGATTATTAAATTTGCACTATTATTGCTCTCAACAAATTATTGCTTGTGTTCATAATAAGGGCACAAAAATATAAATTTTCAAAGTGTCTAAAGACACTATTAGCACTTAGATATATAAAAATTTGGGTAGCCTAAGGAAGCCATAAATTAAGCTCAATACTGCAAATATTGGAGAAGGTAATAAAAAAAAGGAAGCATCGAACGAGACTTGGTAAGTCTCAAGTTCAAGGCACAAAAATAGTGCAAAAAAATACAGCAAAACAAAGCTTCCATAATATGGTTACAAGCTTGTATCCATAAATAAAACATCCAAGACAAAGGGGAAGGTGTCTATTAAAAATATAACCTCAAAATCCCTATATTGCACTCAAATATTCTACCTCAAAACAAAATATTTAGATATGCAATAAACATATTTTATGTAAAAACTACTTTACATTATATTGTACAAACCTAATTTGGTTATACAGGGAGAAAAAGTAGATTTAAAGGTCCCCAAAGACACTATGTTTCCTAGAAAAACTAGTCAAAAGTAGTTGTATGCTAGAAATATTTTAATCTTAGCTCAAGGAGCCAATCAATGTGCTCATACTCCTCGCATCCAAGATAGCTAAACCTACAAGATACAATGTGCAAAACAAAGAGAGAAACAATGTTAATAAAGAGAAATAACATCTGTGAAAGGAGGATGTAAGCAAGAAAGTAAGAAAGAAAAATGAAGCACAATTGGAGTGTCACTTACTCCAAAGACACTAATAGAAATCGGTGCTCAAAGTCTCCATATTGTTGCTCCATATCCCAGCTAAAAGCAAGTGTAGGTTGATGAAAGAGGAGTTGGGATTTTTAAAGTTAAAAGGATCTCCAAAAAGGTCTATTTGAACCAATGAAAGAGAGGACGTCTATGCAAAAAAGAATGTGACACTCGTCACCAAAATAAAACCCTAATGCTCAAGTCAAGGGATCACTCACATTTAAGAAAGAAGTTACACAAATAGTTTGGTGCATTGAGTGTATGAAATACGCTTGTCCCTTGGAAAATCAATGTTTTGCTAAAGAGTGTAATTACAAGAAGGAAGAGGAATGTTTTTCTTTTGCACCAAAATCTCCTCAAGCACTCAAGAGAAATAGACATGCCACTTGGAATTTTAGACAAGAAATATCTTCCTATTAAGGACGTCAATGATCGAAGTCAACAAGAAAATTTTTATCTTGACATTTGTCACTCCACCATCTATGTGCATAGGACATAATTATAGCATGGATAGAAGGGGTTAGAATATTCAACACTCAATCCAAGAGAGGTTAAAGAAAGAGTCCAAGCAACTCCTATTTTGAAATGTGTATAGCTACAATTAATTTAATTGGAGGGTGCAGTCACAATGTCAATATGTCTACATAAATAGCATGCAACCCTAGCTTCTCAGCAAGAACAGTGTCGTATATTGCTTGGTGAAAGGTAAATTTTATTTCCTATTATTATATGCTTTCTTTCCTTGGGATTCATAAGGTTGTAATTAAAGGAATTAAATTAATTGAAAATAATTTACCAAAGGGAATACTTTATCAAATAAAGACAATATATGCAAGATAAATCCTAGGAGCAATAAGGGTTTCTACTAGAATAAATAATAATTATTTTCAAATATTATTGTTCTCTATTTTATCCAAATATTAGGTAGTCATAAGGGCTACTACATCAAATTAATTAATTGAAAAATTAGATACACTAAACCTAATTCCAAATACATAATAGAGAGGTTTATCATAGCTCTTTCAAAGGTTGGATATTCATAATATTATTATCTCAAACTTATAAAAAATGAGATAAAAGATCCAATATGCAAATTGTATATGTGAAAGCTATCCTTTGTACAACTAGGTAGAGTGTTGGCTAAGGAATCTATCTTCCTATATAAATATCCTCACATATCTACTCGATGTATCACTTTATTTTCATTCAATAAGATGTTCTATTGCTTTTATCTCTATCCTTTGTTGTGATTGAATGCTGTTAAATATAACACATTCAATATATTCAAATATCAAAATAAGTATGGGAAAATATTTCTACAATGTATTAGAGGACTAGTAAACTTATAATGGTATATCTTAATGTACAATTAACACATGTCAAGCTAGAATAAGGAGAGAGCATGAATAACCACCTCACCAATGTTTAAATAATAAAAAGTCAAATTTCCACTATGTAGGTAATATATGAAGATGAAGATATTATGGATTTTCTAATTGGTAGCCTACCTAGAAAATATCACAAATTTGCATCCACCCTTGAGCTAGTATAAAAATTTGGTACAATGATTGGCTAAGCTATGTCGAGCCTTACTAAGTAAAGAACAAAAATTTAAGAAATTTAATGGTGAATATAGTAATATTGGACATGCATTGATGACTAAATGAAAATGAAGATCTACTAATCAAGGGAGATGAAATAAATACAAGTAAACATAATAAATGGAAGAAACATATGGTAACAAACTACAACATAAGACACGAAAAAAATTAGTAACAAAGAAACATCAATCAGAGGCATATTTATAATAAAATATGGAATAGCTTTAAGATAAATTGTTAAAAGTGTGGTAAAGATAGAGATAAATCTTATCAATGTTATAAAAGAAATATAAGTAGATTTCAAATATTCTATCCAAATAATCAATCAATTTTTTTCAAAGAAGATGAATGTTACAAAAATATTGTACTTACTTCTCTTGCTACTTGTGGAAGCTCTATATATTCTTGGTACATTGACTCGGGTGCAAGTTAGCATATGGCTTATCACAAGTACTATTTTAAATATTTAGACAAAAAAATTATGTCCCACAAGGTTGTTTTACATGATGACACTTTACTTATAGTTGAAAATGTTAGCACTATTTTTGTAAAGGATAATAATGAAAAAGAATATAAAATTACTAACATTATTAATATACAAAATTTAAAGAAGAATTTTCTCTCATGAATCAAATAACAAATAATCCATGCAAGGTAAAATTTCAATACATATATTTATTAAAAATATATGAGGGATGGATATAGATTCATAATAATATGAATAATAAAAAATGGAATAGATAAACTTGATTTGGAGCTAGCAAACAAGGTCACTTATGTGACAATGCATGATCATGTTAATGAATCATTTTATCAAATTTTGGGAACTTAAATTATTAGATTTCATCTACATTATCAAAGAAATATATGGTTCTTGTCATCCCTTGGATCAAAGCAAACATATGTTTTTGTGAAGGTTGTATGGTTGGAAAATAACATAAAGACCCATTTGAAAGGAGTACATCACAAGCAAGAGAATTTCTTAAGCTTGTATATAGCGATTTATGTGGACACATTACTCCATAGTCACTACGAGAAGAAAAATATGTATTTAAAAGTCATGGACATAATTTCTTGAGACCAAGGATGAAGTATTCAAAAATTTCATTAATTTTTAGGTCCTAGTGGAAAATAAGTGTAACAAAAGAATCAAAAGGATAAGAATTGATAATGGATATGAATATGTTAATCACAAGTTTAAGAATATTTTTGAAATACATGGCATTTGGAGAGATAAAGTAAATAGATACACTCTACAACAATATGGAGTGTCTAAAAGAATATAAATATGTTAATCACAACTTTAAGAATATTTTTGAAATACATGGCATTTGGAGAGATAAAATAAATTGATACACTCTACAACAATATGGAGTGGCATATGTTTATGTGCCAAATGAAATAAGAACTATAAAGTTTGATAGTAATAGCATGAAGTGCATTGTTATTGGTTATGATGATTACAAGAAGGGGTACAAGCTTTATGATCATAAATCTAAATATGTTTTATTAGTAGCTATGTAAAGTATAATGAAATAATTCAAGGTGATGTCTTAACTCCTTCATGTCATCCACCTTAAATTAAAATGACTTTAAAAATAGTAATATGTTGGAATATATTAAATTATTTGGTACATGCTAATGTACCACCTTCGATAAATATTTAGATTAGGAGTGTGTCTTAGATTAGAGTGTGAGTATTTACTTTATGCAATTTAATAAATGCACAAGTACTATTATAGTGTGCAAAGTATTTAATGATGTAAATGTGCATAATAGTCCATGTGCACATGAGTCCTTACAATAGTAAAGTGAAGAGCCTCAAAAAGAGTGAAGGCCAATAATAATCTATATGAATAGTCACCTTCCATTCTATATAGGTCTATATGTGAGTGTGAAAGAGCATAATGAAGAGACACAATATAGATTGAGCATGTATGAAGTATGGATTTTTTGAGATATCTAGTCTATATCAAAATACTATTTTTGTGAGAATTTGTTAATGGATGTTTTTCTGTAGTTTCATAATTTATTCATGAGTTTTATATGTTTATAATATTACCATTATCTTATATTTGATATAGCATTCTTATTTTAGATCTTGTGGTTATTTCACATTAAGCATTTGGTATCAAAATCTAATAGTGGTATCAGAGCCACAAGGGAGATTGATAGGAGATAGGGAGAGCCATAAGAGAGATTGAGAGGAGATAGGGATATTTCATTTTCAAATTTTTTAAATTTGCTTTTTTGCTAGAGTCTTTCCATAGGGTTGTTGGAAAACTTGTGAAGACTAGGACTCAATAAAGATTGCTTTTCTACTAGATTAAAGGATAACTAGTGAAGTTTAATGATTGTAGAGATTTAGATATTTGGATGTATTTGATTATTGTTGTCTAAGTTTTTGTTGTAGAAATTTAGTTTTTAGAAATTGAGAAGATTCCTACAAAAAATAGATAATAATTTCATCTTTGTTTTCTTGAAATTCTATGTGCTTTCCTCATGAAAGGATTAATTTTTGAGTTGCAACAAAAGAGTAGATATTGAAGATTAAGGAGGAATAAGAAATATGTCCCATTGGAGATTGAATATTTAAGATTAAGGAGACCCAAAAAGATTTCCCCATAGAATATTGAATATTGAGGAGACCCAAGAAAGAGGTCCCCATAGATGATTGGATATTGAATATTGAGGAGACTTGAGAAGGAGGTCCACATAGAAGATTTAATATTTAAGGAAGGAGAAAGAATCCAAAAAATACCTATTGAAGGTTGAGAAATAGGAGACCCAAGAGAAGAGGTCTCCATTGCATATTTGAGAAAGGATATAGGAAATTTGAGAAAGAATATTGAGAAATTGAATACCCAAGAGAAGATATCTCAAGCAAACTTGGAAGAAAAAAGAATAAGGCTAGAAGCCCTATTGAAGAAGTTAAAGAAGTGGTCATTAGAGGATATTTAAATAAACCTTGAGGTAGAATATTGCAAGTAGGAGAAAATATTGAAAATAATAATTTGGGATAATTGTTGCCATTCAAAAATAAGACCAAAAGGAAGAAGGATTTGGCAAGAAGTTTGCCAAATTTTGAAAAATAATTTTGAAGATCTCAAGATATTTATATTATTGAGCAAGAGGCCAGTGAAAGAGGTTAGATTTGAATATAGAACTTATAAAGAGCTAAGGAGGAGAAAGGACATATAAGAGACCATCTATTTGAGAAATTTGAAGACAACCATGAATAATTTGAAGGCTAATTTTTACAAGAGAAGATTACTAATTTTCATGACATAAGTTGAAGGGTCATAGGACAAAATATTCAAGGTAACATAGATCTGCAAATTGAAGAATATTTGGGAAGATTTTGAAGTGCCCTTGAACATCCAATTGAAGGAAGGCTTGATAGAAAAACTAAGGCAGTGGATTGGAGAATATAGATTATTTTTGAAAAACAATATACATGAGAATAAAATAGATTTTTGGAGCAACAATTTAAGAGATTTGGACTACAAAAATGGGCATCATTAAAGGGAGATAGTAGAGCTACAATTTAAAGAATTTTAGGACATATTTGAGAGAGCTTTGGAAAACAAAAGAAAAGAAATATTTTGAAGTAATTGAAGCAAAAAAATTGTAAATATTTTGGATAGCACGAAGGAAACATTTGGAGTTGTAAAAATTAGAGAAGTTGAAGATAAAGAAGGTTGATTTCAAAAAACATTTGAAGAGGAAGAAAGACTGAAAATTTCAGCATTCTATAATAGTTGTCTGGCAAGGAGAAAGAGAAGATTCAAACAACATACTTCGAAGAGGATAGAAGTTTATTTTGGGGTAGTAAATTAAAAGGTAGTAAAAATACAAAAACTATAAATTCAAGATAGCAAAATATGAATCAAATCACCAAGGATACTAGCTTCAAAAATGAGGACAAAGAGGTTTGTAATATTGGTGCTATAAAAGTTCATTATTCAAGCATTCATATTAGCTTATTATAATTTTTTTGAAAGCACCATGTTATAGTTATTAAATATAAAAAAATATAGTTTAAGCTAAGTGTCTCCAAGCCAAGGAAGGAGGCATCCTTATCATACTAGAATATGCAAAACACAAAAACAAAAGTAAAGTTAAATATTTCTTGAAAGGGAATAATAAGGAGAAGGAAAATTAGTATATGTATGTTAATCTTATATTCCAAGGAAGTGCATAATTTTTAAGTCATTGAATAAAATAAAGAAATCAAATAGTGCACAGGAACAAGGTAGAGTTTTCAAATACATCATACCAAAGGAGTGGTAGAACCATCATCTTGAAGGAGGAGCCACCATAGTGAATAAGAGCCACCACATTGTATAGAGGAAGCAATGTAAAATAGGAAGATATAATATCACTGGAAAGATAGTTTAAGAACAATAGGAGGAAACATTACTTGAGAGAAGTTGAGATGTCGTTGAGTAGAGCTTGAGCACCAAAATTTGAGGATCCACCAAATAAGAGAGCAAGCATCATTACTAAGAAGTTTTGAGCATCAAATTTATGTTTCCTTTGGAGTGAATAATTGAAAGGAAGCTAAACACCATTATAAGGAATTCAAATAGTCATTTTTTGTTTCTTCATTAAATTTAAGCTAAAAATAAGATGTTGAGTGTTGAGAAATTGAAGAGTAGAAGCATTTGAGGTAAAGAATTGAAGTTGCTACCAAGTATAGAGGAGAAGCAGTGCATTATAAAGCATATAAAATAAAAGGAGTGTTATCAATAGGATGAAAAAATGTTATGTAGAGGAGAAGCACCAACCATTTGACCTAATTATCACTTGGGAGGATATAATATATTTTCCAAGTGTCACAGTGTATAAGGTAGCTCCAACCAATGCTAGTAAAGTGAAACATCTCCTTGTATCCATAAGTGCATGAGGGACAAGTCATACAAGCATATTTATAAGAGCAAAGAGTGGTGAAAGTTATTGGAGCATTGCACATTAATGGTCATAGAAGCTAACAAGCATGTAAAGTAAGTTTAGATCCTAGAAGACTAAATTTAATGAGTGCCATACACATGGAAGAGCATTAAATACATGGAGAGAGATAAAATATTTGGAATTTTATTTTTGGAGAATAACACCTAAAATAGAGTATAGGTTGTAGAGTCGAAAATTCTCACGAGGAGCAAGTTGAAAACATAGCATGCCACATTCAGGGAAATACATAAAACATTTAAATTTATTTTATTTTTACAAAAGGTTAAGGAGTTATAAGGAATATCAATACTAATATTAATATTAATTAATCTATTATGATTGGGATTAATTGAATTAATGGATGTATAAGGTAATGAATTGATGAATTATAACCTTAGAATATTTATTGAATGATTTGGAAGACTTTTGAAATGAAAAGAATTTAATGTGAAAGTGTTTGAAATTACTTTATTTGAAATTCAAGCATAGAAATACTTGCAAATAATTTGACTTGTAGGAATAAGGATTTCTACATCGAAATAGGAATATTGAATTTTATAATATCTTTGTTTTCTAAATTTCTAATTTTTGAGTTATAAGGAATTCAACACCAACATAGGTTTTTGAAATTTAGAAACCATATTATTGAAAATTAAGAGATATAAGAAATACAACATAAAATTATTTGAAAGTTGGAAAATTACATTGATATTAGTCTCTTGTTCAAATTAACGAGACATAAGGAATCCAACTTAAATTTCTTGAAAGTAAAGAATTTTATCAAAATTGAAGTTGCATCAAAATTATATTTAGCTTTCTATTCATAATTAGGGAGACAAAAGGGATTCAACTCAAAGGAAAACTTATAAAGCTAAGTATTTTATCAAATCTATTTTACATTCAAAATACTAGGGAACTAAAAGGAATTCTACCTAGAGATTTAAAAAATTAAAATCTTTGCCAAAACCATTGTTTTATAATTATTCAAACATTAGGAAATACAAGGTATACTACAATATTTGAAGAATTGAAAGTTAGTATACTCAAATTCAACTTAAAATTTAGAATTTGAAAAGATAGGGAGATATAAGGCTTACAACATAATTGTTTGGAAGGTTGAAAATTTGAAAAGTGTTCTTAGTCTATCATAAAAATGAGTAATAAGGATCTCTACTTCAAATAATATGTCAAACAATGATATAAAGAACATTGTCATAGAAGAAAAGAGAAATGTCATAAAACTTGGGATCAAGGATTTGATTAAAAAGTCTGAAGGAAAATTAGATTTAATCTCAAGTTTCATTTACAAAGAAGCATTAGAAGAATTTTTTGAAATATTAGAATACTATTTGCATGCAAGAATGTTTGAAGCAATTGACAATGAGAAAGATAGTGTTATGATTCCTTTGAATATTTCTAGTATAATATACATGGCATTACTTACACTTAAACATTACAAAGAGAAGAACTTGAAACAAAAGGAGTTAATTGAATCCCTTAAGAAAAAAATAAATGTGGATGAATCATTTTTGGAAAATATATTTCATTCTTCATGTAATATTGATGCTTCAAGTTCATCTAATTCAGGACCTTACCATGATACTACAAGTGAACACTCATATGGTTCTATACTGAAGATGACTTGTGATATGAAGGACAAAGGCAAAGAGAAATTTTTTGTAAGAATCTATTAACAATGTGATATGATAGTAATGGTAGGAGTATGGGCTGATTGATATGGGCTGGAGGAATGCTGCGATGGCATCGGGCTAGCCACAAAATGTGCATGCTAGTGACATTTTTTAATCTAAAAATGATTGGAAGTAATAGGATTTCCCAATGCATATCGAGAATAATTTCTTAAAAAACAATGGATATTTGAAATGATGTGAAGCCAATCTATTTCTAGTGGTTCAACCAGACTCGATGGTGGAAGATATGGAGTATTTAACCAAGCATGCGCTTATTGGTAAATTTATGGGCATCTAAATTTCTCTTTTCTTTGTGGAGGTGATGTGTAGGTGATGTTGAGAGAAAATAGCTATTTTATGGTGGTTTTCTCTTGTATTGCGGATCATAACAAAGCATTTGAAGGGGGTCCCTATTTTTGTAACCAAGCTAGACTCTTTCTTATACCTTGGCATGTGGGTTTCAACCCGTCATAGGAGTGGCTATCATGGTTTCAAGTGTGGGTTTGGCTCCCATGGATCCCATTGGAATTCTAGAGAATTGACATCTTGCATATGATTGCCCTTCTTCTTGGGAAGCCGGTTGGACCATCACAATAGACGATGGAGAAAAATGTAAATTTCCATTGCTCGTATATATGTTGAAATTGATTTAAACAATCATATTCCATATTCTATTGAAATACAATTTGGATCATCTACATGGGTTCAAAAAATTGACTATGAAGCTCTTCCATTTTTTTGTTGGATCTATCATGAATACATCCACATACAAAGAAAATATCCTAATTTTGTACCACCCGTGGCTTCAAATACTAGGACCTCTCGATCTGCATAAAATATGGATAAAGAAAAAGCCTCGATAAAGGAAGGGGATTGGGATAAGGAAGGATTTGTTCCTGTAAAACCCTAAAACAAAGGAAGACGGGTAAAAATATCCCTTAAGGATAGCTAGCTAGATGCTCTGCTCAACTATTTTGAGATACTGGATTATCTTGATCAGTGTATGGAGTTACCTAAAATATTACTGCCTGATGCAGATATAACAGGGCCAAATAAGATGTCTCTTTTTGAGGTGGAACTTAAGGAATTAGATCTAGTGGGTTTAAATGAAGAATAAATGGCTTTGGCTTTGAGTATAGGTGATATGGATGGCTCTAGCCCTATAAGGAAAACTATTTTTGAAAGTAGTACAAATATAGTTGTGCTTTCTCCTACTCAGGCACTGATGTAGTCATCCTTGGACTGTAAAACTCCTACGATGATGGGATTGCAGCAGAAGACAATTAAAAAAGGTGCTTCGGATAAGAATATGAAGGTGGGTATAAAGAAAGACTAGGACAAAATTAAGTTAATGGGGGAGACTTTGGTGGAGTCAGGCTTGGTGAGAAAATTGGACTCCCATTTTTCTAACCCCCAGAAATGATTATCCTCTCATGGAATGTAAGGGGGTTGAACAAAATCCCCTAAAAAAAATTTGTTCATGATTTGATTCGTGTACATTATCTGGATGTGGTGTTTATTTAGGAGAATAAATTGGCTACTAATATAATGTTCAATATTTCTCCCAATTTGTGGATAAGGGATCAATGCCAGTGTATTGGTGCATTTGGATATGATAGTGTTGGGTTTCTAGATGATTTTGGCTAGAGATTTCAATTCTATCACTTGTCTGGAGGAGAAACACAGTGGAGTTGATCATCTCAAGTCTGTTTCTTCTATCTTTAGTGCTCATATCTAGGACCTAAATTTGGCTGACATCAAGCTAGATAGTGGGATATTTACATGGTACAATAGAAGATGTGGGAAAGAGTCCATATCAGAGAGACTGGATAGGTTTTTGATCTCTAGTTTTTGAATTGGTAATAACAGAAGATCTAGTTATGCTATTCTGAAGGGTAGGGTATCTGATCATTAACCTATCAAAATATCTTCTCTTGAGTTTGGGATAAATAAGAATCCTTCCTTCAATTTTCAACTTATGTGCCTTCATGATCCTAAGATTTATGATTTCATGTGATGCTGGTGTACCAATGGCAAACCTTCTCATGGCACTGCTATGTATTCCTTTATGAAGCAACTACAATTTGTTAATCATATATTGAATATGTGTAATAGTCTAAATTTTGGGAACCTTTCCTTGTCTAAGTTGGTGGCTCTTAAGAAGGTGGAAGAAGCTTCAAGGAATATTAGAGATCATGGACTCACGGAGGAGCTTCTCTTTGAGGAATCTAAGGTTGTGAAAGAACTTGTTGAATGGGATTTAAAGGAAGAAATGTTTTGGAAACAAAAAGCTTGAGTGGATTGGCTTCAAGAAGGGGATAGGAACACGAACTTCTTTTTTAGCTCAATTAAGAATCACCGTAATGGTAACCTAATTTCCTCTCTTTTGAATTCTTAGGGTGCCCTTCTCTCTTCTTTCAAGGAGATTTTAGAAGAGACTACGAGGTATTTTTCATCTCTCTTCAAGGAGGACTCCCTCTCAGATGATGAGGATGAAAAGCTTATTCTAAATTGTATTCCCTCAATTATTTCTATAGAGATGAATGAGCATGTGATGGGCCCAATTTCCATTGAGGAGTTGGAAAATGTTGTATTTAAGATGAAAAAGAGAAAGCCCTATGCTCAGATGGATTCCTGATTGATTTTTATCAAGATTTTTGGGAGTTAATAAAATTTTATCTTCTAGAGGTGGTCCATGAGTCCCAAAAGAACAAATATATGCTAAGGGTCCTAACTACTACCTTTGTGGTGCTTATTCCCAAAAAATAAGGAGCAAATTATCTAGATATGTTCATGCCTATTGCTCTCTACAATGTTGTGTATAATATCCTTATAAAAATTATTGCTTAGGCTAAATATATGGTTGAGCAAGATCATTATTGAGGATCAAGGTGGGTTTGTTGTTGGCCAATAAATCTTGTATGGGTTTGTTATTGCTATGAAAGCTATTCACTCGATGGAAACTTCTAAGGAGAAATTTATATTCATTAAGTTGGATATGGCCAAAGCCTATGACCGGGTCAAATGTTCCTTTCTTCAAAATTTTCTTGCTGCTTTTGGCTTTGAGGAGGAATGTATTAGATGGGTGATGAGTTGTGTTTATTCTTCCTCATTATATATTCTTGTTAATAATGAGTCATTGAAGTTGTTTGAGACCTCGAGGGGATTGAGGCAAGGAGATCCTCTATTTTATTATTTTTTATTATTATGGTAGAAGGTTTGGGAATACTGCTCAAGTCTCAGGCTAGGCATGGTCTCATTTAGGATTGGAAGTGGGATAGTAGTTCACCACCTCTTTCCCACCTTCAATTTATTGATGATACAACTTTATTGGGAATTTCCACTACTAGGGAAGCTAGCAACATTAGATAATCTCTTGACATATATCTTGGTGCTTCTGGGTAGTTGATTAATGAGGACAAGTTTTCTATTTTCTTCTTCAATACCCCTCCTCTTATTCAATCTAGGATTTCTAGAATTCTAATAATCCAGGTCGGGACTCCCCTTTTCATTTATCTTGGTATTTTGATTTCATCTCATCCTCTACCTAGATATTCTTGGTAATCTATGCTTGATAAGTTTAGAGGGAATGTGAATCACTGGACTATCATATGGCTCTCCTTTGCAGGTAGATTTTTTCTTTTAAAATGTATTTTTCAAGCTTTACCCATTTATAAGTGTTTTGTGCAAACAACCCCCTCTCATTTTATCAAGGACATGGATGCTTTATCAAGATATTTTTTTGTGTAGAAAACTTGCTCAATCTAAATGGATTTTGGTTAGGTGGGATTCTATTTGTAGGCTGGATCAAGAGGGAGGCCTTAGGTTGTAACAATCAACTCTTTTTGGGTAGGCTTTGGTTGTGAAACTCTATTGGAGATGGTGTACTTCTCAATATCAAATTTGAGCTAAAATATTATCTTGTAAGTACTTGAGAGGTATTTTAAATGTTGATATCCCTAGAGTCAACTTGGTTGGGAGAGGTTCAGTTATTTAGGACACTTTGAAAAGAGAGGCTAATTTAATTAAGTAGGGTTTATTTTGGATTTGCAATCAAGGATCAAATGCTCTTTTCTAGGAGGATTCTTGCGATGTCCACCCTCCTATCTTGAATCAATATACCATGTTACGTTCTCTAAGCATTTTTTCTTGGAAGCGAGTTGGTCTTGTGTGGATGAATTTAAAAAAATCTAAGCTTTTGGTAATATGGAGATGTACAAGTGGAAATATCAGTAGGAATGGCCCTAGGAGGATTGGCTAAGGATAGAGATGTGCTTGCTCTTATTATTATGAGGAGGCCCTACTCTTCATTGAGGGGTAAATACATTTTGGCTTGGAACCTTGATCCCAAGGGAAGCTACTTGGTAGCCTATGGTTATCAGGTTATTGATATGCAAAATTTTGGGAGCCTCCCTATCACATGGTAGAAAAAGGTGTGGAACATATTTGCTTGGCCTAAATAAAACTTTTTTCTCTAGCTGGTCGCTTGTAATAAATGCCTCACTTGGGATAATGTGAGGAAGAAGGGATTTCAATATCCCTCTTTTTGTGTAATTTTTGGTAATAATGAGGATGACTCTTCTCATTTATTATTCCAATGCTCCCTTGCTAGATACATTTGGAACTATTGGTGGAGTACTTGGAACAATCCTTGTTTTCATGTGCTCTCCTTGGTGGAGTTTTGAAGTAGTCTAGGCAGACCTCTGACCAATAACCCCTTCCTCCAAGTGGCTTGGAATTTGGGCCCTCCTTGCATCATCAGGTATATTTGTCTTGAATGGAACCATTGCATATTTTAGGGTAGACATTTTGTTATTCAACATATCTAGAAAAGGATATTGTGTATGGTTCAAGAAACTATCCATAGCAAATGTGATGTGGATCCTATTTTGGACTCTATGGAGGAGAAGGTTGTTGGAATATATAATGCAACATTGTGTAAATTATTCTTAGACTAAAATATAAAGTCTAAAGAATAATATTTGAATTAGAAAATAATTCTATTTTATGTAAAAATATTTCCACCCAATTAATAAATAAAATAAGGGTGCTAGGAATATTTAATTTGTGGGAAAAAATTATTTCCCTTTTCTAGAAAATATTAGAAAGTAACTAATAACTTTCTAATATTTGATAGATGCCACTTATCACACATCTCAAAGATTAGATTGTGATAATATTAGAAAGTAACTAAGCACTTTCTAATATTTGATAGATGCCACTTGTCACACATCTCAAGATTATATTGTGATAATATTAGATTGTGATAAGATTTAGGGTTGTAGTAGAAAAGCTTCTATTTAAATAGGGGTGTTTTCTACTACATATTAACATATCTTGTCATATTGACTTGTATTTTAATATCATGTTGATGCATATTGTTGCATAATATTGAAGCATTCTTATATTGTTGAATCAAATGAGTAATATAGTGAGCTTCATAGTGGATGTTTTCCTTCTTCATTTGAAGTAGGGTTTTACCACTTAATATTGGTGTTGTGGGTTTTTCTATTTTGTGTGTGATTTATCTTGTGCAGCATTATTCGATATTGGGGAGACTTTGCTTGTCTCACATTTGGTATCAGAGTGGTTGGGATCTCCATCAAGTGTCTTCAATCCTTTGAGGTGAAAAACCCATTAAGGTATATATATTTTTTTGGCATACATTTGATATTTGGGTATTTTATGCAAACTTATTTTGTAAATCTACCATTAGGGTTTATAGATTTATTGTGTTTTTAGATCTAGTTGTTAGATCTTTTGCAAATAGTATTTTCATTTTAAATCTATAATTTTTTTTTGGCATTGAGCTTTTGTTGGAAGGGTTTTGGAGCCAAACGGACCCCATGGTTGTGTCCGGAAGACCTAAAAACCCCTATTTCCATATATAGTCATATTTTTTTTTTAAATAAAAAAAAATAGTCAGCTATATATATAAACAAAAAAACAATCGGCTATATATAAAAACAAAAAACAGTCGGCTATATATACAAAAAAATAATAGTAATTTATATATATATATATATATATATATATATATATATATATATATATATATATATATATATATATATATATATATATATATATATATATATATATATATATATATATAAACAGTCGGCTATATAGTCTGAAAAATTTTTAAATTTTTTTTAAAAAGTTTTGCTTTATAAAAATATTTAAACTTTTTCATGCGATTTTTTTTATTAATTATTTAATAAAATAAATTTTATTAATTTAATTGCATTTTTTTTAAGCAATTTTTGTATTAAAAATTTATTATTATTTTCCTTAAAATGCAATATTTTTTTGTCTCACATTAACAATGGTTGTTTGTGAGTTTGCTTGTTTTGCAAGGTTATCCAAGTATGTTTTGGAGTATACAAGGCAATTTCGGATCAACTTTTTCACTCTCTTCCCTTATTTTTATTAATTTCTTCTAATCTCTCTCAAGCATTTTCTTGAAGAATAATGTAAATTAATGTAACTTGTATCTCTTATAATGAAAGTAAAAGAGAATGAAAGTGAGAGTGAGAGAGATAAAGAGAGAGGGAGAGGTGTATTTGTGTTTTGCTTTATGTCTCCACTATCTCTTGTTCATCTTTCTTACATTTTGTTTTTGCATCTTTTGCATTTTGCATCTCAAATAATCTAACTACTAACTTACTAACTTGCTACTAAACAATCTACTAACCAACTAACTTGCAATTTACTAATTTTCATATTAATCAAGAAGGTTAAAAATGAATCAACTTACTAACCACAACTTTAGTATTTGATTAAAATTTACTTAATCTTGAAACATAGTTTATATATTTGCTAAATACCTATTGAATCCAAAAGAATCCGCTCTATCGGTAGCATGTCCTTTTTGGGTCCTCGTACCCGTACCCTTTTGGGTAGCTTGGTTGACCTTGGGTGATATGAATTGACAATTCATTAGGCTATAACAAAACCTTAAAATGAACACTAACTTACTAACTTATTGACTATCTAACATTTAACAAATGTTTTATGGTTCAATTCAAGTTAATTTATTTTGTTACAAGATGGTTGTTATGATTAGTTACCTTCTTATTGCAAGTTAATCCATTGCAAGTTGGTCTTGGTTTATTTCCTTTATTCAATTGCAATATGATTATAGTTGTTTATTGCAAGATGGTTATAGTAGTTCATGATAATGTTGATTATCTTTCATGATGATGCTTATCTCTCTTGATGATGCTTAATTTTAATTATATTTCATGATGTTTATCAAAATTTCCAACCCAAAAAGCCTAGAGTTGATTTCACTTGAAAATTTTGTGGCAAGAAAGGCCACAAGGAATAAAAATTTTTCCAGAAGAAGAATATTGCAGAAAAGGAAGAGCAAGAAAAGGATAAGGTACAAGGACC
Source organism: Wollemia nobilis (assembly GCA_028583015.1). Classification (NCBI taxonomy): domain Eukaryota; kingdom Viridiplantae; phylum Streptophyta; class Pinopsida; order Araucariales; family Araucariaceae; genus Wollemia; species Wollemia nobilis. Next base: position 41,447 of record JAQPPZ010004836.1, on the reverse strand, counting down.
TAATAAATGGTTTGGCAAGGGAAAGAAAAATAACAACAATGTAAAGCAAAATTCTAATAAAATACCTTTGTTTGTGCCCTCTATTCCATTGACTCATCTACTTCTAATGAATGGGTGTTATATTCTAGATGCACTAACCATATGGTTTTTGAAAAGGATAAGTTTGTGGATTTTCATAAGAACTCTTCAGATTCAGTTGTCATTGGTGATAATACTAGACTTCAAGTAGGTGTTGTCAATGTTGTAATTGAAGGGAAATTACTTGATAATATCCTATATGTACCTAACCTTAGGAGAAATTTAATTTCAGTTTTGCAAGTTGCTATAAGTGGTCACACTATTGAGTTCAATGCAACTTCATGGAGCATTAGGAAAGGTATGCTACCAATCATTACATGTTATGTGAATAATAATATTTATGTTTAAGGTGATGATCCTCCTAAAGTTTGTTTAGCAACTAATTTTTCTCCTAGTAACAAGCTTTGGCACTTAAGGTTAGGCCATACAAACTATCAAAATATTCAAATTATGAAGTCTAAAAATTTGGTTGAAGGCTTGCCATACTATTCATAGTTTGTGTGAAACATGCATCTTAGGCAAGATGAGCAAACACAATTTTGCAAAGGACAAGTAAACAAGGGCCACACAAATTCTTCAACTCATTCATACAGATATTATGGATCCATTACATGTTAGATCACTTGGTGGTGCATCCTATATTCTCACCTTTATAGATGATTATTCAAGAATGATATTTGGGTATCTACTTAAGAATAAATCATATTGTTTTGAGACATTCAAGGAGTTCAAATATTTGGTAGAAAATCAAAAGGGAGAAAATATCAAAATGATTAGAAGTGAAAATGGAGGGGAGTACAATAGCAATCATTTCAATGATTTTTGTTCTTCTCATGGGATAAAAAGGCAGTTTACTTGTCCATACACTCCTCAACTAAATGGTGTTGTAGAGAGGACAAATAGGACAATCATGGAGATGGTAAGATACATGCTTGGTAACCAATTACCTCAATTTCTTTGGGGTGAAGCAGCCAGTACAACAATCTACATTCTTAATAGGTGTCCTTCAAAATTAGTTGAGGGGAAGACTCCTTATGAGGTTTGGAATGGTAAGAAGCCAAAATTTTCACACTTAAGAGTGTTTGGATGTGATGCATTTTCATATATTCCTTTAGAAAAGAGGAAGAAATTGGACAAAAAGTCTCAAAAATGCATCTTTGTTGGCTATGATGCAAAACATAGGGGCTATAGGTTATACTCACCTTCTTCATGCATTGTATTTGTTTCAAGAGATGTCAAATTCAATGAAGAACTTCTTGAGTTAGAAAAGGGTGGGCCTTGTGTCAAAAGGAACAAGTGGTTGGATCATTCTAGGGGTCCTACAGAGCATAATTCAGTTAGACAAAGGATAACTAGAAGTATGACCCTTAACATGTCTCTTCTAGCTAAGATAGAGAATTATCATGAGCCTACTTATTACCAAGAAGCTTCACAACACTCTTGTTGGGTTGATGCCATGAAGGTTGAGATGGATTCTCTTCTAAAGAATAAAACTTGGGATCTAGTGCCTTATCCTAATAAGAGAAATATTATTGGGAACAAGTGGGTCTATAGAATCAAGTACAATTCTAATGGAGAGATAGAAAAGTATAAGGCTAGATTGGTTGCTAAGGGTTATGCTAAAAAACATGGCATTGACTATGATGAAACCTTTGCACCAGTTGCGAAAATGTCGACCATTCAACTTCTCATTGTTATTGTTGCTACTCAAGGTTGGCAGATTTTTTAGCTTGATGTGAAAAGTGCCTTTCTAAATGGTCATTTGGATGTGGATATCTACATGAGTCAACCACAAGTATTTGTTGTACAAGGTAAGGAAACACTTGTGTGTAAACTAAAGAAAACCTTGTATGGTATAAAGCAAGCACCTAGAGCATGGTACATGAAGATTTTAGGTTACTTCTTGTCTCTTGGTTTTGATAAATGCTATTCAGATACATATATCTATGTGCTTAGGAAGGATAACTTGGTCATTTTAATTAATATATTTGTTGATGACCTTGTTGTGACTGGAAATGAGAATGAGGCCATTTTTTATTTCATCTTCAAATTAAAGTTAGAGTATGAAATTATTGACCTTGGTCTTCTACACTACTATCTTGGCATGCAATTTTATCAACATGAGGATTGTACCTTTTTGAGTCAATCCAAGTATATTGGAGATCTTCTTAAGAGGTTTGATTTGGATGATGGAAATCCTACTTCCATTCCTATTTATACAAGGATTAATTTGGAAGTAAGTACAAAATCTTAGTTGGTTGATGCTACATTGTATAGGCAGCTCATTGGTAGTCTTCTTTATGTTACCATCACAAGGCCAGATATTTCTTTTACAGTTGGTATGATGGCTAGGTTCATTCAGAAACCTTATATTGAGCACTTACAAGCTACCAAGAAGATTCTGAAGCACCTTTTAGGTACTAGATATTTTGCACTCAAGTATTTTAGGCTTTCTTCCTTTGTTTTTTCTGGCTATGCTAATTTTGATTTTGGAGGGCATAGAATAGACAAAAATTCTACCACAACATATGTTTTTAGTATTGGATCTGCAGCTATCTCTTGGTCTTCCAAGAAGCAAGATATAATTGCTCTTTCTACAATGGAAGCGAAGTATAAGGCTACGACAATAGTTGCACAGGAAGCGGTTTGGCTTTGTACCCTCATGAAGGAAATTGGATTTGAGCAATTTGGTCCTTCACGTTTGCTCTTCAATAATCAATCAGCTATTGCCTTGGATAAAAATCCTATAATACATCAAAGGACAAAGCATGTTGAAATTCAATCCCACTTTATCAGAGAGAAGGTATTGGATGGGACTATTCAGTTGGAGTATTGCCCATCATCTTCTAATTCTGTTGATTTGTTCACCAAACCTCTTCCCAAGGAGCAATTTTGTAATCTGAGGGACTCACTTGGTTTGGTGAAGTTGTCCTCAAGGGGGAATGAAGTGTAGTTACACTTGTGTGATGACAAATTCATCCTTATGAGGTGTTTTGTGCTATATATATGAGTTTATATTTGGTGGTATAATTGCTTTTTGCATATCTTTTGAACATGGTACTTTCTTTTTTGTCTTGTGCAACTTTTGTACATGTTACTTTGTAGATGGCATTGTGCAATTATGGTATATGATGTAATTGCTTTATGCGACTCTTTTACATATTACTTTCTTGTTGCCTTGTGCAACTTTGTACATGTTTTTATGTAGTTGGCATTATGCAATTGGTTTATCATGGTACTTTCTTGTTAGCATTTATGCTACTTTTGTACATGATATTTTATGGTTGGATTTATGCAACCGGTGTGCACACTTTATTATTTTCATATACCTTATGCAAATTTTGTACATGGTACTTTAGAGTTTGCATTATCATGGTACTCCTTGTTTGCTTTATGCAACTTTGATCATGATATTTTTTGATCAACTATATAACACGTGACTATAAGTATGGTTTGGCATATTTTTGTTATGACTTATAGTTCACTATTTGTTAGATTAGTTTTGTTATCATCTTTGGATATTCATATATGCTATGGTGAATATATTTATGATGATGTATCTAACTGATCTTATGTTGAGTTGCTTGTAGCTTGCAGGTACTTCCATTTGGGGTTTTGCAGGCTTACTGAAGACACCCTTGTGATGTTTTCTTCTTGTCATTTGCAACCACTTGTGGTTGATGGATGGATTTGTACGCTTCTTGTATTTGAAGCTACTCCGTTGGGGGCTTGTAGTCTCATTTTGGCCCATTTTGTATTGGTGCCTTATTATAGACCATTCTTGGTCATATAAGCTCATTGTAACTATATTACTCATTTTATTCTCATCCCCGTTTGTATCTTTAGGAGAGAATGTTTTATTGTTTCATAATTCATTTCCCCAATATTGCATTAAGGGGGAGTGTTGGAATATGTAATGCAACATTGTGTAAATTATTCTTAGACTCAAATATAAAGTCTAAAGAGTAATATTTGAATTAGAAAATAATTATATTTTATGTAAAAATATTCCCACCCAATTAATAAATCAAATAAGGGTGCTAGGAATATTTAATTTTTGGGAAAAAGTTATTTCTCCTTTTCTAGAAAATATTAGAAATTAACTAAGCACTTTCTAATATTTGATAGATGCCACTTGTTACGCATCTCAAGATTAGATTGTGATAAGATTTAGGGTTGTAGTAGAAAATCTTCTTTTTAAATACGGCTGTTATCTATTATATATTAACATATATTGTCATATTGACTTGTGTTGTAGTATCATGTTGATGCATATTGTTGCATAACATTGAAGTATTCTTGTATTGTTGAATAAAATGAGTAATATAGTGAGATTCATAGTGGATGTTTCCCTTCTTCATTTTAAGTAGGGTTTTACCACTTAATATTGATGTTGTGGGTTTTCCTCTTTTGTGTGTGATTGATTTTGTGGAGCATTCTTCGATCTTGGGGAGACTTTGCTTGTCTCACAAAGGTATGGTAGACCCTTGGCCTCTTTGGGGTTGGTGTAGACTCATATCTCCCTAGTAGGGTTCCCTAACTCAGAAAGAAAGTTTGAAGAGATTGTAGGTGGAGGCCACCCCTTGGAGGAGTTTTAAAAATTAATATTGATGGGTCATCTATGGGCAATCCTGTACATGCTGGAATTGGCAGTGTTGGGAGAGACTCTATTGGTGTGGCTAGATTTTTCTTTTCCATTTATAAATAGGTTCACTCCAAAAATTTTATGGAAGATATTACAATTATTGAGGCCTTTTAGAGGGGGTTTTATCTTGGCTATCATAGGAGCATCTATGAGTCTGACTCTCAAATTTTTGTTAATATTTTAAATAGAAAAAGGTTGGAGGATGTTAATTAGTAGTTGGTCTCCTTGGCCATTCAAATTATTAAAATTAGTGAAGAGTTCAAATTTTTCTTCTTTATGCACATACCAAGGGAATGCAATGGGGTTGTTGATTATTTGGCCAAAATGGCTTCTGAGCTTTTGGGTCCTTGGATTATGGATAACTGGGAGAGTCTCCTAGCTAGGGACTCTCAACGCTTCTAGGAGTTGATCCACAAGAACATCCAAACTTAATGTGCTTTGTTCTTGTTTTTTTCTTTAGGTTTCAATCATATCTGGTGGTTTTAGCCTATTTTTTTGTATATTTAAGTCCTAGTTGGGGGCTTCATTGTACTATGTAATCTTGTATTCTTATCAATAAATGTTTACCCTTATATTTAAAAAAAAACAACGTGATATCATATGAGAGAATAAATACCAGCATCATTGATGAAGGTAAGCAAAAGGAAAAAGGACCTGATCAAGGAGGCATATAGTGCAAAGTGAGTTAAAATATTAAGATCATATTGTAAACTAAAATCATCAATAACCAAATAATGAAATATAGGGGGGTGCTGGAATATATTACATTATTTGGTACATGCTAAAGTACCATCTTGGGTACATGTTTAGATTAGGAATGTGTCTTATATTAGAGTGTGAGTATTTACTTTATGCAATGCAATAAATGTACAAGTATTATTAGAGTGTGTAAAGTATTTAATGATGTAAATGTGCATAATAGTCCATGTACACATGAGTCCATAGAATAAGAAATTGAAGAGTCTCAAGAAGAGTGAAGGTCAAGAATACTCCAAATGAAGAGTCACATTCTATTCTATATATATGTCTATATGTGAGTGTGAAAGAGCATAATGAAGAGACACAATGTATATTGAGCATGTATGAAGTATGGAGTATTTGATATTTCCATTCTATATCAAAATACTATTTTCATGAGCATTTTTTAATGGTTTTTTTCTATGTAGTTGTAGAATTTATTCATGATTATTATATGTTTAGAATATTTCCATTATATTATATTTGATGTAGCATTCTTATTTTAGATCTTGTGGTTATTTTACATTAAACATTTAGTATCAAAAGGTAACAAAATAATTTAGAGAACAAACATCTTTATTGGCAATTTTGGGTTTGAGATCCTAGCTTCTTGTCTATGAGTTGTCATTGATGTCAAAAGGAAATGACATTAATGTTAAGAGGATGTGTTGGCTTCAAAGGTGGAAGATTCCAAGAGAATATTTTTAAGAGAATCCGGAGAGATTCCATTGGCAATGGTTTTTATTAAAACCAATGGAGGTTCTCTTTATTATTTATTTAATTATTATTTAAAACCCTTCAAGGTTTTAATTAATTAATTATTTAATTAATTAAGGGAGAAATTATTTTTAATTTATTAAAAATACTTTAAGGGTTTTTAAACCCTTTAGAAAGCAAATTTCGATTAAATTCGAAATTACTTTTCTTTGCGACCGACGTGTTCTAAAGTCCACGTATGGACTATAAATATGAGAAGGTTCCTAAGGTTAAACCCTCTTGGAAAATCGAAGGCAATTAATTGGTTTGGCTGCGATCGAATGTTCTGTTTACGCTGCGAAAGAGGAGAGCTCGTGGTTTGAAAAGCTTTCGGAAAGCTTGACCGTTTATGTGGAAGGAAGTCCGTCTTGGACTTCGTAAGCCCCTTGTGGGCTAGTGGCAGCGAAGGCTGCATTTGGGCCTTGCGTAGGCGGAGGTCTACGTTTCGATCCCCGCGGAGGGAGTTGTGCATGGATTAGTCACGTTTTTATTAAAACGTGTTTTGTGCCGCGAATTTCGGATTCTTCAAGGGCAGCCATTATAAGGTGTGATTATTTTCTTGATATGATTTTTGGCATTGTTTAGCATTGTTTAAAAGACATAGGAGAAATAAGGGGATATTTCTTTGGTTGTATTTTTGAGATTAGTCTTTTGCTATGCTAAATTTAAAAATGGAGATATAAGGTGTAAGTTTTGGTTGTTGTGTTTTTGGCTTCTTTGGTGGTTGTTTTTAAAGAAGAGGAGCTAAAAGGTGTATTAAGGAAAGTTTTTATATATGCTCATTTATCTTGGTTCTAACCCTAACTTGGTTGGAAGTTTGAGGGTTGTGTGTGGTGACAACTTTAAGGATCAATTTTCTTCTACTCCAAAAAGGTATGGGCACATTTTCCTTATGAGTATGATTGGTGTATGTTTTTCTAAAATAAGGTTGGAGTGAAAAGGTTTTCAACTAGGTTTCCTTTGGTTGGGTGTAAATCCTATTTTCTGGTTTGTTGAAGACTTCTTATGCATTGTTATCCTTGATGAGAGTTTTTGGTGAATGCATAATTCTGGTTTGAGGTAGTGGAAGCATTGTGCACTAGGGTTTATGTTTGTGAGTCTTGCTACTTGCATTGAGTTGGTGGAACCCTTGGTTGGCTGTTTTGAGTTTGATGGTTGAGTTGCTTCCATAGAGGTTGTTTGATCAAGTTATTGCTTTACTTGATTCATGATATTGGGCTTACTCCATTGAGTTGATTTGAGCAAGTTATTCTTTGCATTTGGTGATATTGTGTTGGTGGCTGTTTTGTTCAAATATCTTTGGAGGGAAAAGGATTTCTACTTGTTTCCTTTTCTTGTGATGATTGGTTGAATGCTTCAAGGTTGATGTTGAGTTGAATGGTGTTGGTTGACTAAACCTTGTTTGATGAGCATTGTTGTTGAAACCCTAATTGATGGTGAAAAGAACATGAGTATCATTGTTATGTGATTCTTTGCATAGTTGGCAATTGTTGGGGTTTCATGTTCTTGAAAGAAAACATTCTATCCTATCCATTTCAGATATTGAGTTGAGTTTTCAGATTTGAGATTGAGATTGAGCTGAGTTGATTTGAGTTGAGTTTTGAGATTGGGATTTGAGTATAGAACATATTGAGTCTCTAACAATTCTCTTTATGCTTCTATGAGTTTGACAAATCACATTGGGTCTCTAACAATTCACTTTGTGATTTCCTACTAAGAAAGTTTTTCTTGGTGAGCTTGCTAAGTTTTTGGACAGGTTCCAGTGGGGACTTGTGAGCAGTTTTGGACAAGTTTCGGTGGGGACTTGTGAGCAGATTTGGACAGGTCCTAGCAGAGGACTTGTGAGCTGAGTTTGATAGTTCTATCAGAGAACTTGAGGACAGAGGTGCATTGGTTCTATGAGAAGAACTCGAGGACAGATTTGGCAAGTCTTTGAGAAGGCTTGTATGCAGAGGATTGATTTGTTCAAGAGTTGGACAGATCTAATAGACAGAGGAAGACTTGTACTAGACCGACTGACCATGTTTGGTACAGGTTGCTGAGCTACTGTGGACGTGATCATAGAAGGCAGAGGTCTCTTAGGCTAAGCATTGAGGATAGGAGGTCTTCGGTGGAAAGGAGTTCCACGTGCTGGCAAGAGGTAGAGGCAGTTGATCTTCCGAGGGATCATTTCCAGAGCAGAGGGGAAGGTATCTCCTTTGAGCAGAGGCTCATAAATTCTGATTGGGGGAAGGTATCTCCTTTGAGCAGAGGCTCATAAATTCTGATTGGGGGAAGGTATCTCCTTTGGGCCGAGGCTCATAAACATTGTAATTGGGAAGGATTCCCAAAGAACTTTGAGATAACTTTTAGAGAAAAGTTTTGTGGACGTAGCCCAACCATTCTGGGTGAACCACGTTAAAATTGGTGTCACTTTGTGGATGATATTGTGCATTGCTTTGATATTGCTTTGGGTATATTGCTTTACTATTTTGAAGTATAAAGGAAAAAGTAAAAAGAGGTCTTATACTGTTCACCCCCCTCTCAGTATAAGCTTGTGTTCTTCAATTGGTATCAGAGCAGGTGCCTTCAAAAAGTTTAACAACTTGAAGGAAAAGCTAGTAAAGAACACAATGGATTATTCAAGTGGCAATGCAACACCTATTCTTGATGGGTCAAATTTTGGTCTTTGGAGTGCAAGGATGAAGGTTCATCTAATGGCACTTGGTAATGAGGTATGGGAAGTGATTGAAGATGAGTACACTATTCTTGAACATGGTCCTAATACTAAAGAAGAAAGGCTCCTACATCACAACAATTCAAAAGCAATGAATGCAATCCTGAAAGGCTTACAAAAAGCAGATCTCACCAAAGTGATTCACTGCAAGACAACTAGTGAAATGTGGAATCAGTTGAAGGTGGTTCATACAGGTGATACAAATGTCAGAAAGGCCAAGTTGAGACACTTCAAAGGTATGTTTGAACAACTCAAGATGAATGATGATGAAAATATTAGTGACTACATGCTTCGTATGGATGAGGTTGTTAACTCCATGAAAGACTTAGGTCTTGAGCTTGCTGAAAATGATGTTTGTGATAAGATTTTAAGATCTCTTCCTAATAGATTTAGTGAAAATATTTCTGCTATTGAGGAAGCTAAAGATTTGGATAAGTTGAAAAAGGATGAGCTCCATAGTATACTTGCAAGCATTTGAGTTGAGAACTCAAGTGAAGGTTGATGTCAAGAAAGAGGCAGACTTTCAAGGCTACCAAGGAATCCAAGGGTAAACAACTTCAAGATAGTGATGAGTCTTCTAGTGATGAAGAGGCATATTACAGCAAGAAAGGCAAGTTCTCTAGAAAGCACAAAAGTATGAAAAATATAAGATGTTTCAATTGTGGAAAGTTTGGTCATTATGCTACTGATCGTACTGTTCCCAAGAATGAAAGTGATGAAGATAAACAGGATTCTAAGAGCAAGGATTCTGAAAAGCACAAGCATCACAGGAAAAACAAATATGAGCACAACAATCAAGGAAAGAGGTATTCTCACAAGCACAAGAAGAGTTTCTACCTAGACAAAGCAAGTAAGTGTTCTAGTAGTGATAGTGAAAGTTCTTCAAGTGATAATGAAAATGAGATGTTGTTCATATCAGAAAAAGAGGAAGAACCGAAACATAGATTCATTATCATGAAATGTCTTAGATGTGGAAATTTTGGTCACCTTGAGGATGATTGCACAAATAATGATTTGGTTTCTAGTATGTATGAGGATGCTTCAGAAAACTATAAGGAAGATGCATGTATGGTCTTTGAAAAGGGTAGCACCTCTAGTGATAAGAAATCTGAAAAAGGCTTTGATGATTCAAAAAGCAAACAAATAAAGGATCTTGAAAGTGAACTTATTAGTGCTCTTAGTGTTTTGGAAAAGGAAAGAAAGAAGAATGCTAGACTCAAGGATAAGTTAGATGAATGTTGTATGGAGAGAGATGATCTTATAGAAAGTCTTGACTTCTCTATAGCTAAGACACAAGAACTCAAGGATGAGTTAGAGTCTAAGGTTCTTGAGTATAATGAGTTAGAACAAAAAATGGCTTCTTTGAAAGAGGAAACTAAAGAGTACAAGGATAAGCTTTACAGGTTTCAAGATAGCTCCAAAAAGGTAAAGTCCATCATCAAAGATCAAAGAAGGGCAACAGATAAAACAGGCCTTGGTTTTGTTAAGCCACACAAGGAACAGGTTGGGGAATCTAGTAAGAGATTCCAAAAAGAAGAGAGTTCTGATGAGGAGAGTATTTCAGAGAAAGAGTCCTTGAGTGATAGATGCACAAAATCAGAAAATAGGAAACAGAAAAAGGGGAGAAAGTTTACAGGACCTAGAAGGTCATTTACAGGAAAGTTTAATGGCAGATGTTTTGCTTGTCACAGGTTTGGTCACATGGCTTCACATTGCATGACTCAAGTAAGGAAGGTAAATGACAGTTTTAGAGGTGGTAATTTCTTTCAAGGGTATTGCTACTCTTGTAAACAGTTTGGGCATAAGGCAATTTTTTGCAAGGCTAATAACAGGAACAGGGTTAGTCAGAACAGGTGGATTCAAAGAACAGGTATGCCTAAAAGAAATAACATTGTTACTTGTTATAAGTGCAACAATGAAGGTCACACAACTAGACAGTGTAGAGCTGAACTTCCAAGGTACAGGAACAGGAACAGTGGTATGAACAGGTCCAAGGATCAAGGCATGGATAAGAACAGGAATGATAATAGGAACAAGAACAATGACAGGAACAGGAATAGGAATATGGACAAGGAGAACAAGAGAAGACATGGTAAGGCAGCTATAGACACTGATGATGATCAGTGCTTGTTGGGAGTTTTACTCCCACCCCAAAATTAAACACCTCAACAGGAGGTGGGGGAGGGACTAAGCTAAGAGGCTCATTCTTAGTCCCAAGCCCCAAAGGTGACCCTTTGCCATTGATGACAAAGGGGGAGAGATATGAGTAAGGGGGAGAGCCTCAAGACAGGGGGAGCTGTTTATGTTGAGTTTCTGTGTTGTTGAGAAGCATGGTTTGCCATCAATGACAAAGGGGGAGATTGTTGGCAATTTTGGGTTTGAGATCCTAGCTTCTTGTCTATGAGTTGTCATTGATGTCAAAAGGAAATGACATTAATGTTAAGAGGATGTGTTGGCTTCAAAGGTGGAAGATTCCAAGAGAATATTTTTAAGAGAATCCGGAGAGATTCCATTGGCAATGGTTTTTATTAAAACCAATGGAGGTTCTCTTTATTATTTATTTAATTATTATTTAAAACCCTTCAAGGTTTTAATTAATTAATTATTTAATTAATTAAGGGAGAAATTATTTTTAATTTATTAAAAATACTTTAAGGGTTTTTAAACCCTTTAGAAAGCAAATTTCGATTAAATTCGAAATTACTTTTCTTTGCAGTCGACGTGTTCTAAAGTCCACGTATGGACTATAAATATGAGAAGGTTCCTAAGGTTAAACCCTCTTGGAAAATCGAAGGCAATTAATTGGTTTGGCTGCGATCGAATGTTCTGTTTACGCTACGAAAGAGGAGAGCTCGTGGTTTGAAAAGCTTGACCGTTTATGTGGAAGGAAGTCCGTCTTGGACTTCGTAAGCCCCTTGTGGGCTAGTGGCAGCGAAGGCTGCGTTTGGGCCTTGCGTAGGCGGAGGTCTGCGTTTCGATCCCCGTGGAGGGATTTGTGCATGGATTAGTCACGTTTTTATTAAAACGTGTTTTGTGCCGCGAATTTTGGATTCTTCAAGGGCAGCCATTATAAGGTGTGATTATTTTCTTGATATGATTTTTGGCATTGTTTAGCATTGTTTAAAAGACATAGGAGAAATAAGGGGATATTTCTTTGGTTGTATTTTTGAGATTAGTCTTTTGCTATGCTAAATTTAAAAATGGAGATATAAGGTGTAAGTTTTGGTTGTTGTGTTTTTGGCTTCTTTGGTGGTTGTTTTTAAAGAAGAGGAGCTAAAAGGTGTATTAAGGAAAGTTTTTATATATGCTCATTTATCTTGGTTCTAACCCTAACTTGGTTGGAAGTTTGAGGGTTGTGTGTGGTGACAACTTTAAGGATCAATTTTCTTCTACTCCAAAAAGGTATGGGCACATTTTCCTTATGAGTATGATTGGTGTATGTTTTTCTGAAATAAGGTTGGAGTGAAAAGGTTTTCAACTAGGTTTCCTTTGGTTGGGTGTAAATCCTATTTTCTGGTTTGTTGAAGACTTCTTATGCATTGTTATCCTTGATGAGAGTTTTGGTGAATGCATAATTCTGGTTTGAGGTAGTGGAAGCATTGTGCACTAGGGTTTATGTTTGTGAGTCTTGCTACTTGCATTGAGTTGGTGGAACCCTTGGTTGGCTGTTTTGAGTTTGATGGTTGAGTTGCTTCCATAGAGGTTGTTTGATCAAGTTATTGCTTTACTTGATTCATGATATTGGGCTTACTCCATTGAGTTGATTTGAGCAAGTTATTCTTTGCATTTGGTGATATTGTGTTGGTGGCTGTTTTGTTCAAATATCTTTGGAGGGAAAAGGATTTCTACTTGTTTCCTTTTCTTGTGATGATTGGTTGAATGCTTCAAGGTTGATGTTGAGTTGAATGGTGTTGGTTGACTAAACCTTGTTTGATGAGCATTGTTGTTGAAACCCTAATTGATGGTGAAAAGAACATGAGTATCATTGTTATGTGATTCTTTGCATAGTTGGCAATTGTTGGGGTTTCATGTTCTTGAAAGAAAACATTCTATCCTATCCATTTCAGATATTGAGTTGAGTTTTCAGATTTGAGATTGAGATTGAGCTGAGTTGATTTGAGTTGAGTTTTGAGATTGGGATTTGAGTATAGAACATATTGAGTCTCTAACAATTCTCTTTATGCTTCTATGAGTTTGACAAATCACATTGGGTCTCTAACAATTCACTTTGTGATTTCCTACTAAGAAAGTTTTTCTTGGTGAGCTTGCTGAGTTTTTGGACAGGTTCCAGTGGGGACTTGTGAGCAGTTTTTGGACAGGTTTCGGTGGGGACTTGTGAGCAGATTTGGACAGGTCCTAGCAGAGGACTTGTGAGCTGAGTTTGATAGTTCTATCAAGAGAACTTGAGGATAGAGGTGCATTGGTTCTATGAGAAGAACCCGAGGACATATTTGGCAAGTCTTTGAGGAGGCTTGTATGCAGAGGATTGATTTGTTCAAGAGTTGGACAGATCTGACAGACAGAGGAAGACTTGTACTAGACCGACTGACTGTGTTTGGTACAGGTTGTTGAGCTGTTGTGGACGTGATCATAGAAGGCAGAGGTCTCTTAGGCTAAGCATTGAGGATAGGAGGTCTTCGGTGGAAAGGAGTTCCACGTGCTTGCAAGAGGTAGAGGCAGTTGATCTTCTGAGGGATCATTTCCAGAGCAGAGGGGAAGGTATCTCCTTTGAGCAGAGGCTCATAAATTCTGATTGGGGGAAGGTATCTCCTTTGAGCAGAGGCTCATAAATTCTGATTGGGGGAAGGTATCTCCTTTGGGCCGAGGCTCATAAACATTGTAATTGGGAAGGATTCCCAAAGAACTTTGAGATAACTTTTAGAGAAAAGTTTTGTGGACGTAGCCCAACCATTCCGGGTGAACCACGTTAAAATTGGTGTCACTTTGTGGATGATATTGTGCATTGCTTTGATATTGCTTTGGGTATATTGCTTTACTATTTTGAAGTATAAAGGAAAAAGTAAAATGAGGTCTTATACTATTCACCCCCCCCCCTCTCAGTATAAGCTTGTGTTCTTCAATCTTGATGGTGAAAAAAGTTCTCCTAAGAAGACAAGAGGCATTTAAGAAAACTATGAAAATGCTAAGACATCAAATGAAAATTCAAACTATAAACTTCAATGACAATAATTATTCAAACTAGAGATCCTCATACTTTTGAGAAATCTCAAGGGAAAAAATAATGGGAGTAATCCATTCAAGATGAGTTTAACTACTTGATCAAAAATTAGACTTATGAGTTAATAGAATTACCTACGGGAAAAATATTGTTGAAAGTTGATGGAAGTAAAAAATTAAGTATGAATATGATGGGAGAATTAAAAAACATAAAGCAAGACTTGTGGGCAAGGGTTACTCTCAAAAGGAAGGAATTAACTATGGAGAAACGTTTGTTCTCATTGATAAAATCAACACTATCAAGATAGTCATACTTGTAACTTATTCCAAATGGGTAATTCATCAAATATATGTCAAGGATGCATTTCTTAATGTTGATATAGAGGGAAAAAATTATATGACTTAGACAGAAGGATTTGTGAAAGAGGGGGAAAAACTTAGTATGCAAATTAAAGAAGTCACTTTATGGATTAAAACAATCTCTAAGGGCTTGGTATGCAAAGACTGATGAATTATTTGAACTTGAAGGATTTAACATCAATCCTTATGATCCAAACTTATTTGTGAAGACCTTCAACAATGGAATACACATCATTGTACTCTATGTGAATGGTCTCATCGTTATAGATGATAATGTATAGTATATTAGTTGGGACTTCTTGGGACTTCATTACTTTCTTGGATTTGAGGTATGTCAAATGGATATGTTTGAAATGACAAACTTGGGACTTCTTCATTACTTAATTGAATTTGAGGTATGTCAAACCAAAGAAGGTATTCTCCTTTCCTAGAAGAAATATTCCAAGGTCTTTTTAATCATATTCAAAATAAAAAATTATGCAAACATATCCTCTAATTTTTATAGAGATAAATTTGAGCAAGTATATGGAAGGATATGAAGTCAATCCAATACTCTATAGACAACTTGTCAGTAGTGTAATATATTTGACCCATACTCAACTTGATATCTCTTATGCAGTTCGTATGGTATCCATATTTATGACTTCTTCAAATTTTCTCCATTGGAATGTTGCAAAGAGAATATTAAGGTTTATGTAGGGTACACAAAGCATGGGCATTGAGTACTCATGGGATGGAAAATTACTTATGATAATATATTCTAATTTTGATTTGACAAGTTATGTAGATGATAGGAGATTCACTACAAGATATATTTTATCACTTGGTTCTGATCTTATTAGACAAGGGAGATTTACTAATCAAGGGGGATGGACTAAATACAAGTAAACACAACAAATGGAAGAAGCATATGGTAACAAACCACAACATAAGACAAGGAAATAAAATTAGCAACAATGAAACATCAATTAGAGGAATAACAATAATAAAATAAATAATAAATTTAAGATGACTTATTATAAGTGTGGTAAATATATACAATAAAGCATATCAATGTTATAAAATAAATGTAGGTAGCTTTCAAAGATTCCATCCAAATAATATATCAAGTTTTGTCAAAGAATATGAATGCTCCAAAAATATTATACTCATTTCTCTTGATACTTGTGGAAGCTCTATAGCTACTTGGTATATTGACTCAAGTGCAAGTTAGCATATGGCTTATCACAAGTACTATTTTGACTCTTTAGAGAAGAAAACCAAGTCCCATAAGGTTATTTTAGGTAATGACACTTCACTTATAGTTGAAGATGTTAGCACTATTTTTGTAAAGGATAATGATGAAAAGGAATGGAAAATTACTAACATGCTTAATATATAAAATTTAAAGAGGAATTTTCTCTCAATGAATCATATAACAAAGCATCCATACAAGGAAGAATTTAAATACAAATATTTAATAAAAATATATGAGGGATGGATATAGAGTCATAGGACTAGGAATAATAAAAAATGGAATACATAAACTTGATTTGGAGCTTGAAAAATAGGTCTTTTATGTGACAATGCATGATTATGTTAGTAAATAATTTCATCAAATTTTGGAAACTTAAATTATAATAGTTTATCTACGTTATCAAAGAAACATATGGTTCTTGTCATCCCTTGGGTCAAAGTAAACATAGGTGTTTGTGAAGGTTGTATTTTTGGAAAACAACATAAATACCCATTTGAAAGGTGTACATCAAGAGAAAAAGAATTTCTTAATATTGTACATAGCGATTTATGTGGACGTATTGCGTTGTAGCCATTAGGAGAAGAGAAATATGTATTAAAATATATAGAAATTTTTTTAGAAATACATGGACATATTTTCTTGAGACCAAGGATGAAGTATTCTAGAAGTTCAAAAAATTTAAGGCCCTAATGGAAAATAAGTATAACAAAAGAATAGGGAGGAAAGCTGCTTTGCTGGAATTTTTTTGAGACCTATCTGGTGGGCTATGTGGGGATGGCAACAGTTTCTGGAGGAGGTATGAACAACTGGAGGAATGTAGTGATGGCATCAGGTCCATCACAGAGCGTGCATGCTAGGGCTAGTATTTCTTTTAAAAATTATTGGAAGGAACAAGATTTCCCATTGTATGCCAGGAATCGCTTGTTAAAGAACAATGGATGTTTGGAATGATGTGAAGCCAGGCCGGTTCTAGTGGTTCAACCAGACTCGGTGGCGGAATATGTGGAGTATTTAAACAAACATGCGCTTATTGGTAAATTTATGGGCATCTAAATTTCTCTTCCCTTTGTGGAGGCTTGGGTTAGGAAGACTTGGAACCCTGAAGGTGATGTGGAGGTGATGCTGAGTGCAAACAACTATTTTATGGTGGTTTTTTCTTGTCTTGTGGATCGTAACAAAGCATTTGAAGGAGGTCCCTATTTCTGTAACCAAGCGGGACTCTTTCTTAAACCCTGGCATGTGGATTTCAACCCATCAGAGGAGCGACCGTCATGGGTTCCGATGTGGGTTCGGCTTTCGTGGCTCCCCTTGGAATTTGGAGAAAAGACATCTTGCATATGATTGCCCTTCTACTTGGGAAGCTAGTTGGGCCGTCAAGACAGACGTTGGATAAAAAGGTAATCTCTGTTGCTCGTATCTATGTTGAAATTGATTTAAACAATCCTATTCCAAATTCTATTTAAATACAGTTCGGATCAACCACATGGGTTCAAAAAATTGACTATGAAGCTCTTCCATTTTGTTGCCGGATTTGCCATGAATATGGTCACTTACAAAGAAAATGCCCTAAGTTTGTCCTACCTGTGGCTTCAAATCCTGGGCCCTCTCAAGCTGTACAAAATATGGATAAAGGAAAAGCCCCGATAAAGGAGGGGGATCAAGATAAGGAAGGCTTTGTTACGGTAAAACCTCGGAACAAAGGAAGAAAGGCAAAAAGAGACATTAAGGATAACCAACCAGATGCTCAGCTCAATCGTTTTGAAATTCTAGAGAATCTTGATCAGTGCATGGAGATACCTGAAACATCACTACCTGTTATAGATATAACAGGACCAAATCAGTTGTCTCTTCATGAGGTGGAACCAAGGGAACCAGATACAGGGGGTTTAAATGAAGAACGAATGGCTTTGGTTTCGAGTATAGATGATATGGTTGGCCCTAGCCCTAGAAGTGAAGTTATCTTAGAAAATAGCATAGATTTAGATATGTCCTCTCCTACCCAGGCACTGATGCAGTCATCCATGGACTGTAAACTCCTATGGTTCTGGGATTGTAGCATAAAATAATTAAAAAATTTGCTTCAGATAAAAATATGAATGTGGGTCGAAAGAAAGACCAGGATAAAATTAAGTTAATGGGGGAGACTTTGGTAGAGTCAGGTTTGGTGAGAACATTGGACTCCCATTTTTATAACCCCCAAAAATGATTATACTTTCATGGAATGTAAGGGGGTTGAACAGCATCCCCAGACAAAAAGTTGTTCATGATTTGATTCGTGTTCATTCTATGGATGTGGTTTTTATTCAGGATAGAGTATTGATAACTGGGAGAGTCTCCCGTCTGGGATTCTCAACACCTACGGGAGTTGATCCATAAGGATGTTCAGACTTAATGTGGTTTTTTTTTTTTTTTGGTTTTCTTTGGGAGTTGACCTTGTCTGGTGATTTAGCCTGTCTTGTTGCTTATTTGAGTCCTGGGTGGGGGCTCAGCTGTACTTTGTAATCCAGAATTTTTATCAATAAATTTTTACCCCTTTATTTAAAAAAAAAAGTATAACAAAAGAATAAAAAATATAAGAATTGATAATGCAGATGAATATGCTAATCACAGCTTGAAGAACATTTTTGAAATACATGGAATTTGGAGAGGGAAAATAAATAGATACACTACAAAAAAATGGAGGGGCTAAAATAAAAAATAGAACTTTGGTTTAAATGGCTCAATGAATGATTTAATCTTAAAACTTACCTCTAGAACTTTGGGTAGAGGAAATGAATACAAAAACTCATATTTAGAGTAGGTCTTCTACATCATGTCTTAATAATATCACCCCAAAAGAATCATGGAGTGGATATACTTCCATTGTGGATTATTTTAATTTTTTTGGTTATGAAGCATATGCTCATGTGCCAAATGAAATAAAAATTGTAAATTTTGATAGTAGGAGCATTAAGTGTATTTTTATTGGTTATGATGATCACAAGAAGGGGTACAAGCTTTATGATCCTGAAGCTAAAGATGTTTTTATTAATAGGGATGTAAATTTTAATGAAAGTATTCAAGGCAATGTCTCAACTCCTCCATGTCATCCTCCTCAAATTAAAATTTATGACTTTGAAACCAATAATTATTTAGAGAAAGAGCATTGGATGGTGATAAAATTTCTCCTAAGAAGACAATAGGCATTTTAGAAATCTATGAAAATACTAAGAAGGTTTAGATGAAAAGTCAAATTGTTAACTATGCTTCAATGACAATAATTATGGAAACTAGAGATCCTCATACTTTTGAAAAAACCTAAGGAAAAATAGAATGTAAGTAATTAATTCAAGATGAGTTTAACTACTTGATAAAAAAATAGACTTAGGAGTTGGTGATATTACCTAAGGAAAAAAATATTGTTGGAAGTGGATGGAAGTAAAAAACTAATTATGAATCTAATGGGAGAAATGAAAAATACAAGGCAAGACTTGTGGCCAAGGGTTACTCTCAAAAGGAAGGAATTAACTATGGAGAAAAATTTGTTCTCATTGATAAAATCAACACTATCAGGATAGTCATTGCACTTGCAACATATTCCAAATGGGAAATTCATCAAATAGATGTCAAGAATATTTTTCTTAATGGTGAGATAAAGGAAAAAATTTATATGACTTAGACATAATGATTTATGAAATATGTGGAAGAACACCTAGTATTCAGATTAAAGAAGTCACTCTATGGATTGAAACAATCCCTAAGGGATTGGTATGCAAAGACTGATAAAATATTTGAACTTGAAGGATTTAACAATAGTCCTTATGATCTAAACTTATTTGTGAAGACCAATAGTGGAATACAAATAATTGTACTCTATGTGGATGGTCTCATCATTATAGATGATAATCTATAGTACATTAGTGAAGTGAAGTCATAACTAATGGATAGTTTTGAAATTACAAACTTGAGACTTCTTCATTACTTTCTTGGATTTGATGTATGGTAAACTAAAGAGGGTATTATCATTTCTTAGAATAAATATGCTAAGGTCTTGTTAATCATATTCAAAATGAAAACTTGTGCAATAATATCCACTCTAATTTTTACAAAGATAAATTTGAGCAAGTATATGGAAGGAGATGAAGGCAATCCAACACTCTATAGATAACTTGTGGGTAGCCTAATATATTTAACCTATACTCAACCTGATATCTCTTATGCAATTTGTATGGTACCCATATTTATGACTTCTACAAAAGTTCTCCATTGGAACTTTGCAAAGAGGATATTAAGGTATGTGTAGGGTACACTAAGCATGGACATTGAGTACTCATCAGATGGAAAATTACTTTTGATAATATATTTTGTTTTTTATTGGATAAGTTGTGTAAATTATAGGAGATTCACTACAATATATATTTTTTCTTATTTGGTTTTGATCTTATCTCTTGGTATAGCATGAAATATGGACTGTGACTATTGGTATAATTAATGCCAAATCTTGAAATAAAGGTTTATGATGGGGAGTGTGACTATTGGAATAATTAATGCCAAATATTGTGTGTGCTTTTACTTATTTCTAAAATCATGCTTAGAAAATATCACTACATGCGAGCATCTTGGTATGCTTTCCAATTTAAAGTCACTCCATTTCAACCAATAGAATTGCTTAATTTCAAAATTTTGGTGATTGCCATCTTTTATTTTGGCCAATTGGATTTTTATAACTCAAAATTGTCATTATCGCTTTATTTTTTTATATTTATACACACATATTTATACCTATAGTACATATTAGGGTACCCCTCCTTATGCAAATGCTTTAAATATTGGTTGTTTACTAGAATTGGAAAAGTTTGGCCATCCATATATGTTAGTTTAATTGCATTAGATTCACACTTTCCCAAAATATGATAGGGGCTAGACCAAAATGATTCAATCTTTTGATTTTTCCCCAATTTTGTCCTTTCTTCATCCCATTTTAAAACTACGTCTCCAATTTCAAGCTTTATGATCTTGAAGCTAAATATATTTTTATTAATAGGGGTGTAAATTTTAATGAAAGCATTCAAGTCAGTGCCTCAACTCTGTCATCCTCCTCAAATTAAAATTTACGACTTTGAAACCCATAATTATTTAGAGAAAGAGCATCTAATGGTGAATAACGTTGTCCTAAGAAGACAAGAGGTCTTTTATAAATCTATGAAAATACTAAGAAGGTTTATATGAAAAGTCAAATTGTTAACTATGCTTCAATGACAATAATTATGGAAACTAGAGATACTCATACTTTTGAAAACACCCAAGGAAAAAGAGAATGTAAGCAATCCATTCAATATGAGTTTAACTACTTGATAAAAAAAAGTAGACTTAGGAGCTAGTGATATTACCTAAGGGAAAAAATATTGTTGAAAGTGGATGGAAGTACAAAACTAAGTATGAATCTAATGGGAGAATTGAAAAATACATGGTAAGACTTGTGGCCAAGGGTTACTCTCAAAAGTAAGGAATTAACTATAGAGAAATATTTGTTCTCATTTATAAAATCAACACTATCAAGATAGTCATTGCACTTGCAGTATATTCCAAATGGGAATTCATCAAATAGATGTCAAGAATATTTTTCTTAATGGTGAGATAGAGGGAAAAATTTATATGACTCAGACATAAGGATTTATGAAATAGGGGGAAGAACACGTAGTATGCAAATTAAAGAAGTCACTCTATGGATTGAAACAATCCCCAAGGGTTTGGTATGCAAAGACTGATAAATTATTTGAACTTGAAGGATTTAACAAAATTCTTTTTGATCCAAACTTATTTGTGAAGACAAACAATGGAGTAAAAATAATTGTACTCTATGTGGATGGTCTCATCATTATAGATGATAATCTATAGTACATTAGTGAAGTGAAGTCATGATTAATGGATGGTTTTGAAATGATAAACTTGGGACTTGCTCATTACTTTCTTGGATTTGATGTATGGCAAACTAAAGAGGATATTATCCTTTATTAGAATAAATATGCCAAGGTCTTGTTAATCATATTCAAAATGAAAAATTTTGCAATAATATCCACTCTAAGTTTTACAAAGATAAAGTTGAGAAAGTATATGGAAGGAGATGAAGTCAATCCAACACTCTATAGATAACTTGTGGGTAGCCTAATATATTTGACCCATACTGAACCTGATATATCTTATGCAGTTTGTATGGTATCCATATTTATGACTTATCCAAAAGTTCTCCATTGAAACATTGTAAAGAGGATATTAAGGTATGCGTAGAGTACTTATATCTTGGTATAACATAAAATATGGACTGTGACTATTGCCATAATTAATGCCAAATATTGTGTGTGCTTTTCTTTATTTCCAAAATCATGCTTAGAAACAATCACTACATATGGGCATCTTGGTATGCTTTCCAATTTAAAGTCACTCCATTTCAACCAATAGAATTGCTTAATTTCAAAATTTTGGTGATAGTCATTTTATTTTGGCCAATTGGATTTTTATAACTCAAAATTGTCATTACCGCTTTATTTTTGTATATTTATACACATATTTATATACATACAGTACATCTTAGGGTACTCCTCCTTATACAAAATGCTTTAAATATTGGTTGTTTACTAGAATTGGAAATTTTTTGGTCATCCATATATGTTAGTTTAATTGCATTAGATTCACACATTCCCATCTTAATTTAATTGCATTAGATCCATATTTTCTTACTTGGTTCCGATCTTATCTCTTGGTATAGCATAAAATATGGACTGTGACTATTGGCATAATTAATGCCAAATATTGTGTGTACTTTTTTTTTTTCCAAAATAATCCCTAGAAATTGTCACTACATGCGAGCATATTGGTATGCTTTCAAATTTAAATTCACTCCATTTCAACCAATAGAATTACTTAATTTCAAACTTTTGGTGATTGCCATATTTTATTTTGGCCAATTAGATTTTTATAACTCAAAATTGTCATTACCGCTTTATTTTTGTATATTTATACACATATATATATACATACAGTACATCTTAGGGTACTCCTTATACAAAATGCTTTAAATATTGATTTTTTACTAGAATTTGAAAATTTTGGCCATCCATTTTCCAAAATCTGATAGGGGCTAGACCAAAATGATTCAATCTTTTGATGTTTCCCCGAATTGATTCAAAATTATCCACTACAAGATATATTTTCTTTCTTGATTCTCATATTATATCTTGGTATAGCATAAAATATGAACTGTGACTATTGGCATAATTAATGCCAAATCTTGAAATATAGGTTTATAATGGGGGGTGTGACTATTGTTATAATTAATGCCAAATATTGTATGCGATTTTATTTGTTTCAAAAATAATTCTTAGAAACTATTACTACATGCAAGCATCTTGGTATACTTGCCAATTTAAAGACTCCATTTCAACAAATAGAATTGCTTAATTTCAAAAAATTTGTGACTACCATCTTTTAGTTTGGCCAATTGGCTTTTTATAACTCAAAATTGTCATTACTGCTTTATTTTTGTAAATTTATACACATATCTATATAACTATAGTATATATTAGGGTACTCCTCCATATGCAAAATGCTTTAAATATTGGTTGTTTAATAGAATTGGCAAAGTTGGTCATCCATATATGTTTGGTATACTTGTGGTTAACATCTTGAAAAATACAGTGAGTTGTAGGTTGTTTTATTTAGCTAGAGAAAAAGGGGTTGTACTTGGGTCCCTTACACTTGATAAATCACAAATATCTTCTTTAAATATTGAGAGTTTACAAACATATTCAATTATCATCTCAATTGACTTTCTCTAGCTAGATACCTACATCTTTTTTCATAAAAGGTCTAAATTTTTTATTTTAATTTTTTGGATCCTCTTCAGTTTTCTTTGTAAATACAAATATTATACAATTTTGTTAGAAATAGAGTCTATTACATCATTTGGATCATGTAAATATACCTTTCCTTGGTACATTATTAGGACATTATATTACTTTACGGAAAATTTATCTAGTTACTTCATGCAATGTAATAACTACATGTGTCAAAGTGCAAGTTGTATATGTGGAAGCTATCTCTTGCACATCTAGGTAGAGTGTTGGCCAAGGAATATATTTCCTATATAAAGGGCCATAGCTATAGAACATATAAATATGAAAATAGAGTAAGTACTACATCAGTAGGAAGTAGTATTGACCTTAGTGGTGTGATGTAGCAGTGTGATGTTATATGGTCGAGTGTGATATGCTCAATGCCCATTCTTGAGCAATAGCTCTATTAATGAAGTATTCATTTCCTCTAGATCTATTTTGTAAACATCTCCATAATTTCTATATATATTATTTTTAGTCATGTCATAGATTTACTTTATATCATATTATTATGCATCATGTGTTTGCTATCTCCCATTACATGCTGCATCAAAAACTAGCAGTGGTATCAGAGCCACGATAGGTCAATAGAAAAACTACCATTATCATTGACCTTGAGTTTTTATCAACTTGATGTGCCATTGGACCAGTCACTATCAAAAATACTCAAGAGATTCTAGGTTGTAGAAATAAGGAGAGCCACATGTTAGGACTAAAATAAATCTTAGTTTCTAGAATATTGAGATTGCATATGGCTAGAGTCTTTCCACAAAGTTTCAAGGGAAAACTTGTGAAGACTAGGACTCAACATTTCATAATAATTTGATGAATCAACTAGTGAAGCTCATCTAATACATATGGAGAAATTTTTATGAACCTACAACTTGAAATATGAATTGAATGCAGAAAAGAACCGTTGTTTGAATAGAATTGTAGTTTGTATTGAAAGGCAGAAACCCACAATATAATAAATTAATGTTCTCGAATGATATTTGGAGCATCCTCCTTGTCCTATTTACATCTATCTAAAAGGTGTGAATGGTGAAGGGATGTGTCCCTTTATAATACAATATAATATATAATATGATTAAGAGTTACATTAGGAGGGTCCTAACATGCCACCCTCCTTTGAAAAACTTTGTCCTCAAAGATGGAATTGAAAAAATTGTTTTTGAATCTGGTGGAGTGTCTCCCACATAGCATCCTATAGAGGTAGACCTTTCCATTGAATCAATACCTCGATGATGGTGTGGTTATGGAGGTGGCAAACACGTCAGTCTAGGTTAGCTTCTAGTTCAACCATGAGAGTTCCATTATCTAAAAATTTTGGAAGTTGAGTTTGCATAATGATGTTAGTGCCTATTACAAATTTAAGACAAGAAACATGAAATATCGGATGGATTTTGGAAGATTCTGGTAATTCAATTTTATATGCAATAGGTCCAATACACTGTAGAATTTTATAAGGGCCATAAAATTTTGGTGCTAATTTTTGTGACCCTTTTATTTTCAATGAAGTTTGACGATATGGTTGGAGGCGGAGAAATACCATATCCCCTTCTTGAAAAACCCTTTCAGTCTAATGTTGATCCACTTGTTTCTTCATGCGGTGTTGATCGATATGTAGATTTTCCTTCAAAGCACGAGTGATATTATCTCAAGTGACCAGCTCCATCTCTATAGTTGGTACTTTTGTACTTCCTAGAAGATAAGAGGTTATAGATAGGGTTGATCAGCCATATAATTCTTTGAAAGGGGTCATTTTTATGGTTGTGTGATATGTGGTACTATACCACCATTCAAATAGTGGAAGCCATTTAACCCAGTGAAGGGGTTTGGTGGAAATAAAGCATTGGAGATAGGTTTCTAAGCACTTATTGACAATTTCAATTTGACCATTCGTTTGTGGGTGGTAAGCGGAGCTCATCCAAAGTTTCGTACCTTGGAGTTTAAATAATTCCTTCCAAAAATTACTAGTGAAAGTGGTATCACAATCACTAACAATAGTAGAAGGCATGCCATGTAATTTAAAAATATTGTCAAGGAAGATTTGAGCAATAGTACTAGTTGTATAGGGATGAGCTACTAGAAAAAAATGGGTGTATTTAGATAAACGATCTACCACCACTAGGATCATCATTTTTCCTATGGACTTTGGAAGACCTTCAATGAAATACATTGAAATATCCTCCCATGTCCTGGTTGGTATGGGTAGAGGTTGAAGAAGGCCCGGTGTTGCCACTATTTCACCTTTATTTCTTTGGCATGTTTCACATTCATTGACAAACTTCTTGATATCATTTTTCATCCCTCGCCAATAAAATTATTTAGTCACTCTTTTGTAGGTTTTTAGGAATCCAGAGTGGCCTATAGTAGGTGTAGCTTGTAGCTCATGTAGAAGCTTTGGATGATAAACCGATGTAGGTGAGAGGACCAGATGTTCTTTGTAACGGAGCATGTTACCTTGTCAAGAGTAATGGGGTTTACTCATGGGATTTTGTTGTAGCTGTTGAATTATGGTGTGTATAGTAGGGTCTGCATACCATTCATCCTTGACTTTTTTTATCCATGTAGGGATGGGGCAGGAAAAAGCATGTAATTGTGAAGTTTCTTCGAAATTTCTGGAAAGTGCATATGCAATCATGTTATATTTCCCTTTTTTTTAGATGATTTCATAGTCATAGCCTAATAGTTTTGTTACCCACTTTTGCTATTCTGGAGTGGTTATCCATTGTTTAAGAAGGTATTTTAGGTTATGGTGGTCGATGCGAATAATGAAATATTTTCCAATAAGGTATGGTATCCAATGTTGGATAGCATGGACCATAGCTAACATTTCTTTTTCATAAGTGGAACGTTCTAAATTATTTTTGGAAAATGCTTTACTAGTAAAGGCTAAGGGTTTCTCATTTTGCATGAGCATCGCTCCAATTCCTAATCCAGATGTGTCACTTTCAATAATGAATGCTTGGGAAAAATCTAGTACAACTAGGACGGGGGTAGTACACATGGCATTTTTCAAAGTCATGAAAGCTTCATTCACTTTTGGAGACCATATAAAGGTATTATTTTTAAGTAGGATTTTTAAGGGTGCTGCTATTTTCCCATAATATTTAACAAATTAGTGATAATAGCCCATTAATCCTAAGAACCCACGCAACCCTTTTAGAGTTTTTGGAATTTGCCAATTTTCCACATCTTCAATTTTTTGGGGGTCTACTTTAACTCCATCCTTGGAGACAATATGTCAATTTCTTGCTTCCCAAAGGAACACTTTGATCTCTTTGTGTATAATTGATTTTCTTCCAAGATTTTTAGTGTTTGCGCTATATGTGTTAAGTGTTCTTCCCATGTCTTGTTGTAAATCAAAATATCGTCAAAGAAAACTAAAATAAATTTTTGAAGAAAGAGAAAAAATACCTTATTCATAAGACTTTGAAATGTGGATGGAGCATTGGTGAGGCCAAAAGGCATCACCAAGAATTCATAATGTCCCTCATGGGTGTAAAAAGCAATTTTGGGTATATCGCTTTCCTTAACTCAAATTTGGTGGTAACCTGATCGTAAATCGAGTTTAGAAAAATATGCGGCTCCATTTAGTTCATCGATTAGTTCATCAATGACTGGAATAGGAAATTTATCTTTAATCATTAATTTGTTGAGAGCATGAAAATCCATGCATAGGCACCAAGATCCATCTTTTTTTCTTACTAGTATGATTAGCGAAGAGTAGGGACTTCTACTAGGACGAATGACCCCTACCCTTAGTAGGTCTTGTAATAATTTTTCTATTTTTGTCTTTTGTAAGTATGGATATCGGTAAGGTATAATATTTGGAGGTTGGTGTCCTCGAATTAATTGAATAGCATGATCATGGCTTCGTTGTGGAGGCAATCCCTTTGGTTCTTTGAATATTTTATCATGTTTCTCTAGGAGTTCTATTAATTTGGGTGCCTCTGGTTGCTCTTCGGTGGTTTTTTACAAGGAAAATAGTTGGGCAACCATGTCTCTTCCTCCTTTTAAAAGAATATTTTCCATTCTATGAAAACTTACAATTTGTGTGGGACCTATTTTTAAACCTTGAATTGTGTATGTTTGGTTGTTTTGTATAAATTGCATCCATAACTCTTCAAAGTCACATTGAATTTTGCTAAGCGTTCATAGCCATTGTACTCCCAAAAAAATATCACATCCTCCTAATGGTAGTACATACATATCTGCTTTCATGTTATATTCCTCCATTGTGAGTTTGATATTCCTACATTTGCCTTTACATGCAATTTTTCCTCCATTGCCAATCATGACTTCGAAGTTATTGCAAGGATATATAAAGCAATTGGCTTGTTTGGCCAAATTGGGGTCTATAAAATTGTGAGTGCTACCAGAGTCTAAGAGCACAATAGGTCTTTGTTTCTTAAAATACCCTTTTACCTTCATTGTTTGTGGAATCAAGTATCCTGCTAATACATTAAAGGATATTTCTGTTTTATCTTCTTGGTTTTCTTCTGCAACCTTAGTTATTACTTCTACTTATATGTCATCCTCCTCTTTGGGAGTGCAATCAACTATGTCAAAAATATATAATTTCGGTGAGATACATTTGTGGTTGGGGTAAACTTTTCATCGTAGTGGAAACATAGGCCCTTTTCTTGTCTTTCTTTTAGCTCTTCTTAGATAATTTTTTTAATTGGCATGACCTTATTCAGTTTTTGGCTAGTGTAGGTATTTGGTGTTTTTCCTGAAAAAACTCTTCCTATTCACCTTTGGTTGTTGTTCTTCTCTTCTACCATTTGTGCTAATGCCACTGCATGCATCATATCGATAGGATTTTGTATTTTTACCTCCATTCTAAGGTCTTCTTTTAGGCCACTAGTGAAACAAATTTGGAAGAATGATGCATCTAGTCCTATTGTAAGGTTTGTCAATTTCTCAAATTGTGCTTGGTATTCCCTTATGGTGGAGTTTTGTCACAGTTTAGTGAGGGCTCCTGTGAAGTCTTCAAATTTAGTGGGGTGAAATCACAACATTAATTTTTTTGTGAATTTAGTCCATGTGGGTGGACCTTTTGTTTTCTCATACCATTGATACCACTGGGTAGCAATTTTTTCCAAGTGAAATGATGCGATACAGACTTTCTGAATCTCCAAAATTTGATATAAGGAAAAATATTGATATGCCCTATATATCCAATTTGTGGGGTTGCCTCCATAAAATTTTGGAAAATCTAGTTTTGTGGTACGAGGAAGGATTGATGTATGTGGTCCCCCTATTAATGTTTGTTGTGGTGGCGTAGTGTTCTGTTGTCCATTTTGCATGAGTAGAAAATTTTACTGTACTAAGTCCATGG
This sequence comes from Wollemia nobilis, assembly GCA_028583015.1. Classification (NCBI taxonomy): domain Eukaryota; kingdom Viridiplantae; phylum Streptophyta; class Pinopsida; order Araucariales; family Araucariaceae; genus Wollemia; species Wollemia nobilis. The sequence continues at coordinate 12,521 of JAQPPZ010004836.1, read as the reverse complement.
AATGGGTTGTAGTATCCAATTTAGTGGATATATCTGTATTCAAGTTGGTTATGTTTATGGTTAGGTCTACTATTTTGATAGTGATTCTATCTTCTAAATTGTCCTTCCAAAATGCCATTCCTTGCATCATGTCTCTCATTTCCTTAGAAAACTGTGAGAGTTATTTCATAATTTTTTTTGAAACCTCCTTTGCAATATCCTTTGTTGTGTCTTGAGATCATCTTCCCTCTACCATTTAGGGTGTGGCTAGTTTATAAGTGATTTGAATATGCAAAAATTAGTTTTATCAGAAAAAATTGTGTCTCTACCACGTTTAATTTTATGTACTTGCTGCTCTTTGTTACACCGAATGATATTTTCCTCACCTGTACTCATTGTTTGGGTTTTCTAACTCTGGTAATGCATGATGATATCAAAAAAAATTTGTATGCTACATTTGCTAGCGACTGTGGCCTACTATGTAATAGTTCCGTCAGTAATGATTAGAATGTGTGTTGAAAAGAAAACGTTACCGAGTAATGGCCTGTCAGTAACTAGAGCAGGGTGGGGAAAAAAATTTAGATCTTTTTAGCTTTGATCCAGTTATTATGAACCTGCAACTTGAAATATGAATTGAATGCAAAAAAAAATTGATGTTTGAATAGAATCGTAGTTTGTATTGAAAGGCAGAAACCCACAATATAATAAATTAATGTTCTCGGATTATCTTTGGAGCGTCCTCCTTGTCCTATTTACATCTATCTAAAAGGTGTGAATGGTGAAGGGATGTGTCCCTTTATAATACAATATAATATAAATATGATTAAGTGTTACGTTAGAAGGGTCCTAATAGAAATTGACCTGAAGTTTATTTTATTATAGCAAATTAATTCTCAGATGATGAGGACACCTCCTAAAATAGAAAGCTAAAATATTTCAATTTTGTTTCCTGAATGTCAGAGTGCTTTCATAGTGCAGATACTAGTTACTACAAGAGAATAATACTACAAAAGAGACTTCTAGAGCTACGTTATGGTGAAGTTGGGAGATAGGAGATCTCCATTGCTAGATTGGAAACTTCATAAGAAGAAAAGGCCATAAAATTCTTTATCCAAAAGAAAATGCCATAGTATCCTTGATCCAGAAGGAAATTCCATAGAAGCCTTGATGGAAAGGCCACAAAATCCTTCGTACTAAAAAAGGCCATAGAAACCTTGATCTTGAAAAAGGCCACAGAAGCCTTGATACTAAAAAGGCCACAAAAGCCTTGATCCTGAAGAAGACTTTAGAAGAGAGTATCTAATTTAGAAGCAAATTTCAATATTAATATTTTGTTGTAGGAACAAGAAGATTCAGTAAGTTGGAAAATCTTCCTACAAAAAGGTTAGAAGGAGTCTCTTCTTTAGAATCAATCTAGAACCTGAATAAAAGAGATCAAGAGAAGATACCATTGGTGAAGAAGGACTAGGATAGTCCTGCTTGAATACAGAGGTAGTAGAATTATATATCCATGAGAAGATCTTACCACCAAAACTTCCAAAAGTAGAATATTTAAGATAAGGTCTAAAGGAAGACCAGAAGGAGATGCAATATCAAAAGCCTTTAAGAGAACTCTATGAGCATCCAGTAAAAATCTTGGAGAGCTTTGTTGAAGAATTCATAAAAGGATTTCCAAGTAGAACTCATTGGTGATATTCACTATTGGTGATAGTGAAATATTTGGGACAATTATCACCATCCGAAAACAAGCCCAAGAAGAAGAATTTGGAAAAGAGTTCCAAATATCAGAAGACCTCAAGACATATAGGATCTTGAGAAGAAGATCATGTTTAAAGTCAAAATTTGACAAGAAGCTTTAGATAGAAGAAGCCTACCAAATCCAGGATTCTTGGAGATTATATCTCATAGCAAGAAGTCACCACTTTATAATCAAATATCTCTTCACATATAAAAAAAAAATGGAGGATACTACAATAGGATAACAAACCACCAAAAATTCTAAGCTCGTGAAAGAGAGACCATATTTTGGTGAAGACAAATTTGTTCAAGGTAATCTATAGAGAGTTGCAAGATCTTATCTAAGGTAGCAAATTTGTGATCATAGACACCAAGATCTACATCCTCTAAAAAGTGGTGAAATTTTTTTTCATAAAAATGTAAGAAACTATTAGTGTAAGTATATTCATTAAGTGGATCACTTATCAAATTTGATTAAGCACATTAACTAGATAGAAGTTGCAAAAAGGAGAGTTGAATTAGAGTCTTCAAAAGGTGCAAAAAGAAAAGATTATTTAAGGTTCATTTTCACTTTAGAAGTTGATTAGATTTCAAAATCTCAAAATATATATCAACTACCTATTATCTATTTTGGAAAAGAAAATGAAGACTAGCTCCTATTACCTTATTGTTAAAGAAATTTTAAAATAATTCTTGAAGATTCATTTCAGATTATTCTTGATTAGTTGCAGTAGATTGATTAAGTGCATTAGTTTTTGATATTTAATTGGAGTAATAAGGTGATATTATTAGTGCATTAAAATATTATTATATTTGCACTATTATATTGCTCTCAAAAAAATTATTGCTTGTGTTTGTAAGATGGGCACAAAAATAGAATTTGTCAAAGTTTCTAAAGATACTATTAGTGCACATATATCTATAAATTTGGGTGACCTGAGGAAGCCACAAAACAAGATCAATCCTCCAAGTATTATATAAGAAGGTAACCACAAAAAAAAGAGCATCTAAGGAAGCATCGAACGAGACTTGGTGAGTCTCAAGTTCAAGGCACAAAAATAGTGTAAAAAAATACAACAAAACAAAGATTCCATCATGCGGTTACAATATTGGATCCACTCATAAAATATCCAAAATAAAAGGGGAAGGTGTCTATTAAAAAATACAACCTCAAAATCCTCTATATTTCACTCAAAGATTCCACCTCAAAACCAAAAATTTAGATGTTAAAAAAGGAGTGCAAAATAAGGTGCAATAAGGATATTTTATGTAAAAACTATTTCACATTATATTGCACAATCCTAATCTGGTTATACAGGGAAAAAATACAGATTTAAAGGTGCCCCAAAGGCACTACACTTTTTATAAAAATGAGTCAAAAGTGGTCGTATGCTAGCAACAATAAAATCTTAGCTCAAGGAGCTAATCAATGGGCTCATACTCCTCGCATCCAATATGGATGAACCTAAAATATATGATGTGCAAAACAAAGGAGAAACAATGTTAACCAAGAGCAATAGCATCTATGGAAGTAGGATGTAAGCAAGAAAGGAAGAAAGGGAAAATGAAGCACCATTGTAGTGTCACTTACTCCATAGCTGCTGGCAAAAATCGATGCTCAAATCCTCCATATTGTTGCTCTATATCTCAACTGAAAGCAAGTGTAGGTGAACGAAAGAGGATTTTGGGATTTTTTAAGCTAAAAGGATCTCTAAAAAGATATGTTTGAACCAGTGAAAGGGATGTCATCCATGCAAAGAAGAATATGACACTTGTCATAAAATGAAAACCCTAATGCTTAAGTCAAGAGAGAGCTCATATTTAGGAAAGGAGTTACACAAACAGGTTGGTACATTGAGTATATGGGATACACTTATGCCTTGGAAGTTCAAATATTTTTCTAAAGAGTGTAATTCTCATATGTTACAAGAAGGAAGACAAGTATTTATTTTGCACCAAACTCTCCTTAAGTGCTCGATGGGAAATGGACATGCCACTTGGCACCTTATACAATAAGCTTCTCCATATTAAGGATGTCAACAATTGAGATCAAAGGGAAGGTAATTAAATTCTCATCTCAGCATTTACACTTCACCATCTGCACACAGTGTAGAATTACAACATGAAAAGAAGGTGTTAGAGTCTTCAATGCTCAATCCAAGCGAGGTCAAAGCAAGAGTCCAAGCAGCACCAATTTTGGAACATGTATAGCTCCAAGCAATTCTATTGGAGGGTACAATCATAGCTTCAATATGTCTATGTAAATGGATTCTAACTTAGAAATGTCATACAAAATATTGAAGTCTCTCTTGACTATGATAAAAATCTTGCATAAATGAAAACTCTCAACATTGAAATAAGAAAACTGATAATAGTACTAAAAACAAATAAATCATCCACACAATCTCACAACACAAAAATTTATAGTGGTTCCTCCCGATGTGAGAGTACATCCACTTTCAATGGTAGTTCTATCACTTTATTGATCAAAGCATGATAAAAATTACAATGCTCAATGGAACAAACCTCAACACTGTATAATCTCAAAAATAAGATCAACACTATATTTTTGTAACTTTGAACACTCCCTAGCCTCTATCTTGAGTCTCTCTTGCTCACTTGCTAACTTTTTGTCCTCCATAACCCTAAAAAATGTTATAAAAAACCTATATGTTTATATCTTCATGTTTTGACTTTTTTATATCCTCTTGCATAATTGACCAAATTTTGGAATACCCAAAACCGCTAGGTGTCTCTCCAACTTCCACGAACACAAATTGTTCCCAGTAACTATGACCTAACTTTATTTAATCACTGATGACCCATAATGGTTGAATCACACCTCTAGAAAATAGGGTAATACTCAACTCTAAGCATGAATCACTAAGAAACATTGCTTCATTATGAAGAATTGATAAAATAACAATGATCCTTCTGGATCACACCTCCCCACTAAGGAGGCTTTTGGTCTCCAAAATCTAATAAAAAATAATATGAGGAAATAAATATTTCACCTTGTCCCTGTCATACAATTTTTCTCTCCTTGGAAATTACCCCTTAATCCCAATCAACCAAATTTCTTTTGTAGTATGGAATCCTCCTTAAGATCGTCCATAGTATGAGGTGAAATATTATCTACAACTGGTAATACATGTCCTAAATTAGCCTCATCTTCAACAATCATGGAAGGCTCAAACAATTTGAGATTCTCCACATTGACAATTGAATAAATTTACATGTAGGAAGGTAAATCCAACTTAAATGCATTATTTCTTACTTGCTCCATAATATCAAAAAGTCCATAACACAAAGGTTTCAAATTTTTACCTTGGCCTTGTAACCTATATTTGCTGAGATGTAACCACATCTTATCACCCACTTGGAATTTGTGGTCTATGCAATGTTGGTCATGTCTCAACTTGTATCTTGCTTGGCTAGACTTAAGTTGCTCTTGTACATTCAAATGAATATGTCTCACATTATAAATAAACTTTGAATCTTGCTCTTCCTCTTTGGAAACTAAATTGTTATATTTCCCTTCTTATCCATTAACACAATCAAAAGGAGATGGTGGAAGAAATCCAAAACATGTCTCAAATGGTGTCTTTTGTGTAGAAGTATGGACTACCCTATTGTATCCATGTTGAATATAAAAAATATGTTCATCCCAAGTCCTTGGATGCTTACCACAATAGACTCTCAAGAGTTGAACCATTTTTTAATTCACCACTTCGGTTTGTCCATCGATTTGTGGATGAAACCAATGTTTCTTTTTAGTTTTGTATGCATATTTTCCCACAAAGAAGTCCAAAACTTGCCCAAAAATCTAGAATTCCTATCTGAATAAATAGAAGTAGGCAACCCAAAATAAACCCATACATGAGAAAAGAATAATGCAGTAACTTCTTGATGTGTGATAGTCTTCTTACATGGTATTAGTACACACATCTTGCTAAATCTATCAACAATAAAAAACAAATAATCATGATTTATTTTCGACATAGGCAACCCTCCTAAAAAGTCCATAGAGATACTTGATCAACTGTAGAATATTACATTTAATTTTATCAATCCAAGGGAAATCAAGGTTAGATTTAAAAAGCAGCAATCCCATATAGATTATATTGTAGAAGTTAATACTAAGTCTAGCTCAATTTCCAGTCCAAAATTCATGCGTACACGTGTACAAAAAAATATATAAAAATTATGCAAGGATGAATTATGGAAGATCTAATAAATAAATGTAATTTATCTTTTACTAATGATGTAATTTTATTGATGCAACCAATTACTTTATAAACTAATTTATGAAATATTTTAATCTAAGTGTGAGAAACTAATTTATGATATGAGGATCCTCGTGCAATATGTTTATTTTATATATTTAAAATGCAATTCTAACTAATCCTAATCTAATGCAAGGACAAGAGAACTTAGAGAATGTCTATTAGGAGTGGGCCTTGCCTCCTAAGTGGCAGTGTAAGTCTTTATCCCCTAGTTTACCTTATCAGTAACTAAGTTTTATATTTCATACTAATATTTATACATGTTTTATGAATGCAGGTAATAAATCTACAATTTACAAGACAAAAATTAAACAAACTACAAAATTGATACAAAATACCATATTTGAAGAAAATGATGTTTTATTGATGGAGTTTCAACTATACATGCTTCTCAGAATAAACTACAACTGTAAAATAATCCAGAATAGAGTAGAACAACGTAGAATAACCAGACCTTCTTCAAGGTCTTCTATGTACTTTTATACTAAACTAATACAATATGAATAACTTCTTTTTCCACATATTTGTCATGCTTGATTTGTGGAATGGTGACTATACATAGATCAAAAGATAATCTAAAACCTAATAATATTTATTTTGACTTGGACTTATAATTATTCATATTGGTCCAAGTGGAATCTACATAAAATCTTATCAAGATACTATTTGTCTAACTAACACGTAAGATGGCTATCTAAGACTTTTATTTCCTTTATTCCAGGAAGTCTTAACAGTCTGTTGCAATTACAAATAAACTTATTACAAATATTTATAAGACTTTATCAACTGGAGATATTCTCACAAATATTATGCGAGAAGCAAGATATCTATTGTCGTCCATGGTAATGTGTTGTCCATTTGATTATGTCATCCATGGTCAATAGTAGTTGTTGGTGGTAACCCTTCAGAAATGATCTTCAAGTTTTACCTTCAGTAATTACTTTTAGTAGTTACCTTCAGTAGTTACCTTCAGTAACTACTGTTAGTAATATACTTTAGTAATATGCTTCGATAATATGCTTCAGTAATATTAATTACTACTATTTTACCGAACTGCTATGGTTCTTCTTCTCGTCTGAGGTGCATTCCAAAGGTTTTGTGATTTCTTTATCAATCATCCATGTTTTTTCCTGCATTTTACTCAGAACTCAGAAAAATTTGATACAAATCAAACATAAATGTTAGATTACCATAATTAATCATTTTTACCAATAAATCACATTTTATAAATAATAACTTACAAAAACATATCAATTAATTAGGTAAATGAAGTGATTCTGATACAAAAATATGAGGTAAATAACCACTCATCATTCCCCCAAACTGAAGTTTATGCATGTCCTCATGCATACAAAAAATTTTAAATACAAGAGAAATACAGTTCTATGCATGTATTAAAAATTCAAAAAAGTACTAAAATATCAAAGTTCTTAGAGCATATTAAAAATTTATAAAACATGCAAATTTTTATATCAAAATTTTCAAGATAGTATACATAAAAATAGATATATAATAATCTGAATATTTATTTTCCAAATCAAAGATCAGATCCATAATCTATTTTCTATATAATAATAAAAATAGAGTAATCTAATAAAAATAAGAATCATAATAATCTCCAGGAGAATACATATCTTAATTAAAATCATAATAATCTGCATAGATATATAGACTTGTTTTTTTTTCTTTTCTAAAAAACATACTTCAAAGGAAAAAAAATGAAACAAAATAACATCCTTACAAATCACATACAAAATAAAATATGTTTTCTATTAGTAAATATATAGCAAAGAAAATATTTTTGTCTTTTGCAAATACTAACTGTTCATCTACTTATATACAAAAAAAAAAACTGTCTTCAATACCATATAAATATAATATAAATATAAGTCTGATTTTTAATCAAAGTCTTTTGCCACTATTAACTATTTCTGAGCCTGTTGGGATAAGAGTCTAGAAGAAATTCTAGAAGATCAAGGTCTTGCTCCTAGTAGTTTTCATTCCTTTTTAACCTATTGTACATGTCCCTTGGCTCTCTAGTCTACGACTGCTACAGTTGTTGTAACAGGTGTCTCCACTAGATTGTATTAATATGTTCAACCTCCTAAGCATTTCCCTTTTGTTCTACATCCTTTGATGGTGAATAATAGAGTTCTTCATTATGTACCATCAGATCATATTCCAAAGGCATCCCTATATTCAAGGTAAGGCCTTTTAATGCATTCCCCTCTTTAGCTGGAGAATTCAATTTTTTAGGTTGATTCTGTTGAGTCAAATTATGAATATGCTAGGAGATATCTTCTTCAAGAACCTTTGAAAAGTCAATCACTTTATTAGTAGATATTTGCTTACTAAAATTGATCGATTTCTTAGGCTTTTTCCTGGAGGTAGAACTTTTATGTGGGGAAGTTTCAACAGATGACGGTCGACTGATAGAATTTGCAGGTCTTGCAGCCTTATCCACATTAAGCTATTTAATTAATTCAAATTGAATAGAAAGAGTTCATTAAAAAAATTTAGACTGTTCTACGAAGTCTTCTCTCAACTTGTCAATTTTTATTTGAAGAACTGTATTATGTGCTTTGAGATATGATAGGGTTTCTACAACAGTTTTATTTACAGGTAAATCTAGCTCTCATTCATCTTCAGAATCTTCTATTATTTTTGTTTGCTTTCTAGATGGAATTTTGACTTTCAGATTTTTACATTTTTTCTTTGGGCTTTCAGGTTCTTCATCATGGCTATTAGAGTCATTTTCTTCTGTAGATTGTTCATCTTCTTTAGAAGAATCTAAATATTCAGGTACATTGGATTCTTCTACAATTTGGCTTCAAGATACTTTTACTTCATGACCCTTTTTCAAGATAATTAACTTAATCATACCATGGTGAAAAATCAAGTGTAGCTTAGGTTTTTCCTCGAGAGCTTTTGGTTTAACCCTTAGAATCATTGATTTCAATGACTAAAATAGGAAATAGGGAAAATTAATAACACAATCATCTTTTTTAGTATATTTTAAATTAAGTAATATTCGAATATGATAGGCTAATAGAACGGACATTCATCCTTCGATAGTAAAAAATTTGATGATGAGGACAGCTATCTCCTGCCAAACAAGAGGGAGTGTAGAGGTTGCAACCCCTTTAATTGACTTTTATTTATCTTTTAAAATTGTGCATTTTTCATAAAATTTATTTACCAACTGATTGACACTTTTTGAGTTCTTATAAAATAGTGCACCAACATTAGGTAAGTTTAGAATTTTAGAAATCAGACTTGGATTTAACGTTAATTGCAAACCTCCAACATGGGTGATCATTGTATTAGGGTTACAATTTAAAATAAACTGTCTTGCTACCCCTATATCATGCCCTTTAAACTTAGTAAGTGCCTCCCACCAGCGAGCATTTTTGAACAATTCAATCACATAATCGCTCGGACTTTGTGTATCAACAAAGGATGTCTCACTACGCTTTTGGAAAACAAGATTAGACATCGTGGTGACTGGAGTTGAGAAAGTTTTTAATCACCCAAAATCCTACAATATTTGAATACACAAAATTTTTTAGAGGCCAGAAGGAATCTGTATTTTTATATAGATAACCCATTTTTAAATAATTATTATTTTGTATATATATATTTTTATGAGGTTTTTCTTCCCATTTTTTTACTTTTATACCAATACCAATAATGTACAAAGTATGATATACAGAGTACAACTTATAAACAAAAATACAAAGTATGTAAGGAAATGTAAGATGTACAGCGAGTAAAAATGTAAAATATACAAAATTACGTAGATTTACGTAGAATGTACAGAATGTATGAGAAATATGTACAATACATAATCTACAATTCTATAGATTAACTAAACCATAAAAAAAATATAACAAATATTTTCGAACCCTAATTTATTTTTATAAACAAAGCTTAATTATATCAGAGAATCATAATTTGTCAAAATAATCCCTAATTTATTCAAGGAATTTGCCAAAATTTTACCTAAAAAAAATTAAAATTATGAATTTCACATCTCTCTAAAAGAAATTTGCTAATTTAGTATAGAATAAGGAATTTCAAGCAAACTGTCTATGAATTTATAGGGAATTCATGCATTTTTCCAACATTTTCCCAAAATTATAATCGAATTTTGCCCAGAAATAAAGAAAATTCATTTCTCCTAAATAATTTCAAAATAAAATCGGCCAAAAGAACATATTTTTTCAAGTAGAAAGTTCAAAATTTCCATTATTCCCCAAATAATTTTAGGGTTTTCAAGAAGTTTCAGGAAAAAAATTTAAGGGCTTTTAAATAATTTCAGGAATTAGGGCTTTTAAATAATTTTAGGAATTAGGGCTTTTAAATAGTTTCAAAAATTTCGAACAGTTTTAGGGCTTTTAAGTAATTTCAAAAATTTCAAACAATTGCAGTCCTGAAACAAATATTTTGCCCTAAAAACTATTTTTTTAATTAAGGTTTTCACAGAAACCCTAATGATAGATTCCATATTTGCTTAGAAAAAACTAATTTTTTTTGCCTAATCCTTAGAGAAACCTAATTATGAATAGGAAATCACTTTTTAATAATAAAGAAAGCAAAAAAGTAATAAAGAAAAAAGAAATAAAATGATTTTACTTGTTGCCTGTTGCAATTGTAGAGGAAAAGGGGTTTGGCCATCTTACGTAATTAACTTTTAGTCACCTTTCATTACCGACCTCCACAGTTTGTCCAAATACAGAGAATTGCAAGGTGTTAAACAAAATTACATCAATCGAATTGTAAGAAATTCGACGGATTTTAGGAGAGTCTGGTAAAAATTCTAGTGACTTTCGCTTGCATGGCCACATGCAGTGTCAAAAATAGAAATGAATGCTTGGTGGTGAAAACTCTGGCCACCTTTTATCATAAATTTTTATCGATTTTTACCCTAGACTACGATCGACGATGGAGGTTTTATCATGCTTTTAATGGTCGATGAAGGATTTGTTCTAATATAAATCAAGTTTAGGCCAGATTTAATCGACGATGCAAATTGAGTTTAAGCCAGACTTAATCGATGGCATAGGTTGTTTGTCAACCCACCTAACCCTACAATCGATGGTGATAAAGTTATAATCGCATATGCCTTTGTGTTTGTTTGGATTAATTTGTGATCGTCTATCTCTATACAATCAACGGTGGAGAGAGTTTATCCGCATCCTTATAATCTATTGGTTGAAGGAAAACGCAATTATAATTATAGTCCATTGATTAAGTTGTAGGATCAATGGTTCTATTGCTCTACATGTGTATACGCAATCGGGTATTAAAATTTAACACATGGCACGTGTTATTTATGCCACCTTTCTTTGTTTGCGATAGCTAAAGACTTTTTGAAAGATTTATCATATCTATTATATGATAATTTATGATAATCTATATTATAATATAATAATATCTATAATGTAACATGTCCTATATACTATATTATAATAATATCTATAATATAGCATGTCCTATATACTGTATTATATATATTATAATTATAACCTATATATATGTTGTATATGATATATGTGTTATATAACTTATTATATATTATAATTTATATATTATATTTTTTGGAAAAATATATTATATTATATAATTTTAATAATGTATATTAATATATTAAGTTTAATATAATATTATTTATTATATAATGTATATATTTTTTAGAATATATATATATATATATATATATATATATATATATATATATTTGTGGAAAACATCCCAAAAGGGATGCCACTTTCGGCTAAGACCCAAGGAGGCAGGGGTATCCATTCCGCCAAAAATGCCCAGGACTCGGACCTGGCCTACAACCTTTGACATACTCAAGAAGCAAACAAACACACAATATCAATTTAAAAATAAGTAAATAACAACAAAAATAATATAATAAAATAAAATAAAAAACATGCTCCTTGAGTGTGTCAAAAACAAAAGCACAACTAAACACGCACAATAATATTAGAGAAAGCACAACACAAACCGCATAGAAAAACGTAAGAACCACATAACAAAACACAAACAAGACAAAAACAACAGAACACTACAAAGACATAACCCAAAAAAAACATGAAAAATAAACACAACCAAAACCTAAAAAATAAAAAAAATAAAATAAAAATAAAAATAAAAAACAATCAACAACAGACAATAAACAAAAACAAAAAACATAGAAAACACTCACACATAAAAGTATGAAATAACACAAACAAAGATAAACCCAAGAACAAGAACGAAAAAAACACAAGAACAATAACAAAAAACATTAAAAAAAAAAAAACAAACAAAAACAAAAACACAAGAACAACAAAAAACAACACAAAGAACACAAAAACAAAACAAAACAAAAGAACCCACCCACCTTAAAAAACTAAACAAAAAAACAAAAAAGAAAAAAGAAAAAAAAATCGAACAAAACAATGACCTATCTAGACCAGGAAGACTATTAAGGCAAGAATCAACGGAGGAAACAAAATAAAGAATAGATTG